>CM038677.1:628217997-628817997 GCA_021605205.1 Aegilops longissima | reverse complement strand
GATCATCTCATACAACAATTTATATACCATCACATCTTGACCATATCACATCACAGCAAGCCCTGCAGAAACAAGTTAGACGTCCTCTACTTTGTTGTTGCAAGTTTTGGCTGCTACGGGCTTCTAGCAAGAACCGTTCTTACCTACGCATCAAAACCACAATGATTTTTCATCAAGCGTGCTGTTTTAACCTTCAACAAGGATTGGGCGTAGTCACACTCGATTCAACTAAAGTTGGAGAAACAGACACTCACTAGCCACCTGTGTGCGAAGCACGGCGGTAGAACCAGTCTCATGAACGCGGTCATGTAATGTCGGTTTGGGCTGCTTCATCCAACACTACCGCCGAATCAAAGTATGACATGCTGGTAAGCAGTATGACTATTATCGCCCACAACTGTTTGTGTTCTACTCGTCATTTAACATCTACGCATAGACCTGGCTCTGATACCACTGTTGGGGGATGTAGTATTTCAAAAAAAATCCTACGATCACGCAAGATCTATCTAGGAGAAGCATAGCAACGAGCGGGGAGAGTGTGTCCACGTACCCTCATAGACCGAAAGCGGGAGCATTAAGTAACACGGTTGATGTAGTCGAACGTCTTCACGATCCAACCGATCAAGTACCGAACGTACGGCACCTCCGCGATTTGCACACGTACAGCTCGATGACGTCCCTCAAACTCTTGATCCAGCTGAGGCCGAGGGGGAGTTTCGTTAGCACGACGGCATGGTGATGGTGATGATGAAGTTACCGACGCAGGGCTTCGCCTAAGCACTACGACGATATGACCGAGATGTGTTTCTGTGGAGGGGGCACCGCACACGGCTAAGAGAAACTTTGGTGTGTCTTTGGGGTGCCCCTCCCATGTATATAAAGGGGGAGGGAGGAGGAGGCCAGCCAAGGGAAGGAGGCGCGCCAAGGGGGGGCAATCCTACTCCAAGTAGGATTCGGCCCCCCTTTCCTATTCCAAAAAGGAGAAGGGGGAAGGAGAGGGAGGAGAGAAGGAAAGGGGGGCCGTCCCCCCTAGTCCAATTTGGTTTGGGCTAGGGGGGCGCGTGCCACCTCTTGGCCTTCCTCCTCTCTTCTACTACTAGGCCCATGAGGCCCAATAACCCCCCGGGGGGTTCCGGTAGCCCCCCGGTACTCCAAAAATACCTGATACACCTCAGAACTATTCTGGTGTTCGAATATAACCTTCCAATATATCAGTCTTCATGTCTCAACCATTTCGATACTCCTCGTCATGCCCGTGATCTCATCCGGGACTCCGAACTACCTTCGGTACATCAAAACACATAAACTCGTAATACCGATCGTTATCGAACGTTAAGCGTGCGGACCCTACGGGTTCAAGAACTATGTAGACATGACCGAGACTCATCTCCGGTCAATAACCAATAGAGGAACATGGATGTTCATATTGGCCCCCACATATTCTACGAAGATCTTTATCGGTCAAACCGCATAATAACATACGTTGTTCCCTTTGTCATCGGTATGTTACTTGCCCGAGATTCGATCGTCGGTATCACTATACCTAGTTCAATCCCGTTACCGGCAAGTCTATTTACTCGTTCCGTAATGCATCATCCTACAACTAACTCATTAGTCACATTGCTTGCAAGGCTTACAGTGATGTGCATTACCGAGAGGGCCCAGAGAATACCTTTCCGACAATCGGAGTGGCAAATCCTAATCTCAATCTATGCCAACTCAACAAACACCATCGGAGACACCTATAGAGTATATTTATAATCACCAAGTTACGTTGTGACGTTTGATAGCACACTAAGTGTTCCTCCGGTACTCGGGAGTTGCATAATCTCATAGTCATAGGAACATGTATAAGTCATGAAGAAAGCAATAACAACAAATTAAACGATCATAGTGCTAAGCTAACGGATGGGTCTTGTCAATCACATCATTCTATTAATGATGTGATACCATTCATCAAATGACAACACATGTCTATGGTCAGGAAACTTAACCATCTTTGATTAACGAGCTAGTCTAGTAGAGGCATACTAGGGACACTTTGTTTTGTCTAAGTATTCACACATGTATCAAGTTTTCGGTTAATACAATTCTAGCATGAATAATAAACATTTATCATGATATAAGGAAATATAAATAACAACTTTATTATTGCCTCTTGGGCATATTTCCTTCAGTGAGTGCATGAAGAAACTAGCATACTTTGTTAACAGCAAAAGAGATATCAGGTCTTGTCAGAGTCAAGTACTGAATTGCTCCTACCAGACTTCTGTAGTTTGTATTGTCCTCTTGATTTAAGAGGTCTCCTTTTGTGAGTGACAATTTTTCTGAGCTAGACAAAGGAGTTGGTGAGGGTTTACATCCTTGTAGACCAACTCTTCTTACCAGATCAGCAACATACTTTTCCTGAGAGAGATGAAGACCATCTTCATGTTTCTTCACTTCAATCCCTAGGAAGAAATGCAAGTCTCCCAAATCCTTTAGGGCAAACTCAACATTTATATCCTTCAAAAATCCTATTATTGCTTCATCAGGAGAACTTGTGACAATTATATCATCAACATAAATAAGAACAAATATGGACGTATTTCACTTATTGTAAACGAACAATGATGTATCAGACTTTGAGGGAACAAAACCAAGTGCTTGTAATTCCTGACTTTGGCATGAGTACCATACCTTGGGAGCCTGCTTCAATCCATATAAAGCTTTATCAAGTTTGCACACATGTAGTGGTGAATTTTTGTTCACAACCCTAGGAGGTTGCCTCATGTATACTTCCTCTTCCAGAACACCATGAAGAAACGCATTCTGCACATTTAGCTCAAACTCCATCCCCTGGAAACAACAATAGACAATATGAGACGAATAGTGGCGGCTGATGCGGCTTGAACTAAGTCGGTATTTCCCCAAAGAAGAAGGGATGATGCAGCACAACTACGGTAGGTATTTCCCTCAGTGATGAGACCAAGGTTATCGAACCAGTAGGAGAACCACGCAACACCACGTAAACAGCTCATGCACACAAAGAACAAATACTTGCAACCCGACGTAAGAGAGGGGTTGTCAATCCCTCATGGGTAAAAAGATAGGTAAAACTGTAGTAGATTGGATAAATAGATCTCGCGGGAATGCGAGATAAAATAAATAAATAAAAATTGCAGCAAGGTATTTTTGTATTTTTGGATTAATAGATCTGAAAATAAAATCAAATAAAAATAGATCGCGAAGGTAAATATAATAAAGAAGAGACCCGGGGGCCCTAGATTTCACTACTGGCTTCTCTCGAGAAAAATAGCATCCGGCGGGTAAACAAATTACTGTTGGGCAATTGATAGAACTTCAAATAATCATGACGATATCCAGGCAATGATCATTATATAGGCATCACATCCAAGATTAGTAGACCGACTCCTGTCTGCATCTAGTGCTATTACTCCACACATCGACCGCTATCTAGCATGCATCTAGTGTATTAAGTTCATGGAGAAACAGAGTAATGCAATAAGAACGATGACATGATGTAGACAAGATCTATTTATGTAGAAATAGACCCCATCTTGTTATCCTCAAAAGCAACGATACATACATGTCGGTTCCCCTTCTGTCACTAGGATCAAGCACTGTAAGATCGAACCCATCAGAAAGCACCTCTTCCCATGGAAGGAAAAATCGACCTAGTTGGCCTAACTAAACCAAACATTCAAAGAAGAAATACGAGGCTATAAGTAATCCTGCATATAAGAGATCAAAAGACTCAAATAGCTTTCATGGACAAAAACATAGATCTGATCATAAAATCAAAGTTCATCGGATCCCAACAAACACACCGCAAAAAGAGTTACATCAAATAAATCTCCAAGAGACCATTGTATTGAGAACCAAAACAGAGAGAGGAAGCCATCTAGCTACTAACTACGGACCCGTAGCTCTACAATGAACTACTCGCGCATCATCAGAGAGCCACCAATGAGGATGATGAACCCCTCCGTGATGTTGTCTAGATTGGATTTGGTGGTTCTGGAACTTGCGGAGGCTGGAATTGATTTTCATAGACTCCCCTAGGGTTTCTGGAATATTGAGGTATTTATAGAGCAAAGAGGCGGTGCGGGAGGCCACCGAGGTGGGCACAACCCACCTGGGCGTGCCTGGTCCCCCAGGCGCGCTCGGTGGATTGTGCTCCCCTCGGAGCTCCCCTCAGGTACTTTCTTGGCCCAACAGGTGTCTTCTGGTGCAGAAAAAAATCCACAAAAAGTTTCGCTGCGTTTGGGCCCCGTTTGGTATTGATTTTCTGCGATGTAAAAAAACAAGCAAAAAGCAGCAACTGGCACTGGGCACTATGTCAATAGGTTAGTCCCAAAAAATGATATAAAATGATTGTAAAACATCCAAGAATGATAATATAATAGCATGGAATAATAAAAAATTATAGATATGTTGGAGACGTATCAACGGCCTTAACAACAAGACAAAATGTGTCCTCATAGTCTATGTCATACCGTTGTTTGAATCCCTTTGCAACAAGTCATGCCTTGTAGCGATCTATAGATCCATCATATTTACTTTTGATTCAGAAAACCCATTTGCAATCAATTAAATTTTTACCTTATCGTGGAAGGACTAGATGCCATGTTTTATTTTTTTGGAGTGCCGAATATTCTCCCCACATGGCATTTCTCCAACGTGCAGCATTAAGTGCCTCTTCGACTGTACTAGGTTCACCTATAGAACAACAAGCCAGACCAATCTTTGTTTTATAGTTAACAAGTTGGATTACGCCTTTTTGTAGACAAGTGTGTGGCTGCATAGGTGAAGCTGCAGTAGTCCCAGGCGCAGATGATCCCGCACCAGATCCCAACATGGATGCGCCTAGCGCTGTTCCTGCAGCGTCAACCGTGCCATGATCTTATGTGGCTTCAACGCGTGAGGAGCCGGCTGCGGGCTACACAGAAGATCCCGTGCCTGCTGCAGCCCCATCATTTTGCAATGATTACGAAGGATCAACGCCGGATCCCGAGCCCGCGGGCCCCGTCAAAACCATGCAGAGATGCGCACCCGACAATGATGTCTGTCAGCGCACATAGCAGCGGCCAGCACGGATGTCTGCTGGCTAGCGCCTCTCAGGCAGACGCGTGGCTGCTTTGGATTGGCGTGGCTCGGTGTCCCCGCTTCGACGAGTCTTAGGGCTTCGCATGTCGCCTTGGGAGTCGCCGCTGCCACGCCTAGCGGGCGATGTGGTTTCTAGCGTACTGGCGCCATGCAGCAAAGGGAAACTTGGTTTCATCAAAGACAGCATCACGTGAAATATAAACCCATCCAGTGGACACATCTAGGCATTTGACACCTTTGTGCATAGCACTACAGCCAATGAGAACACACTGCTTGGATCAAAACATAACTTTGCGATTGTTGTATGGTCTAAGTTGGGCCAACAAGCGCATCCAAACACACAGAGAGAAGTGTAGTCTGATTTGGTACGGAAATTTTTTCCTGTGGGTGTTTCATTGTTGATGACATGGCTGGGAAGAGCGTTAATGATGTGAATAGCGGTGAGAAAAGCCTCATCCCAAAATTTTAGGGGCACAGAGGCACCAACGAGAAGGGCTAGACCAACTTCTATAAGGTGGCGATGTTTGCGTTCTGCCGACCCGTTTTGTTGATGGGCGTGAGGGCAAGACACATGATGAGAGATGCCAAGTTCCTGAAAGAACGGATTGAGTTTCTCATATTCACCTCCCCAATCAGATTGGAGGGCAATGATTTTTCTATCAAATTTTCGATCAACAAGTGCTTGAAAATTACAAAAGACATGGAATACGTCAGATCGTTTCTTGAGAAGATAGATCCATGAGTATTTGTTGTAGTCATCTATGAAGCTTACATAGTACGTGTGCCTACCAACAGAGGACGGGGCAGGCCCCCACATATCAGAATAAAAAAGTTGCAATGGTTTGGTAGAAACACTAGTAGAAAATGGATAAGGCAACCGATGACTTTTTGCTCTTTGGCAAGAATCACAAATACTTTCAATGTCACGCTCTCCAACATATGGGAGCTTATTTTTCCTAAGCACACGTTCAACTAAAGAAAAAGCTGCATGCCCTAATCGATCGTGCCACCGTATAGAGGATAGGTTGGTGGCACTAAAAGCTTGTTTATTGAATCTTCAAATCTCCGGAATCAAAGGGTAAAGCCCTCGAACGCATCTACCTCGATGCAATACCTTTTGCGTTATCTGATCCTTGATAAAAAAATAAGAAATGGTGAAATTCGAGGAAGACATGATTATCAATTGCAATGTGATGAACCGAAAGAAGATTTTTGGATGCACTAGGGACATGCAACATTTTCCTAAGATGAATTTTTCTATGAGGGGTTCTAATAATTGAGTGACCAACATGATGAATCTTCATACCTTCTCCACTGTCAGTGTGGATGTGGTCTTGGCCTCGGTACTTCTCTTGCATGGTCACCTTCTCGAGTTCACCGGTGATGTGGTCTGTAGCACCACCATCCATGTACCAGTTCGTGTCCACTCCACACGACCCGTCAACAGCGCTGACCACCTTCTCATCTTGAGAGGAGTCATCATCATTGTTGAAACGATACCAGCAATCCTTGGCCGAGTGGCCAGGTTTGCCGCAGATCTGGCACCAGATTGCATTGGGGCGTGACCGGTTGGAGGAGTTGGAATTGTTGTGGTGGCCCTTATTGTTGTTGGAAGAGGACGCCCGCCGCCACTGTTGTTGTCGCAGGGGTTGCTGTTGCCAGTGTTGGAGCCGCCGGTGTTCTTTCCCTTGCTGCCCGGCGGTCCCCAGTGGTGTGATCCACCACCACGACCGCGCATGGCCACATTGGCGGAGAACTTGAAGCCGTCGCCAGAGTGACCCCCTTGGAAGAGGGCAACTCTCTGATCGAAGTTGCTCATCATTGCGAACATATCATGGAGGGAGACCGGTGTGGTACGGGCATCGAGCGCAGAGACGAGTGGATGGTACTCCATCTCGAGGCCGGCAATGATGTACGAGACCAGTTCGCCGTCGCCGAGCGGCTTGCCAGCCGCCACGAGCTCATCAGCAAGTGAGCGCATATGCCCGAAGAAGCTTGCCATGGACTGTGTCCCCTTCTGTGCGTTGGCGAGGGCGAGACGTATGTTGTTGACGCGGGACAGGGACTGTGATGAGAACATGCTCGACAGTGTCGTCCAGAGTTCTTGCGCGTGGTCGATCGATGTGACCAGCACAAGTACCTCCTTGGAGAGGTTATTTCGGAGGTATCCAAGTACCTGTTGATCCTCACAGATCTAGATCGGATGAAGGGGATTCGGTGAATCTTCCTCCTTCCCGTCCTTGTCCTTCATGACAACGAGCTTGGCCGGCTCTGGCATGGAGCCCTCGATATAGCCGAAGAAGCCCGCACCACGGAGCTACGGCATGATCTGAATCCACCAGAGGATGTAGTTGGTGTGAGTCAGCTTCTCGGTGATCTGGCCAGAGAGGCTAGCATGCGTGGCGCTAGAGGAGGCGGCCATGGCGGAAGCGGTGGAGAGAGAGAGAGGGAGAGAGGGGGAGAGAGAGGGAGAGGGAGAGAGAGAGAGGGAGGGAGAGAGAGGGGGAGAGAGGGGGAGAGAGAGGGAGAGAGAGAGGGAGGGAGGGAGGAAGGGGAGGGGAGGGAGAGGGAGAGAGAGAGGGAGGGAGAGAGAGAGAGGGAGGGAGGGAGGGGGAGAGAGAGAAAGAGGGAGAGAGAGAGGGAGAGAGAGGGAGAGAGAGAGAGAGAGGGGGGAGAGAGGGAGAGGGAGAGAGGGAGAGGGAGAGAGAGAGATAGAGAGAGATAGAGAGAGAGTTGTTGAACAAACACAACAAGAGATGTAAATGCAACATAGCATCGGTTCCTCTGAGGTACATTGTTGGATGTCTGGTAAACCCTACTACATTGTCAAAGTTTTATGAAATAATAGCAGCTGCAGGAGATGATTAACATCACAGAAACCCTCCATTTCAATATTTTGGAGGGCTGAGAAACTTGCCGAGTTAAGCAGATGTTCACAAATTATTCTTTGTTCATGGATTTCCAGTGTCTGAATCTTTTGGAAGCCCCGCGGGTTCCTAGCATCTCATGGTAAGATGCTGAAGATAAGGGAAAATTTTGGCTTCACTTTCCTCTCCCATTGTTCCCAACACACCATGTTTGTGAACTTCAATATCTCTCCAAAACATACGAAAGGTTCTTGTGCTGAATCCACAGCCGCTGTAGCCAGTGTCACCATATCTGTAAAACAACACATTAATCTCACAATCTCTGCCTGCGAGTGATGGGTTGAAAGATGTTCAAGACAAAGTAGTTGATCAAGACAGAGTATTGCAGGTCCTATGTGTTTCTATTACTCTAACCGAGAGTACCCAAAGACACAAATGACTTGAACAAATTACTTGGCAAATTTATGCACTAATATCATTTCCTTCAACCTTTCTATTAACTAAAATAAATTAACCCTCATATTAAGTTAACTAAATAACCAACATGGTCCGCAGGCAAGAGAGATGGGATCCTTTAATATTGGATTTGGGATGCACAAATGCAGGTTCACAGTAATGAGCCTCCTTTGGAGATAATGATACATATCAAGCATCTCCATCTACCTTGCACGTCATTGTAATTTCCTCTATTCTAGCATACTCTTTGGTTGACACATATGTGCAAGTGATAATGCATGCCATAGTTGTCGTAAGAAGAAGTACTAGGGTACCCTCTGAAGATTCTTAAAACAGCATAAACAGTCAAAACATGAATATCATTAGAGCATGTCCTCATTACCTAACATTAAATCAACATAACCACCACAAAAAGAGCATGATTAGAATTGATTATCATTACCAAACATTAAACAAATTAAACAGTAGAAACCTATAAAGTGAAGAAAATATGGTTAGACGGAGTTGTCATAACCTATCACGAAGACAGGAAAGCTTGAATTTGTAAAGCTACATAGTACGATGCAAATGGCTGACATAAGTAAATTTGCCATTCAGTTATAACCATAGGATGTGAACCTATGTAGCAACAATAAAAATGCCAACTAATTCGTGGCTTGAAGAATGGATAGAACCAATATATGGAATATTATCAGAAGGTATCAATTTCAGTGGTGCTCATAATTACTATTAGTGAGGACACAATATTAGATTAGGTTCACGAGCCACTAATTGGTAGTAGTGCTTATACTTATGAGAAATTGTGCAGAAGCACTAAAAATGTAATCAACTTTTGAAGACCTTTACATGGTACAGCATTGTATAAATTGGTTCGGATGGCCCCATAGTCGTGTGGTTACTTCTAATCGAATTCTATAACATATCAATATAAGGTAATCTTTAGAACTATCTTGTATGTTCTTGTGTCTGTTTGTAGATCACATAATGTGTATTGCCCATGTGCCTGAACATGAATCAGAAACATGGCCAAATGACATGCTTCCAAGACAGCAAAACCTCTTATCAACTAGAAGACCTTATATTCAAAAGCTATGATAATTAATGGACCACCATTAGAATAGTATATCGTGATGATTTTATGATCAATATGTGGAAACACTATTCTGAGTAATAGTTGATTCAAACCAACTACCATCAGATGTTGAATAATTAGGCATTTTCCCGTTTAGTTTAATCCAGAAAAATAATGGATAAAACATGAATAGCAATATATTGATGAAACTAGCAACAATTCGTTGAGACTAGTCATGCAATCAAAATCATAAGCAAAAAGCATCATATCCATGTCAATTGCTATTAGCAATAAACCAAATGCTAGCCCTTACAATGAGGATAAGATGGCATACGGCGCAGTAGCAAAAGGTGCAGATGTCCCGATCGTCATGTTGCTGAAGAGGTCGTTGACGTCGGGGAAGAAGTCGTCGTTGGGGAACTCGTCGTCGGTGATGTCGCTGTTCGCAACCACGATGAATAAGACTCCAGCAGTCGCGTAAGGACGCTCCCTAAAAACCTGATTGCCCCTCTCCCGTACCGGATCACAAGAGGCGGGGTTTCGGAGGCCTGCTGTCTCACTTCCCGGTGCACGCCAGGAAGAGAGACGGGAAAGAGATAGGCGGCTCAATGCTTTGGAATGAGACGAAAGGTTGTTGTACTACTTGGAACAACAGAGGAGCGACCTCTTATATACGTGAGAAGAGTTGAAACTGGCCTTCGTTAGTAGAAGAGAAACCAGTGCAATAAACACCATTAAATAGACGCACTAAAAACCATTAAGGAGAGAAGAAACGAGCGCACTAAAACTCACACGAAGTGTTCAGTTTCTTCTCCCATTTATGCGTCAATTGTTTCAACTTTCTTCTCGCGTGATAAAACAACGCATACACGTGTCGTTGGTCAATTTTCAACACAACCTTGTCATGCATGGATGGGCCACATGAGCCTCTGGGATTTACTTTGAATTATTGGCACAAAATATGAATTATTATATAGGTTATGCCTAATAATTCTAACAATCCCCCACCAGATCCCAGAGGCGCATAAATTTTCCTACCATTCCAAAACATTGTTTATATACCGGTCTTTCGGTGGAGACTGTTAAGTTGAACTTCCACCTAGAACTCCACGCTACACTCGTTCACAACTTGAACAGTGGACTACGCCTTGAACTGCAAGTTTTGTGCAAACAAGTTTCACGTAAAAACCTTGACCGATACTAGACCGCTGAAAACTTTCCCGCGGGTAGGAGCATATACGTCATACTCCGTGGCCTCTTCATGAGTTTTTAGAGAACACCCAACTCTCACAGACCGCGACGTTTAACAGTCTAACTCATATAGGTGTGTTCTTTCTAGATGTTCTGTAGGTCAACATCTTTGCCTACCCAAGCCATTCAGAACACATTAAGATAAATATCAGCCTACCATACAGATTAGGAGAGAATTGCATCATTGCATCATGGCGGAGTGGATTTTTTGTCAAATAAATATTCTCCTCTCAGTTATCCAATAGCTTGTCTCGCCAATTCTAATTCACGGGATCTCCGATCACAAAGAATGGGTTACCACCATGAACAACTTATGTAGTGGGTCTCAATCCCATCTCCTTCGATGCATTGTCTATCACATTTCGTGATAAACCCTTTGTGAAGGATCGCGATTCTTCGATGTGTTTATATAGTCCAACGCTATAACTCCGGAGTTTCTCATGAACTGATGATTTGGTCTCCTTCTCACGTGTCTTGATGACTTCTTATTATTCTTAGAACTGTTTACCTTGGCGATCCTTTGTTTGATTATCATAGTTCACTAGAATAGCTGGTATTGGTTTTTCAACCACCGCAAGTCCATCAAAAGTTCTCGAAGCCATTCTCGCTTCAAGCTGTTGCCGTGTCTAATCTTTGTGAGTTCTGCTTCCATTGTTGACCTTGTTAAGATGGTGCGCTTGCAAGACTTCAGAAGCAAAGACACCACCAAGTGTAAACACATAACCACTTGTCGCTTTAAGCTCATCACCATGGGATATCCAATTTGCATCACTATAACCTTCAAGTACTCTTGGATACCCGGTATAGTGAAGCCCATAACTCGCAATACCTTTCAGATAGCGCATTATCTCTCAAGTGCATGCCAATGTACATCTCCCGGGTTTGAAACAAACCGGCTTAGTTTACTCACAGAAAACGAGATGTCGGGCCTCGTAGCACTAGCTAAATACATAAGCGAGCCAATGATTTGAGAATATCTCAATTCATCCTTTGTTTCTCCTTCGTTCTTCCGAATCAAAACACTCGGATCATAAGGTGTCGGAGAAGGTTTGCAATCTGAATATCCAAAGCGACCCAGAATCTTCTCCTCATAGTGAGACTGCAAGAGAGTGATCCCACCATCACCACCTCTTAAAAGCTTGATGTTCAAGATAACATCAGCTACTCCAAGGTCTTTCATCTCAAAGTTTTGTGTAACACCCGGATGATTAGGGAACAGTAATCACCCCAGTTATGGTGACTAACCTCACGATGATTCGAATCCGTTCTAAAACAAAAACAAAACAAAAGCAAACGATGAAGAGTGTCAAAATCTAAAATTAAAATGTTCGGGGGTTGTCTAAAATAGCTAACCTAATTATGGTGGGGTGCACTAATTTTTGTAAAATGCTCTGGCATTTTAAATAAACTAAAAACAGAAAAGGAAAAAGAAAAGAAAGAAAAACAAGAAATGAGGGAGGATAACACCTGGCCCATTCCCCTCCCCACTGGCCCCTCCCCCACCGCCCATTTCCCCTGGCGGCCCATCGCCCACCACCCCGGCCACATACCCCCCACCCCGCTGCAAACCCTAGCCGCCCCACACCCCCCACGCCCCCACCCTCTCCCTCGCCCGATCTGGATCGGGCGGGCTCCCGACCGAGTCGCCCCGCCCGCGCCTCGCTCGCCTCGTGCCCCGCCACCCCACCGCCCGGACCCCCCTCCTCCTCCTCGCCACCGTGAGTCCCCTCCTCCCTCGTCGCCCCCCAAGCACGAGCAACCGCCGCATGTGGTCGATCCCGACCCCTCGCCCCACGCCGTGAGCTCGCCCCGCCCGCCTCCTCGCCGGTCGTCACCGCCTCCACCGAGCCCGCTCGCATAGACCCCACGGCGCTCGGTGAGCTCATGATTCCCCCGGTTCCCTCTCTTCCCCGACGTCGGCAGCAGCTCCAGCCACCAGCCACTGCACCGCCTCCCCATCGCTCCCTCTCTCTCTCCGTCAGATGACGCCAGCCCGTCGCTGCTCCGTCCGCCATGGCCCGGCCGCCCAGCCACACGACCCCCCCGTTCCTCTCTTCTTCCCCGTCGACGACGCCTCGCCGCCCGGACGCCGCCCCTCGCCGGCCCTCCCCCCCACGGCTTGAACCCCGGCCCCTTCCGACGCCCAGGGCCTCCCGTCGTCGCGGCTCCACGCCCCCCTCGCGCCCGTCGCTCGGCCCGGCCCCGTGCACGTTCCCCCCCCGTCGGGCCCAAACCCCACCTCCTCCGTCGCCTCGCCTGCGCCCGCCTCGCCGCCCGGTCCGTGCCGTCATTTCTGACCCCGCCGCCGATTGGCCTCGGCGCCCGGTCCCCGTTAATACAGGTTGAACCATGCTGCCTGCCCTGCATGGCTTCTTCCTGTTGCCCCTCGGGGCCAATGACATGGGGCCCCCCCAAAAAAGAACGGTTTTATTAAAGCGAAATAAAAATAAAATGAAAATAAATTAAAACTAATTAACTAATTAATTAATTAATTAACTAATTAAGTAATTAATTAATCTAATTAATTTCGATTAATTAACCTAATCATTAATTAACTTAATTAACTAATGTTAATTAACTTTGGATTAGGTTAATTAGGTATTAGAGAATGACATGCGGGACCCACATCGTCAGGTTGACTCATCAAACCTGTTGATCTTGATGTCGGCATGACATCATCTTGATGTCATAAATGCATTTTCGAAATTAATTAAATAATTAATTAAATTCAGAAATTAATATAATCTTTTAAAATCATATCTTTTAATCCGTAATCCGGATTAAAATATTTTCAACATGAAAGTTGCTCGAACAACGAGGCGAATCCGGACACGCGATCGTTCGTCCACCACACACCGCTAACCTATCGAACTCTGCAAACTTTCCTCTCCGGTTCATCATCGACAGACGTCCGGGCAAGGTTAACTTCCGGATGTTTTCCCCTAACGGTACCCCCTCATACCACGTTAGGGCACGCCTAGCATCGCTTATTGGCATGTCATACATCGATATGCATCTGTTTACTTTGTATTCATTGTTTCTTCCCCTCTTCTCTCCGTAGACTACGAGACCGACGCTGCTGCTGGCGGTTCGACTACGGTGTTGACGACCCTCTCTCTTGCCGAGCAACCAGAAAGCCCCCTTGATCACCAGATATCGCCTACTCTTATCTACCTTGCATGCATTAGAGTAGTATAGCATATTCTTGTTTTCAGATACTCCTATCTTTCTTTGCATAGCTTTGTCCTTGTAACTTCATTGTTACCTTACGCAATCCTATATGCTTAGTATAGGATGCTAGTACTTTCATCTGTGGCCCTACATTCTTGTCCGTCTGCGTGCTATACTATCGGGCCGTGATCACTCGGGAGTTGATCACGGGTATATACTATATACTTATACATGATACATGTGAGACTAAAGTCGGTCGGGTGATGGAGCACCATGAGTGGATCTTTGTGGCGGAGCGGCAGGCAGGTTGTGACCGCCTAGGAGAGGTGGGCTCAGCCTGTTCGGCGTTCGCGGTTACTTAACACGCTTAACGAGGTCTTGGTATTTGATCTGGGTTGGCTACGAGCTTATCGCACTAACCATCTACGCGGGAGTAGTTATGGGTATCCGGCGTCGTGGTATCACCAAGAAATACTTCAGACGTCGGTGATGGGCGGCGCTGCGGATTGGACTGGAGCGCTGTTAGGTTAGGTCTGCCTTCACAGCGTCAAGCGTCTTGAGGTGTGCTTTCGAGGCGATGGGCCTGACCCTGCTGGCTTAGGTTTAGACCGGCGTGTTGGCCTCTGTTGTGCCTAGGTGGGGCTGCGGCGTGTTGATCTTCCGCGGCGGGCATGACCCAGAAAGTGTGTCCGGCCAAATGGGATCAAGCGTCTTTGGGTAAGATGGTGCACCCTGCAGGAAGTTAATCTATTCGGATAGCCGTGATCTTGATAATGGACGACTTGGAGTTGTACCTTGAGCTTATGACAACTAGAACCGGATACTTGATAAAACACACCTTCCAAATGCCGGATACAACGGTGGTCGCTCTCGCTCGGGGTTATGAGCGGGGATTGCGGGTAGGATTATTGCTATATGATGTTACTTGGAGGACTTGATTGTCCCTCCTACATGCTGCAAGGCAGTGTCGAAGCGTAGTCTTCGTTAAGACTAACTATCCCCTCTTATTCGGCATTCTGCAGATTCGGTCCCGATATGGCCTTTACACATATATCCATGCATATGTAGTGTAGCTCCTTGCTTGTGAGTACTTTGGATGAGTACTCACGGTTGCCTTGTTCCCCTTTTCCCCTACCTCTACTCGATTGCTGCAATCGACGATGGAGCCTGGGATCGACGCCACCGCCTCGACGACTACTACTGGAGGCGCCTACTACTACGTGCAGCCCGCCGCGGCGACGGGGAGTAACCTAGGAGGATCCCGAGGCGGGAGGCCTGCTCCTCTTCGATCTGTATCCCGGTTTGTGCTAGCCATCTTATGGCACCTTGTTTAACTTATGTACGTACTCAGATATTGTTGCGCCGACTTCGTCTATGATCGAGCACTTGTATTCGAGCCCTCGAGGCCCCTGGCTTGTATTATGATGCTTGTATGACTTATTTTATTTGTAGAGATGTGTTGTGATATCTTCCGTGAGTCCTCGATCTTGATCGTACACATTTGCGTGCATGATTAGTGTACGATTGAATCGAGGCGCCTGAGATGATATCGAGCCCATTGCTGTAGGAATCCCCTTCCCAACTCCTTGGTCAAGTCGAGTCTAGACATTGCAAAACTTTTACTAACTTGGCTGTGTGCCTTACGGGCCCACGTCGCCCTCGGGTGGTACTAGGATCTTTTACTCCTCGACCCTTACTCGGGGCTCTGAACTCTCTTCTACTCGGGTTAAGCGATTTTACTAACTATCACTAGGATCCGTGATCGCATTCACCCCAAAGTTGGATATAGCCTTAGTTGTTTTTGGAATTGTATTTGAGCAATTTCCACCTTTGTCATTTGACTCCTTTGAAGCGTCTTTGTTTTCGGATGGAACCCACGAGGCGGTCGTGCGCCACACGGCGACCATTGGTGCCTCGGGATCACTGCGGTGCTAGCCGAGATGATGACCTATCTGGGTTATCGGCGGCACCTGAGTACACCGTCTATGAGGAGTACCGGGACTATAACCGGGAGCGATGCAGCGCCATCGTCCACCTCTACTCTCGGAGTACGAGTCCACTCTTGTCTGCACACCGCACATGGTGTTGGAGTGACTATCGATATGGCAGTCCACGATCTTGCTTATCTTTGCTCGACCGTCTTCATGCGAGTATCGAGTTGGACACCTCCCCTTGTGCACATTGCTATCGCGTCGATGTTGGTGAGGCGGGTTACTACTGCTGCCTACACCATTGTCACCAGAGAGCCCTTCCACCATCGAACTTTGTTACGCATGCGATGGGCTGGATCGAGCTAACCGAGCTCTTCGCCACGAGTTGTACATCACCCGTCGGCACCTCTACCGTGCTCGACGCCGATGCACCCTTTGTCCGATCCGAGAGCTGCCGCGTTCTGCGATCTACCCAGCAGACCGTGATGCCCAGGGGTGTCGGTTGGCGGGACGTGGGAGGCTACTCTCCCGACTTGGCCCTTTCACGCCACACGGGCGTCGGATTCAGCACGAGTATCCGCGGCCCCAGTCACCGGCGTGGAGGACTATCCACCGCCGACTATCGACTTTCGAGCTCTGACTACCTCCAGCGATCGCGTGGGGTGATGTAGACTTGCTTGTTAGTGTTTGGTGTATTCGCCATGAGCTGCGTGCGCCTATGATGTAGTAGTCTATGTCTTTGGACTCTATGTATCGAACTCTATGCATGATTCCTTTTGTAAGATATGCCAACTACTATGTAGTTCCGTCTTGTCGCTTTCATTATGCATGTTTCATCATGAATGATTCTGTCTCTTGCTTAATCTCTCAAATCTTTGAACTACCTGTTATATAATAGCAGGATGGTTAGGCCAGCAGGTCGTGGTCGTGGGGCCAACTTCCCACCACCGCTTTGAGTACATGGCTGGTATGATCCAACAGCTCGAGATGAATCGCCAGTTCATGGAAAACATGATGGCTCGTTCCCTCTCCCCAATATGAACCGGCACCCAAACGGAACAACTCTGCAGGATTTCATACGCTGAACCCGGCGTGTACCGCAGCTCAACCCAGCCATTTGGATCTTGATGGTCGCTCCGTGACATCACCTATGAGATGGAGTCTTCGATGTAGCCCCCGCCGGCTATGTCACCTTTGCATCCTTCTTCTGAGGGACCCGCAGCTCAATGGTGGGACAGCCACAGCGTACTCGCCGATTGGAACACTCATCACTGGCGGACTTCCAGGCTGCCTCCGTGCCGCTTCATCCCTCAAGGGTCATGGACGGAAGAAGCGTGAGTTCCGCAACCTCACCCAAGGCAACAAGCTGTTGAAGCCTATCGAGAGTTCTGGACTTGTCTCGCTATGTCAAGAAGGACATTGCGGCGATGCACGCAGACAGGAGAAGTTCCGTGGCGGTCTTCAAGTCGACATCAAGCTCGCACTTCTAGTGCACGACTTTGCTGATTTCGCCACCTTGGTGAACAAAGCTATCAACGTCGAAACTGGTGCAGGAATACCAGAGCTCTAACAGCGCAACTGTGACACGGGCTCATCTTGGGCCCGTCCTCGCAAGCGCAAGATATGGATTCCCAACAGCATGTACCGGCCGAATGCACTCGCTTCAAAGCGAGAACTATGCTACACCTCGTGCGCCTACAACTAAGCAAACCAAGCTTCCAGCTCCACCACCCCAAGCTCCTGCTCCCACTCCCAATAATGGCTTGTGCTTCAACGGACAACGAGTGGCACCGTGCTAGAGAATGCAACCGTAACGAGAATCGGTGGCCCTTCCAAAGGTGGCCGTGGAAACACCTGGACCGCAACAACACCGCCAAGTCTTATGGGCAAGCTCGGGCCAACCACGTTGATCTGAACGAAGCTCAAGACCAGCCCGCCATCGTGATGGGTACACTTCGTAAATTCAAGACAGCATCTGTTTTATTCGATTCAGAGCATCGCATTCATTCATGTCTGAAGACTTTGCATACAAGCACGACGTTAAGTGTGAAGAGATGAACTCTTCGGTAGTGGTAAAAACCCCATTGGGACAATGCCAAACCTCCATGGTTGGCGTCGGCGTCCCAATGGAAATCGAAGGCTGGAATTCTATGCCTCCCCATTATCACGAAGGCGTCTAACATCGACCTCATTTTGGGGATGGATTGGTTGAAAGCGCATCTGGCGTCGATCGTTTGCGCCACTAAGACCGTCCATCTGCTACACCCTTCTGATGAAATAGTAAGCTACAATGCTCGTCTGGTTCAAGATGCCGAGGCAAGGCTCTATGCATTGAACGCATTGAACACCGCACCCTCGAGGGCATTGAGAACATTCACGCTGTTTGCGATTTCCAAGGCGTCTTTCTGAAGAACTCCGTGGATCCCCCCGCTAGAGCTGTCAATTCGTCATCGACTTGAAACCAGCACCACTCCTATAGCCAAGCGGCCCTACAAGATGCCGCCGCATGAACTCCTTGAGCTAAAGGAGGAAATCGACAAATCTCTTCAAAGCGGCTTCATTCGCCCAAGTTGCTCACCTTGGGGAGCACCTTCTCTCTTTGTCAAGAAGAAGGATGGGACAAACCGATTGGTCCAAGACTACCGTCCTATAAATCAAGCTACCATTCGAATAAGTATCCTCTTCCTCGGATCAATGATCTTTATGATCAATTGGCTGGTTCGTCGATGTTCTCGAAACTCGACTTGAGGTTGGGTTACCACCAGATCCGTGTTCGTGAGGAGGATATCCCCAAGACCGCATTTGTGACTCGTTATGGATCTTACGAGTACACAGTCATGTCTTCGGCTTAACCAATGCTCCAGCCACCTTCTCTACTTTGATGAACTATATATTCATGGATTACCTCGACAAGTTCGTAGTGGTTTATTTGGATGATATCTGATCTATTCCAAGAATGAAGAAGAACATCTTGAACATCTTCGTCTTGTCTTTGGAAAAGCTACGAGAGCATCAACTCTATGCCAAGTTCTCCAAGTGTGAATTCGGCTTCCGAAGTAACCTACCTTGGACATGTCATCTCTAAGGATGGTATTGCCGTCAACCCCGAACGAGTTCAGGCTATTCTCGATTGGACTCCTCCAAGAACGTCAAGCAAGTCGAAGTTTTCTCGGTCTCGCCACTATTGCCGTCGATTCGCCGAGAACTTCTCCAAGATTGCCAGGCCTCTGACTAACCTGTTGCATAAGGGCGTCAAATTCCAATGGACAGATAAATGTCAGGAAAGTTTCCAGGCACTCAAAGACAAGTTGACTTCAGCCCCAGTGCTAGCTCCTCCTGATACCAAGAAGGACTTCGTCATTTACTGCGACGCTTCTCGTCAAGGATTAGGCGGTGTCCTAAAGCAAGAGCGCAAAGTAGTTGCTTATGCCTCTCGACAGTTGCGCCCTCACGAAGAGAACTACCCAGTTCACGACCTCGAACTTGCTGCTGCCATTCATGCGCTAAAGCAGTGGCGACATTACCTTCTCGGTAATCGTTGCGAGATCTACACCGACCACCAAAGTCTGAAGTATCATTTACTCAGCCGGACTGAACCTCCGTCGGCAGAGATGGATGGAGACATTGCAGAACTTTGATTTGGGTATTTCCTATCGCCGAGCAAGGCTAATGTAATGGTGATGCCTTGAGCCGCAAGTCTTCTGCAACCACCTTCAAGTTCACAAAGTTCAGCCCCACTTGTTGAAGAATTGAAAGCTGAACCTCCATATTGTTCCTCCGGTGCACTCGCTCCCCCTCCTCCGGAGTTCCAAAAGATGAATCTCCGTGTTGTTCCCCGTGGTTCCTTTATACCGGCTGTTGAACCCGATCTCGTGGGCACCATAAAGACAATGCAGGATTTGACTCGAAGTCTACAAGCTTAAACAAGACATCGTGAAAGGAAATCCCTCATCCTTCACTATTGCCGATGATGGCGCCTTGTACTTCAAAGGCCGCCTAGTGGTGCCGTGTAAGAAGGAAAACCTGAATATGACTCGAAGGTTATGAAAGAAGCTCATGATACGCCTCTATGTATCCATCCCGGCAAGTACAAAGATGTATCAAGACATTCGCCGAGATTCGGTGGTCTAATATGAAGCGGGACATTGCTCGCTATGTTTACGAGTGTGACGCTTGCCGTCAGATTAAAGCGTAACATCAAAGGCCTCTTTGAACTCTGCAGCCTATCTCCATTCCCGAATGGAAATGGGACCATGTTGAAATGGACTTAGTCCTTTGGATTTCCCAAACCGCAGAAAGGTAATGATGCTATTCTTGTCGTCATTGACCGGCTTTCTAAAGTTGCACATTTTCCGGCGGTCAAAAAGCGATCTTTGCTAGCCGCTTGCAACGCTCTATATGTCCGAATTGTTTCACTTCACGGTATCCCACTGGTTATCGATTCGGACCGTGGCAGCTTATTCACTTCAAGATTCGGGCAAGTTTTCAAGAAGCTATGGGAACTCATTTATCTTTCAAGATCGCATTTCATCCGCAGATCTCAAGGGCAAGTTGAGCGTGTCAACCAAATTCTCGAAGACATGCTTGAGCTTGTGTCGCTTCCTTCGCAAGAAATGGGAGGAATCTCTCCGTATCTGAGTTCTCTTATAATAATAGCTATCAAGCTAGTGCGAAGATGGCCCACTTGAAGTGTTATATGGACGAAAGTGCGAACCCCTCCGAATCGGGTCGAAGCGGGAACGTCCACTCTTGGTCCGGATATTATCCAACATGCGAAGAACAAGTCCGCATTATTCGCGAGAATCTCAAGACTTTCGATCGCGTCTAAAAGAGTAATTATGACCGTCATCACAAAGACATGGTCTATCAACTTTGGCGAAAAGGCCTATCTTCGCGTTACACCAATGAAGGGTGCTCACCGCCGGGATCAAGGCAAGTTAGCTCCTCGCTATATTGGCCCTTTCACTATTCTCGAAAGGCGTGGAAAAGTGGCTTATCAGCTGGAGCTTCCGTCGAACCTTTCTCAGTTCACGATGTGTTCCACGTGTCCCAACTCCGACGCCGCTTCAAGGACCCAATCCGAGCGATGGACCATGAAGTGCTCGAATTGCAGCGGGACCTCTCCTATAAGGAGCATCCGGTCCGCATTCTCGACCAAGCTGAACGCCGCACACGTCGAAGGCGATCAAGTTCCTCAAAGTCCGGTGGTCGAATCACTCAAGACGAAGCCACACAGGAACGCGAGGATCGTCTACGAGATGAATATCCGCGCTCTTTCCTTCTACCTCCTAAATCTCGGGACGAGATTTCTTGTAGTGGAGGAGATTTGTAACACCGGATGATTAGGGAGCAATAATCACCCGTTATGGTGACTAACCTCACGATGATTCAAATCCGTTCTAAAACAAAAACAAAACAAAAGCAAAGCGATGAAGAGTGTCAAAATCTAAAAATAAAATGTTCAGGGGTTGTCTAAAATAGCTAACCTAATTATGGTGGGGTGCACTAATTTTTGTAAAATGCTCTGGCATTTTAAATAAACTAAAAACAGAAAAGGAAAAAGAAAAGAAAAGAAAAACAAGAAATGAGGGGGAGGGATAACACCCCTGGCCCATTCCCCCTCCCCACTTGGCCCCTCCCCATTTGGCCCATTTCCTGGGCCGCCCATCGCCCACCGCCCGACCACATACCCCCCACCCCCGCTGCAAACCCTAGCCCACACTTCCGCCCCCATGCGCCCCCCCCTCTCCCTCGCCCGATCTGGATCGGGCGGAGAACCCCGACCGAGTCGCCCCCGCGCCTCGCTCGCCTCGGCCCCCCGCCACCCCCGCCATGGGACCCCCCCCTCCTCCTCCTCACCACCACTGAGTCCCTCCTCCCTCCGTCGCCCCCAAGCACGAGCAACCGCCATGCTGGTCGATCCCGACCCCCTCCGCCCCGACGCCGTGCGAAGCTCGCCTTCGCCCGCCTCGCCGGTCGTCACTGGCTCCACCGAGCCCGCTCAAGATAGACTCCCACGGCTCGGTGAGCTCTCATGATTCCCCAGTTCCCCCCTCACTTCTGCCGACGGCGGCAGCTCAAGCCACCATGCCACCGCACCGCCCCCCTCGCTCCCCTCTCCTCTCACGTCGACGCCAGAGTCTCTGCTCGGCTGTCGCCGGCTTGGCACGCCCACTCGCCACACCCCCACGTTCCTCTCTTCTTCCCCGTCGACGACGCCTCGGCCGCCGGACGCCACCTCATGGCGCCCTTTCCCCCACGGCCGCGAAACCCCGGCCCTTAAGCGCCCCAGGGCCTCCGTCGCCGGCTCCACGCCTCGCGCCCGTCGCTCGGCCCCGGCCCCAGTGTACGTCCCCCCCCCCGTCGGGGCCAAACCCCACCTCCTCCGTCGCCTCGCCTGTGCCGCTTCATTGCCGGCGGTCATGCAGAGTGTTCTGACCCCGGCCGCCGATTGGCCTCGGCGCCCGGTCCCCGTTAGCCACGGGTTGAACTTCACCGCTTGCTTGCCCGCACTTCATCCGTTGCCCTCGGGGCCAATGACATGGGGTCCCACCCCCACAAAAAAAAACGGTTTTACTAAAGCGAAATAAAAATAAAATGAAAATAAATTAAAACTAATTAACTAATTAATTAATTAACTAATTAAGTAATTAATTAATCTAATTAATTCGATTAATTAACCTAATCATTAATTAACTTAATTAACTAATGTTAATTAACTTTGGATTAGGTTAATTAGGTATTAGAGAATGACATGCGGGACCCACTGTCGGGGTTGACTCAGTCAACCCTGTTGATTCTTGATGTCGAAGATGACATCATCTTGATGTCATAAATGCATTTTCGAAATTAATTAAATAATTAATTAAATTCCGTAAATTAATATAATCTTTTAAAATCATATCTTTTAATCCGTAATCCGGTTAAAATATTTTCAACATGAAAGTTGCTCGAGCAGCGAGGCGAATCCGGATCACGCGGTCTGTTCGTCTACCACACACCCTAACCTATCGAACTCAAACTTTCCTCTCCGGTTCATCTGTCTGACAGACGTCCGGAACCGGGTTAACTTCCCGGATGTTTTCCCCCCCTAACCAGTACCCCCTCATACCACGTTAGGGCACGCCTAGCATCGCTTATTGGCATGTCATACACCGATATGCATCTGTTTACTTTGTATTCATTGTTTCTTCCCCTCTTCTCTCCGTAGAGACTACGAGACCGACGCCTGCTGGCTGGCGATTCGACTACGGTGTTGTGACCCTCTCTCTTGCGAGCAACCAGCAAGCCCCCTTGATCACCGGATATCGCCTACTCTTATCTACCTTGCTTGCATTAGAGTAGTATAGCATGTTCTTGTTTTGAGATACTCCTATCTTCTTTGCATAGCTTTGTCCTTGTAACTTCATTGTTACCTTACCGCAATCCTATATGCTTAGTATAGGATGCTAGTACTTTCATCTGTGGCCCTACATTCTTGTCCGTCTGCCGTGCTATCCTATCGGGCCGTGATCACTCGGGAGTTGATCACGGTATATATTATATACTTATACATGATACATGTGAGACTAAAGTCGGTCGGTGATGGAGCACCATGAGTGGATCTTTGTGGCGGAGCGGCAGGCAGGTTGTGACCGCCTAGGAGAGAGGTGGGCTGGCCTGCCTTTGGCGTTCGCGGTTACTTAACACGCTTAACGAGGTCTTGGTATTTGATCTGGGTTGGCTACGAGCTTATACGCACTAACCATCTACACGGGAGTAGTTATGGGTATCCGGCGTCGTGGTATCACCGAAGTACTTCAGACGTCGACGAGCGGCGCTAGCGCGGATTGGACTGGAACGCTGTTAGGCTAGGTGCGCTTCGGCAGCGTCACAGAGCGTCTTGAGTGTGCTTTCGAGGCGATGGGCCTGCACCCTGCGCGCTTAGGTTTAGACCGGCGTGTTGGCCTCTGTTGTGCCTAGGTGGGGCTGCGACGTGTTGATCTTCCGCGGCGGGCATGACCCAGAAAGTGTGTTCGCCAAATGGGATCAAGCGTCTTTGGGTAAGATGGTGCACCCTGCAGGAAGTTAATCTATTTGGATAGCCGTGATCTTGATGAACAGGACGACTTGGAGTTGTACCTTGAGCTTATGACAACTAGAACCGGATACTTGATAAAACACACCCTTCCAAGTGCCGATACAACCGGTGGTCGCTCTCGCTCGGGGTTATGAGCGGGGATTGCGGGTAGGATTATTGCTATATGATGTTACTTGGAGGACTTGATTGTCCCCTCCTACATTGCAAGGCAGGTGTCGAGCGTAGTCTTCGTTAAGACTAGCTATCCCCTCTTATTACGGCATTACGCGATTCGGTCCTCGATATGGCCTTTACACATATATCCATGCATATGTAGTGTAGCTCCTTGCTTTGCAGTACTTTGGATGAGTACTCACGGTTGCCTTGTTCCCCTTTTCCCCTACCTCTACTCGATTGCTGCAATCGACGATGGAGCCTGGATCGACGCCACCGCCTCGGCGACTACTACTCGGAGGCGCCTACTACTACGTGCAGCCCCCGGCGGCGACCGGGAGTAACCTAGGAGGATCCCGAGCAGAGGCCCGCTCCTCTTCGATCTCAGTATCCCGGTTTGTGCTAGCCATCTTATGGCACCTTGTTTAACTTATGTCCGTACTCGGATATTGTTGCTTCGTGACTCGTCTATGATCGAGCACTTGTATTCGAGCCCTCGAGGCCCCTGGCTTGTATTATGATGCTTGTATGACTTATTTTATTTGTAGAGTTGTGTTGTGATATCTTCCCGTGAGTCCCTGATCTTGATCGTACACATTTGCGTGCATGATTAGTGTACGATTGAATCGGGGGCGTCACATTTTGATTCAGAAAATCTTTCACTTCCTGAATGACCTTGAGATTTGTTCCAAATATAAGTATGTCATCAACATACAAACATAATATAACTCCTTCGCCCCCACCATGGGGATAGTACACACACTTGTCGGCTTCGTTTGCAACAAAGCCCGTAGATGTCAAAGTTCTTTCGAACTTCTCGTGCCACTGCTTGGGTGCTTGTCTCAAACCATACAAAGATTTCAATAATTTACACACTTTTCCTTCCTGACCATCTACTACAAAACCATCAGGTGGTTCCATGTAAATTTCCTCCTCCAACTCTCCATTTAGGAAAGCTGTCTTAACGTCCATTTGATGGACAAGAAGATTGTGTGAGGCGGCCAATGAGAGTAGTACTCGAATGGTGGTCAATCTGGCCACAGGCGCATAAGTATCAAAGAAATCTTCACCTTCTTTTTGGGTATATCCCTTGGCTACAAGCCGCGCCTTGTACTTTTCAATTGTACCATCGGGCCTAAGCTTTTTCTTAAACACCCACTTACACCCTACAGGTTTACACCCATAAGGAAGATCAGTGATCTCCCATGTCCCGTTAGCCATGATGGAATCCATCTCACTATGCACAGCTTCTTTCCAGTAGTCAGCATCCAGAGATGAATAAGCTTCTGAAATAGAAGTGGGAGTATCATTCACGAGATACACAATGAAATCTTCACCAAATGACTTCGCGGTCCTTTGTCTCTTGCCCCTTCTAGGATTTTCATTGCCATCCTCGGGAATATCTGTGTATTTCTTCTCGGAATGTTCCAATGGAACAGAAGGTGCAGGAGTTGTCTCTAACCTCGGACTAGATGAGCTAGGCATATCCTTCATAGGAAAAATATCCTCAAAGAAAGTCGCATCATTCGACTCCATGATTGTACCAACATTCATGTCAAGTACCCCAGATTTCACGACTAGAAATCTATAGCCAATGCTATGGAATGCATAACCCAGGAAAACACAATCAACTGTTTTTGGCCCAAGCTTACGCTTCTTGGTAATTGGTACATTGACCTTCGCCAAACAACCCCAAGTTCGTAAGTAGGAAAGTTTAAGCCTTTTCCTTTCCCATTCTTCAAACGGGGTAATCTCTTTATTCTTTGTGGGAACTCTATTTAGGACATGACTTGCAGTCATCAAAGCCTCCCCCCACCATTCCTTGGAAAGTCCTGATGTATCTAATATGGCGTTAACCAAATCAGTTAGATTCGGTTCTTTCGTTCGGTAACCCCGTTTGACTGGGGAGAATAGGGAGGCATCCTCTCATGTATTATACCATGTTCCTCATAAAATAAATTGAACTCGTTGGAAAAATACTCTCCACCGTGATCCGACCTAAGCCTTTTGATCTTTCGATCGAGTTGATTCTCTGCTTCGGCTTTATAGATTTTAAAGTAGTGCAAAGCCTCATCTTTTGTTTTCAACAAATATATCATGCAATATCTAGTAGAGTCATCGATTAGAGTCATGAAATATCGTTTTCCACCTTTTGTCAACACACCATTCATCTCGCAAAGATCTGAATGTATGAGTTCAAGTGGTGCCAAATTTCTCGCCTCAACAGTCGCATGAGACTTGCGAGGTTGCTTTGCTTGCACACAAATTTGACACTTAGAACCTTTGACAATTGTAAATTTTGGGATTAAACTCAAATTTGCTAGCCGCATCATGACACCAAAGTTAATATGACCAAGTCGTGAATGCCAAACATTTGATTCAATTTCACTGCAAACATGATTAATAACTTTAGTGCAAAAGTCTGACAAAGATAAGCGGAACAAGCCTCCGCTCTCATAGCCCTTCCCAACAAATTTTCCACACTTAGATACTACAACCTTATTGGACTCAAATACCAATTTATAACCATCTCGACACAAACGAGAACCGCTGACAAGATTTTTATTTATAGCAGGGACATGTTGCACGTTCTTCAGTCGCACGATCTTTCCCGGAGTAAACATCAGATCGACCGTACCAACACCATGAACAGAAGCATGTGTCTCGTTTCCCATCAACACGGGTGTAGTTCTTGCGACCTGATAAGAAGAAAACATGTTTATGTCAGAACACACATGTACATTGGCACCGGTGTCAATCCACCAATCTGGAGAATGACATACTGAAAGAATGGTAGGAAATTTACCATACCCGACATCTTTCATGTCAATATCGCCAATAACAACATTAGCGGTCTTGCTATTGTTCTCATTCTGACGCATGTCCCAGCGGTCCTTGCAGGATGAAGCCCAATGTTCTTCACTGCCACATACATGGCACTTTCCTTTCTTCTTATAAGTGTCCTTCTTCTTCTTGAAGTTGACAGGTTGTGGGGCTTTGTACTTGCCATCAAATTTTCCTTTGCCCGCATAGTTTTTGTTCTTGGGTTTGTGGGTTTGGAAATTTCTCTTTTGTACCAAATTGGCACTGGAATCCCCCTCATGGAAACGGGCACATGTGTCTTTTGCCCTCGCCTTCTCTTCTACATCAAGAGTGCCAATTAGATTGACAACAGTAAACTCTTGCCTCTTATGCTTCAGAGAGGTAGCAAAATTCCTCCATGAAGGAGGAAGCTTGGCAATGATGCCTCCGGCAATGAATTTGTCCGGTAACACACAATTGAGATGCTCAAGTTCTTTAGTGAGCGACTGAATCTCATGAGCCTGCTCAACAACGGAGCGGTCATCAATCATCTTGTAATCATGGTCTTGTTCCATGATATACAACTCACTTCTGCGTCGCGATTCCAAACTTGGCTTGGCGCATCCCACATATCTTTACCGACCATGATGGTCATGAATGGATCGACAATCTTGTCGCTAAGAACACTCAAGACAGCACCTCACGAAGAGGGTGTGTCAGAGGTCGAAAGCTTGCTCCGCTCGTGATCGGCTCTCCCTCGGCTTGCCTTTAGAGGCGTGAAAAGCAGTTCATGGTGGTAAGCTAAAGAAGCGCCTCGACGCCACCTCTTATAGTTCACGCCCTCAAATGGTGCGGGCTTGAGAGTTGCAAGCAAAAGCAATAGGAGAAAATTGCCTACACACATCGAGGTTTTGGATTGTTGAATAATTAGGCATTTTCCGTTTAGTTTAATCGAGAAAAATAATGGATAAAACATGAATAGCAATATATTGATGAAACTAGAAACTAGCAACAATTCGTTGAGACTAGTCATGCAATCAAAATCATAAGCAAAAAGCATCATATCCATGTCAATTGCTATTAGCAATAAACCAAATGCTAGCCCTAACGGTGAGGATAAGATGGCATACGCCTTGAGAGCGTAAGGTGGTGAGATGTCCCGATCGTCATGTCATTCAAGAGGTCGTTGGCGTCGGAGAAGAAGTCGTCGTTGGGGAACTCGTTGTCGATGATGTCATTGTTCGCAGACCACGATGAACAAGACTCCGGCGATAGCAGAAGGACACTCCCAAAAACTGATCGCCCCTCTCCTGCATCGGATCACAAGAGGCGGGGTTTGACTTCTTGTCTCACTTCGGTGCACGCCAGAAGAGAGATGAGAAAGAGATAGGCGGCTCAATGCTTTGGAATGAGACGAAAGGTTGTTGTACTACTTGGAACAACAGAGGAGCGACCTCTTATATACGTGAGAAGAGTTGAAACTGGCCTTTATTAGTAGAAGAGAAACCGATGCAACAAACACCATTAAACAGACGCACTAAAAACCATTAAGGAGAGAAGAAACTAGCGCACTAAAACTCACACGAAGTGTTCAGTTTCTTCTCCCATTTATGCGTCAATTGTTTCAACTTTCTTCTCGCGTGATAAAACAGCGCATACACGTGCCATTGGTCAATTTTCAACACAACCTTGTCATGCATGGATGAGCCACATGAGCCTCTGGGATTTACTTTGAATTATTGGCACAAAATATGAATTATTATATGGGTTATGCCCAATAATTCCAACATCAGATGCCTAGACAAATCCTCTCATGTGTGTGCCATCTATTTCAGTATTCTGTTTCATTGGTTTCTTGCAAGAAGTGTTTTAGCATCCTGGGATAGGTTCAATCAATGCACGCGTAGTTCAGCTTAATTAATAATATCAAGATTCAAGAATGATTTATCCTATCCAGTGCCAGGTGGAAACTAAGTAATAACCTCGTCATACATGCACATTTTAGAAGTTTTTAGTACTTATACACGTGATTTCGAGAGTTTGGTGGTTTTCACCAATATTTATAAAGCTTTTATCCATAGGGTGATAAGGATAAGCCCTCGCAGAAATAAATAGTAGCAACTTAACAATACCTTTCCTCAAGATGGCGGACCTCTGAAAACTCTTGACAAGGTCATCAGAGTAGATGCAAGCAATATCTTCAGCATAATCTTGTGCAGTGTAGTCTCACGCACACCATCTGGCCCAACTATGCAGCTAGTTCATCTCAGGTCCTCCAGCGAGCTACAAGACACCAAACTGCGGCAGGCCCAGATCCACAGCTTATTTCAGGCTCGGAGCTGGCGTTCCTCTGATCCTATCATTGTATAAGTTCTGAATTAGAGTCGAAGTCTTGCCCGCACGACAACATGCACAACGGAATCGGCACGTAGCCGCTGGCTTCTTCAGATCATAGCAAGATATAATCACCTGCCTGCTTGCCTGCCTCTTGTCTCTCCCCCTTCCATGAAGCCGTCATTTCATCAAACAGCTGGTCTGCGCCAACGGGTTGACCCCCTGACGCCTCTTCCCGTTGCTACTTCAGAGCCGCGGCCCGCCGCAACGCTCAATGGCCTTGCAATCTCGCCGTCGAGGCGATGGGGTGGGGGGGAGAGGGGAGCAGCGAGGCGATCACGTGCTTCGCCCTGCCGGCGCCGGTGACTGGAAGCGAGGCGCGCGGTGTGCCTAGCAAGTGGCAACCGCTCGACGACGATTTGTTTTGGGTGTAATTACTGGACTGGCCCTGTCTCTGCCCGTGGTAGTGGTACACCAGCCAAGGGAAAAAGATACTCCCACACAAGACAAGCGTCGATTGCCCCCCATCCGTGGCTGCGCGTCCGCCGGTGGCCGGGGGTTCTAATCCGAGCGATTCCCAATCCCAACCGCCGCTGGAAGACCCCGCAGCTCCACGACAGCGCGGGCAGACATGGCGCCCGTGCTACCTGCACCGGCGGCCGCGGCGGCGGCTCCTCCCCCCTTCTGCCGCGTCTCTCTCCCGGCCCGCAGCGCCTTCCCCTCCTCCCCCGCCAAAAGCCTTCGCGGGTTTGCGGCCAGGAGCGGCGGCGGTGGCGGCGGCCGTCCCGAGCCCAAAGCAGGTACATCCACCTCCTCCTGATGCGCCCGCCGTCCTTTGAATAGGTTGAGAGGGGCATTTCGGGCTGGGTGTCTTACTCCATCCTCCGTTGTTCTGCTGCTCATGTGCCAGGTGATGATGAGAGCAAGGCCGTCCTCGACGCTTTCTTCCTCGGGAAGGCCTTGGCGGAGGCGCTGACCGAGAGGGCCGAGTCGGTGGTGGGCGAGGTGTTCAGCGTCGTCGGGCAGTGGCAGGCGGAGCAGCAGAAGCAGGTCCAGGAATTTCAGGTACGGCACAACCCCCGCCCTTGCTTTGCTCCGCATGGATAGTATTAGGGATATACTGACTAGTGTTTAGCTTTACCTTCAATCTGGCTACTGGACAACCAGATATGTCCCTAGGCCAGCTGATTGCAGATAGGCCTGTGAATTCTCAGTGCCAACTTAGTAAGTTCTTGTACATTCAGATTTCACACAAGTAAAAATTAAATGATGTTATTCTTCTACATCCAGAATTGCACACGCTTTAGCTTTTTGATGTCACATAATCCAACTGCTTTCCATGATTAATCATCATTGTTGATCGATTCATAATTTATAGCTACAATTTATTGTGGACATACTTTTAATTTTCTTCTCTTAACCTCAAAGAATTGCACTCGCTTCTAAATTGCATTTTGGGGGATAATTGTAACTACAGGAGGAAGTAGTTCAGAGAGCCCAAAAGGCTAAGGAAAGAGCTGCTGAGGAGGTCGTTGATGATAAGGGACCAAAGACTCTAAAGGGACCTTCAACAACAATCGTGAAGCCTGCACCTATGCCTCCTCCTTCTCCTAATATTCCCACACAGGCAGAACGGTTATAAGCAGCGATGAAGAGTTAGTGCTGCATGTAGACTCACTTTTGTGCTCAAGAAAGTGATGAAATTCTCCTATGAGATATGTATTGATCAAGTTGTCCTTTCTTTGATAGTGAATATCCAGAATATCAACTAGAAAAATCTATGGTACAAGTTCCGAGATGAATGGAATAAAAATCTGTTAGTTTACTACAGATTCTGAAAATAATAATTTTATTGCCTGTATGATGTCGTTCTATATGATAATATGTTCTCAGGAAACAGCTTCAAAGAACCTTTACAACCAGAAACAATGGTTATCTTAATTTACATTTTTCTTTCTTGAGAAAACTTCACAAAGGACATGTGAAAGGGTGATTCGATCATCAAATAACTGTAGCAGTAGAACCCCAAACTTGGACTCCTACTCCCTTTTACTGGTGGCCTTTGCATCTGGTTCTTGGTGTCTTTATTCTGTCAAATAAACTGCTATTCAGTTCCCAGAGAAATTATGTGTGCACTGTGGCTAACTGAGTATTCTCTTCGAGAGAAGTACTAGCTGGATTATGTATGCAACACATTTGTGACATGTGCTTTCCGTGATTTCAAGAATTTGTGTTGTGTCATAATGCTTTAGTTCATTATGAATAGTTAAATACATAGAATGCAGGTCTTCAAGGGAAGAGCAGAACTGCATACTAACGCAGATTATGTTGGACGTTCTTGCCTAAAATGCAATATATTCCAACTGATGCACTGATGATGTTGAAAACTTGCCAAAATCATTGTGAAGATAGACAACAGGTAATTATGCAACTAAAGTATTATTATTATTTTTATTACGTACTATCATTAAATTGTAACTATTTTTCTTATGCTCCCTCCGTTCCTAAATATAAGTCTTTTTAGAGATTCCAATATGGAATACATACGGAGGGATCTCTAAAAAGACTTATATTTAGGAACGGAGGGAGTACATTGCATACCTGCAGAACCGTGGATGAGAATGATGTTGCAACTTCTAGTTTGCTTTGTTGATTCTTTTTTAGATGCTTATGTGATGAATTGTTGGAGTTAGAGCATAGGTATACAGCGTTGTTAGGAATTTGCAAAGTAAATTTTTATATGAATTTTCTCTAGAGTAGAACACACCATTGGTCGTGCAGTTTAGTCAACAAGTTGCAGAATATTTTAAACTGGTTAAATACTTCTGATAATAAAATGTTGCAGTTTAGGGTGTTTATGCCAAACTCTGTTAGATACTCTCTATCTGATTGGGCAAAGGCTGCGGTATGCATGGTTTATTTATAAACATAAATATCTCTACATTCTTACGATAACAACCTTAATATTGACCATTTGTTCACACTCATAAAGATGTCTTGCAACTCACGACCTTGCATAGTATTCAGGCACGGGAAATAAGGTATAACTTTACATGATATTCCTGGCACATATGGATGGTACAAGCATAACCAGCCAATCCCCCCTTTGAGCAACTGTGAACTGGCTCAGTGGCTAGGGGAGGTTTTGACACCCAATACATTGTGGGTTCGAATCCTAACTTGCTCATTTGTTTCGCAACTTCTTAGTTTCCAGGATTACAAATCGTGAGCTGAATATGTGAAGTATCATTCATATATTTAGATGATATTGACGCGCGGGCAGAACCATCAGTGGCTCAGGAAGTATAGTACTGCTGCAGCTGGGATCCATTTTGGAACTCTCTTGACACAAGTGAACCTTTGAGGAACTCCCTGAACCATTCAGCTGATAATTTGGGCGTCCTCTTCAGCGTCTTAAAGTCGACATGGTAGAGCCCGAATCTGTCCTTGTATCCCGAAGTCCACTCGAAGTCGTCGAGGATAGACCACACAAAGTAACCACGTACGTCAGCTCCTTTCCTTCAAACATTTCAACAAGGTTGGTTGGTATTCATAGACTGATGCAATAGTAGCCATAATCATAATTTGTAGATAACATAAGAGCATATCATCAGCTAAGGTCTACCATATGGTAGGGTCAGCCCTGCATTGTATCGAATTCCCTTTTGCGTTCTCAAGAAATGGTTAACCGACCACAGAATATGCCGGGAACCCATATAATATTCTAGTGCAAACAGTTGGAAGCCAGATCTATGCATGAAGTGTCCAGAACAGCATATGTTACCTCATTGCCGAGACTAAATAAGTGAGGTAGCCGCTGATGTAATCAATTCTTTCTGTGTCACCGGTAAAATCCTTAGCAGCTGCTATTGCTTGCTTGAGCATAACCTGAAAATGTGAATTAGCCTCTACATATTTGTTACACACATTATTCTCTGTAACAGAACAATAATAGATAGACTAGCATGGTCTTTTTTTTAAAGGAATACCGTCGGGGAGGCCCCACAGTCCATGATATGTACAAGCAGGTGTGGAGTTAACAAAAACCTGCATAAGACCGACAAGGGATGGTCACAAATGATGGGCTCTTAGCCTCTAAGAGAAGGAAACACATAGCTTACTTTGGTGTGACTACTATATGATCCAATTTATTTATTTTTTGAACACACATCTATTGCACGTCACGTTGTACTAGAGAAAAAGAACACCAAAAGGCAAGAGGTACAGCTGTCAAACAACCTAACCCAGATATGACACAAGAACTATACCATAAGAAACATAATCATTGGTTGACTGTTATTCATGCATATAAGCCACAAGCAGGCCAGTCTCTACTAACACTTGCTCTGATATCATTAGATGTAATTCTGGAAGGCTAGAGAAAAAACGATTTGTTTCCGAATGAGATAAAATGCTCCGATTGTTTCTGAACTCGTAGACATGTGCCAAATAGGCAGTGTCCTACTCAGAGGTATAACAGGTTCAAATACTAATTATTTAAGCTTCAGAAGATAGTAAAGACAGAGAGTCACACCATTTTCTGTAATATATGTTGGGGTGTTGTTGTATCTTTGTTTGTAATACATGACCGCCTTTTCCATCCCATGTGGAACATCATAGAAGAATGGTGCTCCTGTCTGCATGAGTGAGACAGCAATCACTATTTGTTATTGTTTTTCTATTAATGACTTAACATGAATCAGTATTTAGCAATCTCATGTTTACCTCTTTACTGATAGGCACCCCATCTCGTTCTACTAAACTCAACACTCGCGCATCCCCATCCATAGGATCCATTTCACATGGTGAAAAGATGCAGTCCTTCACATACCATGTCGAATAATGATTTAGTCCAATAAAATCCAGTTTGGTTGCATGTAGTTTCTTCTTCTGCTTTAATGTGAACTCAGGTACGGTTGGACCCAAGATTTTGCGCATCTCTGCAGGATAATCACCAAGAATTATAGGGTCCAGAAACCTATCAAAAACAAACAAAACAGGTAAAGTAAAAAGGTAGTAATTGAAGATCATATTTATTTTGTTCCAAGAAATAATTGAAAAATAAATCTTTCAAAGTTCTGTTACAGAAAAGAGTCAGTTTCTCTGCCTCAGTGTAGTGAAACAAAAAATCATGGTGTTGCTGTGAATTATATCAGCCTGTTGACCTGCTTGTTTGTATTAGACAGATTTATTATCTTGTTTAAGAACACACTTGTTCTGAATTAATGAGGAAACAAAATGCTAATTATCCTGCAGCTATCATCTTATTGGATAGTATAGTATATAGTACCTATTCACAAAAAAGAACAAGGATAGTATAGTACCATGGAACATTGAAAGATATAGCCCGTTCAACTGCTAGTTGGTCGATTGTGGTATTTCGCAATGGTTCATACCATCTTGCGCTGACAGAAATTCCAATATATCCACCTTGTCTCTCCTATTAATTGGCATAGATATTAAACCATACTAAAAATCCTCAGTTGATGGTGTTATATTATTAACTTCTATGGAATAAAACACAGGAGGTGATGGTGTACTCGTATCCAAGAAGAATCTAATTTGTACCTGATAGTTATTTCTGTAAATGCTCACAGCGTTTGCACGTGAAAGTATCATATTGTGACCTGCTATGTATGGCTCTATTGAAGAATTTCCAAAGGCACAATTCCCAAACGGCTTCGAACAATGACCAGGATGGAACCATCCATTCAAATAAGAAAATTTTGCCAATAAGTTAGGCTGATTCATTGTAACTCAGAATTTCACTCGATCGCCAAACAACTTGAAGCATACTTTTGCAAAGTAACCAAAGTCCTTCCTGAAAAGCACTTGGAAGTATGAAAATTTAAGTTTTTCTTTTTTAATTTAGAGAAGTAAAACAAACTGAGAGGCACAGACATAGACATACTGGATTTCTGGACTCAACCATCCACCATATCGCTCTTCAAGCTCATGTGGAATGTCGTAATGAAATATCGTAACAAATGGTTGTATGCCTGGTTATGCATGCCATTAACAAATGCATATTAGAACCTTAAAAAAATTCTCCCGATGCCTGGAATTTTCTGTTAAATACCTTTGTGCAGAAGAGCATTGATGATGGAATTATAGAATGCTACACCATCTGGATTTACATGTCCAAATCGGCCTCCTGCAGCAACAAACAATTTCTGGGACAGTCTATATATAACTTTAACAAATAGCATAATCCCTAAGAAAAGCAAATTACATTGAAGTCAAACTCACTTGGTAGAATTCGTGCCCATGCTATGGAGAATCTATATGAGTTCACTCCCAAGGAATGCATCAACTCGATGTCTTCCTGAAGTAGGGAAATAAGTTATTCGTTACTCTGCACAAGATGAATTGGAATAGAGATGCATTGAACAGTATCAACAGTATGCTTTAGCAGAAAACATACCATGTAACGATGGTAGTGATCAGCAGCAATATCGCCATTGCTTCCATCCTCAATTGTGCCTGAACCACGGGATAATCAAGGAAGGAAGAAAGGAAGAAAGACAGGTAAGAAGACATATAAAGAAATCAAGTCATTACAAGATAAAAGTGCACTATGTCTAGATTGAAACTGTGCAGTAATATGAATTCTGAATCTTCACCTTGCTTGTGGGTGTAGACATCCCAATTACTTAGGCCTTTCATACCCTCCAAATATCCATCTTCAATCTGATGTTTGGAAACAACATGCTATCAGCAAACTTGAGGTTGCCTAAAAGAGGCCCTTGTATTATATAACAAGATATCTCACATTATAAACCATAAATAAAATTTTAAAATGCACCAAAAGTCCAAAAGTGTGTACATATTTCCCATGCCTTTCCCGGCAATCAGAACAGAAAGATTTCCACTTCTCACATCAAAATATTTGGTATCCCTTGACAATTGAGGGCATTATTAATATCAGATTTGCTGATGTTTACTAGAGAGCCTCATAACCGAACATTAACAACATTCCCTACAGTCCTCGGCTACAATTAGGCGTGCATTCCCGCTTTTTTCTGCAGGGATGTGATCATTCGCGCTAATTTTACAACCACTTTCAACTGTTAAGCTTGATGCAAGAGAGCGAAGGTGCGCGAGACTCACGTATGACTCAAGAGGCCACTACATGGACACAAAGGGGGCTACCAGCAATTTTGAATAAATTGCGAAAGCCAGGATTTGAACTCAAGACTTTAGCTCTGATACCATGTTAATTTTCATGCACTAGACAACGCAACCAAAAGTCCGAACTGATGGAAATGGCTATTACAATCCACATATACTATAACCCCCCCTCTCACGTGTGACGGGGAAGACAAGTCAACACGTGCAACCGGAAGAGAGCGACGGCGTGCAAAATTCACGTATGACTCAAGAGGCCTCTACGTGGACACAAAGGGGAGCTACCAGCAATTTTTAACAAATTGTGAAAGCCACGACTTGAACTCAAGACCTTAGGCCCCGATACCATGTTAACATTCATGTACTAGTGAACGCAAATCAAAAGTCCGAACTGATGGAAACGACTAGGCAACCCACATATATACTTCAACACCCCCTCTCACGTGTGACGCGGGAAGTCAACACGTGAATAGACTCAGAGGTATGACTCAAGAGGCCTATACATGGACATAGAAGGGGCAGCAGCAATTTTTCGATAAATTGCGAAAGCTAGGACTTGAACTCAAGACCTTAGCTCCGATACCATGTTAAGCTTCATGCACTAGCCAACGCGACCAAAAGTCTGAACTAATGGAAAGAGCTCGGCAATCCACATATATTGTAACACCAACTACCAATCAATGGACGACCTTGCACTGCATTTTCATGGGGAAGAAGATAATTTTCTGGCTTTCAGAAACTAGCCTGCTAGACTTAGTTCAAAATTTCCGAGTTCTTCTGCTTGAGCGCTGTCTTTCCAGATCAGATGATGACAGCGTCTTACTGTCTTCCAAGAAGAAGAACGACACCAAGACGATGACATCGTCTGATCCGGAAAACCGGACCAAGGGTTTCCCCTGATGCTCAAAGAGGGGCACAGATAACGACCATCACAGCACCTCCAATAAGGGGACAACACTTGCGGGTGTCTCCGTTGCCAGCACAGGATGTAGGGATTTCACCCTGGCCAAATTTCGAGCAATACCAAGACGTAGGAACGCGAATCAGACAAGAGGAAGTCGAGTATAGGTCAGAACTGCGACTGTAAGAAGGGAGCCACGCCCGACAACGAAGGAGGCACCGGGAGTCGCCAAACGTGCGACCCCGAAGGATGGCAAGGTTGCGTTGCTGAGCGGAATGAGAGGTAGTGGGGATGCGACGGTGGCTGGAGCTCCAGACGAGTCGGGATCTAGAAGGGAGGGCAGATCCAGGCTATGGGGACATGGGAAGAAGGGGCACCGACGAGCCCAAGGAGCTAGAAGGGGAGGCAGCTCCCGGAGCGTGTCGGAACCAAGGATGCGCCGGAATGTATGACAAAACAAGGGAACCCGCAAGATGGTGGATGTGTAGATGCCAAGGGGCTGGCGAGCTATAGGAGCTAGAAAGAGCGCAACTCCCGGGGTGTGCCGGATCCAAGTCGCGTTGGCCAGCCATGGACGCAGGAAGGGGCGTAGGTCCATGACCGCCGGGCTGAAGCCGCCCCTCTGGGGGTGGGTGGGTGGTGAAGGAGACTTGCGCGCAGCCAAACCTTACGGTCGGCGCGTTACGGGAAGCAACCGCCGCCGGGCACAACCAGACGCCTCCATTGCCGCATCACAACATGAGTGACATATACTCATCCATACCGCAGTACATGACTCGGTACGGCTATAAGTTGACATACAATCTACGACTCTATTTTGAGTTCTATTGATCTTCTGAGGAACAAACTCCCTAGCAATCATCATCGACTTGATCTCAGCAACTAAGTGTCCTTAAGAGAAGAACGAGATAATTTATCGCCTAAGAGGATTGAAACTTCTTCCGAGGAGTTATCTTTTTTAGTTGCATTTCTTTATAAGCAGATGTGCAGCTAGATACCCTAAAAAATAAATGTATAGCTAGATATTTACCGAAAAAGACTTTCGCCCCGCTTTATATATAAAGCAATGATCATCAACAACACGGTACAACCGCACGCCACCACAGCACACACACACCCAAAGCAGGATACATAGGCGCTGAGCGCAGCAACACACCCCCTAGCACTACCACTGCGAAGAGATGAAGCCGCATACAACGAACCGAGGGCTCCAAGGCGGCACCTTCAGGAAGAGAACGACACCAGAGCGCTGCCACCACCCGATCCGATGATCAGCGTTTCCCCTAGAGCCGCACGACGGGCAATGAGAGCCACGACGACGCCTTCAAGAAGAGAACGAGCTTCGCCGCCGCCGGTCCATCCGAAGATAGAACAGGTTTTCATCCCGGCCAATACTCACCGCCACCGAATGCCACGCCATGGCTACCACGCCGCCCACACGGCCATGACCACTAGGCAGCACCAAGCCACGGGCTCTGCCCATGAGCACCGTGCTACCACCACCAGGGCCGCCGCCCCCGGCATCCAAGACCTTTACACCGCCTCACCTGAGACCGCCTCTACCCCAACCAAAGAGACGAGTGGAAAGGTCCCATCTTTCGCACCCCTGGGCGACCCCCAGTGCCGAGACCCAATAGGCTGGAGGCTTCCATCGACCCTTCCATCAGCACCGGGCGCGAGACGAGCTCAGTCCTGCAGCACCGTTAGTGAGACGAGGTCGGTCCTGCAGCACCGTGCGTGAGACGAGCGATGGACCTTAGTTGGGAGAAGGCCAGCCCTACAACGAAAGTAGCGCCCGGATGACGACGAGGATAGAGTCGAAGGCCGACACAAGCCGCCTATGAACGAGCCGACGTCGAAACATGCAAACCGCCGCCTCAGCCGACCTGCAAAGCCACCGTGGAGCCATCCACGGCTGAAGCAGCAGCCACACCGGGCCACTACCCAACCCGCACCGCCCGCCGAGCTGCAAGCGTCAGAGCCGCTGGGCACGCACCTCCCACTTCCGGCGAGCCACCCGAACACGCCAGATCGAGCCACCACGAGCCAGCACGCCGGAGCCACAACCACGTCGGAACGAAGCAAATGGGCCAACCTGCGCCGCCCACGGCTCTCGCCGTGAGGGGCGGCCACGGACAGATCCAGCAGAGACCATCCACCACCACCGCCCCTCACACGCCCGAGACCAGGGACAGAGCCGCCACCACGGCAGGAGCTCCCCCCAACCCAGCCCACCACAGGACGGGCCCTCACCATAGCCGCATGCCCGGTGAGAGTGGGACCAGCTGCCAGCCAGGGAGAACCCGCTAGCCGCCAGTGCGCCCGCGCCGCACGCCAAGATCCAGACCCAGTAGCGCCGGCTGGAGCCGGACGTGCCCGCCACCGCTCGGGTCCACCCAGCACGGTCAGCCACGCGACCGGCCCGCCGCCGCCGCGCAGTGGTGCCCCGCACCAGCACCACATCTCGGAGCTCCACGCCCGTCTGCGACGGGATGATGCACGGAGAGGCGAAGGGGACCCTACTGCCGCGGGCAACAGCGAGGGAAGGAGAAGGGAAGAAGGGGGGACCGGCAGCGGGGGAAGGGGGTGCCTCCCGGTCGCCTCATGAGGGCAATTTAGTCACTGTTTGGTACAACTGTCTGACAGCTGGTGTGCAACTAGCTGACCGTCGATGTGAAATTTTTTCCCTGCTCATGGGCACACAGTTTTCACTTATTCGAATAGGTGTGAAGCGTTTATTTTGGAATTTCATTTTTCTAAAAAGCATAACTTTTGAATCGAACGTCGAAATTATGATGCGCTTTCACCATAGGAAATCCTCGCGGCGTGCTCTTCGAAACTAGAACCCACATGAGTATGGTTTCATGAACTTTCTTGTGTGGAGTTTAGTTACCGTTTGGTGCAAGTGTCTAGCAGTCGATGTGCAATTACCTGACAGTCGATATGCAACTTTTCCTCATACACTGTGGACATAGGTTTTCATTGATGACGCCTCCACCCAAATTATTTCCTACTAGTGAGATGTGCAACTTCGTGTGTTGCACTGGTCAACTGCCTAGTAGTCAATGTGCAACTTTTCCTCCGCCCCGCGGATGTGCGGTTTTCATTGTTCGTGGTCTTGGCCAGCTGCCTAGTAGTGGATGTGCAACTTTGTCTGTCGCCCTGGCCAACTATGCCAACTTGAGCATGCAACTCCACGGTTGTGCATGTGTGAATATGACACCGAGTGTGTGTAACTCCTGCAACCATGATTGTGTGACTATGCCTCCGCGCAGGTGAAACTCGCACAGCCGTGCGTGAACTACTATCTGATGAGAGTGTGCAACCCCGTAGTTTGTGTGTAAGAAACTATGTCGACGAGAGCGTGCAACTCCATGGCCGTGCGTGTGCGATTATGCTGCCGCGCATGTGCAACTTCCGCGGACGTGTGTGAGCAATTATGCCAACGAGAGTGTGCAACTCTGCAGTCATGCGTGAGAAACTATCAGACTAGAGTGTGCAACTCCGCAGCCCGTGCGTGGGAACTATGCTGACAAGGGTATACAACTTCACAATCGTGCCTGAGCAACTACTCCACGGTGCTTGTGGAACTCCTGCAACCAACGAGAGTGAGCATGTATGCTAACGAGAGTGTGCAACTCCGTGGTCGTGTGTGTGCGACTAAGCGGGTGAGAGTGTGCAATTCGGCTGCCACGCGTGTGCGACTATGCCAAAGAGAGTGTGCAGCTCCACGGTCGTACATGAGTTACTACACTGAAGAGAGTGTGCAACTCCATGGTCGTGGGTGTGTGACAATGCCGTCGTGCGTATACAACTCTCACAGTCGTGCGTGAGCTACTATGTCGATGAGAGTGTGCACCTTGACGGCTGCTCGTGTGCGACTATGTCGACGAGAGTGTGCTACTCTGTGGTTGTGGATGTGCGACTATGCAGGCGAGAGTGTGCGACTCCGCAGTCGAGTGTGTGCGACTATGTCGACGAGAGTGTGCAACTCCACGGCCATGCATAAGTTACTACGCTCATGAGAGTGTGCAACTCAATGGTCCTGTTTGTGCGACTATGTCACCGCGTGTGTGCAACTCCAGCAGTCGTGCGTGAGCTACTATGTCGATGTGCATCTTCACGCCCACGCTTGTGTGACTATGCCGACGAGAATGTACAACTCCGTGACCGTGCGTATGCGACTATGCAGACGAGAGTGTGCAACCTTCCAGCCACGCGTGTGCGACTATGCCGACGAAAGTGTGAAACTCCGTGATGATGCATGTGCAACTATGTGGCCACACGTGTGCGACTATGCCGATGAGAGTGTGCAATTATCGCAGGCCGTGCATGAGCAACTATGCTGACAAAAGTATGCAACTCCGTGGTCATGCGTGTGTGACTGTATCAACTATGTACGATTAAGAACATCTCCAACAGGCGCCTAAAAAGAGCTCCGTGCACTAAAAAGTTGCTTTTTTGGGCGCCGAACAGCTCCAACAGAAGCTGTAAAAATTATGCGCGCGATAAAAAGTTTTGGGCACGCGCTGAAAAACGCTATCGCACGCACCATATTTTGGGCTCCGGATTGGGCGCGCTTCACAATTTGCACTGCGTGCTTTTTTGGGCGCGCGTTTTTGGGCGTTTGCTAAAGCACTGTTGGTCCCGGCGCACTAAAAATGCTACAGTAGCGCGCTATAAATTTTATTAGGCGTGAATTTTTTGTGCAGCCGTTGGAGATGCTCTAAATATGCAAATGTGTCCTGCCTCTTGTGAAACTTGTAATACCTCCTTGTGCAACTATCTATACTTAAGTGTGCGACTACGACCTACATATTGTGAAACTTGTCATGAATTCTCCACAAAAATGATTCCCCAGTTGATTTTTATCCGAAATGAAAGCAAAACACAGAAGGGAATGGCACCCACGGCGCAGAGGGTCTAGCATGATTCAATCGCTACCGCTGGGAGGGGCACTATATTTCGAGTAGAGCAGGGGGTATGGTGCTGAGCGGGCGCTTGAAGCTATCATTGCCGGACTCCCACCGGTCCGGCACAATCTTCCTGAATCCCTAAATCACACCAAGTGAAGAAGAAAAACCAAGCCAAATCACATCGACGGATTAGGGTGATTGGATCCAAAGGACTTATTTTAGTCTGACTAAAAATAGTCTTTTTAAGAGGCTAAAGTTCCAATCACCCCTGACTAAAGAAAGGCTAAAACTAGTCTTGAGACTAATTTTTTTTATTCAGGGGTACCTCTACTAAAATATGGATTAGTCCTCTCTCTCCCCATTTAACTCCTCTTCTTTAACACAGACGAATTCTGAATTGAAGAGTTTGGAGGATAATAAATGCTCATTAATTTGATTTTAATCTCTTTAGTATTTGAATCCAAGCATGAATAAGACTAACAAGTTTTAGTCCCACTATTTTTAATCATAAGACTAAAACGTATCCAAACACCCTCTCAACCTAGCAAGCACGCATCGTACGTGTTTGAGCTGCCACACGAAGGTTGAGCTGCGACACGAAGCGGTTATTCCACAGCGCATGTGCTCACTTGTCACGGCCGACAGCTGAGCAACATGGACGGTCAACAGCGGATGAGGAGCCTATCCAAGGCCAAGGCCAGAATATCACATTGATGAATCGTGAGGTTCTGGGCCAGTCTCTCGTGGAATCGTCCCGGCCGGAGTGGCACAGGCTAGCGGCGGCGCTAGAGCGTCCAAATTGGTCTGGGATTAGTGCAAGCTAATTGAACCAGCACATATTTTTTTTTAGAAAAAGAGGATGACGCCCGGTCTCTGCATCTGGGCGATACATATGGCCATTTTATTAATTATTCTCACAAGACCTTACAAAGTCATATAACAGTAAGATTAAAGCCACCGTCTAAGCAACAAATGTCGTTACACCTATCCAATTGATGAAGGGGCGCAGATAGCCTGGGCCTAATACCAAACAGACATCGCAACCAAGCCTAACATTTAAGACCTGAGACCCCAACCTAACCATTTGCCGGGTCTGGGGCACTCACTGGTCCGGCGTGCTCTCATAGGCCGCCGTCGCCAACTGTCATCGCTCCATCTTCAGAACTGTACTGATGCATCAACCTTGCTCGGTCTAGCTACCGTCGACGCCACCACGGCGCCCAACGGCACCTCCTCCCTGCGTGCAAACAGCTGAGCACATCGCGGTCGCCACTGATACACCTCAGCGCCATGCTGCCAAGTACCACCAGCCGACACAGCTTGAAGTCCTTGGAAGATCTGTCGTGCTTGACATCTTCACCGAAGCTCCGTGCAAGACGAAGCCGCTCCACCTCCTGCCTCTGACTTCCAGCGTTGCTCCACAAACGATGCTGCCAAGAGAGAAACGACACCGCAGTGCCGTCATCGTCTGATCTGGAATACCAGATTCTAGGGTTTCCCCCGGAGCAGCACGAGTGGGTCGACAGTAGTTACACGACGATGCCTTCATCAAGGTAACGGCGTAGAACAATGCCATCGCCTGCCGTCGGCTCGGTTTTCACCGGCAACCATGTCTCCCCAACTCGCAGCCGGGACTAGATGATGGATCTTGAGACCCAATCACCAAGCTTCTGGCCGGCTACCGCCGACGAAGAAGATGACCACCACCACTGGCTACACCGGCCAGAATAGATCTGCCATGGGTGGCGCCAAGCAGTCCAACAGGCCCTCGACGCCGCCGCCGATCTAAAGCCAGATGACATGCCACCAAAGACCGCATCGCGCCGCCGTCCGATCTAGGCCAGCCGCCGCCCGTGACCCGAGGCAGGGCCGACCACCGCCGCCGTCGAAGCCAACGCCGTCGCTTCTAGATCGGTCACACCTCCACGCATGTTGGGGCCCCGCCACCCCTGAGACGCGGGAGGGAGGAAGAGCCCCCGCCACCGCCGTCGGCCTCCGTGCACAAGCCGGCGGCAGCGGGAGGAAGGGAGGAAGATGGGTTAGGCCCGGGGGTGGCTAGGGTTGGGGAGCCCTCGAGTCGCCCGAGCTGGGGCGAGCGGGGGAGGAGTCGAGGAGCGGAATACTCGGGAATCAACAGAATCGTCGTAGATGTGAACCAACAGAATCGTCGTCAAGCACTTCGATGCATGCATAGGCGCAGATATGAGCCGACAATCTCAAACAATATATAAAAGATGTGCATGTCACCTGCTTTATGCATGAAGCATGTTAATTTTGCAGTCTTGGAACTGATTAAGCATGATTTTTCTGTTATCTTGGACTAGCTAGGAACACTATTGTTGGGATGATATTTTCAATGATTACAATAGTATAACAGTGTGGCCAACTACCATAACAATGATTTTCCTTTTTGTGTATAAGTTAATATTGGCCAAAAAATCTATTTTAAGTCACATCTATTTTTTTCATCGAAGATGCATATGGTTGTGAAATGACTTCCAAGAGTAAGTTGCACCAAGGACAAGAAGAAAAAAAAAACTAAGTTCGTATAGGTTGAAGTCTGGATATTTGTCCATATTATTGTCCCATGCTGATCAATTCTCTTGATCACCGCCATGAGATTGACCACCTTCCGACACTTCACACCGCAGCACCGTACTAAAATAGAGGACGTTAACACGTATGGTTTTTTTTAACTAACACGTATGGGTTTTGAGTCGTACTTGTTAGGCTAGGAGCATTAAATTTTATTTTCTTCCGTTGCAACGCACGGGCACGTTTACTAGTATATTTCAAAGAGGGTTTTTACATGAGAGTTATGAGGTACGAGATGATATTGTTGGGACAAACCCTCAACCTTTTCCGTCTCTCACTCGCTCAGACGAAGGTGGAAGGAGGAGCACACTGGATACAATCTTTTCCGACGCACAAACGCCCCGCCGCACGAACGGCGCTTCGGCCGCATGAACGGCCTTATTTTACTGGACAAATACCCCCGACTCGGCTCATACCGTCACCGTAGCTCGACAACAGACCGACACACTACAAGCAGTACAGGAGGAGGGAGTCTTATACCCGGTGCGCGCACACAACCCAGCCACAACTCCACGCACGCACTAACTAGCCTGAACTCCCGGCCACTACTCCATCATGGTGGTTATCTTCTGATGACCGAGCCCACTCACAACTCCATGCGCAAAGCTAGCTAACAACCTGGACACATCAATCCAGCCAACGAACTGAATATGGCCCGCCTAACTGACCGTGATCCATGCTCATGTATGCATGCGGCTAACAATCTATGCATGTCAAGATTACTACTAACATTTTCGCGTGATTATTGAAGACAATGCTAGATTTCTTGAGGACTTCCCCAAATGGGAAGTTAAAATTTTCTTGAGCAACGTAGTGTGTAACGATTGCAATTAAACGCCTACTGAATGATGGGAAAAGAAGAGGATGCATAAGTCATCCAAGTAGCCCCAATCGAGAAAAGAGGAGGATGCAGCCACTCGGAGCACAATTCAGGTGGGGGTACCTGGTAGGCAGCGGTGGATGTCCCAAACAGAAAGCTCGTCGGAGGAGGGAATTGGCCGTGATCGACCGTCGAAGCACGTCGGAGGAGCAGGTGAGCAGAGAAGAGCAGGAAAGCCACAAGGCCGCTTCGCGCGCCATCCGTCCACGGCCGGTGCACCCCCTCCAATGTGTGGATTCTCTTTTGGGGCAAGGCGATTGTAAGTTTGTAATGTGTCCAGGGACGCGACGGAGGGACGATGCACCCGTTACGCCCATAGACCGGCAAACGTTGCGCCTGTGCGCACAGCAAACAATGACCCTTGTAGGCCTCATGCTAATGACAGGCAGGTAAGGTGTTGTACTCGCCTCGACTGTGTGTTGATTAAGCTGCTGCAACGATAAATTTTGTTTTCTTTAACAGTGTTGCTATCGACTGAGACTTCGTTAAGTTTCGGTCAATATCCGCGAGCTCTTACAATCCATGCAAAATCCATGCCCCCCCCCCTCCCCGTCGCCACGCCCAAGAGACTCGGGGGCAACCCTGCTCGCGTCCTCACCACAACCTCCTCCCTCCCTTCCCCGCGCCACCGCCATAGGACGCCGGTGGGTGTAGGACCTTGAAGTATGTCTAGAGGGGGGGTGATCAGACTACTTGAACAATTAAAAACTGAACATTTTTCCAATTTTAGACTTTGGCAGATTTTAGCTATCTTTGAACAAGTCAAGCAATCTTCACGCAATTCAAGCAAGCATGCAAAGAGTATATAGGCAGCGGAAAATAAAGCATGCAACTTGCAAGAATGTAAAGGGAAGGGTTTGGAGGATTCAAACGCAATTGGAGACACGGATGTTTTTGTCGTGGTTCCGATAGGTGGTGCTATCGTACATCCACGTTGATAGAGACTTCAACCCACGAAGGGTAACGTTTATGCTGAGTCCACGGAGGGCTCCACCCACGAAGGGTCCACGAAGAAGCAACCTTGTCTATCCCACCATGGCCGTCGCCCACGAAGGACTTGCCTCACTAGCGGTAGATCTTCACGAAGTAGGCGATCTCCTTGCCCTTACAAACTCCTTGGTTCAACTCCACAATCTTGTCGGAGGCTCCCAAATGACACCTAGCCAATCTAGAAGACACCACTCTCCAAAAAGTAACAAATGGTGTGTTGATGATGAACTCCTTGCTCTTGTGCTTCAAATGATAGTCTCCCCAACACTCAACTCTCTCTCAGAGGATTTGGATTTGGTGGAAAGAAGATTTGAGTGGAAAGCAACTTGTGGAAGGCTAGAGATCAAGATTCATATGGTTGGAATGGAATATCTTGGTCTCAACACATGAGTAGGTGGTTCTCTTTCAGAACTTGTAAGTTGGAAGTGTAGGTTTGTTCTAATGGCTCTCTCCACGAATGAAGAGGAGGTGAGGGTATATATAGCCTCCACACAAAATCTAACCGTTACACACAATTTACCAAACTCGGTGGGACCGAATCATCAAACTCGGTCGGACCGATTTAGTAAACCTAGTGACCGTTAGGGTTTTCAAGGGATCGACATGCAACTCGGTAGGACCGATATTGTTAGGGTTAGGGCATAACGTAATCTCGGTGAGACCGATTACACAAACTCGGTGAGACCGAATTTGATAATTAGCTAACCAGAGAGTTGGTCAGGTAAACTCGGTGGGACCGATTCGCTCTTTCGGTGAGACCGAAAATTTACGAAAGGGAAACAGAGAGTTTACATTGCAATCTCGGTGGGACCGATCGCTCACTTCGGTTAGACCGAAACGTTACGAAGGGAAACAGAGAGATTACAATCCCATCTCGGTGAGACCGAGATCCCTATCGGTGAGACCAATTTGCCTAGGGTTTGTGGCAGTGGCTATGACAATTGAACTCGGTGGCGCCGGATAGAAAGAATCGATAGGGCCGAGTTTGACTTTAGGTTTAGGTCATATGTGGATGTGAGAAAGTAGTGGAGGGTTTTGGAGCATATCACTAAGCACATGAAGCAAAAGGCTCATTAAGCAACACCTCATCCCTTCTTGATAGTATTGGCTTTTCCTATAGACTCAATGTGATCTTGGATCATTAAAATATAAAATGTAGAGTCTTGAGCTTTTGAGCTTGAGCCAATCCTTTGTCCTTGATATTTTGAGGGATCCACTTTCATCATCCATGCCATGCCATTCATTGAGCTTTCCTGAAATATTTGTCTTGGAATAGCATTAGCTCAATGAGCTATATGTTGTTATGAATTATCAAAACCACCTAGGGATAGTTGCACTTTCAATCTCCCCCTTTTTGGTAATTGATGACAACATATAGATCAAAGCTTCGACAAATGATAATAAGATTGAAAAAACATCGTCGCTTTGAGAAGTATGTGATAAACAAGAGCTCCCCCTAAATTTGTGCATTTTAAGATTTGCTTTGGACTGCAAATGCACAAGGAATTAGGCTCATGGGTTACTCTTCCATGTCACATACATCTTGGTGGAGCGCTCAAAATAATAAAGATTGAATACATGCACTCATCACTAAGCAAAGTGAGTGATCATATAAGGATAAGTAAGATAATATCATAACAAGCATAAGTGTAGCTTATGATCAAGCACATGATCATCAATGACTCACAGGTAAAAGCATAGTATCTCAAGCAATCAAAAGCAAACGAAGTTCAACCAAGAAGACAAGAGAGAACAAAAGCAAATCTCTCCCCCTCTCGAAGCCTATGATCTATACATTTTTCTCCCCCTTTGGCAACAAGTTACCAAAAAGTTCCTAGAAAATGCATAGGACTATATCGTCTCTCAGGCTTGGTCTTCTGGCGGTGGTGTCCGGAGAACTCCAAGAACGAAGGCTTCAGTCGATGTAGAAGGAGCTGAAGGAGTTGGTGCTGGAGCTGGTTGCGCTGGAGCTGTAGCTGGAGCTGATGAAGTGACTCTGGTGACTGGCTCTGCAGCTGATCTCCGAGCTCGTGGTACTCGCAAATGCATCGCTTGTTGTCCTGCCCTTCCTCTCTCAGATATCATCCTGTAGCTGCTCCCACGGTGATCAATCTTAGTTACTTTGACATCAAGATCATAGAATTTTGTTCCATGATTCTTTCCAGGCTCTCCTGGTTTTGAGTTAGGGTGGCCAACCCCTTCTCAATCCGCAGAGTTGATGCTATCAAATAACAAAGTTGCTCCTGCTTGTTCTTCAGAAAGTAATCAGATGCCTCTGCTTGAGTTGGCATCTTGGCAGCCTTCTCTTTCTTTGCCTTTTCCTTCTTCTCTTGCGCTTGTACTGATGATGGTTCATTCTCAGTCATGAAAACTTGATTGTCCTCAAAGTCAGGATAGAGAACCATGTGTTCCTTATCCAACAGATACTTCCCTGTGCCCATCTTTGAGTTAATCAACTCCTGAATCTGTGGGGCATATCCACAGCTCCTCTTCTCGTCTGCTCTTGTCCTCTTGGTAGTTTCAACTATGAGGCTCATGACCTTGAATTTCGAGGCACATCAAAATGTGAAGCAAATTGATTGCATGCCCTCCGATCATGTTGTGGTCACCTGATTTGGGCAACAGAGTGTGCCTTAGGATCCAGTTGATCGTAGGCAGCCCTGACAGAAGAAAATGAACTGATCCAAACTTGAAAGTGTCAAGTGCATCATCTGGGATCTCCTTGTACATCTGTGACATTGAGTTATGACCCATCTTCTTCTTGGCATAAATGTTCAAGTCATCTTCACTTTCCTTGGGGGCATTGATCAGACTTGCCCATTCCTCTATGGTTGACTGGTATCTCGTTCCTTCTGACATCCAAACTATCCTGCCATCTGGATAGAAATGTGCTGTGGAGTAGAATTGCATAATGAGCTCGTCATTCCAGTTTGTGAGCTTTTTCCCATAAAATCTGCAACTCCACAAGCACTGAAGCTGTCATATACTCCAGGATAGTGTTCTGCATTCTCTTGAATGTAGGTCCAGTCGACCCACCTCATATCACAAACTATGGGCTTCTTATCCAATAAGATGGTCTCATAGAAGTCCTGCTGCTCCTTGGTGTGGAACCTGTAATCTACAGTAGTCCTTCTCCTGGTGGCATATGGATCTGACTCTCTCCACAACCTCAACCCTTGATCTCTCCTGATCTTCATGTTCTCAGCCACAGGATGAGCATCATTGTGGTCTGGAATCTTGGGCTTGAGCTTCCTTAGGACCTGCCCTTCTTCATCTTCCTCAAGATCAACATCGGGCATTGGGGCCTTGTTCTTCTCAATTCTTTGGTATACTCTGGTATGCCTCTTTGGTGCACTCTTGGGCTTAGGGGCAGCTTTGGGCTTTGAAGTTGCAGCCCTCGATTTTATGGCATCACCCATCGCTTTTGTGCCTTGGGTGCTGGTTCAAGAACCTCTTCTTCTTCCTCTTCCTCCATCATAGAAGGCTTCCCAATCGCTCCGCCATGGTCTTCTTGACCTTTCCTTTCTTTTCTTTCCTTCAAGCAGCAGCAGGTTCTTTGGGTTGGGATTCCAAAGAAGCTTGAGTGGAGACTCGGCTTTGGACATTGGTTGTCTGCCTCTTGGCCTTTTGATCTTCATTCCAGGCTTAACTGCTGTTGAGCTGTACTCCTTCTTGAGCACTTTCTTATTTGAACTGGCCTCATCCTCAACTGCCACATAATCCTCATCCTCAGGCTCTGAGGTTTTCTTCTTCCTTGTCCTTGTGGCAGCCTTGGGCAAATTACTAGGAGTGCTTCTACTCCCCTCATTTGAGCTGCTAGAGGGACTAGTGCCTTCACTCATGTGAATCTGCTCTTCTGACCTGTTCTGGCTGTCACTTTGGTCTGACATACTGCACACACTGACTGCTGACCCTGTGAATAGTTATAGATGAGGTAGAGTGGATGAGCATCACAAAATGCAGAGATTTTTGCAAAAGAATGATTCAGAAAACTTAGTTTTAGTTTTCCACAGATAGCATTTCGGATCTACCGATTTTTAAACTCGGTGATACCGAAGCAGTTTTGGAACCTAAACTAGTGAACTCGGTCAGACCGAGTCATAGTTCGGTGGCACCGAGACTGCTAGGGTTTCACAAAGTTCTAAAATCGGTCACACCGATTTGTAATTCTCGGTCAGACCGAGACTTACTAGTGCAATGGCGTTAGCCAAATCGGTGGGACCGATTTTTTCAACTCGGTGGGTCCGAGATGGTTTCGGCGGAAACCTAACCCTAAATTTTCGAATCACAACTATTCTAAGGATTGTTTTGACTGGATAGAGGTGTTTCAATCATGGCAAGATGCATTACGAACACAATGTGCCGAGAATCAGACGAGGATAGCACTGTGATCGAGTTCATACCCTAGTTCGGCGGTGAACTTGCTATGGCGGCAACGGCGGAGAAGAATTCCGTTGACGGCGGCGGAGACCAGCGACTGGAGGCGGTTGGCGACGAAGTCGATGATCCGTAGACCTAGTAGGCAGAGCGAGCTATGCGCGGGCGAGGAGTTTCGGAGAAAGTTTTCCAAAATTTGCCCGTGTGAATATATAGCCCGACACTGTCAATGTGACCGACTGGAACAACTCGGTGGCACCGAGATGCATAACTGTTAACAGTTACAGCAATCCGGTGTGACCGAAAGGTTCAAATCGGTTGCACCGAGATTGAAAACCTAGATCGACTTAGTGATCTCGGTATGACCGAAATGGAGGAATCGGTCAGACCGAAAATCACAAAGAAGTTTTGGAAGTTTAAGTCTATGACGAATCGGGGACTCCGAGTGCTCCTCACACAGAGTGGTTCGAATCTGACTTGATCAAATTTTGTGATGTAGCATGAATAGAGTTTGAGACGAGAAAAGCATAGATAGCTAGAGAAGGTTCTTAGGCATTCTTGTCCATCCACTTGGCCAAAGAAAGAGAAACCAATCAATCAAAACAACAAGTGGATGTCCTCGAATGAGTAAAATATGCAACCAACATGCTCACACAATAAAATGACAAATGAAATATGTGACAAAGCATGCACAACCAATTCTAGCATCTATCAAACAATTGGCGATGACTAGGTCATCTATATATGAGTATATTGACTTAGGAGTCAAATGAGAACATTTGATCATAGGTCATACTCATCGTTTAAGCTCAAGTGGGGTTACCACTTTTACTAAAGCATTTATGTGTTCACATCATTAGAGTTGCTTTGACTCAATTCTTAGAGTTAAGCTCCCCCTAGATGTGAGATCCCCCCTTAGAGGGATGAACTAACCTTGGGTTTTGTCGATGATGAATTCATGTAGGTGTTGAAGATGTGGATGCTCAATGTTGATGTAGATCTTTTGGAGCAATCCTTTGGAGTGAGTTGCACTTTCAATACCTACATGGGTTAGTCCCACAAGGAACAAACAAGAATATCCATAGACATAGAGTGATGCACACACAAAATGATGTCCATGAAAACATTAGATTACCTTGTCCCTTGCCTTACCAACATGAGGGTTTGTGACTCCTTGAACTAGTGCAAGATATGGAAGATGATTGCACTTGTCCTTGCCATAATGATATGCGTGAAAAATGTTGGCGGAGTCACCCTCAAGAACTCTCTAGTTCTTCTTCTTCGGGATCCACATCATCTTGATGGGAATCCTTGGTGTAGTAGTTGTGCTTGATGAAGTAGAACTTGACGTAGTCTTGGGAACCCACTTGACCAAGGCTTTAGGTGCTTCTTCAAATGCATCAATCTCCTCTTGAAGCTTGTCCTTGCCTTTGTTCTTCTGGTCTTGTGGTGTAAGATCATCTTGTGCTTGTGTTCCCTTGAAGGAAGTAGGATCATACTTCTTTTGTTGAGGAACAAACTTCGTCTTGGGGTATTGATCTTCTTCCCACTCAACTCCATTGGCATTGAACTTTCGCTCAAAACCAACACCTTGATTCTTCCGGTGCCTTCCTTGCTTGCGTACAATTTCCTCAAATTGCTTACTCCCGCAAGGCTCTTGTATACACCTTTCTATAATTCCTTTCAATAAGTTGTTTTCTTGCTCAAGTGTAACTTGGCTAAGAGAATCATTAGTGGAATCAAGAGAGCTACTAGAAGCAACAATATTGGATTTAGCATTGTTATTGTTACTACTAGAAGAAGAATCTTTCTTGTTCTTGTTACTAGACTTGACTTGAGGCATGTAAGTAGATAAGAGTAAACGCTTGGCAATATAAGAAGAACTTTTCTTACGGAGATCATCATTGATCGCTTTTAGGAACTCATGCTCTTGCACAAGATTGAGCTTTTCAAAGCGTAACTTCTCATGAGCCCTTAAAAGTTCTCGATGATCTTCGAAGATAGTTTCATGAGCTAACTTAAGAGTGTTTAGTTCTTTAGTTAGACGCTCAATTTTCTCCTTATCATTGTCATTCGTTTCATCTTGATTAGCATGATTAATTAACGTTTCATCATAGTATTCATCACTAGAGTTGTCAATAAGTAAATCATCATCACCTAGCAAGTCATCTTCATCACTATTAAAATCAACATACTCGGGGTGTGTTACCTTAGGACCTTTGACCATGAAGCATCTTCCAATTCCTTCATTTGGTGATTCAAATATGTCGTAGGAGTTGGTTGACACAAGTGCTAAACCGCAACACCTTCATATTGAGTGTATTCGAGTCGGAGTGATAGCTTCTCTCGGAGTGATTGTCGAGTCGGAGCGGATACCCATTCACCAACATGAGCTTGATGTCTTCGCTTTGTGTAGCTCTTTGATGACTTGTCCTTCCTTTCCTAATCCTTGCTTCTCCGTGAGGGTCTTCGCTCATAACGATCATCTCTACTCCTTCTCTCTTGGTGGTGATTCTTCTTCTACTTCTTCTCTTAGGAGAATCTTCTCTTCTTTGTAGGGTGCCGTACACTCATTGGAGTAGTGTCCGGTCTCCCACAATTGTAGCAATTGCGCCTCGACTAGAAGATCTTTTGTCATTGTAGGACCTTGACTTGGAGCTTGTTTCTTTGCTTCTACTCTTGTAGAATTTGTTGAAGTTCTTCACCATTAAGCTCAATTCTTCATTGAAGGTTTGTTTCTCACTTGATGATGTGGGGGCTTCACATGAGGCTTTATAAGCACCACTTGACTTGTTGTGAAGTTCCTCCTTATCCTTGAGTGACATCTCATGAGCAACAATTCTTCCAATGACTTCCGTTGGCTTGAGATCTTTGTAATTTGGCATCATTTGGATCAATGTGCACACGGTATCATATTTTCCATCCAATGCTCTTAGGATCTTCTTGATGATGAATCTGTCGGTCATTTCTTCACTTCCTAAGCTGGCAATCTCATTTGTGATAAGAACAAGCCTAGAGTACATTTCAGCGACACCTTCACCATCCTTCATTTTGAACTTGTCAAGCTGACTTTGGAGCACATCCAACTTGGATTCCTTGACGGAGTCGGTACCTTCATGCATATCAATCAAAGTATCCCAAATTTCCTTTGCATTCTCAATACGGCTGATTTTGTTGAATTCTTCGGGGCACAAGCCATTGAAGAGAATATCACAAGCTTGAGCGTTGTATTGCAACATCTTCAACTCTATCGCACTAGCTTCACGGTCCGGTTCTCTCCCATCAAAGAATTCACCTTGCAAGCCAATACACACAATAGCCCAAACGGCGGGGTTATGTCCGAGAATATGCATTTTCATCTTATGCTTCCAACTAGCAAAATTAGTGCCATCAAAGTAAGGACCTCTACGGTGATAATTTCCCTCGCTAGACGCCATTCTCTCCTAGGTTGTGAAACCAAGGCTGTGACCACCAAAAGCTATGGAAATCAAAGCAAATGGAGACCAAGGCTCTGATACCACTTGTAGGACCTTGAAGTATGTCTAGAGGGGGGGGGGGATTAGACTACTTGACCAATTAAAAACTTAACCTTTTCCCAATTTTACACTTTGGCAGATTTTAGCTATCTTTGAACAAGTCAAGCAATCTTCACGCAATTCAAGTAAGCATGCAAAGAGTATATAGGCAGCGGAAAATAAAGCATGCAACTTGCAAGAATGTAAAGGGAAGGGTTTGGAGGATTCAAACGCAATTGGAGACACGGATGTTTTTGTCGTGGTTCCGATAGGTGGTGCTATCGTACATCCACGTTGATGGAGACTTCAACCCACGAAGGGTAACGGTTACGCGAGTCCACGGAGGGCTCCACCCACGAAGGGTCCACGAAGAAGCAACCTTGTCTATCCCACCATGGCCGTCGCCCACGAAGGACTTGCCTCACTAGCGGTAGATCTTCACGAAGTAGGCGATCTCCTTGCCCTTACAAACTCCTTGGTTCAACTCCACAATCTTGTCGGAGGCTCCCAAGTGACACCTAGCCAATCTAGGAGACACCACTCTCCAAGAAGTAACAAATGGTGTGTTGATGATGAACTCCTTGCTCTTATGCTTCAAATGATAGTCTCCCCAACACTCAACTCTCTCTCACAGGATTTGGATTTGGTGGAAAGAAGATTTGAGTGGAAAGCAACTTGGGAAAGGCTAGAGATCAAGATTCATATGGTTGGAATGGAATATCTTGGTCTCAACACATGAGTAGGTGGTTCTCTCTCAGAACTGGTAAGTTGGAAGTGTAGGTTTGTTCTGATGGCTCTCTCCACGAATGAAGAGGAGGTGGAGGGGTATATATATCCTCCACACAAAATCTGACCGTTACACACAATTTACCAAACTCGATGGGACCGAATCATCAAACTCGGTCGGACCGATTTAGTAAACCTAGTGACCGTTAGGGTTTTCGGTGGGACTGACATGCAACTCGGTAGGACCGATATGGTTAGGGTTAGGGCATAACGTAATCTCGGTGAGACCGATTACACAAACTCGGTGAGGCCAAATTTGGTAATTAGCTAACCAGAGAGTTGGTCAGGTAAACTCGGTGGGACCGATTCGCTCTTTCGGTGAGACCGAAAAGTTACGAAGGGAAACAGAGAGTTTACATTGCAATTTCGTGGGACCGATCGCTCACTTTGTTAGACCAAACGTTACTGAAGGGAAACAGAGATTATAATCCCATCTCGGTGAGACCGAGATCCTTATCGGTGAGACCGATTTGCCTAGAGTTTGTGGCAGTGGCTATGAAAATTGAACTCGGTGGCGCCAGATAGAAAGAATCGGTAGGGCCGAGTTTGACTTTAGGTTTAGGTCATATGTGGATGTGAGAAAGTAGTGGAGGGTTTTGGAGCATATCACTAAGCACATGAAGCAAAAGGCTCATTAAGCAACACCTCATCCCTTCTTGATAGTATTGGCTTTTCCTATAGACTCAATGTGATCTTGGATCACTAAAATGTAAAATGTAGTGTCTTGAGCTTTTGAGCTTGAGCCAACCCTTTGTCCTTGATATTTTGAGGGATCCACTTTCATCATCCATGCCATGCCATTCATTGAGCTTTCCTGAAATATTTGTCTTGGAATAGCATTAGCTCAATGAGCTATATGTTGTTATGAATTACCAAAACCACCTAGGGATAGTTGCACTTTCAGCGGGCAAAGCACGCCGCACGCGCGGCTGACGGCGGCAGCGGGGGCTCTGCTGCGTGGCTTCTGGCGGTTTGAGGCGGCAGACCCCGGTAGTCTCGCCCAGCCCCTCGGGTCTCTCTGTGCTGCTATCTTCCCTGCTCGCGGCGGCGCTCGTTGGCGTCGTCCCGGTGTCCCTGCCGGCAGTCCCGTCCCCCTATGTGCACCGGCTCGTCGCTGCTTGCTCAGGCGCTAACTGGTGCAAGGCGGGGGCGGATCTGGGGCTCCCTTCCCATATCCGCCCGGTGTTGGCTGGGGCGCGAGGTGGGGTCAGCCGGTGGTTTTAGCGGGCGGTGGTGACAGGCGGTACCTGGTGCCGCCTGCAGGTGGTGTGGGGGCGCGCAAAGGTGTGGTTGGGTGCGTGCGATCTGGACGCCAGCCGCGGCGACGGCGGAAGGATGGTCGTGGTGGAGCGGCGCACGGCGGTGCTGGCCTGGTGCTCGTCTGGCAGCGTAGTTGGGGCGCCCAGATCTGGCGTTGTCTAGATCTGGCGTCCTCGCCCGCTGGGGCGGCAAGGACTCTGCTCTTGGAGATGAGCTACATGCGAGGAGGTGTCTCCCTCCCGTGGCGTGGTGGCGGCTCGCTGCTGGCTGCATGGCGGTGCGTGGCTGGGAGATGGAGGTTGCTGCCGGTGGCGGTGCTTGGTGGGGCGCTCATGGCGCCTAGTGTATTCTGTGCCTGCAAACGCAAGTGATGTGCTGATGCTAGTGCTGCCATGAGGCGCGAGCGGTGGTGCGGTGTGCCTTGAATAACCTGTTCATAGGGTGTGTGAATGCTCAACTCGGCGAAAGCCATGCTCTGTTCAGAGCCGACAACGGTGACACTCGTGGGCGCCACTAACCTTCCTGGAGGCGTCGTCAAAATGTTGATTTCACCACCCTTTGCTCGACTTCGGAGGAAACTCTGCTTCCAGGTCTACCTGGAACAGATGATGGCGGCGCAACCGTGCGTCGCACCCCTTCTTGAAGGTATCATCGAGAAGTTGGCTAGGTTGATTTGTTGGGTAGCTGCAAGCAGTGGGGTTGTCGGTGGTGGTGGTGTGACTGGTTTGGGGTCAACGATGGTGCGTGTTGGGGTCTGGCAACAACACTCCTCCGTGTTGTGGAGCAGCCATCTCTACCCTGTATGTATGTCCTTGGTGGTGCTCTGTAGGGGTTCGGCGGCGGTGCCTTTTTGTCGTCCCTCTTGCTGTGCAAGCTCAAGACCCTCTCATGGCCGCCGTTGTGTTGCGGCGAGCGTCGTGTTTTTGGTGTTGTCTCGGTCATCTTTGCTCAATGACGCGCAAGAAGCTTCCCCAACTTGCTAATCGTTCTGAACTTCACTGGCGGAGCTCGTAGTCAAGGTTCGTGCTTGGCACTCGTTGACTATGGTGCTCTTGTGTTGCGCCGTGGTTTCGGTATGCACGCCAGTGCGGTGCGTTAGGTTCCTAGCAAAGTCTTGGTATTGTGTCCCTCGACATCACCCCACAACTACTTGTGTCTTTTATGGTGATGGTCTTGTTAGTCTGCTAGCTATGTCCTGCCTTTGGTGGGCGCCGTATTCTTCTCATCCTCATGTAACCTCGTTACTTGTACGGTTTTCGGCCCGGTTTTTCTTATAAACAGGGTCAAATTGTTTAGGTTTTCGATCTGGTTTTCCTTATAAACCAGATCACTCTCTGGCATAATGGCCACTTTGAGTAATATATTTAGGTGCAGGGACTCCTCCCCCGGTGATTCTCAAAACAAAAAAAAGTTTTTCTTTTTTTCTCTAGCATGTTATGTCACTTTACTGAGACTTGGTTAAATCTCAGTAGACCTGAGACCTAGCCACACCTTTTTTAAGGCACATACGGCGATTTTTTTATCAACTAATCGAGATCAAGACGTTTTACTCTGAAAAATGTCAGGACGTGTACGAATATTTTTCAAGTGTTCACACGAAATCACCAATCAAGAAGCATTATTTGCAAAGGTCACTCCCACCCACAGATTTTTTTTTTGATCTGATATATTAGATGATATTGACGCGCGGGCAGAACCATCAGTGGCTCAGGAAGTATAGTACTGCTGCAGCTGTGATCCATTTTGGAACTCTCTTGACACAAGTGAACCTTTGAGGAACTCCCTGAACCATTCAGCTGATAATTTGGGCGTCCTCTTCTGCGTCTTAAAGTCGACATGGTAGAGCCCGAATCTGTCCTTGTATCCCGAAGTCCACTCGAAGTCGTCGAGGATAGACCACACAAAGTAACCACGTACGTCAGCTCCTTTCCTTCAAACATTTCAACAAGGTTGGTTGGTATTCATAGACTGATGCAATAGTAGCCATAATCATAATTTGTAGATAATATAAGAGCATATCATCAGCTAATTAAGGTCTACCATATGGTAGGGTCAGCCCTGCATTGTATTGAATTCCCTTCTGCGTTCTCAAGAAATGGCTAAACGACCACAGAATATGCCGGGAACCCATATAATATTCTAGTGCAAACAGTTGGAAGCCAGATCTATGCATGAAGTGTCCAGAACAGTACTCCCTCCTTTCCGGTTTATAAGGCTCAATTCAAAAATCTCACCAACCAAGGTAGATGGTGAGTGGTGGAGTACTTTTTGTAGTTTGCAAAAGCACCCAATTGATGCTCTTGTTTTCCTAAAAAAGCATGTTTACCAATGCATTAATTGCAATGCATGCATGCATAAATTACATGCGTTGGTCAATTTTCTCTTAATACTTGCATGCAATGATTTAATGCACCTTGGAATCTGAACATGTGATGGAAAACAACCAAATTGAGCCTTATAAAATGGAAAAACTAAAATTTTGAGATAAGCCCTATAAACCAGAAAGGAGGGAGTATATGTTACCTTATTGCCGAGGCTAAATAAGTGAGGTAGCCACTGATGTAATCAATTCTTTCTGTGTCACCGGTAAAATCCTTAGCAGTCATGCTGCTATTGCTTGCTTGAGCATAACCTGAAAAATGTGAATTAGCCTCTACATATCGTTACACACATTATTCTCTGCAACAGAACAATAATAGATAGACTAGCGATGGTCTTTTTTTCAAAGGAAAACCGTAGAGGAGGCCCGACAGTCTATGATATGTACAAGCAGGGTATTTATAAGGTGTGGAGTTAACAAAAACCAGCATAAGACCGACAAGGGATATGTCACAAATGATGGGCTCTTAGCCTCTAAGGCCTTGAATCCCCCCGGGATCCCCGTCTATTCCCTGGGGAGGGAATGCACGGGCCAAATCGGACCCGGGCAGGCCGCCGACGCATTTGGCTGTGACCCCCGACAGGGTGTGTCAGCCCTACCCCCATCATTTCCCTGGGCGTCAAATCCACACCTCCCGACGCTGGGCTGGAAACCCACGACTCTCTCGCGACCCAGCATCTCTCCAGCGACCTCCTCCGCTTACCTCGTGAAGTATTCCCCTCCCTCCGGCGTGCCCACGCCCCACTGCTTCCTGCGACCTCACTCATGAGCAGCCTCATCACGATAGAAGTCTGGAATTTGCTTCCTAATTTCAGATTGTTTTGGTGGCAGGTGTTCGTCCCCTTGTTGCCAAATGGGACAGAAAGTTCCCCCGTGGTGGGCATGGGGGATCCCATGTGTTCGTGAAATTGCCCCCTAGGGGTTTCTCGCCCTGGATTTTCCTCACATTACTACCAAACAAAGCCTAAGGGCATCTCCAGCCGTTGGCCCCCCAGGAGAGGCAAAAAATCGCCCCCTGGGGGCGCACCGGCGCTAAACCGCGCACTGGGGGCGTGATGCCCCCCAGTCGCGGCGCCCACGGTTAGTCAAAAAAGTCAAATACGGAACAAAAACGACTCAAATTTAACGCAAACATCGGCGAGTTCGTTCAAACTTAAACATATTTTACAAAAAAAAAACTACCGCGGGCTACCCCCGCCGTCTCCCTCGCCGCCCGCCTCGCCGCCCGCCTCGCCGCCCGCCCACGCGGTTCTACATGCCGAGGAGGCTGTAGAACCGCGTGTAGTCACCGTCGTCGTCGTCATCGCTGCCGCCGCTTCGCTTACGCCTCCGCCGCCCCTGCTGCATCCTCCCGGTTGGCGCGGCGGGTTGGACGGTCCGGCGTCGTCGTCGTCGTCGCTGTCGAGACCACGACGCCGCAGCTCGTCCTCGCGCCACGCTTGCGGCGGCGATCTCCTCGAGGCGGCGCTGCCGACCATCTCGTCGCGCAGTAGTTGTCGCGCCACCGCATGGCGTCCTTGCCGGAGAGGCGCGCTGGCTATCTCCTCGTACTCAGCGGGAGGCGGGCTCCGCTTGGGCTCGACGAGGACGAAGCGGCAGTGGGTGGAGAGGCGTTGGCGCCGGCGCGGACGCCGGACTGCTGCGGGTGTGCAAGCGCGACCGGCGTTCCCTCGGGCTCCGGCTGACGGGCGGAGGCGTGGCGAGCCGCCGGACGAGGAGGAGGACCCCGGTCTCCATGCGCCTCGGGGTCGAGAGCTTCCCGGCGTGAGAAGGAAAGGAGCGGGTACTCGGCGCTGGCGTGTTGCGCGCTCGATGTACTCGAGGACGGCCTCAACGTGCGCTGGCACGCCCCACCGCTGACGCCGACCGGGCGGCGTTGAGCTCGCCGGAGGGCACGACGCCGTTGGTGGCCTCGAGCTGCCGGGCGGACGGCGGCGGAAGTAATGTTCCCAGAGCGGGCTGTCGGGACGTATCGTGGCCCTCTCCTCGCCAGACGCGGCAGGTTCGAGCGGATCGCGGCGATCTCCGCGACGCCGCCGCGCCGCGCCGGTGGGTACCGGGGGCACCGGCACGCCGCCCGCGCTGATCCTCCACGCCCTAGGCACCCGCATGTCCGGCGGGACCGGGTACTCGGCCTCGTATAGGAGGCGAGCCTCGTCTTCATGAAGATGGCGGCGGCCGAAGCCGTTCGCCGCCAGCCGTCGCCGGGAAGCGCCGCCATGGGTGTGAATCGAGACGGCGAAGAGAGGAGGCGAGAGGGAGGAACGACGACGGCGGGAGTGTGAAGTCGCCGAAGCGCGAAGCGCGTCATATATAGGCAAAGCGCGCGTGCCACCGTGTACGCGTGGCGGGCGAGGGAGGCGAGGGAGACGCGTCGTCCGGTCTTCACCGCACCGCCCGTGAGGCATCAATGGTGCAGCTGACCGCGCGGCAGCTTTGGCATTGATTCGCCCGCTGGAAACGAGGCGATGAGGACGACGAAGGGCGAGAAGAGAGCCATGTCGCTGACGCGGGCCCGCGCTTTTTTCGCCAAAACAGTTCGCCTGGCGCCCCGGCGCCTCCCAGCAGCCGCGGGTTCGGGCTGGGTCCGCTGGCGCTGTTTTCGCCCAAGCCGATTTAAAATCGGGCTCTCGGGACGCGATCGGCCGTTTTTGGCGCGGCGCCGAAAAAAATGCCTGGGGAGGCCTTCCAGGGGGCGCGGCTGGAGATGCCCTAAGAGAAACACATAGCTTACTTTGCCGATCTATATGATTCAAAATTTCTGAGTTTTTTCTTTGGAACACACATCTATTGCACGTCACATTGTATTGGAGAAAAGAAACACCAAGAGGCTAGAGGTACAGCTGTCAAACAACCTAACCCAGATATGACACAAGAACTATACCATAAGAAACATAATCATTGGTTGACTATTATTCATGCATATAAGCCACAAGCAGGCCAGTCCCTACTAACACTAGCTCTGATATCATTAGATGTAATTCTGGAAGGCCAGACGAAAAAACGATTGTTTTCGAATGAGATAAAATGCTCCGATTGTTTCTGAACACGTAGACATGTGCCAAATCGGCAGTGTCCTACTTAGACGACGCTCGTCAAAAGTGTATAACAAGTTCAAATACTAATTATTTAAGCTTCAGAAGATAGTAAAGACAGAGAGTCACACCATTTTCTGTAATATATGTTGGGGTGTTGTTGTATCTTTGTTTGTAATACATGACCACCTTTTCCATCCCATGTGGAACATCATAGAAGAATGGTGCTCCTGTCTGCATGAGTGAGACAGCAATCACTATTTGTTATTGTTATTCTATTAATAACATAACATGAATTAGTATTTAGCAATCTTATGTTTACCTGTTTACCGATAGGCACCCCATCTCGTTCTGCTAAACTCAACGCTCGCGCATCCCCATCCATAGGATCCATTTCACATGATGAAAAGATGCAGTCCTTCAAATACCATGTGGAATAGTGATTTAGTCCAATAAAATCCAGTTTGGTTGCATGGAGTTTCTTCTTCTGCTTTAATGTGAACTCAGGTAGGGTTGGACCCAAGATTTTGCGCATCTCTGCAGGATAATCACCAAGAATTATAGGGTCCAGAAACCTATCAAAAACAAATAATACAGGTGAAGTGTAATTGAAGATTATATTTATTTTGATCCAAGAAATAATGGAAACTAAATCTGTCAAGTCCAGTTACAGAAAAGAGAGCGAGTTTCTCTACATCCGTGTGGTGAAACAAAAAAAAATCACGGTGTTGCTGTGAATTATATCAGCCTGTTGACCTGTTTGTTTGTATTAGACAGGTTTATTATCTTTTTTAAGAATACACTTGTTCAGGATTTATGAGGAAACAAAATGCTAATTATCCTGCAGCTATCATCCTATTGGATAGTATAGTACCATGGAACATTGAAAGATATAGCCCGTTCAACTGCTAGTTGGTCGACTGTGGTATTTCGCAATGGTTCATACCACCTTGCGGCGACAGCAATTCCAATATATCCACCTTGTGTCTCCTATTAAGTGGCATAAATTTTAAACCATACCAAAAAATCCTCAGTTGATGGCATATTAACTTCTATGGAAAAAGACACGAGGTGATGGTGTACTCGTATCCAAGAACAATCTAATTTGTACCTGATAGTTATTTCTGTAAATACTCACAGCGTTTGCATGTGAAAGTATCATATTGTGACCTACTATGTATGGCTCTATTGAAGAATTTCCAAAGGCACAATTCCCATATGGCTTAGAACAATGACCAGGAGGGAACCATCCATTCATGTAAGCAAATTTTGCCAATAAGTTAGGCTGATTCATTGTAACCCAGAATTTCACTCGGTCCCCAAACATCTTGAAGCATACTTCTGCAAAGTAACCAAAGTCCTTCCTGAAAATCACTTGGAAGTATGATAATTTAAGTTTTTCTTTGTTAATTTAGAGAAGTAAAACAAACTGAGAGGCACAGACATAGACATACTGGATTTCTGGACTCAACCATCCACCATATCGCTCTTCAAGCTCATGTGGAATGTCGTAATGAAATATCGTAACAAATGGTTGTATGCCTGGTTATGCATGCCATTAACAAATGCATATTAGAACCTTAAAAAAATTCTCCCGATGCCTGGCATTTTCTGTTAAATACCTTTGTGCAGAAGAGCATTGATGATGTCATTATAGAATGCTACACCATCTGGATTTACATGTCCAAATCGGCCTCCTGCAGCAACAAACAATTTCTGGGACAGTCTATATATAACTTTAACAAATAGCATAATCCCTAAGAAAAGCAAATGACATTGAAGTCAAACTCACTTGGTAGAATTCGTGTCCATGCTATGGAGAATCTATATGAGTTCACTCCCAAGGAATGCATCAACTCGATGTCTTCCTGAAGTAGGGAAATAAGTTATTCGTTAGTCTGCACTAGATGATTTGGAACAGAGATGCATTGAACAGTATCAACAGTAGCGTTCGCAGAAAATATACCATGTAACGATGGTAGTGATCAGCAGCAATATCACCATTGCTTCCATCCTCAATTGTGCCTGAACCCACGGGATAAGAAAGGAAAAGAAGAAAGGAAGAAAGACAGGTAAGAAGACGTATAAAGAAATCAAGTTATTACAAGATAAAAGTGAACTATGTCTAGATTGAAACTGTGCATTAATATGAATTCTGAATCTTCACCTTGCTTGTGGGTGTAGACATCCCAATTACTTAGGCCTTTCTTACCTTCCAAATATCCACCTTCAATCTGATGAATGGAAACAACATGCTATCAACAAACTTGAGGTTGCCTAAAAGAGGCCCGTGTATTATGTAACAAGATAGCCCACATTAAAAATCATAAATAAAATTTTAAAATGCACCAAAAGTCCAAAAGTGTGTACAGATTTGCCAGGCCTTTCCCGGCAATCATTGTTGGAAGTAAACCCAACGTCCAATCGGATTACATGTACGTATCCGTGTCCAGCTAGTGCATGAGATGGTTACCTTGTAGGATTAGGTGGCGTTTGGTTCATCGGCTATCCCTTGATTGGACAGGGATAGCCAATTTTCTGAGGGATGCCACCTGTTTGGTTTAGAGGGATGAAAGGATAGGGATAGCCAAGATGCTGAGAATATTCCTCAAAAAATCGGTTGACAAGAACCGGCAAAACATGGCGGATGAGGGCAGCCAGCCAGCCACGCTCGCGTCGCAACCGAATCGTTTCTTTCGAGTCGGCTCTCCCAAACAAAAAGCATCTTAGTTTATCCACCTCTCCGCGCTCTCTTTCTCGTGCTGGGCGGCGGCGCCGGCGCTGGACAGAGAAGCGCAGCGGCGAACCGGATCTAGCCGGAGCCTCGCGTTCTTCAACAACGGCCGCCACACAATCAAGCGATGCGTGCCTGTGCTGGGTTAGGCTGCAGCTGGCTCGGTGCCTCAATCTTCTCATTCCCATGCTCCAATTCATCTGTATGAAATTCTACTATCCGATTTGTTGCTCTACGATCCGCAGCTCAATCTGTTATTATATTCATGGATGATTGTGTGTATACTAATTTATGTGTCAGGACGTGTGGCTGATTGTGTGTGCCCTCTTGTGTATATGTATCTTAAAGTTTTTTTTACTACTACCGTAAAAAATACTACTGGAAGAAAAAGAGGCTATCTGAAAGTATAGTTCTATTTTTCAAAATTGGCATGCAAAATTAAATACACAAATAGCTAACCCTAGACACTTCTCATCCTTTCAACCAAACAAGAAAACATGGATATCCAAACAATCCAATCCCGTCCAACCAAACAACAAAAAGTGGTTATCCCTAACCACCTGGTTGAGGATATCCTTAGCCAACCCAGCCTCGCCATCGAACCAAACGCCACCTTAGTATTTCATGCTGATTCAGTTTGTAACTAGGCAGCCTAGCTGTTATATATATGTGCACGTACCCCCTGTACCCTTGTAACCGTGAGTTGAATCAATACAATAAACACCAGGTACGATACCTACCTGTGGCCATCAAAAGAGCCTCGTGTTCGTGTGCGTGCATGCATTGTGTTTCCAGCCGGAAGCTGTAGTGTACGTGCGTGTGGATGCAACGAAGAATCGATCAGCAGCAGCTAGACTAGTTGAGGCTAGCTTTGCACTGAGGTGGATCGATCATGTCAGCTTCTTGTGGTGTGTTGCAGATCGGCGTAACAGTACTTCGTCAAGATTGCATCGGCAAGGGGTGCGATTCAGTAGCCAGCGTCGCTTCTTCGTCGGTCGTCGCCGTCGCCGAAAAGTACTCGGCGTCCAGCCTAGGCCAACAATTGGTATCTAGAACAGAAGATTTTTCGTTTCTCACATCAAAATATTTGGTATCCCTTGACAATTGAGGGCTTTATTAGTATCAGATTTGCTGATATTTACTAGAGAGCCTCATAACACGAACATTAACAACATTCCCTACAGTCCTCTATGTTGGTGACAATTAGGCGTGCATTCCCGCTTTTTATTGCAGGGAAGTGATCGGGCTGCGGCGGGGGCAGGGGTGGGTGGGAGGAGGGTGCCGGCCCGCCGACGGTTGGGGTTCCCCCCCCGAGTTACCCGGCTCGGGCGACGCAAGGCTCTGTTGATAATCTTCGTAAATCATTCAACTTGAAACCCCCCTCTCCCGTGCGCTTCAGTAGATGCTTGGTCTGCGCCTACCTCGGCGGTAGAGCAGGGCAACCTCCTCCTCGTCCTAGTCAGCAATGGCATTTTCTATCCCGTGCATAAGGCGTTGCTGGTCAAGCAAACGCACTCCCAGGCGCGCTACTGGGACGAAGTTTCTTTTATAGAAACTTCTGTCCGGTTTTGGGAAGCTTTTAGTCGGTTTTATCTTTTTTCTCTGTTTTCCGAAAAAGGCTTTCGCCTCGCTTTATATATAAAGCAAAGTTTTTTCTCTGTTTTCTCTTATGGTTTTACTTCAGGCTTCTTCTTTTGTTTTATGTTTTATGTTTTCCTTTTTCTTAATTCATGAACACTTCTAAAAAATTCTTTAATATTTTGATAATTCACTAACACTTTTTAAAATTTGCAAAAAAGTTCGTAATTTGTGGACATTTTAAAAAAATGGGAATATTTTAAAATTAATAATTTTTCAATTTTTGTGATTTTTTAAAAAAATCTATAAATTATTATTGAATTTTGAAAACTTGTGAACATTTTTTAAATTCACAAGCATTTCCCAAATGCACGAATAATTTTCAAAATTTTAAAATCCTTGAATATTTTCTGAATTAGTGAACATTTTTAGAGGGAAAACCGGGCATGGCCCTGCCTAGGTGCATCCTGCAAACAGTTTGCTACACTACTGGCTAAGAAAACCAGAAATGGACGATTGCTAGGAAAGATAATGAGTTGACCGATTGATGGGCTAGCCCATGGTGGGAACGCCAGGGTGCACGTTTGCTCCCCGAGTAATGCCCTATGCACATAGAGCACATCCTATCATTGCAGAGATCGAGAATATGCTTGTAACAAATAGCGAGTTTTCTTTTACGTTTGAGAGTAGAGAATCAAATGTGGATGCCCACAACATAGCTAAAAACTCTTTAGACCAAGCTCCTGGTGGCCACTTGTGACCCCCCAAATTATGTAAACAATGTCTTGCTGTAGTAATAAAGTTGGGGTGTTCCGCTAAAAAAAATGCCCTATGCACGGACTATGTGCTTCGTCGGTGATGGCGTCGTGGTGACAAAATAGCATAGTAGACCAGGTCTGGTTGGCTTGTGTTGGGAAGCTCAATTTGAATGGGCTGCATAGCTCAACCGGGTTGGGTACTCAAGATGTTGGATGACAGGACCCAGCCCATTGATTGGGCTGGGCTAGCTGTCCTTTACAAGTTTTTGAAGTTTTTTTTTTGAAACTGATGGGAGTTTTATTGAAGAAATAGGCTTTCGCCCAGCTATATAGATATAGCAACCATCCGATACAACAATTCGATCAACGCTGGGTTAACAGCACAAGCACGCCCAAAAGAAAATACAATAGAAAATAAGAGAAAAAAAATGCCAATAACGCCGGATCAACGAAAGCTACGGCACCCCGCGACCGCTGCACCCACCGAAGATAACCACCACGCTCCAAAGCCACCGAGTTGCCGTGTATCAAGCACCACCTTTACGAAGGGATGCGACGATGACGATGCTGCTGCCCGGACGAATCCTAGGATTTCTCCCGGTACACGGAGGGTAGTGGAGGGAGAGGGTCACCCGACGCCCTTCAAGAAGGATGGCGGCGCCCGCAGGCGTCACCGCGTCGGTGCCGGCAAGACCCGAGATGGATTTCTCCCGACCCGTCGCGCTCACCACCCAGGACCAGCCTTCGGCTCCACCACTCCCCCCCGCGCACCAACAAGCGCCGACACAGTCACGAGGACACCGCCGTCGTGTCACCACTGCCAATGAAGCGAGGCCGGCCGGATCCCAAATGAGGCACCCGTAGACAAGGATCGGCAGCACCGCAGCCACGAGGGAGGGAACAACCTCCACCGGCTTAGGCGGTAGCAGACCGGGCGTAGCAGTAGAGGCACACCAGACCAAATGTCCAGCCGAGCCCTGAACGGGCCCGTGAAGCTCCGCCGCCTTGCTGCAGCAGTCGCGGCACATCAGTCGCCGTCCCTGTCGCGAGGAGCTCGCCAGAACCACCGGAGAACAACCCACCGCAGCCCCCCAGCAGGCCCGCCCCAACCCAGATCGGGCCCGTAGGGCCTAGATCTGGGCCAGCCGGGCGCCGCCGGCCGCCGCCGCCATGGGCCGTCACCGCCACCAAGGGCGCGCCACCGCACCGCAGCTGCGTCAGATCCGCGCCGAACGCCGCTGCCGAAGGCTCCGTCGCCAGACCGGGTCAGCGACGGGAAGAAGGGGCTGCCATCACTGGATCATGGGCACCAGGCCGGCTGCCCAGCCGCGCGCGCCCGGCGGCAGCAGCGAGGAGGGAGGCGGCGACTTCATGAGGGGGGGAGAGGGAGCCGCCCCGGTCGCCTCGCTCGGGGAGGGCGACGCGGTGGGCCGAGCTCAGAGGGTGATTAGCTGAATCCATGGGAGTTTTATTCCAAATTCATAAGGTTATAATCGATTGATACTTTAGTCTCACAACATGAAATACATCTACTCATTCATACCGCAGTACATGACTCCATACGGCTATAAGTTGACATACAATCTACGACTCCATTTTGAGTTCTATTAATATTCTGAGGAACAAATTCCCTACCAATTAATCATCATTGACTTGATCTCAGCAACTAAGTGTCTGTAAGAAGAACGAGATAAATTATCGCCTAAGAGGATTGAAAGTGCCTCTGAGGAGTTTTTTTTTTTGAGTCACATACTCGCATTCCTTTACAAGCTGATATGCAGCTAGATACCCTTAAAAATAAATGTGCAGCTAGATATTTCTCATCTGCTAGTTGTTCTATAGAAAAGCTATAGATTTCTTGAGGACTTCCTCAGATGGGAAGTTAATTTTTTCTTCAGCAACGTAGTGTAACGATTGCAATTAAACGCCTACTGATTACTGAATGTTTGGAAAAGAAGAGGATGCATCATTCCAAGTAGTAGCCCCAAGCGAGAAAAGAGGAGGATGCAGCCACTCGGTGCGGGGGGTACCTGGTAGGCAGAGGTGGATGTCCCGAACAGGAAGCTCGTCGGAGGAGGAAACTGGCCGCGGTCGATCGCCGAAGCACATCGGAGGAGCAGGTGAGCAGAGAAGACGAGGAGAAGCCACAGGGCCGCCTCGCGCGCCATCCGTCCACGGCCGGCGCCCCACCTCCACAAGTGTGGATTCTCTTTTGACGTTTAGAGTGTATATATATAAACTCATATGAGACGGAGGGACGATGCACCTGTTACGCCCAGACCGGCAAATGTCGCGCCCGTGCGCACAGCCAAACAATAACCCTTGTAGGCGGCATGGTAATGACAGGTAGGTAGGGTGTTGTGCTCGCCTCGACTGTGCGTTGATTGCTAACCAACCTGTGTGGTTGGGATGATTAGATGGACAGTGGTATCTTCAGCTTATCAGAGTTTAAATTTTTATACTTATATTTATTCTGAATTTATTTTAAGATTCCGGCGATATGCTTTTAGTGGGAGGAGACGTTCTTGTCGACTACGAGGCGTCTATGATGACTTCGTAAAATCTCAAGATGATATGCCGGTTCAATCTTTCGGAGGTGCTCATAGGAATAGGGTGTACGCGTGTGCGTTCAGAGGGGTGTGTGTATGTGTGTTTATATGAGCCATTATGTTTGTACTGTGTTAAAAAAAGACCGTGCGTTGATTAAACTGCCGCAACGACAATTCTTTCTTTTCGTTTCTTTAAGGTATATATAAGGCGATTTTTTTATCAACTACTCGAGACTAAAACGGTTTACCCCCAAAAGGTTTGGAATATTTTTCAAGGTTTCTTTAGGATACCAATATTTTACAAGTGTTCACCAGTTTCTTAGAGCATTTCTAGCACATATACAGTAAAAGGCCGCTCGCCTAGAAAATTTCTGCTGATATGTGGGTTTGGGCATTTTTGTGGCCCGGACATATCCTGCATATGGGCCCGGCCCATAAAAAAATATAGGGCGAACCGGAAATTCATCCCCTCCGCCGCTATATGTTGCGATGTGCGAGGCGATTTGGTCTTTACCAAATTCACAACCTCTCCCTGCACCCCGATCGGCCTCGTTGTGCTCGCTCCGGAGCCTCTCACCGATCCGATCTATGGATCGGGCCTCGGTCCGTCAACCAGCCCCGAGCAGAGGCCAGGAACCCCCTTCAGCCACGCTCATAATGCCCGCTGAAGACCCATCTTCGGGCCTAGATGCGGAAGCAAGCACTACAAAAAAAATACACTTCCGTGATGATACGTGTTTGTCACAGTAGGTCGCGTATTTTGTCATGCATGTACATCCATGACGATTTTATGACAGAATCAAGATAGTCATACCTATGCTGTCGTAGAAGTGTTCCATGACACTACCAAAATTATCGTCACGGAAGTGTCCACTTCCATGACGATAAATCCCGCGTCACAGAAGTGTTTTCGTGAAGGGTGACCGACACGTGGCATCCACCGTAACGGAACGCCGTTAAGCTATCGGGTCGGGTTTTGAATCAATAACTCGTTAACAACCCCGACCAATGGGGATTTTCCACGTGTAAAATCATCATTGGCTGGAGGAAACACGTGTCGGCTCATCGTTGGGACAGATGTCATTCACTCATTGGACAGAAGGCGCCTATGATACATCAACACGTGGCATGGTCCAACAGAGGCCCATTCCTGTGAAAAGTCCGGCCCGTTTGACTTGGTCAAAAGGTGGCGGGCCGGCCCATGGAAAGCCTGTTAACGGCCTGTTCGCATATATCCCATTTACAGCCCGCTAACCCAAGGCCCGTTACGCCCTATCCGAATTAGGCCCAGTAGCGTCATCTGGGCCACCCAATATGATTCTAGCCCGTTTTCACTTCTGGCCCATGTATGGCCCATGACGTCTTTCGGTCCATATGAGGCCCTATGTAACTCTTGGCCTATTAAAGGCCCGTGGTTAAACTGGCTCGTAATGAACAGTGTATCACTTTACACCCATTAAAAACCCGTGGTGAAACTGGCCCGTAATGAACAGTGTATCACTTTATACCCATTAACGACCCGTTATTCCGTTGGGCCGTTTCCAGCCCATGTTATCTTTCGGCCTTCTCGGAGCCCATTTATTCTTGGGCTCATTTCCAACATTCGCTTACTTACGGCCCACATCGCTCATTTTTCGCTTGTGGGCCAAATTCAACCTGTGGTTAAGTCGGCCCGTTTGTGGTCCGTTAATACTTGGGCCGTTTTCATAGCGTCATGAAATACGGCCTATTAACGATGGCCCGTTATGGTCGGCCCATGAACAGACGATTCCAACTCTAGCCCGTTTACGGCCATAATGCGACCTGTTATTGGCCCATGTTATCATAACGCCCGTATAAGGCCCATTGATGATACTGCCCGTAGAAGGCCCATTGTTTCTCTGGCCCGTAGAAGGCCCATCGTTTCTACTGACCCGTAGGAGGCCCGGTGTCACTACAATAAATATTAGCCCATGGTTATTGTAGCCTAGTTTTAAAAATAGGTTATTGCAGCCACTAGCAAACCGCGGAAAAGAAGCGCAATGACTACAAGCAAACAAATAAACAAGACAACAAGGAAATAAATAAGCAAGCAACTTACGCTAGGCTATCACGGCTATCACATATTACATCCACCGGGCATCAAAGTTCACCACCAGTGCAAATAAATGCGCCGACAAAAGAATATACAAAATTGAGAGCACTTCAGAAGGCACTAGGCCTGGCAAGCTCGGGCCCCGCAAGCAGCTGAAGAAGCTGAGTAGACCTCAGTTGTGTCAACGATAGATGCATCAACACTAGATTTAAGGCATGATGGTGCGCACGACAGTCCTCTGACATCTTCATTGCATCTTTGACTTCAAGTCGGAGCTGAGCTGAAGCAAGCCTTTCCGCTTTAAGTTGAGATCAAGAAGTCGAATCGATTGAGGCAGCGATCGCACAGAGGTTGTCTCACACCGCCGTGGTGAGTAGCTTCAACTCACTGTCTTCATCAAGACAGACCTTGGGGTCATCTCGCTGTCCTCAAGATGGTTTGGCTCACTATCTTCCCTAAAGTTCTGCTGGCGTAAGAGATACGACTTTGAAAGAGAAACAAGGAGACACGTAACAGGTTTCACAATTATATAAGCAAATAAATGGATCTCTTCAGATAAGGAACATGTTTTACAACTACAATTTGAAATCGGTAGTTGTTGCAAACATCCAATCAGATGTAAACAGCAAAGCAAACAACAGTGGAGGAAATGATGCCTATCCAAATCTATACTAGAACAAAGTTTGAAGGCTTGAGAAGGATGAACTTACATTACATGTTAACACGGGCTGGACAAAGCCCTTCTCCATGTTGATGGAAGGATAATTCAATAAATTCTCCAAAGAAAATTCTTTATAAGCGTTGCCATTATTCTACATTTTGCAAAGAGTAAATATAGATCAAATAATATTGGAAGAAACAGAGGATAATGAAGCTCGGGTGCAGACTAATGATACATAATCAAATAGCAATTAATTAAGTACAACGTTACAAGGCAAAAGGGAGAGAGGTACTGACAAGAGCAATGCAGAGCCCATTATCGTTTTGAGATCGTATGATCCTTTGAGCAAGGAGATTCTTCTGAAATTAGTTTTCATACAAGAGAGAAGGTAAGGCACAAGAAGAAATTTAGGAGTTCAAATTTTGAATTGATATCATAGACGAGACTGACGCTGGGCTCCCAGCAGTTCTAATAGGGGTTTGGCCCTTTGGAGTAGGGGTAAAGTGTGGTGCAGTTGGGCTGTGTTTTTCGTGGCTGCCGATCTATCGATTTAACAGTATCACTACCTTTTCAAATACCTAGTTTGTACTCCTTGAGGATCTGCACTCACCCTCTTCCTTTTGGACATCTATTATGAAAGAACAACATTTGACTGGAAAAACATAGTGTGACGGCACATGGAATAGGTACAGAAAATGGATAGGTATGGCATATAATCATATATGATGCTTAAACTAAGCAGATGGTGTAACAAAGTAGAAGTAATGCAAGAGGTCAGATGCAAAATATGTGCGACCAATACAACTTTGCAAAGTTAGAGAAAGCACCTTGATGGGTGAATAAGATAGGCCATCCTCCACCATGCCAAGTTTGTTAGCCAGTGGATCGTTCCGCAATATTCCTCTTGTGTGCCCATTCTCATATTCATTTTGATAATGTTCAATATCGACATGCATGAAAACATAAAACAAGTGAGATTTTCTTTGCAATGCGTATGATTCTAATCCAATCGCCCTCCTGTAAACCCCTTTGTGCTATCTCTGCAATTCTTTTAAAAGATGCCATGCATGCTATAATTTGTTGTGTTCATTAATATAATGTGGCCTACTACTCAAAATATGAGAGCTCCGTAGTGATGACACTTGCAGATGATAGCTTCAACATATAGTAAAGAAGAACAAGTCGACTGACCGACATATTCAAAATATACTAAGGGAGAACAACTCGACCTGACCAGTCGACCGCAAGAGAAGAGTATCATCTTAAAGAAGAGCATAAGAGCAAGCAGATTGAAGATATTATAAGTCTTTCAATACAATGTCGGTTGGCCACCCATGATGAACCAGAGCGTACAGAGAAATACTATTCTTTCCGTTCTTCCATATGTGGCTCACATGCATTTCAAACTAAAGTAGGAACATTTAGCTCACCAATTAAACATCTCTCGGTTTACTAATATCAGCAATAATATCGATATGAATTTGTACAACTAAGCTTGTTTAGCTCGATGGGTGGAGCAGTGCTATTACGACACAAACCACGAGCTGATTGTGGTCATCATAAAATGGGGAAAACATAAGCATGATGAGTACAAGGTTGACCGTGGCGCTTAGATGGCAGATCTGAAGCTGCAAACCGCAAGAAGGGTAGGTAGCAACCGATGTTTGCTTTGAAATAACAACTAAGATTTGGTATGGACAAGAAAGTACGGTCAACAAGTGACAAAGAAATGCAATTATGCTGTCTCTCTATATGTCGCGACATGCATTTGGAAACTCAAGTGGGACCTTTAGCTAACCAATTAAATGTGTCGGTTAACTAATATCAGTATCATATCACAATCATATTTGAACAACTAAGCTTTCGAATTCTGAGTGTTGTGTTGTTTAGCTTGAAGGGTGTTGTAATGCTAGTACGACAGAAAGCACCTACGCAGATCATAGTAGAGTAGATAAAAGGGGAAAACCCTAAGCATCAAGAGAAAAATCAGGAAAGTGGAACTAGCTGGACCAGTGGGTGGCGCACATGGTTTTCGAAACGAATATAGGAACATTATGTGACCAATTAAACGTTCTCTGTTTTAGTGATATGAGCATCATATCAGATTCGTATTTCAACACGTAAGCTTTGGGTTGAGGTCTTGAGGAGCAGTGCTAGCACGACACGAAGCACCTACGATGATGGTAGTGAATATAAAGGGAGGAAACCATAAGCTTTACGAGTATAGTGCCCGTGCCATGGCGGATCTGAAGGTGCAAACCGGACAAAGCTACTTCGCAACCAATGTTTGCTTTCAACTAGCCACTACGATTTGGTACGAACAAGAAAAGTATAGTAAACAAATTACGATCTATTTTCCGGGTGAGATCAATAAATTAAGCACATATGGAAGAGTACCACCTCTCTTGCGATGCCGTGTAGGCCTATGCTGATACATTGAGGGTGTTGCTGGTGCGATGGCTGTCGGCAGCGGGGAAGAAGTCTTTAGATGGCAGACGGCCGGGTCGGGGGATATATCCTATTGCCGTGGACGAGGCGGTCGTAGGAGCGGCAACGGCAAGGTGGACGACGGAGCCGATGAAGCGAGACGAGGCGATGAAAGGTGTTGGGGAACGTAGTAATTTCAAAAATTTTCCTACGAACACGCAAGACCATGGTGATGGCATAGCAACGAGAGGGGAGAGTGTCCGTCCACGTACCCTCGTAGACCGAAAGCGGAAGCGTTATAACAACGCTGTTGATGTAGTCGACGCCTTCACGATCCGACCGATCCAAGCACCGAACGACGGCACCTCCGAGTTCGCACACGCTCAGCTCGATGACGATCCCGAACTCCGATCCAGCAAAGTGTCGGGATGAGTTCCACAAGACGACGGCGTGGGACGATGTTGATGCTCCACCGACGCAGGGCTTCGCCTAAGCTCCGCGACAATATGACTTCTCCGCGCAGGCTTCGCCTAAGCTCTCGACGATATGATCAAGTGGAATATGGTGGAGGGGCACCGACACGGCTAAGGAATGATCCCAGATCAACTTGTGTGTCATGGGTGCCCCCGCCTCGTATATAAAGGAGCAAAGGGGGTGCGGCCGGCCCTAGAGAGGCGCCGAGGAGTCCTACTCCCACGGAGTAGGACTCCCCCTCTCCTAGTTGGAGTAGGATTGGGGAGGGAAGAGGGAAGGGCGCCGCCCCTCTCCTTGTCCTATTCGGACTAGAGGGGAGGGCGGCTGCCTGCCCCGGCCGCCCTTCCTCTTCTCCTTGTGGCCCATTAAGGCCCATATACCCCGGGGTTCCGTAACCCCGGTGTTCCTAATAACTTCTGTTTTCATTCGAACCCTTCCAAGTCCAAACATAGGCTTCCAATATATCAATCTTTATGTCTCGACCATTTCGAGACTCCTCGTCATGTCCGTGATCATATCCGGACTCAACAACCTTCGTGCATCAATACTTATAAACTCATAATGAATGTCATCGAACGTTAAGCGTGCGGACCCTACGGGTTCGAGAACTATGTAGACATGACCTAGAACCATTCTCGGTCAATAACCAATAGCGGAACCTGGATGCCCATATTGGTTCCTACATATTCTACGAAGATCTTTATCGGTCAAACCGCATAACGACATACGTTGTTCCCTTTGTCATCGGTATGTTACTTACCCGAGATTCGATCGTCGGTATCCAATACCTAGTTCAATCTCGTTATCGTAAGTCTCTTTACTCGCTCCGTAATACATCATCTCACAACTAACTCATTAGTTGTAATGCTTGCAAGGCTTAAGTGATGTGTATTACCGAGAAGGCCAGAGATACCTCTCCGACAATCGGAGTGACAAAACCTAATCTCAAATACGCCAACCCAACAAGTACCTTTGGAGACACCTGTAGTACTCCTTTATAATCACCCGATTACGTTGTGACGCTTGTTAGTACCAAAGTGTTCCTCCGTAAACGGAGTTGCATAATCTCATAGTTACAGTGAACATGTATAGGTCATGAAGAAAGCATTAGCAACATACTAAACGATCAAGTGCTAAGCTAACGGAATGGGTCATGTCAATCACATCATTCTCCTAATGATGTGATCCCATTAATCAAATGACAACACATGTCTATGGTTAGGAAACATAACCATCTTCGATTAATGAGCTAGTCTTGTAGAGGCATACTAGTGACTATCTGCTTGTCTATGTATTCACACATGTATTATGTTTCCGGTTAATACAATTCTAGCATGAATAATAAACATTTATCATGATATAAGGAAATAAATAATAACTTTATTATTGCCTCTAGGGCATATTTCCTTCATCCTCCCACTTGCACTAGAGTCAATAATCTAGATTACACAAGAATGATTCTAACACCCATGGAGTCTTGGTGCTGATCATGTTTTGCTCGTGGAAGAGGCTTAGTCAACGGGTCTCGCAACATTCAGATCCGTATGTATTTTGCAAATCTCTATGTCTCCGACTTGGACTTGGTCCCGAATGGAATTGAAGCATCTCTTGATATGCTTGGTCCTCTTGTGAAATCTGGATTCCTTTGCCAAGGCAATTGCACCAAGATTGTCACAGAAGATCTTCATTGGTCCCGATGCACTAGGTATAACACCTAGATCGGAAATGAACTCTTTCATCCAGACTCCTTCATTTGCTGCTTCCAAGCAGCTATGTACTCCGCTTCACATGTAGATCCCGCCACGACGCTTTGTTTAGAACTGCACCAACCGACAGCTCCACCGCTTAATAAAAATACGATCCGGTTTGCAATTTAGAATCGTGCGGATCGGTGTCAAAGCTTGCATCGACGTAACCATTTACGACTAGCTCTTTGTCACCTCCATATACGAGAAACATATCCTTAGTCATTTTCGTATTTCAGATGTTCTTGACCGCTGTCCAAAGGATCCACTCTGGATTACTTTGGTACCTTCCTGCCAAGCTTACAGCTAAGCATACGTCAGTGTCGGTACACAAGATTGCATACATGATAGAGCCTATGGCTGAAGCATAGGAACATCTTTCATTTTCTCTCTATCTTCTGCTGTGGTCGGGCATTGAGTCCGACTCAATCTTACACCTTGTGTCTGGTAAAAACCTTTCTTTGCTCGATCCATTTTGAACTTCTTCAAAACTTTATCAAGGTATGTGCTTTGTGAAAGTCCAATTAAGCGCCTTGATCTATCTCTATAGATCTTGATGCCCAATATGTAAGCAGCTTCACCGAGGTCTTTCATTGAAAAACTTTTATTCAAGTATCCTTTTATGCTATCCAGAAATTCTATATCATTTCCAATCAATAATATGTCGTCCACATATAATATTAGAAATGCTACAGAGCTCCCACTCACTTTCTTGTAAATACTGAGCTTCTCCAAAAGTCTCAGATAAACCCATATGCTTTGATCACACTATCAAAGCGCTTATTCCAACTCCGAGAGGCTTGCACTGACCATAAGTTGATCATTGGAGCTTGCACACCTTGTTAGTACCCTTTGGATCGACAAAACCTTCTGGTTGCATCATATACAACTCTTCTTCTAGAAATCCATTCAAGAATGCAGTTTTACATCCATTTGCCAAATTTCATAATCATAAAATGCGGCAATTGCTAACATGATTCGGACAGACTTAAGCATCGCCACGGGTGAGAAAGTCTCATCGTAGTCAACCCCTTGAACTTGTCGAAAACCTTTCGCAACAAGTCGAGCTTTGTAGACAGTTATATTACCATCGGCGTCGGTCTTCTTCTTAAAGATCCATTTATTCTCAATGGCTTGCCGATCATCGGCAAGTCAACCAAAGTCCATACTTTGTTCTCATACATGGATCCCATCTCAGATTTCATGGCTTCCAGCCATTTTGCGAATCTGGGCTCACCATCGCTTCTTCATAGTTTGTAGGTTCGCCATGGTCAACTAACATGACTTCCGAATAGGATTACCGTACCACTGTGTGCGTATTTTACTCTGGTTGACCTCTGAAGTTCAGAGTAACTTGATCTCAAGCTTCATGATCATCATCATTAGTTTCCTCACTAATTGGTGTAGTTGTCACAGAACCATTTCTTGTGATGAACTACTTTCCAATAAGGGAGCAGATATCTGATTATCTCATCAAGTTCTACTTTCCTCCCACTCACTTCTTTCGAGAGAAACTCCTTCTCTAGAAAGGATCCGAATTTAGCAACGAAAATCTTGCCTTCAGATCTGTGATAGAAGGTGTACCCAACAGTCTCCTTTGGGTATCCTATGAAGACACATTTTTCCGATTTGGGTTCGAGCTTATCGGTTGAAGTTTCTTCACATAAGCATCGCAGCCCCAAACTTTAAGAAACGACAACTTTGGTTTCTTGCCAAACCACAGTTCATACGGTGTCGCCTCAACGGATTTAGATGGTGCCCTATTTAACGTGAATGCGGCCGTCTCTAAAGCATATCCCCAAAACGATAGCGGTAAATCAAGAAGAGACATCATAGATCGCACCATATCAAGTAAAGTACGATTACGATGTTCGGACACACCATTTCTCTCGTGGTGTTCCGGGTGGCGTGAGTTGCTAAACTATTCCACATTGTTTCAAATGTAAACCAAACTCAGAACTCAAATATTCTCCTCCACGATCAGATCGTAGAAACTTTATTTTCTTGTTACGATGATTTTCCACTTGACTCTGAAATTCTTTGAACTTTTCAAATGTTTCAGATTTGTGTTTCATTAAGTAGATATACCCATATCTACTCAAATCATCTGTGAAGGTGAGAAAATAACGATACCCGCCAAGTGCCTCAACATTCATTGGACCACAAACATCGGTATGTATGATTTCCAACAAATCGTTGCTCGCCCATAGTTCCGGAGAACGGCGTTTTGGTCATCTTGCCCATGAGGCATGGTTCGCAAGTACCAAGTGATTCATAATCAAGTGATTCCGAAGCCCATCAAGATGGAGTTTCTTCATGCGTTTTACATCGATATGACCTAAACGGCAAGTGCCACAAATAAGTTGCACTATCATTATCAACTCTGCATCTTTTGGCTTCGACATTATGAATATGTGTATCACTCTCGTCGAGATTCAACAAGAATAGACCATTCTTCAAGGGTGCATGACCATAAAAGATATTACTCATATAAATAGAACAACCATTATTCTCTCGATTTAAATGAATAACCGTCTCGCATCAAACAAGATCCAGATATAATGTTCATGCTCAACGCGGCACCAAATAACAATTATTTAGGTCTAAAACTAATCCCAAGGTAGATGTAGAGGTAGCGTGTCGACCGCGATCACATTGATTTTGGAACCGCTTCCCACGCGCATCGTCACCTCGCCCTTTGCCGTGCTCGTCTATTCCGTAGTCCCTGTTTGAGTTGCAAATATTAGCAATGTAACCAGATCAAATACCAGTGCTACTACGAGCTCTAGTAAGGTACACATCAATAACATGTATATCACATATACCTTTGTTCACCTTGCCATCCTTCTTATCCGCCAAATACTTGGGGCAGTTCCGCTTCAAATGTCCACCGCTTGCAAGTAAAACACTCGTTTCAGGTTTAGGTCCAGACTTGGGTTTCTTCTCTTGATCAGCAACTTTCTTGCTGTTCTTTTGAAGTTTCCTTCTTCTTCCCTTTGCCCTTTTCTTGAAACTAGTGGTCTTGTTGACCATCAACACTTGATGCTCTTTCTTGATTTCTACCTCCGCTGCTTTTAGCATTGCGAAGAGCTCAGAATTGTCTTAGTCATTCCTTGCATATTATAGTTCATCACGAAGCTCTTGTAGCTTGGTGGCAGTGATTGGAGAATTTCATCAATGACACTATCATCCGGAAGAGTAACTCCCAGTTGAATCAAGTGATTATTATACCCGACATTTTGAGTATATGTTCACCGATGTAACTATTCTCCTCCATCTTGCAGCTATAGAACTTATTGGAGACTTCATATCTCTCAATCCGGGCATTTGCTTGAAATATTAACTTCAACTCTGGAACATCTCATATGCTCCATGACGCTCAAAACGTCGTTGAAGACCCGGTTCTAAGCCGTAAAGCATGGCACATCGAACTATTGAGTAGTCATCAGCTTTGCTTTGCCAGACGCTCACAACTTCTCGCTCAGCTCCTGCAAGAGAGCTGCTACCCAGCGGTGCTTCCGGGACGTAATTTTTCGTGCAGCAATGAGGATAATCCTCAAGTTACGGACCCAGTCCGTGTAATTGCTACCATCATCTTTCAACTTTGCTTTCTCAAGGAACGATTAAAATTCAACGGAACAACAAAGACGAGCCATCTATCTACGGTAAACATAGACAAGCAAAATACTATCGGTACTAAGCTCATGATAAATTTAAGTTTAATTAATCATATTAAAACTCCCACTTAGACAGACATCTCTAGTTATCTAAGTGATTACGTGATCCAAATCAACTAAACCATGTCCGATCATCACGTGAGATGGAGTAGTTTCAATGGTGAACATCACTATGTTGATCATATCTACTATATGATTCACGTTCGACCTTCGGTCTCCGTGTTCCGAGGCCATATCTGTTATATGCAAGGCTCATCAAGTTTAACTTTGAGTATTCGCGCGTGCAACTGTTTTGCACCGTTGTAGATGGACGTAGAACTTATCACACCCGATCATCACGTGGTGTCCGGGTACTACGAACTTTGGCAACGGTGCATACTCGGAGAACACTTCTTGATAATTTTAGTGAGAGATCATCTTATAATGCTACCGTCAATCAAAGCAAGATAAGATGCATAAAGGATAAACATCACATGCAATCAATATAAGTGATATGATATGGTCATCATCATCTTGTGCTTGTGATTCCATCGCCAAGCACCATCATGATCACCATCGTCACCGGGCGCGACACCTTGATCTCCATCGTAGCATCGTTGTCGCCTCGCCAACTATTGCTTCTACGACTATCGCTCTGCTTAGTGATAAAGTAAAGCAATTACATGGCGTTGCATTTCATACAATAAAGCGACAACCATATGGCTTCTGCCGATTGCCGATAACTCGGTTACAAAACATGATCATCTCATACAATAAAATATAGCATCACGTCTTGACCACATCACATCACAACATGCCCTGCAAAAACAAGTTAGACGTCCTCTACTTTGTTGTTGCAAGTTTTACGTGGCTTCTACGGGCTGAGCAAGAACCGTTCTTACCTACGCATCAAAACCACAACGATAGTTTGTCAAGTTGGTGCTGTTTTAACCTTCGCAAGGACCGGGCGAGCCACACTCAGTTCAGCTAAAGTGAGAGAGACAGACACCGCCGGTCACCTTTAAGCAACGAGTGCTCGAGCGGTGAAACCAGTCTCGCGTAAGCGTCACGCGTAATGTCGGTCCGGGCCGCTTCATCTCACAATACCGCTGAACCAAAGTATGACATGCTGGTAAGCAGATGACTTATATCGCCCACAACTCACTTGTGTTCTACTCGTGCATATGACATCAACGCATAAAACCAGGCTCGGATGCCTTTGTTGGGGAACGAGTAATTTCAAAAATTTCCTACGAACACGCAAGACCATGGTGATGGCATAGCAACGAGAGGGAGAGTGTCCGCCCACGCACCCTCGTGAGACCGAAGCGAAGCGTTATAACAACGCTGTTGATGTAGTCGACGCCTTCACGATCCGACCGATCCAAGCACCGATCGACGGCACCTCCGAGTTTCGCACACGCTCAGCTCGATGACGATCCCGAACTCCGATCCAGCAAAGTGTCGGGATGAGTTCCGTCAAGACGACGGCGTGGTGGCGATGTTGATGCTCCACCGACGCAGGGCTTCGCCTAAGCTCGCGACAATATGACTTCTCCAGCGCAGGCTTCGCCTAAGCTCTACGACGATATGATCAAGTGGAATATGGTGGAGGGGGCACCGACACGGCTAAGGAACGATCCGTAGATCAACTTGTGTGTCATGGGGTGCCCCCCCCTCAGTATATAAAGGAGCAAAGGGGGTGCGGCCGGCCCTAGGGAGGCGCTGGCCGAGGAGTCCTACTCCCACCGGAGTAGGACTCCCCCTTCTCCTAGTTGGAGTAGGATTGGGAGGGGAAGAGGGAAGGCGCCGCCCCTCTCCTTGTCCTATTCGGACTAGAGGGGGGGGGGCGCTGCCTGCCCTGGCCGGCCCTTCCTCTTCTCCCTTGTGGCCCATTAAGGCCCATATACCCCGGGGTTCCAAGTAACCCGGTGTTCGGTAACTTCCTGTTTTCATTCGAACCCTTCCAAGTCCAAACATAGGCTTCAATATATCAATCTTTATGTCTCGACCATTTCGAGACTCCTCGTCATGTCCGTGATCATATCCGGACTCGAACAACCTTGGTGCATCAATACTTATAAACTCATAATGAACTGTCATCGAACGTTAAGCGTGCGGACCCTACGGGTTCGAGAACTATGTAGACATGACCTAGAACCATTCTCGGTCAATAACCAATAGCGGAACCTGGATGCCCATATTGGTTCCTACATATTCTACGAAGATCTTTATCGGTCAAACCGCATAACGACATCGTTGTTCCCTTTGTCATCGGTATGTTACTTACCCGAGATTCGATCGTCGGTATCCAATACCTAGTTCAATCTCGTTACGGTAAGTCTATTTACTCGTTCAGTAATACATCATCTCACAACTAACTCATTAGTTGTAATGCTTGCAAGGCTTAAGTGATGTGTATTACCGAGAAGGCCCAGAGATACCTCTCCGACAATCGGAGTGACAAAACCTAATCTCAAATACGCCAACCCAACAAGTACCTTTGGAGACACCTGTAGTACTCCTTTATAATCACCCGATACGTTGTGACGTTTGGTAGTACCCAAAGTGTTCCTCCGTAAACGGAGTTGCATAATCTCATAGTTACAGGAACATGTATAGGTCATGAAGAAAGCATTAGCAACATACTAAACGATCAAGTGCTAAGCTAACGGAATGGGTCATGTCAATCACATCATTCTCCTAATGATGTGATCCCATTAATCAAATGACAACACATGTCTATGGTTAGGAAACATAACCATCTTCGATTAATGAGCTAGTCTTGTAGAGGCATACTAGTGACTATCTGTTTGTCTATGTATTCACACATGTATTATGTTTCCGGTTAATACAATTCTAGCATGAATAATAAACATTTATCATGATATAAGGAAATAAATAATAACTTTATTATTGCCTCTAGGGCATATTTCCTTCAAAAGGATCCTGGTCCAGCGCCGTGGATGAGAGACGTCCATCTCTTGCAGTGGACGACGGGCTAGGGGTAGCGGCTCCGGCAAGGTGGAGGATGGGGTGGCGGACGGAGGAGGCTGGCCGCAGTGCGGAGGTTGTCATGCCGCCGATGGTGTATGAATGGGGAAATGGAGGGGAGGGGGGATCTCAAACTTTGGGGCGCTTCTCACGAAATGGGGAAAGTTACTGAACTTATCCCCGTTTAAAACTTCGGACATCGCGTCGGTTGGGGATAGTACGGTAATCTCGCATCTCCCAAATATTTGCCGGTAACTATTTCGGGCGAGGAGAGGGTGTTTTGCCGCCCACGGTTGGCTCCCACGGTGTATGAACGGGGCTGACAGGTAGGGCGGTTGTGTCACGTGTGATGGAAGTTACACATCTACCCCTATTTAAAATATTAGCCTACATCGATTTCAGACGAGGAGAATTTGTTTTGCCGCCCACCGTGTCTGAATGGGGAAATGGAGGAAGAGACACATGTCTTTCGGACGAGCTTGAATCAAATGTGTTTTGCCGCCCACGTTTGGCGCCCACCGTGTCTGAATGGGCTCAGAGGCCGTCGTGTCACGTCTGATTGAAGTTACTAGTCTACCCCTATCGACATCAGTGTAAATTCGGTCGATAAGGATGTCAAGTGTCAGGGGTAGATAGTAATTTCAATCTTGCAAACACTTGCTTCGGGCAGCCCACAAATTATAGTGGGTGTTTAGCCGCTTCGTTCAAAACTTCTGAGAATTAGCATTCACGTTTGCCCAGGGACCTGGCAACCTAAATTCAAATCCAATTTGTATTCGATTACGAATATCCACAGATAATTATACTTTTTTATTTATTTCTTCAAAACCACAACAAAGATTTATTCCACCTTTATATATGATTATGATTTAGAAAGGCCGTGATCTTCGAATTCAGTAGAGCCTGAAGCACTATAATATCTGTGCTTAGACTGCTCTCCGGCGGTGTTGCCTCTGAACTGCTGCCATCTGGTAACATGGATGGCGCACTGCTTCCACAAATAGATTCTGGGGTTGTACATTGTGTTCTAGTGTGAACGGCATCCTAAAAGGTTTTCGCTGGACATAAGTAAGAGATAGTTATCGTATGATCCAGGCAGTAAGCTTACATGGTAAACGACGGATGAATTATTGCCGAGCATGGCAAACTATATTTAAATGGTTCGAAGCAGCATCAGCCGAAAAGAAATTAAAATGGTAAGATGAAACTAGGGATGTAAGTGGCAAATAAACGACATCCGCCAGTCCCATCTAGTTAGTTTTTGCTACCTCCCTAGTTCATTTTCCTCAAAAAAAAATCTTTTGAACTATCATACCATTAGTGGACTTTAATCGGGATTAAACGGGACCCAGTTGACATCCCTAGTTGAAAGGGAGTGGACAACCGCTATATTTAAGCTGCCAAGGCATCTAAGCAGTTGAAATAATCTGAGAAAGCACTTAACAGTGTGGCCTCATATAAACTACGAAGATAGTCTTGTGATGAAGTTGAGAGGAAAAGTTAAGGACTCAAATGAAATAGACATGCATTTCTTTACGATAGTACAATAGGCACTACTGACATATTGGCCAACTCAGGTATAGCGTAACAACAAACAAGCATTGAATCAAGCAATACAAAGAAAGGCATAACTGAACTATTTGTAATTCGGTAGGATTACACGTTTTGAGGGCACAAGCCAAGAAAGCAGCCCACTCGCATTACATTTCACATGTACTAAAACACACTAGCTTACCATATGTTGTGTGAAGCCTAGCTGCTGTTGCAATGTTCTTTGAAGATATCATCAAGATCCCGTGGTTGCAAATCTAGTTGTTGTAGTTTATTCGCACCATCTATTTAGGTAAAATTAATTTTAATCGCATGCACTGGTCCGAATTGATCATCAATGGTTCATCTAAACTAATGAAAGAAGGGTATGTGCATACACGACAATATATCTGCTTCCCTCTATTTTTATGCTTGTTCGAGGTGCCAGCCCCAAAACAACAAATATTTTTCTTGATGGGGTTGGCAGCTCCATAATTAATAGAAGCATCAAATTAGTCATGCAACTTGGGAAGATCAAGAACACACAAACAAGTAATGAACAGAGGCTCGGAGCAGTGATGTAATAGCTAGCATCAGAAAATGTAGGGTAAAACGAACAAAAAGCAGCGGAACCACATGCTAGTTTGCTGATGTGTAATTAAGCATAGAGAACATTAAGCAGTCTGATGGAGCCAACAGGTGGCATCAGAACAAAACTAAAGCATATTAACTATATGTGCACCGGTATGTAATTTAGCACATGTAACATGTTGATCGCCGTAAGTATGGCCCTACAGTGCAAGCGAGAATAACGCGTCTCATGAAAAACTGAATGATGCCCTGAAGAAATTCAAAGGTGCGGTGCTTATGCTAGGAAAGTGAACGTAGGCGCCGGCCGTTGGATAATAGTACCTGATTCTCGGCGGCGTATGGGTATCGTTGTCATACTTGATAGCTAAGGATCGTCGATGGTGCTCGTGTTGCGGTTGAGTTTGGGCCGGCTGTCACCGTCGCTGAAGCAGCTCCGGTGCTACGGTTGCGGCACCTGTCGACATACAAGAAATCTCATCTGTGGTAAGTGAACAGTTGCACAATAAAGAGAAAAACCGAAGGAGTACAAATCGAAATAACCTGATGAGGCTGCGACATCGGTAAAGCAGGGCCGGTGGAGTTGAATATGGCGTCCGTGGAGCGGGTCCGGTGCAGTGGACGAAGGCTTAGGCGGGCGCGTTGTACAGTGCTTTCGGTGAGGCGGATCTGTTGCCGCGGACGAGGGCTTGTATGAAGGGCCAGCGAAGGGGCGGACGAGGGAGTCAGTGAAGGGTCTATGCTGTGGTGGACGAGGGTGCCGGTTAAGCAGATCCGGTGCGGTGGACCATGATGGCGGTCAAGGAGATTTGGAGCGGTGGACAAGCCAGTCGCTGAAGCGGCTCCGGTGAAGTGGTGAGTTGACAGTTGGGGGTTCCAAGGTGCGGAAGGTAGATCCGGCGGGGTGTGAGGTCCACCGCTGCAGCGGAGGACTAGATTCGGCGGCTTGCCGTGGTTGGGGGGTCGGGGAGGGAAGGGAGGGCTACGGGGAAGAATGTTGGGGGCAAAGAGGGGAAAACAATGGAGTTACCAAAGCAGCCCTTTTCCGTTCATGTGGCAGGGGTAAAATAGGAATATCGCAGGGCTAAACTTTTGGCCGCGTGATATTTCGATGTGAGCGGGAAGTTTGAAAGCTTTTGGCGCCTAAAATTATAAGTACTCTGCTCTCGTACGGCCGACTATGATATCATGGCCGACAATTTGTTTGTTTTGCACGCAAAAAAATGTGCAAGTTTTGAAAATCAATGTCTCCAACTCGAAACTTAGATTGTCCATTTAATTCAAATATGGATCATTGAGCTACTACAAGCAAATACCATCATACGGTCCAATTCAAATGAAATTCCAAATGTGTTTATCCTAAATATGATGACAAAATCAAAAACGTTTATGTGTATGAATAAAGTGAATGATTATAAAGTTTGAACATGCCCGTATGTGTATATCTCTAGGTTTGATATATGAATTTGAAATCATGAAATCCCGGCTTAAAAAGTGTACCTCCGTTTAAATGAATTACAAAAGCTAATGATGGAGTCAAATTCCAAAATTCCAATCTTAGGTTTGTAATTCTGGTACATCAAGGTATATCACGCATGTTCAAAAGTATCGTTATCTCATAGTACAAACTGTGAAGCAAATTGATCAACCATGAGTGCACAATATCTCAATTACGCTAAAGTCCCTCAAATATAGACACCTCACTGTTTATCTGAAGTCAACCCCCCCCCCCCCACCACCACCACACACACACACACACACATAGAGAAGTCGTTCTCTCCCCCAAACACCAACACACGAGCACATTAACACCCCTCTCTCTTGTAAAGTCCGGACCCCAACATAGTTATCTATCACTTTGTCTCTCGGGCATGCACACATCTCTTCCCTCACTCTCTAGGTCTCCCGCTATCTCTCTTACCCAAGCACACGCACTATGTAGAGTGTATATTTCCCATACACACAAAACGCCGCCCCAAACGTCTATCTCCCTAGTTATGTGGTTCTCAAGCACTCACCTCACACACCACCCCCACTGCAAACAAGCACACTTTGTCTCCTTGTGCACCACTCTCCTCTTTCTATCTCTCCCACATGCGGACCCGCCCCAGCTCCTTCCCTGTATACATATATGTCGTGACTCCTTTGCATAGCTCCCTAATGTATAATCGTTCTCGATTTCGCACATTGTTCTCTACACCATCTATTCTAGATCTCTAATGAAGTCCCTATCACACACATGATGACTCGCTTCCCTTGTGACTCCGTTCATAGGCCAATTTCGGACAAGATCAACATTGTCTCCCTATCTATACGCCATTTATGGAAAAAAACGACCCCTCTCGCCTCCTCTCTCTCTCTCCGTCGCTAGCTCTCTCTTTCTCTCGCTCTCACACCCCTCTCCCACACACACACTCGATGTCTCTTCCAAATAGTCTGCTCCCCCCGCCCGCACCCATGCTATCTCGCTACTACACATGTCACACCATTCCCCCTTCCCTTATACTAGGTTTACATCATCAGTGGTCTCTCTACTCCACATACACTCTCTCCTTGTCACACACAAACGCGTGCATAAACACACACAAACACGCACAAACACCCATTTATCTGGATCCTCATCTCTCCCCATGTCTGCATGTGTATCTCACACACTCACTCTCTAATTATGTATATGTGTCTCCACGTTACACAACACAAAGCCCCATGTACATGTCTCTCTCTATCCTCCACACACATAGACACAAACAATCTGTTATCATTGCCTCAGTCTCTAACATATCACACATGCACACTGTCTCTCTCTCTCTCTCTCGCAAACATGCTCAACAAGGGTTTCCCCGTGAATAACTTACCGTCTATTCATCAACAGTCGTGGCAGTACGGCGAACACGAGACGTGAAAAAGTATAAATCTACACGTGCTTAGACCACCTAGTATGACAACTAGGACTAGAGCAAGCCAAAAAGCGCACCGCCGTCACCCCCTCCTTGTCGGCGACGGGAAAATCTTTGTTTTACACAGTTGAGAAGTCATTGTGCTAAGGCCCCACATGCCGAGGCGTTGAATAGAATGTAGATGCTAGTTTACAGAAGAAAGTATCGATAATACATTTGTATCTCCATACTTATATTTCTTCCCTTATAAAAAATCGAGTTGGTGATGATGGTACGTGTGCCATCTTTCAATATAGACCGTCCGATCTATATCTGACGGATGGAAATTAAACTAAAAGATACCCGCACCCCTCTCCACATTTGCAGACAAGGCCTTCACTCGTTCATCCTTATCTCCAACAAACCTCATTGTTGAGCAATTAAGAAAGGAAGCCTCTGGAACAAACTGGCCTGGTGGCCGCTGCCGGCGTCGTCAATCCCCATGCCTCCGCTCGGTCCGACCACCAACCACCACCACACCCCACTCCTCTTTACCTTATCTCATATTTCTCGAGAGATCATTAGTTTTTACACATGGGATTACTCCTGCAAGGGTCAATCACAACAAGTGTTTTATAAAAAATGCATCTTGATGTTCCGTGCAATGCACAGATCTTGCTAGTACTCCTACACACGACTAAGTTGGTGATCTTTGGTGTATCGCCATCCGTCTTTCGACCATTAGATCTACATCTAACGATTGTGAGGTAAGTTGTTGCCTTTTCTCACCAACATCCCACTTGTCTACCAATTTGCAGAAAAACCCATAATTAGTATTTTAAACCAACCACATCCTCCACGACCTCACCAAACAACCCAAGGAATATATTCTAATTGAAACATAATATATCTCTAGTGACATATGTATATCAAAATTAGGGTGTTTGGTACCAAGTTTGTGAATAAGTATTATTCTAATTATGATTCATTGCAATGACATGAACATTGCTAGTATTTCCAACCATGCATTTTTTTCCTAGTATTCCATAGTTTGAGTTTTCCATCAAGATATTAGTCACTCATGGTTGATATTTACTTTCAATCATGTACACATATGCACTATGTAACTAGCCTTGCTTATTGGCTTCCAAAGCTTAACTTTCACTCCTACTTACAATATGTAGAGTATTTAACAAAAAACTACCACTTTCAACCAGCCCTAGGAAGAATCTATTGTACAAAAATAGCAAAAACATACCCAAAATTCTTAATCCACGCCAAAAACTACTACCTAGTACTCCTACCGATTAGGTTCGTTTAAACCCATTTATGACTGGGTTGGCCCACACGTCTGTGCTGACGAGGCAGCTTAAACCAACACATTTTGTTTGACCGTTGACACGAGGGACCCACATCTGACCTTCTATCCTGTTATTCCCCCTCAAATCATTATTTTTCCTGAACATTACTTCAAACAGTACTGATGCGTGTTCGTCGGTGGCGCCGGTGATGAGCGAGTTGGCGCCCGCGCTCATTTGGACGGGCCGGACGCCCACTGGCCTCCACACGGGTTGGCGAGGCTGGCCCGAGCATGACCCCTGGCGAGCAAGCCGCCGCTATGGCCTTCGCCGAGCAGATGGCTGGCCTTAGCGCTGCAGCGCCAGACGAGCAAGCCGTCGCTCTGCCGTGCCAATCTAGCTAGAAAACCTTGCAGACAAGCAGCTAGACGGAGCTATCTTGGCTAGCTAGCGGCCGTGAGCGCCGGACGGAGCTGGCATCCGGGCTGCTGCAACATGGGCTCCGCACCGCCGGTGATTTTGACCCCGCCTTCTGCCGGCGGTGGTAGCTGCATCCCATGGCCGAGGATGACTAGGTGGACGGGCCGGAGGTAGGAGGTCACTCGAGGATTTTTGTTGGTAAGAGCATGTACAATGGTTGATAAGGTAGTCTTATCTTAAGTCTGCCACGTATGCAAGTGGTAGTAGTTTCTTGGCATTTTAGTGGTTTCTTGCATTATTAGGGGTTTCTTGTAAGGAACAATGTACGTACTACTAGCGACAAAAGGCGATTCTAGGTTGCGTTGTACTCCAACGAGTACTACTAGTGGTCGCGGGAGTGTATACCTCGTTTTGTGGGTTCGATCCCGGCCGAACGCAGGACGGCCTTTTTTTTAAATAGTACTAATACACTTCGCTGCGAGCCAATATTTTACACGGGTAGTTTGAGTTTTGAAGTCAAACGGACGTGCGGCCCCACAATCTGGGTGCACTGGACAGCCTAGCCACATGAACTGGTTTTCCTTCCTAGCATCCCGTGGCTCGCGTGCTCGCCCTAGCCGCACCTCGCTTGCAGCTTCCTCATCAGCTAGTAGCATATTTAAACTAGCGCCTCCCAATTAAGCCCGAGGAGCCGGAAAAGCCTGGCGGGGCATTGGGAACTGTGCAATATGGCTCTGTATGTGAAGTGCTCTACTACTACTCTGTAGCTTGTGGCGTTGCACGCATGGACTTCACTCCATTATCGGCTCTACTATAAAAGAAATTCCTTTTGACGTGTTTTTTTTGAAACGGAGGCAAAAGCTTTGCTTCATCTCATTCATAAAGAAGGAACTACTAACAAAGTTCGACGAGATCCATTACACCTCCACAAATGGAAGCGAAAAGCCTAGTCTTGCTGTATCAAATAACTCAAATGTTCAGCCCTACGAAGAACCTTGTTGATAAACAGGCTGCTAGTGTGTGCGTGAGAGGAGCGGCTGAGTAGGCCAGCTACGTGAGAGGAGCGGCTAAATAGAGCACCGAGAGTACCCACTAGGCCACTACGCAGTGTACTTCCCTGCATTGATAGTACAACGATGGTTCTAGAGAACAGTGAGTACCCTCCACTTCCAACCTGTAGCTCCTTAGCCCCGAGATTCAAGAGTTCAAAACTGGTGCACTATACTAGACTAGACTAGAAGTACAGTACATCACACTACTAGTTGAGAAAAGTAGTACTAGTATCTGATGCAAGACGTACGCCTCTGTCACATAATGTAAGACATTTTTTGACACTAGTTGGCGTGTACAAAAAATGGCAAAAACATACCCAAAATTTCTTAATCCACGCCAAAAACTACTACCTAGTGCCAAAATTTTCTTACTAGTGCAATCCCATAATGTTCCATAATGCTAGTACTTAGTAGTAAATAATAGCCTCACCCCTTCGCTGAGGAACGATCTACAGTTGGAAGGGACGAGGCCCTGCGGTTACTACGCTCTTATCTCCTCCTCGCCAGTTCCCCTCCCCCTGAAGAGAAGGCAGCTCGTCGCTTCTCCAATGGATTCTCCAGGCGGTTCTCCTCCTCGTCGAGGCTGGGAGACCTTGGACGATGATCCTATGGGATAAATCGCACGCCGCTCCGACGTCCTCACCGCCGCAAGACTCGGTGCTTCCTGCACCAACTTTTTCAAGACGCTGCTTAAATAGGCTTGGGAAAAGGCCATGCATGTTGGTCTTCCATGCGTCCTCGAGGAGAAGGTTCTTCTATGGGACAATCCTTCGAACAGTCCACCGCTCCCTGGCCATGGTTGCACGTTGACTCCACTAGAGTTGCCGACGTTGAGAGGTAGTCGGATTTTGTCCGATGAGCGGGTCAGTAATGGAGTTTGATCATGTAGTACTTAGTTATTCCATTTCCATCCGTAATTTCTCCGCTGCCCACCGTCTTATATATAGGTCTGGGTCGGTGCCAACAAAGAATGGCTTGCATACCTCCGGCCGGATACCACCATCATTTTGCACAACATCCACAGCAGTGTGGCCGTTCCGGTAGACCCCTTCTCGACCATTGGGATCGGCCTTCCGGACTGGCTCGGCTTGAATACGTATGATGATGCCTACATGAGATTGAAGAAGATAGCAATTGTGGACCCGCCGACAAAGCGACGCGGCTACGACGATTACTATCTCATCGCGGTGTTTGACATAAGGATTGCCATCAATGCAAGAGGCAATAACGGCAGAGGCTGGCGCATGTTGGCGGCGGCAGATTTGTACCCCTACACGTTCGAAGACGCCGTGCGCCATCTAGGCCGCATCTTCGCGGTGACAAGCCAGGGGACTTGTTTCATCTGGTTGCCATCCTACGGTACGGGAGATTACAAACAGAATGCACAAACCATCATTTGCATCCCTAACGGTACTCCATTATTTTGCAGGGACCAGTCATCCCTCGATCAAAATAAGATCGCCGATCCTGGATGTGCATTTGCATCCGCGATTCGGTCTAACATGGAACCATGTAGCTGACTTTGGCATATTGGGATCAACTATCTTAGCAGTCATTACCCATGGTACCACTGATGTGCAACATGGTCACACAATCTACCACGATCGGACCGTCACCATCTACCCAGGTATTCCATTTTTTAACCCTCTCGCCTTCTTTTTCATTGTTGTACTAGTAGTATACTTAGTAGTACTAGTAGGAGTACTTTTACCTTGGAGGACGCGTATAGCTAGCTAGGCCCTTGAAGACTTGAACCCACTAGCTGCCACCATTTTGTTTTTCCATGTCTTACTATCTCATCCATGTAGCCAAGAGTGGCTATATATAATAAGCCGTAATTTTACTTCCTCTATACCGGAGTAGTACTATTTGCTGCAGACATCTGACCGCCATATTTGAGCACAACATTATTATGCATGGACCTTGACTATGTACGTCACCATGCGTCCAGATCTGGGATGCCGCGTGTACGGATGAGCGGCGCCGAAGTTCGACCCGTGATGCTACGTGGGTGCCGAGGAACACTCTTGGAGAGTACTCGCTTTTCATCGGGACAGCTACCCCATTGTGAAGCGGATGCCACCTTCCGTGCCACGACATGGATGGCCTGCCATTCATGAAGCATGGTTGTGTCTTGATGCGCACCACGGATGAACGACGTCTTTGGGACACGCTATACCTGATTTATGCCGCTTCAGCTTGGATGAGTCTCCATCGTGGAACCGGACTAGAAAGCTACGACAATGATTCCGTTGCCCACCGCTATGGATCGTGCCATCCATGAAGAACACACTGGACTGGAACACGGAGGAGGACATGTAGCCCATCTATAACGTGTAAGTGGAGTACGGTAATTGTGAACGGTAGCGCTGTGAATATATGTAGACTAGTCGTGCACAAATTTATCACATGAATTGGAGATGAACTTGTGTGGCATACTGGCATTTGTCCTTTAGAATTTATTACTATTAAATGTGTTATGTGTACGTGCAACTTGTGTGGTTGTTGCACGGGCTCCAACACACTCTTTGAGAAAAAAAGGTGGCACAGCTTTGGATATACGTGACGTGCCGGCATCATATAGTAGCATCGTTCGCTATAGTTGTAGTACACTCCTACTAGGACGACAACTCCTATAAAACCTTGCGCTTGGCTCTTTGCCTCTTCGAGAGGTTCAACAGTTCGTACTCGTGTGAACTTTGCACTTGGCTCTTCGCCTCTTCGGAAGGTCCAACAATGATGATACTACAGTACAATATGCTTCTGGCAATCTGACACCGATTGAACTACTGCACGTCCACCGCGAGGGCAAGGGCGAGGGAGAGGGAGAGGGAGAGGGATAGGGCGCTGTAGTCAAAACCCTCTCCTCGTCCTGCGAACCACCGCGCGCGTGGGCGATGGGAGAGGCGTAGTAAGCAAGCTTCTCCTCGTTCGGCGAGTTGACAGGACACATCAAAGCAGTACTAGTACTAGTAGTAGTCCATATTGCGTCCTTTCCGATTAATATGGCTATTTGAAACGAGAAAATACACTGGCGGTCAACGTATGTAACAATACGCTCTTTACGGTCACTATATATAGTTTTTTGCCGATTATCGATCACTAGCTCATCGAGAGCACCCTATTGCACCCTACTGACTGACCACATAGTCGACGTGGCACTTTGTTGACTGGTTAAATTGTCACCTGGTTTTTGGGTCCCACCTGTCAGTTGGCAGAGCAAAGAAATCAGTTAAACAAAACTTTACGCAGGCGCGACACGAGTCCAACCCTTGCGCCCGAACTGCCCTGGCTATGTATGTGAGTGCATGCACGTGTCCTCCCTCGGTCTTCCAACAAAGAGTGTACATCGTCTATAAAACAAAGAGTGTAGTAGTACATGATGTACATCTACACTTCCAATGCATTTAGCCTTTAATCTAAATCGATATTGATTGACTAATGCACCAACTTGTGCTGTAGGTATAGGCTACATGTCTATCCTTAATTACATCATGCAACGGCCTTCATTTAATCTTCTTATCTCAATGGTCGCATGCACACATAAGTCTGCTACTTTTGGGCATTAATTATACCCTGGTCAATGTGTAAATCTCTAAATTTACAGTCTTTCATGGACGTAGGGAGTAGGTTGAGCACTTGAACGTGAGCATGTGTGTTGCGTCGTGTGTTGTGTGCCGCATGGGTGCGTGAGTGTTGTGTGCGTCCATGTGGAGTACGTGTGAGTGTTGCATGTTGCATGCATGCATGCATGCATGGGGCTTACTCCCTCCCATTGACATGTTCATATTTCAAGCTTCCTCTGTTCCCTCCAGATGGTGATACTCCCTCTGTTCCCAAATAGTACGGAGTAAAAGCCTCCCTCTGTTCCCAAATATGGAGTATTTGTCTTTCTACAGATTTCAACAAGTGACTAGGTACGGAGCAAAATGAGTGAAGTGAGCGTAGAGGCATAGGGATACTGTAGAAAGGAAGTCCTCGCGATCCATTATTCCCCATCTCGTTCAGAGAGAACTATTCAACTAGTCTTCACAGTGAAGTGACAATACTCGCTGCAGCAGATGGGACACGTAATTAATAAGCTGAACCAGCGTGTTTGTGTTACTAAATCAGCCTTACCCAGTACTGCCATCATGTTTGCCACTAGAGCACGCTTCCGCAAATACGCCTACGCACCTCTGTCCTCCATTAACTGACATATGCGCCCTCTTGTGGTAGACCCACATGTCATCGGTGTAACTATTTACACTCCGAAGGACGGTGCCTCTATCCTAGTAGTAGTACTAGTAGAATTGAGATTTAAGGCACTTTCTTCCCCGTCTTCCACTCTTCTTCCTCCTCTATTCTTCTTTCTCCTCTATTCCCCATCGTCGGCTGCACACCATTTACCCCCGCTCACTGCTCGCCCGCCCGCGCCATCTTCCTTGGTAGCTCGCACGTACCATATCCCCCCGCTCACTGCTCGGCCACACGAGGAGAAGCTTCTTCGCTCGCTGATAACCCACAAGTATAGGGGATCGCAACAGTTTTTGAGGGTAGAGTATTCAACCCAAATTTATTGATTTGACACATGGGGAGCCAAAGAATATTCTCAAGTATTAGCAGCTGAGTTGTCAATTCAACCACACCTGGAAACTTATTATCTGCAGCAAGTGTTTAGTAGCACAATAATATGATAGTGATGGTAACGGTAACAAAAGTAAAGACATCAAAAGTAATGTTTTTGGTATTTTTGTAGTGATTGTAACAGTAGCAGCAGAAAAGTAAATAAGCGAGAACCAGTATATGGAAAGCTCGTAGGCACCGGATAAGCGATGGATAATTATGTCGGATGCGGTTCGTCATGTAACAGTCATAACATAGGGTGACACGGAACTAGCTCCAATTCATCAATGTAATGTAGGCATGTATTCCGAATATAGTCATACGTGCTTATGGAAAAGAACTTGCATGACATCTTTTGTCCTACCCTCCCGTGGCAGCGGGGACCTATTGGAAACTAAGGGATATTAAGGCCTCCTTTTAATACAGAACCGGAACAAAGCATTAGCACATAGTGAATACATGAACTCCTCAAACTATGGTCATCACCGGGAGTGGTCCCGATTATTGTCACTTCGGAGTTGCCGGATCATAACACATAGTAGGTGACTATAGACTTGCAAGATAGGATCTAGAACTCACATATATTCATGAAAACATAATAGGTTCAGATCTGAATTCATGGCACTCGGGCCCTAGTGACAAGCATCAAGCATAGCAAAGTCATAGCAACATCAATCTCAGAACATAGTGGATACTAGGGATCAAACCCTAACAAAACTAACTCAATTACATGATAAATCTCATCCAACCCATCACCGTCCAGCAAGCCTACGATGGAATTACTCACGCACGGTGGTGAGCATCATGAAATTAGTGATGGAGGATGGTTGATGATGACGACGGCGACGAATCCCCTCTCCGGGCCCGAACGGACTCGAGATCAGCCTCCCGAGAGAGATTAGGGCTTGGCGGGCTCCGTATCATAAAACGCGATGATTTCTTCTCTCTGATTTTTTTCTCCCCGAAAGCCAATATATGGAGTTGGAGTTGGCGTCGGGAGGTATCCAGGGGGCCCACGAGGTAGGGGGCGCGCCCAGGAGGGGGGGGGCGCCCCACCCTCATGGACAGGGTGTGGGCCCCCTAGTCTTCATCTTTGGCGAGTATTTTTTTATTATTTATTCTAAGATATTCCGTGGAGTTTCAGGTCAGTCTAAGAACTTTTGTTTTCTGCACATAAAATAACATCATGACAATTCTGCTGAAAACAGCGTCAGTCCGGGTTAGTTCCATTCAAATCATACAAGTTAGAGTCCAAAATGAGGGCAAAAGTGTTTGGAAAAGTAGATACGATGGAGACGTATCAACTCCCCCAAGCTTAAACCCTTGCTTGTCCTCAAGCAATTCAGTTGACAAACTGAAAGAGAAAATGAAAAACTTTTACAAACTCTGTTTGCTCTTGTTGTTGTACCTATGTGAAGCCAGCATTCAGGTTTTCAGCAAAGATCATAACTAACCACATTTGCAATAACTCCTAGGTCTCATGTTTACTCATATCAATAACATAATCAGCTAGCGAGCCATAATAATAAATCTCGGATGACAACACTTTCTCAAAATAATCATAATATGATATAACAAGATGGTATCTCGCTAGCCCTTTACGAGACATAAAACATAAATGCAGAGCACCTTCAAAGATCAAGGACTGACTAGACATTGTAATTCATGGTAAAGAGATCCAATCATAGTCATACCCGATATAAATTAATAAATAATGAATGCAAATGACAGCTGTGCTCTCCACTAGTGCTTTTAATAAGAAGGTGATGACTCAACATAAAAGTAAATAGATAGGCCCTTCGCAGAGGGAAGCGAGGATTTGTAGAGGTGCGAGCTTGGTTTTGAAATAGAGATAAATTATATTTTGAGCGGCATACTTTCATTGTCAACATAACAACTAAGAGATGACGATATCTTCCATGCTAAACAAATTATAGGCGGTTCCCAAACAGAATGGTAAATTTTATACTCCCCTCCTCCACAAGCATCAATCCATGGCTTGCTCGAAACAACGAGTGCCTCCAACATTCAACGGGTCCTGTGGGGAGTTTTGTTTGCAATTATTTTGATTTAGTTTGCATAAAGCATGGACTGGGCATCCGGTGACCAGCCATTTTTCGTGAGTGAGGAGCGGAGTCCACTCCTCTTGAGAATAACCCGCCTAGCACGGAAGATAAGGGCAGCCCTAGTTGATATATGAGCTATTCGAGCATGCAAAACAAAATGTTTATTTGAAGGTTTAGAGTTTGGCACATACAAATTTACTTGGATCGGCAGGTAGATACCGCATATAGGAAGGTATGGTGGACTCATATGGAATAACTTTGGGGTTTAAGGGATTGGATGCACAAGCAGTATTCCGCTTAGTACAAGTGAAGGCTAGCAAAAGGCTGGAAGCGACCAACTAGAGAGCGACAACAGTCATGAACATGCACTAAAATTAATAAACATTGAATACAAGCATGAGTAGGATATAATCCACCATGAACATAAATATCGTTAAGGCTATGTTGATTTGTTTCAACTACATGCGTGAACATGTGCCAAGTCAAGTCACTTAAATCATTCAAAGGAGGATACCACCCCATCATACCACATCACAACCATTTTAATAGCATGTTGGCATGCAAGGTAAACCATTATAACTCATAGCTAATCAAGCATGGCACGAGCAACTATGATCTCTAATTGTCATTGCAAACATGTTTATTCATAATGAGCTGAATCAAGAACGATGAACTCATCATATTTACAAAAACAAAAGAGGTCGAGTTCATACCAGCTTTTCCCATCTCAGTCATCCATCATATATCATCATAATTGCCTTTCACTTGCACGACCGAACGGTGTGAATAATAATAAGAGTGCACGTGCATTGGACTAATCTGGAATCTGCGAGCATTCAATAAACATGAGAAGACAAGGCAATATGGGCTCTTGGTTAAATCAACAATGATGCATATAAGAGCCACTTCAACAATTTAATCATGGTCTTCTCCTACTGACCCCCAAAGAAAAGAAAAGAAATAAAAACTATTTACACGGGAAAGCTCCCAACAAGCAAAAGAAGAACGGGAAATATTTTTGGGTTTTCTTTTGAATTACTACAGCAAAGAAATAAACTGCTACTATTTTTTTTTTGGTTTTTCTTAAGGTTTATTAAACACACAAGAAGAAAGCAGGAAAAAGAAAATAAACTAGCATGGATATTACAGTGAAAGAGTATGAGCACCGACATCTAGCAATGACTGTGTGTGAACATAAATGTAATGTCGGTGAGAAATACGTACTCCCCCAAGCTTAGGCTTTTGGACAAAGTTGGCCTATTGCCAGGGATAGCCTGGTGGATACCCGTAGGTGTAGCTGGGGTCGTACTGCGACTAAAAATAGTTGGGATCATACTGTGATGAGGAGGACTCTGACTGCCACTGGCTCGCAACCGCCTCTGGATCCTAAGAATAAACAGACTGTAGTGGAGGCTCATCTTGTGGCTCCGGTTCCGGGGCTGGTGCAGGATTCCGATAGGCTTGATCGGCCGCCAACGGAACGATGTGAGGACCTGCAGACAAGTTAAACAAAGAAGGAGCAGACAAAGTAATAGTCTCAGGGTGATGTTTATTAAAGTACAATTTATATTTAAGCTCCCCTTCGCGACTCTTAACAGGAAAATCATGCGCTAGAATACTCTTATAATCTAAATAGGCACGGGGTAACGATGTTTCTTCTTTCTCCAAATTCCTAATAGGTATGCCAAAATATTCAGCTAGGCGTGAAGCATAAATGCCTCCAAAGATGGGGCCCTTAGTACGGTTCAGACTCAACCGTCTAGCAACAATTCCACCCATACTAACAGAGTTATTACGGTATAAACCATGGAACAAAATAATAATATCAGGAACACTAAGGTTTCCACAGTTCCCGCGACCATTTAAGCAACGACTAGCAAATAAGGCAAAGTAGCATAAAACAGGAAAATGTATGCTAGTAATTCTTGCATCAGAAACCTTCCTGGTTTCTCCCACAGTGATAGTGTTAATAAAAGCTTCTACTTCGTTACGGTGTGGTTCACCCAAGGTGACCTCAAAGGGTATTTTGCAAACCTCGCAAAATTCAGCTAATGGCATCTCCTTAACAACGTCATATAAATGAAACTCTACTGGTGGAGGTGATTTCTTAGGGAAAAAGTAGAAGTTTTGCACAAAAGTATTTGTGAGTAAGAGATACTGATGACGTTGGTCGCGGAGGAAGTCTGTGAGGCCAGCATTCTCAATCAGTAAATAGAAATCCTCATAAATCCCATCTCTCCTCAAGAAGTCATCGGAAGGCCATTGACACGGCCGGACCTCCGCGGTACGAGGCAAATTAAATTTGGGCTTCTGCTCTTCTTCCTTTTGTTTTTCCTTCGAGCTTCGGCTCGACGAGCCCCTCAAAAGTCTCTTCATTATTTTCTGAAATAATCTGAAATTTTTAGTAACTTCAAACACAAGTGAACCAACTTTAATAAAATTGACAGCAACTACTCCTACAAGTGCCTAGAGCTTATATCAAGCATTAGAACTACTTGGAACCATATAAATTTGACATGCAAGCTCAAGAACATAGTCACCTATGCAGCACAAATTTGCAAAGAATAAAGCACTAGAACAAAAACTAATTGGACCAATGGAGGAGTCACATACCAAGGAACAATCTCCCCAAGCAGTTTTGCGAGAGGTGCTTTGAGCAAGGAGATCGAAAATCACAACAAAAGGGGCTGGAACTCGTGCTTGAGTTGGTTTTTCGTGTTTGTGTGACGCAGAGGAAGAAGATGGGTGCAGGGATAAGTGGAGGAGGGCCACCGTGGGCCCACGAGGCAGGGGGCGCACCTAGGGGGGTAGGGCGCGCCCTCCACCCTCGTGGCCAGGTGGCAGCTCCCCCCGCGGTAATTTTTGCATAGTAAATCCTCAAATATTCCCGAAAAAATCATATTAAATTGGCATGGCATTCTGAGGACTTTTATTTTGGGATATTTTTATATTGCACGGATAAGTCAGAAGCAGATAGAAAAATACTATTTCACTTTATTTCTACTAAATAACAGAAAATATAAAGAGGGTACGAGAAGGTTGTGCTTCTAGTTTCATCCATCTCATGCTCATCAAAAGGAATCCACTAACAAGGTTGATCAGGTCTTGTTAAAACTCATTCCACTAACATGGAACCGGAGAAATTTGAATAACACTATGTTACCTCAACGGGATATGGACATCCCCAATAATAAGTATATCATATTTCTTCTTGACAGTAGGGAGAGGAAATTCAAAACCTCCAAATATAATTGATGGAATTTTTCCAATAGAATTGATACTATAAACTTGAGGTTGTTTCCTCGAAAAGTGTACCGTGTGCTCATTACCATTAACATGAAAAGTGACATTGCCTTTGTTGCAATCTGTCGGGGATATACCCCGCGGTATGATTCGGCCGGAGTTATGACCCGGCCGGACTTGGCGATTCACAAGAAGACCCGGCTGGAGCTAGGTGACTCATTGGCGATCTGCATGGACATGGCGGTTTACATATAACCCACCTGGACATTGTGACTCACTGGAGACCCGGCGGGCGGGCCAAACGAACGACAAGGCCCAAGGCCCAGTAGGCCGGTTCATGTGATGGTGGGCCGACTTAAGAAGAAAGGTGTGAGGAATATTTCTCTTACAAGGAATCAAGACCCGGACTTGTATCCGGCTTGTAGTAGAAGATAGGCTAGTCCTAGTCCTACTAGGACTCCATATGTAACCCGCCCCTCTAACTTATATAAAGAGGGGCAGGGCTCCCCAAAGGGGGAGAAAAAACAAGAACAATCTCTAGGGCTAGACACAAAGAGCCGGCTTACCGGCGACTCTCTCATGATCATAACGAGACCTAGCCACAAACAGCATGTAGGGTTATTACCGGATGATGTTTCCCAGGGCCCGAAGCTATCTAAATCCTTGTCTTGCGTGTTGCGTCTCTCGTCCCGATCAACCCCTCTCAAGCTACCACATAGATGCGTTGGCCTCGCGACTAAGTCCTAACACTAAGGACATCTGCCGTGACAATTTCATGACAGTTGGCGCCCACCGTGGGGCTTGCACACGGTGGTGTTGAGTTCTTGAAGGGCGCTATCCCAGGGATCGAGAAGCTCCGCCCAGCTTATTGAAGAAGTTCCGGTCGACTTGTCGGAGAGTTCCAGCTGGCTCACCGAAAAAGTTCCGACCGCCTTGATGAAAGGTTCCGTCTAAATCGCTGAAAAAGTTCCGACCGCCTCGACGAAAGGTTCCGTCTGAATCGGCGAAAAGTTCCGACCGCCTCGACGAAAGGTTCCGTCTGAATTGGCGAAAGGTTCCGACCGACTCAACGAAACGTTCCGTCCGAGTCATCAAAGAGTTCCGACTTAGGCTACAGAAAAGTTCCGGATTACCAAGAGGTTCCGGTTCAAAAGTTCCGGATTATCAAAAAAGTTCCGGCCGGATTATCAAGAGGTTCCGGTTCAAAAGTTCCGGATTATCAAAAGTTTCGGCCGGATTATCAAGAGGTTCCGGTTCAAAAGTTCCGGCCGGATTATCAAGAGGTTCCGGTAAAAAACGTTCCGGGTTATCAGAGGTTCCGGCCGGATTATCAAGAAGTTCTGGTTCAAAAAATTCTGGCTCAAAAAGTGCCGGCCGGGTTATGTGGAGAGCTCAGGCACTAGAAGACACAGAACCAATTAACCTTTTTGTCAAAAAAACAAAAGCAACACTATGCATTATACAGCGCTAGCATCCGGCAAAAACTACCACGCGATATCCATCCAGTTTACTTTTATCAATATTTATTCATTTTTTGAAAACAACCACTCTGCCTATAGTGTTGTTATATACAGCCATCGCCCCTGCGGTCCGGTTTACATCAACGCGCCGACCGGCTCGCCCGTCAGCACCACCTTACAAACACCACGGACGACTCGCCCGTCCGCCCTCGCGGCCGGTTCACGCGTCCTCACCGGCTTACAACGTGGAGGACAACTTGCTCATCCGCACCGGCTTACAAACGCCATGGCCGGTTTATCTGTTTGTTCCCGCGGCCGATTCACCCGTGAGGGATTTCAGTTTCACCTAGGGATCATCAACTTCGTGGCGGATTATTTTCGGCCTAAACAAATCAGGTGATATCCATCCAAGTTTGTTTTATTATCACATGTTGTTTTTGTCAAAGAACAAGTTTATCTTTGCCTTGGTCTACAATATTGTTTATGCAGGGCAATTATTTATGAAAAAAAGTGATATTATACCGCGGAGGTAGAGGCACGCCAACATCTTTTGGCACAAGTGGTCGTCGTTACTCAACAGACTCCCGCACCGGCTTATAACGCCGTGACCGTCTCTCGCGACCGCGCCGGCTTACAACGCCGTGGCCGTCTCTCGCGACCGCGCCGGCTTATAACACCATGGCCATCTCTTACGACCACGCCGACTTACAACAAGGAGGACAACTTACCTGCCCGCACCGGTTTACAGCACCACGATTGATTCATCTGTCTGAGCCACCTTTGATGTTGCGGTCGTTTTTACGGTCCGTCTCTCGCGCCTGGTCTACATCAACACCTTTGGGCGCATTTTTCGGATGGGCTGTTTATTGAGTATGAGCAAGTCACTACTTGGGAAGCCGGTTTCTTCCAACAAATTGGAGGCAAATTATCATATATTATCAACCATAAATACGCATTGGATGGCTCAATGGATAGGTGCACAAGTCGCGGCACTACGGTTTGGTTAACTTCAAACAGCCAGTTGGAAGGAACCATTGGCCCGATTTCCCGCACGGCTCATAACGGGATCATTTATAACCCGCCGCAGATCACCTCAACCTTCGTGGATAATCACTAGCCTAACATATCAGGTGAAATCCATCCAATATATTTTATATTACATATTATTTTCTTCAAAAGAGCAATTACTTTGGTTTGCAAGTTGTCCCATGCAGGATTCAAACCGGTCTACATCACGGTTAATCATGGAGAATCTCAAGCCAACTCCTCAAGTCGTCTTGAGACTCGGGGGATACAATGATATGACTCGGCAAAATTAGCCAGTTTCAATAAATTCAAGATCATTGAAGGAAAAAATAACCTGGCCCCGGAGATTACTGCTAGATCGATGAAAATTTAAAAGCCGTCAGAAGATTTCTGGCTCAAAATAAGGACTCTGGTTTAAAATCCGGCTCAAGAGACATCTTTTTCCCACAAAGCACTGAAGCTCTCAAATCCGATTCAAAATCTAGCTCAAGGTAAATTTGTCCCTTACAAATTTTCGAAGCTTTCAAATCCGGTTTAAAGTTCCGGTTCAAAAAGAATTAATCTCTCGCAAAGTTCGAGTTCTCAGACAAAGTAAAGGTTGCCAAAAAGAACTTGCTGCCATGATGCGCGGTTCAAACATTGGTATCCTGCTTTATGGCTTATCTTATTATGGTCACTTGGGGGCTTCCTGCTCATCGAGCATAGCTGTCGGTACCCTCTTGATCGGTGTGATGCCGAATTTATGGTCACTTGGGGGCTTCTTGTTCAAACATAGGTCGTATTCGAACCAAAGAGAACATAGTTGTCGATACCCTTTTGATTAGCAAACTGCTGAACCTACTTGGGGGCTTCTTGATCGTATCTGAATCATAGTTCAACCCCTTTGGGAATCAACGTGGATCGTATTCTAATCAGCGTCGCTAAACAACTCTTAAGGTCATTTGGGGGCTTCCTGTTCAAACATAGGTCGTATTCGAACCAAAGAGAACATAGCTGTCGATACCCACTTTGATCGGCAACGCCAACGCCACTGGGGGCTATATGATCGTATTCGAATCTTAGCTTAACCCCTTTGGAACGGTTTACTGATCGTATTCGAATCGGAAGCCTCAAAATTTTTATCTGTTTTTATACAATCGCAAGTATTTGAGTTGTCACAAATATCATATGTGCCGGCTCTTACAGAGTTGAGTTGTCAACTGCACTGTCCGGGTCACATAAGCCGGTGGTATCATTCAAAGGATCATAGGGATCTTGTGATCTACTTGTGTGCAGGATAAGGCTACATTTGGTGGTTACCATACGGCTTTTGATGTTAAGTCGCCAGGCATATGTTGTTTAAACTCTTTGCGATTTGCGGGAATATGACATATAAATGATTAAGTTCAAGCTCATTACCAAACTTGATGCTTCAAAATGATTATCCGTTCTGGATTTTTCTCAAAGGCTATAAACCGCCGGGTTATAAAAATTCTGGCTTACAATGAGGGCGTATTAAATCGTCATCGGCCAAGAACCACCGGGTATTTAAACTCCTGATTTACTTATCAAGCGATAAGGTATTCAAATTTTTAATAGCCAAAACTGGCTGGATTTTCATGATAATATTGAATGATTGAGGTTTCCATACTGGATTATATTATTCAAATCTTGAATAGCCAACATGGCTGGATTTCTATTGTGATTATCAATAACCAGTGTTATAATTGAGGTTTTCAAAGTCGCTTTAGCGCAACCGCTATTATTTTTATCAATGGATATGATTTATTCTACAATGGAAGGAATAGTCCCGAGTCGCTGCAGGCTTACGACCCGGCACTTGGGGGCTACATTGTTCAAATTGAGATTACATCGAATATACAAGTCCCATGTCACCGCCAGCATGCACCATGGCACTTGGGGGCTAATGCAAAGTCATTTTTTGCTCAACTTGTTGAAGACCCGACTCATCACATTTTAAATGAGCCGGCCCTTGGGGGCTACCAATTGCTCCTGTCAAAAATTCAAGGTACACAAGCATTAATCCATTATATTGAATTATCCACTATTCAGTTGGTGGAGTACAAAGCTCTTAACCTTGTGGACGTGGGTTCAAGCCCCATGGTGGAGACTATATTATATGATGTTATTATCAATTATATACAAAGTCCCAGCTCAGTATTATCTTACTAAGCCGGCCCTTGGGGGCTACACATTGCTGTTCAAATTTACATGGTTATATCTACAAAGTCCCTGCTCATTATTGCATAATGACCTGGCCCTTAGGGGCTACACTTGGTTGAAGTTTTCATGAGCATAAAGCAATTACAAGTCCTGTGTTCTTTGCAAGCATGACAACCCGACACTTGGGGGCTACATGTGTGGAATATTCAGTTTATATGATTGAGATGAATAAACCGGATTTCTTCAAGGTTGCAACATTTATTGGAGCAAGTCTTAAACCATCACTTTGTTTTGCTCAAGACTTGGGGGCTACAGGTAATATGGATATAAGGGAGAAAAATCTTCAAATTATCAGTTTTGAGCAAATCAGGAGGATCAATTACATAAACCGGTGTCAACAACAATTATGACCCGGCATCATCTGTTTTATAATCAGACAGTTTTTGGTAATGATAAACCAACAAGTTTTACATCTTCAAGCCGACTGAATATCAGATAAGTATTTGAAGACCAAAATTATTTAACCCGGCGCCTTGGAAGCCGACTCAAGTGGATTATTCTTCACAATATTTTTCTGTGAGAAACCAACATCATCAAATTGAGTATGAAGCTAGCTTGTTTGACCCGGATTTTCTAGATGAAGGAAATGACAATTGGACTTAAGAGTAATCAGGTCCTGTCTCAGGAGAATATTTAACCCGGAGCGCAAGGAATTAAGGATGATCAGGTGCCGGCTTACAAGAATTTTTAACCCGGAGCACAACCTGTCAAAGTTGTTCTGGTGTTTATTTTGCAGGATCAGTTTAACATGGATGAATCAAAATTAAACTGGGGGCTAATGTCGGGGATATACCCCGCGGTATGATCCTGCCGGAGTTATGACCCGGCCGGACTTGGCGATTCACCAGAAGACCCGGCTGGAGCTAGGTGACTCATTGGCGATCTGCATGGACATGGCGGTTTACATATAACCCGCCTGGACATTGTGACTCACTGGAGACCCGGCGGGCGGGTCAAACGGACGACAAGGCCCAAGGCCCAGTAGGCCGGTTCATGTGATGGTGGGCCGACTTAAGAAGAAAGGTGTGAGGAATATTTCCCTTACAAGGAATCAAGACCCGGACTTGTATCCGGCTTGTAGTAGAAGATAGGCTAGTCCTAGTCCTACTAGGACTCCATATGTAACCCGCCCCTCTAACTTATATAAAGAGGGGCAGGGCTCCCCAAAGGGGGAGAAAAAACAAGAACAATCTCTAGGGCTAGACACAAAGAGCCGGATTACCGGCGACTCTCTCATGATCATAACGAGACCTAGCCACAAACAACATGTAGGGTTATTACCGGATGATGTTTCCCGGGGCCCGAAGCTGTCTAAATCCTTGTCTTGCGTGTTGCGTCTCCCGTCCTGATCAACCCCTCTCAAGATACCACATAGATGCGTTGGCCTCGCGACTAAGTCCTGACACTAAGGACATCTGCCGTGACTATTCCACGACACAATCAATAACAGCCCCTGCAGTATTAAGGAAAGGTCTTCCAAGAATAATATACATACTATCATCCTCGGGAATATCAAGAATAACAAAGTCCGTTAAAATAGTAACGTTTGCAACCACAACAGGCACATCCTCACAAATACCGACAGGTATAGCAGTTGATTTATCAGCCATTTTTAATGATATTTCAGTAGGTGTCAACTTATTCAAGTCAAGTCTACGATATAAAGAGAGAGGCATAACACTAACTCCGGCTCCAAGATCACATAAAGCAGTTTTAACATAATTTCTCTTAATGGAGTATGGTATAGTAGGTACTCCTGGATCTCCAAGTTTCTTTGGTATTCCACCCTTAAAAGTATAATTAGCAAGCATGGTGGAAATTTCAGCTTCCGGTATCTTTCTTTTATTTGTAATAATATCTTTCATATACTTAGCATAAGGATTTGTTTTGAGCACATCAGTTAATCGCATACGCAAAAACATAGGTCTAATCATTTTAGCAAAGCGCTCAAAATCCTCATCATCCTTCTTCTTGGATGGTTTTGGAGGAAAATGCATGGGTTTCTGAACCCATGGTTCTCTTTCTTTACCGTGCTTCCTAGCAATAAAATCTCTCTTATCATAACGTTGATTCTTTGATTGTGGGTTATCAAGATCAACAGCAGGTTCAACTTCTACATCATTATCATTACTAGGTTGAGCATCATCATGAACATCATCATTAACATTTTCACTAGGTTCATGTTCATTACCAGATTGTGTTTCAGCATCAAACATAGAGATATCATTTGGATCCTCAGGTGGTTCAGCAATAGGTTCACTAGAAGTTTGCAAAGTCCTATCATTTTTATTTTTCTTCCTTTTAGAAGAACTAGGTACATCAATATTATTTCTCTGAGAATCTTGCTCGATTCTCTTAGGGTGGCCTTCAGGATACAAAGGTTCCTGAGTCATTCTACCAGTTGTAGTAGCCACTCTAACAGCATAATCATTTTTCTTACTATTCATTTCATCAAGCACCTCTTTCTGAGCTTTAAGTACTTGTTCTACTTGAGTGGTAACCATAGAAGCATGTTTGCTAACAAGTTTAAGTTCACCTCTAATATCAGCCATATAATCACCCAAGCGCTTAATCATATAGGTATTTTGTTTCAATTGTCTACCAAAATAAGCATTAAAGTCATCTTGCTTAAACATAAAGTTATCAAACTCATCCAAGCACTGACTAGCAATTTTAGTAGGAGGGACTTCAGCTTTATCATATCTATAGAGAGAATTTACCTTTACTACCGTGGTCGGGATATCGGGATCGGGAGGTTCTTGATGAAAAAGAATTGAGATCATATACTTCTTCAACAAAGTGTAAATTAAGACCGTGTATTTCTTCAATAGGAGGTAAATTCTTAACATCTTCAGCTTTAATACCTTTTTCTTTCATAGATTTCTTTGCCTCTTGCATATCTTGGATCGAGAAATAAACACCTCTCTTCTTCGGAGTTGGTTTAGGAATAGGCTCGAGAATTGGCTCGGGAGCTGGCTCGGGAGGTGCCCAATTATTTTCATTTGTCAACATATTATTCAATAGAATTTCAGTTTCATCCGTGTTCTTTCCCTAAAAGAGAACCAGCACAACTATCCGTAATCTCTGGAAGCATCGCTAGTCCATTATAAAAGATATCAAGTATTTCAGGTTTCTTAAGAGGATGATCAGCAAAGCATTATATCTTGAGAAGCCTCCCCAAGCTTGTGGGAGACTCTCTTCTATATTTTGCACGAAGTTGTATATTTCCCTCAAAGCAGCTTGTTTCTTATGAGCAGGGAAATATTTAGCAGAGAAGTAATAAATCATATCCTGGGGACTACGCACACAGCCAGGATCAAGAGAATTAAACCATATCTTAGCATCACCCTTTAATGAGAACGGAAATATTTTGAGTATATAAAAGTAGCGCGATCTCTCATCATTAGTAAACAGGGCGGCTATATCATTTAACTTAGTAAGATGTGCCACAACAGTTTCATATTCATAGCCATAAAAAGGATCAGATTCAACGAAAGTAATTATATCTGGATCAACAGAAAATTCATAATAATCCTTATCGGGAACACAGATAGGTGAAGTAGCAAAAGCAGGGTCAGGTTTCATTCCGTCTCTAAGAGATTCTTTGTTCCATTTAACTAGCAGCCTCTTAAGTTCATATCTATCTTTACAAGCAAAAATAGCTACAGAAGATTCCTTATCAAAAACATAACCCTCAGGAATAACATGCATATTCTCATCATCACTCTCATCATCGTATTCAGATTCAATAATTTCTCTTTCTCTAGACCTAGAAATTTGCTCATCAAGAAATTCACCAAAGGCACAGTGAGTATCAAGCATAGAAGTAGTTTCATCATAAGTATCATGCATAGCGAAGTGGCATCATCAATAACGTGCGATATATCGAAACGAATAGCGTAAGCAGGTTTAGGTGTCGCTAGCTTACTCATAACAGAAGGTGAATCAAGTGCGAGCTAGATGGCGTTCCTTACCTCCCCTCGTAGTTGAGGGATAAATTGTTGACTTAGCGCCTTTCAAGTTCTTCATAGTGTCCAGCAGATATAAATCCCAAGTGACTCAAAGAATAGAGCTATGCTTGTCGGGGTTGGGTGCGACATATGCCAAAGGATGGCTTATCATGGAGGGGGCGAGTAGAACGTCGCCGGTGCCTGGAAACGGGATGAGGCGAAGACATGCTCGCCGCGAATCTTACCCAGCTTCGGGCTCTCCGAGGAGATAACACCCCATCGCTGCTCAAGGGTCTCCGCATGATCACTATGGCAAAGCGAGTACAAGATGCTCCTTGACCTGTTGGGGTGAGGTAGGAGAAGGCACGGCTAGCTCTTCTCTCCCTCTATGCGTGTGTCTAAAACTACTAGGTTCCAACCCTTTGCATGGGTGCCCCGAGGGGTTTATATAGGCCTACCTTCGGGTACAACGGTAATCCGGTGGGTGCGGGTCAAGCCGTCAGATCTCTAAGTCGCCGTCTTCTCCGCCGCTTCGGGCCCGCCGACTAGTGGGCCCGTCGACGCCAACAACATGGGGCCGACAGCCCTTGTCCGCCTGCTGCGGGTCTTGCCGCTGCAGACATCAGCCGTGCTTCTAATGACGCGAAGCTTGGTCATGGGGTCATGGCAGCAGTGCCGCCCGCGGGCGGGCGATCCTTATTGCCATTCCTCGCCTTAATACGGTTAATGGCGCGGAGCCGGCCGACTTTGAGGCCGACTCCAACAGGTCTGCTTTTGTTCGCTCTCGCCGTCTTTGGTTCTCCCGCCGACAAAGCGGGTCCCGCCGTCTTCGGTCAAATGCAGACGAGGCCATCGTGGGTACAGGAATCTGCCCACGGGGCTGATGTCAGGGCCGGCGTGGCAACAGTGCCGCGCCGGACGGAGATCTTCGTTGGTACGGCGCTCTGTGGCCATACCTGCCCTTTATGGGCGGGGCAGGGATGGGCCGCGAGGCGGCTTTATTCCATCCCGCTCGTAGTCGCTCAGGCAGGAGGTGGTTGGGGTCGCGGGCCGACTCACATGGCCGGCCTCACTAGAGGTTCTTTGGCTTGAGTCGGCTCGTCCGAGGCCGTCTTTGGGACTCGGCCTAGAGGGGCGATCGGCGACTCTGCCGACTCTCTGGCGGCTCTTTGTCTTGGGGTCTTGAGGCGCGAGTCCGCCTGGATGTTTTGAAAGGTTCAGGCTCGGGTCTGCCTACCCAGGCCCATTACTCCGACGATAGTCTCCGGTTGGTGAGGCGCCGAGGGCAGCTTGTCGAGGAGCCTCGACAGCTTCATCCCTTTGGTAGAAGAATCTGGACTTGGCCCGTTGTCTCCATCTTGAGCCGACTAGCTGGAGTCGGCCTTGCAGGGGGCCGTCTTGCTCTTCAAAGGTTTCGAAGGTCGCAGCGGGATCCGGGCGGCATGCCTGATAAGCTTCCCGGCAGCCATCCGTCGCGGGCCCGCCATGCAGCAGGGCCAGTCTGCCAGCCCACGCGCGTGACAAGATAGGCCCGTCAGGCGGGGCCCGCCACTACCGTGCCCCGGCGCGCAGCGGATTCGCCGATGCGTGGCGGCGGTTGGGCTCTACGCCGTTATCGCGTGCGATAACGTCGTGCGGGTTAAATCGTGAGGCGTGGGGACGAAGCGCGATTAATCCCACGCCCGCCTCGGCCGCAGCCTCAGGCGCCTATAAGTAGGCGGGGGGGGCGGTGACGCACGCGCTCTCTCCTCCCTGCTCCCTGCCTCGTCTTCTTCCTTGCTCCACCGCGCCGAGCCTCGTTTTCTTCCTCGCTCCTCCGCGCCGAGCCTCGCCAGGCCGCGGAGATGAGCTCCTCATCCGCCGCCGCGCCTCCCACCGCGCGCTCCGGTGTGTGGGACGGCTCCATCATTGACGACGACATCATTGAGTTCTTCACAAACGCGCCGCATCCCCGGCAGCCACCTAGTGCGGACCCGCGCCGCGCCGGAGGGCGAAATCACGCCGGCGCCGGAGGAGGGCGAGCGGGTCATTTTCCGCTTGCACCTCATGCGCGGGCTAGGGCTGCCGGCGAGCGGCTTCTTCCGCGCATTCTTGGAGTTTTTCGGGCTCCAGCCGCACCACCTCACCCCCAACACGGTGGTGCTGCTGGCCGCCTTCGCATCCTTATGCGAAGGTTTTCTCGGAGTCCTCCCCACCATCGAGCTGTGGGGGGAATTCTTTCAGGCGAAGCTTGGGACCCACGTCGCTCGCGTGTCGGCTCTGTGCGGCACGTTCATCGCTAAGAGGAGGCCGGTGCCCGAGAACCCTTTTCCTGCCATCTCCCTCATCAAGTCGGTGAAGATGTGGCAGTGTTCATACTTCTACGTCAAGAACGTCGCCCCTGAAGGCGACTGGGTCAACTTTCCGCCCTACGTGGGCGGGCGAGTCTGGCTGACCCACCAGCTGGTCCTATAGGGCCGGACGCTGACTCCTGCAGCAACGCCGCCGTCGCATGTTCAGCGTGATGATGATCGGAGGGCCCGCTGGGGCAGACTTGCTAGCCGCCGTGGCGTGCCGAAGTTCTCCTCTTCAAGGCCGACCTCATCCGATCTGCCGATGAGCGGCGCCGACCCCAGCCGGCTGTGCTCCAAGGACATGCCCCACGCGGAGGTGGTGGACACGGTGAACTTCTCAGCGAACTGCGGCCTCACGGAGGAATGGCAGTTCGGCAAGGAGCCATACTCGCGCACCAATCCCCCGCCGTTGGTAAGTCGTCTCTTGCTTTCTCCGTTTCCTTCTTCAGCCGGATCCGGCTCTAATTTTCCTTTGTCTTTTCCGACTCAGAATCCTCTCATGCCGCCCTCGGCCGGCACCGCGGGGCCGGCTCGTGAATTCGTCCCCGACCGGGCGGAGAGCGATGCCGACGACCCCGACTTGGGTGTGGCGGCGATGGAGGCCGACGCCGAGGGAGGGCCGGCCGACGACCAGCCTTCGCCACCTTCGCCGATCGCCCGATGATGACGGCGAGAAGGAAGTCGCCCGCCGCCCAGTAAAGCCGCCATCCAGCGCAAGCCTCCGCCGCCTTTGGGGGTCGAGGTGGCGCCAAGAGGCGCTGGCCGGGCGGGTTAGCCGAGCGGCCAGGCCAAGAAATTCAGGGAGCGGCCGCGACTCAGCATGAATAAGCGGTCGCTGAGGCTAACCGCCCGCAAGGAGGTGAAGAAGCCACCGCTGGTCTCCGTAAGTATTTTTTTTTTATTCTGTCTTGTTTTCTTGGGCCATCTTGCCCGAGTCTTCTCATGTCCTTGTTTCTTATCGTGGCTCCCTCACCTTGGAGAGGGGTCGCCGCCGCCCGCCATGGGGTCGGCGGAGACGCCCGCCAATAGTCGGCGGGTTGACCCTGCGCCGCCCCGGGAGGCGACAGAGCGAAATGCGCAGGAGAAGCCAAGAGGAGGAGGCCGCCCGCCGGGAGAAGGCGGAGGCCGAGAAGGCGGTCGAAGACGCCGCTGCAGCAAAAAGGCGAGCCGAGGAGGCCGCGCGCCTTCAGTCGGCGCTGCTCGTCACTCCGGTGAGCTCAGCGCCACCACCGCCGGAGTTCACGGGGCAGTCGGAGGGAGTCGGTGGTGAGGTCCCCATCGCAGGGAGGGAAGGCGGCGAGGTCTCTTCACCGGGCAGCCGCCACCTCCACCGCCTCACTTGCAGTCCGAGATCGCGAGGCAAACAGCCGGGGACCCTTGCGGCCGACCAACGACGCAGGCCGTGGCGAATCGCTTCTTCAAGTCGCCGCCCAAGGGCGCCGTTTTGAGAAGCGACCTCGGCGCGCGCCCCTTGGAGACCGGGCGCCGCCAGCTCGCCATCCTCGACGAGGCGATAAGCGCCCGCACCCGTTAGGTGGGTGCGAGGAGGCGCACGGGCCCGCTGAACACGGCACTCGACGGGCGTCCAAGCGAAGCTGGGTCAAGGCGACGCCCAGACTTTTTCCAAGGCGCACACTGCATCGCGATCCACCGTGCGGTATGTTTCATTTCTGAATTTTCTCTTGCTTTTTCTCGTGAAAGCGCTAACGCACTCCATCGGGTGTAGTCTCGAGTTTCGCCGCCGGCTGAGCAGCGTCTTAACTTTATTTGCTTACTTCACGATTTTTTTACCTATGTCTGGAATTCTTGTTACAGGAGTATCACAACCTCCGCGCTACCGCCTTCAACCACAACGTTGAAGAACTGAACAAGTGGGCTGCTGACCTGGCGAGATTTCTTCTTGGGAAGGCGCAAGACCACTGGCTGTAGTCCCCGAGATTCGGGCCGACTACTACGCAGTCGGGCCGGATCTTCCTGGCGACCTTCTTAACTGACGACTTCGCGTCCTTCGTCTTCTTTTATTCTTTAGAGTCCAACGCCGCTCTGCGGGGGCAGCTGGGTACGGCCGAGACCGCTTTGCGCGCAAAAGAGGAGGAGTGCGGCAAGCTCGCCGCAGAGCGCGACCTGCTGGCTACGCAGCTGGCGGAGCAGAGGGAGCTGCTCAAGGCGGCGCAGGCTGAGGCGGAGAAGAAAGAGGCCGCCTCTCGGCCGAATTTGAGAGCGAAGCGCCCGCCCGACCGACCGAAGCGCGGTGACCTCCGGTTTCCACGAAATCGAGGATATCGTTGATGGTAAGTTTGTTTTTACTTTTTCTTTTGGTTTGCCGACTATGGGTTAAGCCGGCTCCTGTTTTTTCTGACTTGCTTCTTCTTCTTCTTGGCAGACTTCTTCCCTGGTCACATGCAGGTGGCCAATCAGGCCATCGAGGCCGAGCGCGAGGCGCGGAGGGCGGGTGGCGCTGAGATCGCAGCCAACGCCCCCCGGACCCTTGACGAGCAGCTCCTGAGCATCGAGGCTCGTCTGCGGCCGGCACATCGGATGTTGCGCCGTCTTCAGCGTGTCGGTGCCCAGGCGATCGCTGCCTTGTGGCCGGACATGCCGGTTCTGCGCACTCCCAGCCGGACCGCCGACTGGCTGGAGGTTGCGGCTGGCCGTCCTGAGGCTTGGAAGGGCTCCACGGCTCGGGCTGGAGCTCGCCGAGCCCTGGAGTTCGTCAAGGCGTGGTATCCAGGGCTCGACCTGGACCGGCTGGCCGCGTTCCGGTCAGAAGCCCAGGCAGAGCTGCTGGCCGCGGAGGATGCCCTTGTCGAGCATGCGGCGGCGATCGCCGACTACACGGACACCAGCGTCTTCGTCCCTGAGGGGGCTGAAGACGGTGGGGAAGCGCCACCGGAGTGGTTCGGGATGAACCCGGACTACGGCGAGGACTCGGCGGAGGTGATCGACTCCAGCGCCGAGGATGAAGACGAGGCGGAGGACGGAGACGGCATGGAGGCGCCAGAAGACGGAGCGGGCGACCAGCCTCAGCTCAACCACGCCTCCAGCAACGAGCCGTGCCCATCTGAGCCAGCTGCTGCCAGAGACGATCAAGCCGAGACTGCCCAGCCAGCCGCCCGGCGCCTCGACGCCGCCGCCCAAACCTTCCAACCCCATCCGGCGCTTCTTAGGCCGCTGCCTTGCCTTTATTTTATCTGTTTGCTAGTCTTTTGAAAGAACTTTGTTAATTTATGCAATTCCACCCAAGGGTGTATTCTCAACCTTTGTTCAAGATCCGCCAAGGGCCTAAGTTTGTGTAAATATTATTTTAATTTTATGTTTCCTTGCTTATTGCTCTTGTGGCTTTTTTCCTTTGCCGCCTTCCCTTAGATGCCGCCTTGCCGGGCAACCGCCTCATGGATTGCCGTCTAGGTCAAGTGCTTGGCTACTTTGAGAAGGCAAGTACTTGGCCATGTTTTTAGAGTCGTTTAAGCAAGTTGGGTAGAAACGGCAAGCCGGCTTTAAGAGTCGGTTTCATTAAACGGGCTGGAAGCCGATTTAAACTATGTTTATGCTTTGGGTCCTTAGCCATTTTTTCGTGTGGGCGCCCGCTCTACCTTACTCCTGCCCACCAAACAGTCGCTCTGCAAGCTGCGGCTTCTGGCAGGAGATGGCTTAGGCACCGCACGCTACTTGTCTGACTTCAGGAAGCACTTCATAGCTCAAAGGCGGCGAGTCCCCGGGCCGACTAGTCGAGCCCGGTGCCAAACATCATAATCAAAGGGTAACATACTCAAAGGCATAATTATTATCATACAGGTAACAAAAGAGGGCAGTCCCCGAGCTCGTCTTGGGGGGCCCGGAGTTTTGGTATTTCAAACACAAAAGGGTAGCGTGATACATACTGCGTCAACTGTAAAATCTTCGGAGGAGATTCGCATTCCATGGCTGCTCCGTCTCCTTGCCGGAGTCGTCCCTCTTGCGTGCTCGGGGCTTCTGAGGGTCGATCAGGTAGTAGGAGTCGTTGCCCAACACTTTACTAATGATGAATGGGCCTTCCCAAGGCGCCGACAGCTTGTGCTGGCCGGCTGTTCGCTGGATCAGCCGGAGCACAAGGTCGCCCTCTAGGAATGATCTTGGCTTGACCTTCTTGTTGTAGTAGCGGCGCAGCTCCTTTGGTAGATGCCGGACCGGCTGAGTGCCAACAGCCGCCCTCTTCCAGCAGATCGACACCGCCTTGACGTGCTTCTTCGCTTCCTCTTCGTGTACATGGTGACTCGCGAGTCGAACTCTATATCCGTTGGGATGACGGCTTCGCAACAGAGACAAGGAAGAAGGTGTGAAGCCGCTGACTTGTTTGGAGTCGACGCAGACTCCAGAGGACGGTCGGCAACTCCTCAAGCCAGCAGCCGGCCGAACGCTCCAAGTGGTTCGACCAATCGAGGCTTGATGCCGAGCAGGATGAGGCCGCTTGCTCGCTTCCACCTGGCCGCTTGATGCGGATGGGCAGCGGACGCTAAGTCTGGGGCCGGATGCCTGCGGCCGCGCAGTAAACGGGCCAGGCGCTTTGGCAAAATTTGTGCCGTTGTCGGTGATGATGTTGTGTGGTATGCCGTACCGAGTCGTGATGTCGGCGATGAAAGTCACTGCCGTAGGACCATTCAACTTCTTGATGGGTTTTGCTTCTATCCACTTGGTGAACTTGTCCACCGCGACAAGTAAGTGAGTTAGGCCACCTCGTGCCGTCTTGAATGGTCCCACCATGTCCAGGCCCCAAACAGCAAAGGGCCAGGCGATGGGGATAGTCTTGAGCGCTGAAGCCGGCTGAAGCGGCTTGGAGCGGAACACCTGGCACCCCTTGCATTTTTGAACTAATTCCTTGGCCTCTTCTAGGGCAGTTGGCCAGAAGAAACCGTGTCGGAAGGATTTGGCGACGAGTGCTCTTGAGGCTGCATGATGGCCGCACTCGCCCTGATGGATGTCTTCAAGGATTGCTTGGCCTTGCTCTGATTCGACGCAGCGCTGGTAGACACCGGTGACGCCTACTGACCAGCTCTCTATTGACTATAGTGTAGGCTGCCGCTCGGTGTTGCACTTGTCGAGCCAAGGTTTCATCAGTTGGTAGCTCTCCGCTTACTAAGAACTTCAGGATGGGCTGGGCCCATCAGGGTGCTGCTATTTCTTCATCGCCGATCGCTACTTGGACGAGAGCGGCTTGGCTGGGAGGCGGCGGGTTGGAGTCCGCAGCAGCTTGTCGGGTTGAAGAAGTCCCCGGCCGACCGGTGCAGTCCCCGGCCGAGTACTCGAGTTCGCAATGGTCGCCAGCAGTCCCCGGCCGGGTTCAAGTCCCGGGCCGCTTCAACCGCGTTCTTGGGGCGCTCGAAGGATTCTTGTGCCGCTCGGCCGAGGCTTTGAGTCGGATCTGATTTCTTCAGGGGATCCGCACAAAATGGAGTCGACCGTGACGGCTTGATGATGGCTTGAGAAGGCGTCAAGGGCGACGCCGATGGTATTGCTCGACGGTGGAGCCGATTCTTGCTGTGGCATCCGCTTGGTCGTTGTCGTTTTTGGCACGTGGAGGAATTCACATCCTCAAAATATCCACTCAGCTGCTGTACCAGAAAGCGGTAGCTCACCATATTTGCATCTTTGGCATCCCAGTCGCCGGATGACTGTTGGACCACCAAGTCAGAGTCGCCATAGCACAGGATCCGGCGAATGCCAAGCTCTTTGGCAAGCCGGAGCCCGTGAATGAGTGCCTCGTATTCTGCGACGTTGTTGGAGGCGGCGAAATGGATCTGCAGCGCGTACTTGAGCTTCTCGCCCTTAGGGGAAGTGAGGACCACGCCGGCTCCCAAGCCGGTGCACATCTTCGAGCCATCAAAGTGCATCCGCCAATGGCTGGAGTCGGGCACTGGCGGCAGATACTGGGTCTCGGCCCAATCGACGAGGAAGTCGGCCAATGCTTGTGACTTGATGGCGGTGCGGGGCTGGTAAAAGATGGTGTAGGGGGCCAACTCTATGGCCCATTTGGCCACTCGCTTGAAGCATCTCGGCTTCCGGCGATCTTTGCTAGTGGGCTGTGCAAACCACGGTGATTGGATGCTCTTGAAAGTAAGGTTTAACTTCTTGGCGGCAAAGTGCACGCCGTAACACATCTTTCGGTAGTGGGGTAGTTCTCGCTTGAGGCCGTACCTCGCTCGAGTAATACATCGGTCTCGGACAGGTAGCGCCTTGCCTTCCTCCTTATGCTCAACTACAATGATCAGGCTTGACTACCCCGCTGGTGGCGGCAATATACTGAGAGCATGGGCTCCTTTGGAGTCGGAGTCGCCAGCACTAGGGGAGTTGTCAGCATTCTCTTCAACTGGAGAAAAGCTTCATCCGCCTTGGAGTTCCATTCGAAGAAGGTGGTCTTCTTCATAAGCTGGTACAGAGGAAGAGCTTTCTTGCCCGACCGGTGATGAATCGGCCGATAGGCCAAGCAGCCGGTGAACTTCGCAAATCTAGCGATCGGCGGGTACTTCCATCCTTTCGATCGCCTTGATCTTCACAGGGTTGCACTGTATGCCGCGTTCGGATACCAGGAAGCCAAGGAGCTGGCCGACTGGTACTCCGAATACGCATTTCTCTGGGTTGAGCTTGATCTGGAATCGGCGCAGGCTTTCAAAGGTCTCTTTGAGGTCTTCCAACAGCGTTCCTCGCTTCTCCGTCTTCACCACCACGCCGTCCACGAACGCGTGCTTCGCCAAGCTGCTTGAGGAGGCACTTCTGCATGCAACGCTGAAAGGTGGCGCCGGCGTTCCTCAAGCCGAACGTCATGGTCAGGTAGCAGAAGGCTCCAAACGGCATGATGAAGGCGGTCTTCAATCTGAAGCATGAGGGGAACATACTTTACGGCAACGCGCTTGTTGCCGTTTGCTATGCTGACGGCCGTGGAGTAGTCCACCAGCCAGTCCTCCGGCTTCACGGAGCCGGTGTATTTGGGTGTGTCTCGGGGGAGTGTGAATGGCTCGTCTCGGATGCGTGGTCCGAAACAGGGCAGGCCCAACTCGTCTTCTTCTTCTAGTGCCAGGGACCGGTGGAGTCGCTCGATCCGGTGGCAGGCGTCATTTTCTCCGACTCCCTCTCGGCGGCCAAGGCGGTCGCGGAGAGTCGGATGCTCGACGGGTGGCGGGGAGACTCGCCTTTCTCTGCGGGGAGGAGGAGGCTGATAGTCGTCCCGCCGCTTCACTGCTCTTGGGCGGCTGTCTTCGTCGCGCTCGATGGAGATGTGAGTCCGGCTATGGCTGATAGCCGGATCCTTGTTCTTTCTTCCGTGGACGCCGCCAGTCAGCGTCCGACACGTCAGCGCTTGATCTCGGCGAGAGGCAAGTCGCCGTGTTATCGCTGCTGGCGCCTCCGGCGGCAGCGGCTGCCGTCTTGCGCGGCGGTTGCCGAGGAGCTGCTGGACTCGCTCGTCATCGCGACGCCTCGCCCTCGAAGTTATCAACTCGTCCGCCGCCGCCGGGCAGCGCGAATGTTCTCCGCAGGCGTGGCGTACAGGCGACCGCCCCAAACAGAGTGGCGATAGCTACGCGCGCGTTGCCGGACCGCGCTTAGGCGGCTAGGGCCCGGTCGAGCCGGCGAAGCGCGCCCGCAGCGCGATCCATCTCGCTGGCCGATAGGCTTCCGACAAGCGTCTCATGCTTGCCAGCTTCTGTGCGCCCACGAGGAGCTGAAGGCGGCGTGCTTCCAGCGTTTCGGCGTCGGCGTCTTCCGGAATGGAGGCGGTCAGGTCTTGCGAATCAAGATCGAGAGGGTCACGAGCCCCTCATTTGGAAGGCTCGCCGTGACCGGCGACGTAGTACTACGTGTCGGTGCTCCGCCGCTCTCCGCGCAAGGGAGAGGCTCGTCGTGAGACCACCACGTTGGGGGAACGCGTCGAGCGACGCGGTGTCGAGTCGACCAAGATCGGGTCGGTGGAGCCTACGGACTCTGTGTCGGCGGCAGCTCGCCCGGCGACGTGGAGCTGCTCGAGGAGGCCCGCGAGGAGGCTTTCGGGGCCGTCCGTGCCTGCGTCGGAGGCAGGCTCGTCGGAGGCGAACCTCGCCGACAAGTTGGCGAGGCAGCTCTCCGAAGCGACCTCAGCGCCATGCAGCGTCGGTGCAGAACTCCGTCTGGCGTGTGGTGGCTGCGCTTCGCCAGGAGGAAGAGGGTTCCCGCCCGAGCAGGTCTCCGGACGACGGTGCACCAGGCCCCACGGTGGGCGCCAAATGTCGGGTTTGGGTGCGACATATGCCAAAGGATGGCTTATCATGGAGGCGAGTAGAACGTCGCCGGTGCTCGAAACAGGATGAGGCGAAGACATGCTCGCCGTGAATCTTACCCAGCGACCGGGCTCTCCGAGGAGATAACACCCCTCATCGCTGCTGCGGGGTCTCCGATGATCACTATGGCAAAGCGAGTACAAGATGCTCCTTGACCTGTTCGGGTGAGGAAGGAGAAGGGCACGGCTAGCTATTCTCTCCCTCTATGCGTGTGTCTAAAACTACTAGGTTACAACCCTTTGCATGGGTGCCCGGGGGGTTTTATAGGCCTACCCCGGGGTACAACGGTAATCCGGTGAGTGCGGGTCCGCCGTCGATCTCTAAGTCGCCGTCTTCTCCGCCGCTTCGGGGCCCGCCGACTAGTGGGCCCGTCGACGGCTCAAAGATGGGGCCGACAGCCCTTGTCCGCCTTGTGGCGGGTCTTGCCGGCTGCAGATTCATGTAGCCGTGCTTCTAATGACGCTGAGCTTGGTCATGGGGTCATGGCATGATGCCGCCGCTGGCGGCGATCACTGTTGCCATTCCCCGTCTTGTCTGGTTAATGGAGCGTGGAGCCCGCGGGAGGGGCCGGCCGACTCCAACGGGTCCGTCTTTGGGGCGCTCTCGCCGTCTTCGGTTCTCCCGCCGACAGGCGGGTCCCGCCGTCTTTGGGTCATACAGACAAGCCATCGTGGGTACAAGAATCTGCCCACGGGGCTGATGTCAGGGCCGGCGTGGCAACAGTGTCGCGCCGGACGGAGATCTTCGTTGGTACGGCGCTCTATGGCCATACCTGCCCTTTATGGGCGGGGCAGGGATGGGCCGCTAGGCGGCTTTATTCCATCCCGCTCGTAGTCGCTCAGGCAGGAGGTGGTTGGGGTCGCGGGCCGACTCCCTGTAGCCGGCCTCACTGGAGGTCGTTGGCTTGGAGTCGGCTCGTCCTGAGGCCGTCTTTGGGACTCGGCCTAGAGGGGCAGTCGGCGACTCTGTTGCCGACTCTCTGAAGGCGGCTCTTTGTCTTGGGGTCTTGAGGGGCGCAGTCCGCCCCGATGTTTTGAAAGGTTCAGGGGCTCGGGTCTGCCTACCCGTGGCTCATTACTCCGACAATGCTCCCCGGCAACGGCGCTAGAAAAAGGTCTTGATAACCCACAAGTATAGGGGATCGCAACAGTTTTCGAGGGTAGAGTATTCAACCCAAATTTCTTGATTCGACACAAGGGGAGCCAAAGAATATTCTCAAGTATTAGCAGCTGAGTTGTCAATTGAACCACACCTGGAAACTTAGTATCTGCAGCAAGTGTTTAGTAGCACAGTAATATGATAGTGATGGTAACGGTAACAAAAGTAAAGATAGCAAAAGTAATGTTTTTGGTATTTTTGTAGTGATTGTAACAGTAGCAGCGGAAAAGTAAATAAGCGAGAACCAGTATATGGAAAGCTCGTAGGCACCGGATTAGCGATGGATAATTATGCCGGATGCGGTTCGTCATGTAACAGTCATAACATAGGGTGACACAGAACTAGCTCCAATTCATCAATGTAATGTAGGCATGTATTCCAAATATAGTCGTACATGCTTATGGAAAAGAACTTGCATGACATCTTTTGTCCTACCCTCCCGTGGCAGCGGGGTCCTATTGGAAACTAAGGGATATTAAGGCCTCCTTTTAATAGAGAACCGGAACAAAGCATTAGCACATAGTGAATACATGAACTCCTCAAACTATGGTCATCACCGAGAGTGGTCCCGATTATTGTCACTTCGGAGTTGCCGGATCATAACACATAGTAGGTGACTATAGACTTGCAAGATAGGATCTAGAACTCACATATATTCATGAAAACATAATAGGTTCAGATGTGAATTCATGGCACTCGGGACCTAGTGACAAGCATTAAGCATAGCAAAGTCATAGCAACATCAATCTCAGAACATAGTGGATACTAGGGATCAAACCCTAACAAAACTAACTGGATTACATGATAAATCTCATCCAACCCATCACCGTCCAGCAAGCCTATGACGGAATTACTCACGCACGACAGTGAGCATCATGAAATTGGTGATGGAGGATGGTTGATGATGATGAAGGCGACGAATCCCCCTCTCCGGAGCCCCGAACGGACTCCAGATCAGCCCTCCCGAGAGAGATTTGGGCTTGGCGGTGGCTCAGTATCGTAAAACGCGATGATTTCTTCTCTCTGATTTTTTTCTCCCCGAAAGCCAATATATGGAGTTGGAGTTGGCGTCGGGAGGTATCCAGGGGGCCCACGAGGTAGGGGGCGCGCCCAGGAGGGGGGAGGGGGCGCCACCCACCCTCGTGGACAGGGTGTGGGCCCCCTGGTCTTCATCTTTGGCGAGGATTTTTTATTATTTATTCTAAGATATTCCGTGGAGTTTCAGGTCATTCCGAGAACTTTTATTTTCTGCACATAAAACAACATCATGACAATTCTGCTGAAAACAACGTTAGTCCGGGTTAGTTCCATTCAAATCATACAAGTTAGAGTCCAAAACAATGACAAGATTGTTTGGAAAAGTAGATACGACAGAGGCGTATCACTCGCCCGCCCGAATCCACTTCCCCACTGGCTCGCAGGCACCGAAAACCCCAATGGCAGAAACGACTGACACACAGAGCCGCGATTGGAATTCCCTCCCCGATGTTCTCTTGGAGCAGATCTGTAGTCATATGGACCTACTCAGCACCGTTCGGCCGCATGCTCGGTGTCTTTGTACCGTCTACTAAATGCGCAACCGCCGGCTCTTTTCAAGACACCCTGCTTGCTGATGCTCGATCCTCGCAGGTGGCCCAAACACCGACTTTACGATCCTACGGAGGTTGCCGTGATGCCCCTCGACATGCTACCACTACCCGTCCACCTGTCCTTCATGCGCGGCCACTACTGGGCGGGCATGAAGGCCAACTGGATCATCCTCATCCACCACAACGGTAGTCCGTGGTGTCTCGTGGATATCTACACCCAGCAAGATATCACCCTTCCATTGTTGGATACCGCTGCCATCGAGCCTCGCCCTGCCCTCGCCTCTGCGCATGATTTACATTCGATGCTATAGTGCACGATGGCATCGTTACTGTGATCGACGCACAGATTGGCTACCTATCTTTGGTGGAATCTATCGTCGTGTAATTGTTCTATCTCATCTCATCTTTACCTTATGAATATGACTGCCTGTTCATTTGTTACAAATTTAGAATGCATAGCATGTCTATAACCACATCATTGCTATAAGTTCCTCTCATTTCCTAGATTTTTATGACCACACATGTTATTGTTAGAGTTGATATGAGAAAAATTGGCATCTAATGATTGTTAGAATACATATTATGAGCATAACATCATGATTGCTATATGTTACTCTCGTTTACAAGATTTTTATAACAACGCATGTTATTGCTTAGAGTTGATATGAGAATAGTAGTAGTAAGTGCTATGGTAGAATATGAGTAGGCGCTGTCATAGATGTTTTCCTCTCATTGTTACATGATGTTTGAACCATGGCATGTTGCTAGAATATGAAAGCCATTGGCTTATTTTTTTAACTTGGGGTATGATTATGACCACGGCATTGCAATTCTCTGTCTATGATATGTGTCACTGTCATAATAATCTTAATTCCACACATACTCTGAACATGATTGTTTATTTTTGTCCTTTTGGTCTCCAATTTGAATTGTTGCAGCAGACGCAAATGCGCTGGCCTTCATGATTCCAGGACCTGGAATCATACCAGCCGATGGGTGGTGGTTTATTGCTCGTTCAGCTGACGGCGGTCATTTGATGCTCATTCGCACGTACCAAATTGACCAAACCATTACATCAAACCACATGCAGTACAATGCGTGGGGTGTTCTTGACATTGATGGCTATGGCTGCTTCGTGTTCGAGAAAGATCCCAGATCCGTTGGGCCAGGCGTATTCAACTGGAGGCGGGTTTACAGCCTCGGCAACCACTCCTTGTTCCTCGGGCTCAATTATCCGATCATCCAACCAATCATCGATCATATCACCGGCGATGATTACTGTGCTATGCAACTTCCATTCGCGAGGGGGCTGTGTTTATACATCATACCATGGGTTTCATGAATCAGCATATCCAGAGATTCGTCGACACAACTTGTTGCCAGATAATCTTCAGTGTGTGAAAAGCATCAAGCTTCCATGCGATGGATGGCTTTTGCAAACCCGACATGCGGCGATGTGGTTCATGCCAACAGCAAATATGCACAACTTGATTCGTGCTGATATCTAGACTAAGCCATGTATTCTGCTGCTGTAGCACGACCCTCTTTTGTTGGATATTATGTATTGTTGTTAGTTTGAAGCACTCCTCTGGTTTGAAGGATAGATACCTTCACGGGATCAAGTGCATCCTAAGTCCCTGTTTAGGATGTACCGATAATGATGATGGAGATCTTGTGCGAGTATATATATATATATGTATATATATCAGTTAGGCTTCAAGTGCGTCTTGGTTAGTTAAACCTATGTATAAATTGTGACACTAAATACGACTAGTAAGTAGTACAAGAGCGAGTACTAGTATCGTCGGTCAAATTATTCATCATGTCCACACATTGAATTGACGTGACAACACGCTGCGCGTGAGGTGACACCAGAATCCATGCGGCGTGTTCGGCTATTCTGGACTTCAGATTTGGAGTACCACTTATCTGTCGAAATCTTTCATCATTCACTTAAAACAGTCGATTGATCATACATTGAGTACCATATAACTGGAATTACCGATGCAAGTCGAAGAAGGATTGACCGGTGCTGCCGGCTGGCGTCAAGTTCGACCCCACGGATCAGGAGCTGATCGAGCACCTTGAGGCCAAAGTGAGTGCTGACAGCGCAAGATTTCATTCTCTCATCGATTTGTTCGTACCAACCATCGACAGCGAGCACGACATATGCTACACCCAACCTGAGAAAGTTCCAGGTAAGAAACCGACCGGCCGTCTACTTGCACAAACATATTCCTTTCTTTATAGCTCTATTTTTCTTTTTAGACGCAGACCTGGTGAAGCAATTACAATTTGACAGTTAATAAAAAGTGAAACAAGTGACTGCAACATGCCAAAGATGTTATGAAAATGCCAACTAGGTACACTAAAACCTGTATTCCACAATATTGCAGGTATCACACTGAGTGGCCTAAGGAAGCATTTCTTCCAGCGCAATTCCAGGGCGTTCAAAAGGGGCACGTGGACGCGTCACAAGATACAGTCAGAGTGCGACATGCACGCGATGTGGCACAAGACCGGCAATACCTTGCCAGTGATGGTCAACGACCGGCAGACGGGCAGCAAAAAAGGTTCTGGTGCTGCACACCAACAAGAACTTCGACCAGCAGAGGACCAACTGGGTGATGCACCATTACCACCTCGGGGACCTGGAGCAAGAGAAGGAGCGGGAGCTGGTCCTCTGCAAGATTTTCTACCAGACGAACACTAGGGCTAGGAGTAAAAATATTATAAGTTAGTTTGGTATTGGTAGTTGTACTACGTTGTCGTCCGCAAGTTGGTATTGTTGTTAACGATCTTTTGGTATGAACTTGCATTTGCTTCCAACCATCATGCCGAGGGTCGACGAGGATATAAAGCTGAATCATTTGTTTCGAAACGAATTCTCAGGCACCTGATTTTTATTTGATGGGTAGCATAAGCACCGCCGTTCAATTCTGGGTTCTGCAGTTTTTTGAAACAAGTGCATGCACTTATTATCACGATAAAAAACAATATCCATGCCGCATCCCGCTTATCGATGCGTGCTTGCAGAATTCTCTCGTTTATTGAGCATGTATATTGTTTTTCAGGTCGAGCAAGTTTCAACTGGGCTGTAGACTGCCCAGGGTTGGTTTTGTTTTTAACAGGCCCAGCCCATGACGACAATGGGGCACAAAGATCCAGCAGGTATCTACTGGCTTCTGGCTCGAAAGCGTTAGTTATATTTTGTCTTACAACATCCGCATGTAGTTTTTTTATTGAATCAAACACACAGCCCAGTTCTATTTTCCTCTTGAAACGTATGTCCTACATCCGTTTTCTAATATCTACCTATAGTTTTACTAGTTCATATACACGTATCATTATATTGAAAACACATAAAATTCCCTTTTCATATTTACATCCTTATTTTTGTTGTTTTTCCCACCCCAGCTGATTTTTTACCACTGGTTTTCCCTTAAACCAACTCAATTGTCCCACGTCTTATTTGCTTACAAAAACAAAACATTTTTTTGGCAAATCAATAAGTTCTTAAAAAAAATGTTTGTCATTTCGGGACTACAACAGTTTGAACTCCACCGAAATATGCAAAATAAGGTTGAACTTTTTGACCGTGGTCTTGGGCAGAAAATGGGCTGTAATAAATTACTTAAGGATTAGCAAATGGCTGCAAATTATAAAAAATAGAAAATGGGCTGCAAATTATAAAAAATAGCAAATGGGCTTTACGTTGTCTGCCACAGATTTGGAGGCTGACTTGTGGGCCTACACAAGGTTTCTTAAAAAAGAAACTTAGTCAACAATCGACTCTACCAGCGTCAGACCGTTAGATGTCAATCTAACGGTAATCGTCTTCTTCGATCTCGATCTTCACCTTGACCGCCCAAACCAGCAACATCGGAACCACCTGCTCCCGCCTCCCGTGGCCGGCAGTGCTGCCGGGCAGGCCTCACGGCCCTATCATACTCGCATCCCTGGCCTGTCTATCCTTCTAATCACCCACACCTCCTGTTATTTTCCGGCGACGGCAGCCGAACCAGTCAACCCTCGTACTCTCCACCGCGTGGGCAGCCACTGCCATGTCTTCGCCGGCTCCGTGTCGTTCCCTTCGTAGGCCTCACTGTCGTCCACCGCCCTGGTGCTCTCGGCGTGGCGTGGTCAGCGATGTCCATCCAACGGCCGTAGTGCTTCTTCAACCTCTGGTCTTCTTGCCCCAGCCGCCAAAGCAGCGCCGGTCGTGCCGCATGCTCCACGCCTCCTGTGGCGGGTCAGGCTGCTGGAGGCCTCACCGTCCCCATACTACTCCCACCACTAGCAGGCCATCCCTCCACTCACCCACTCTCCCTGTTATTCTGCGGCAGCAGCAGCCTCACACCGCAGCCGAACCAGTGAACCCTCGTACTCCTCTCCGGGTGGGCATCCACTGCCGCGTCTTCCCCGGCTCCGCGCCGTCCCCTTCCTAGGCCTCGCCGTCGTCCACCGCCCTGGTGCTCCCGGTGGCGTGGTCAATGTGGTCAATGACCGACTTCCATCGGAAGAGTATCAGACGTGGAGAGGCGATACTGGGTCCATGGTAGCCGCAAGGAAGTGCCTCCTTATTACGTGCAAAATAACTATTCCTCCACCTGACAGCAGGGACCCACCGGACTAGCCACCAGTATTTCGCGGAAAAAACGTTTCCCCCTGACTGCTGTGACCCACCGGACGGGCCACCGTTTCGCGAAAAAACGTTTGCCTCGACTTTGGGACCCACCGGACGGACCACCGTATTTCGTGAAAAATGTCCCCCAGCTGTCACTCGGACCCACCGGAAGTGCCTCCTTATTACGCACAGAAAAATGAATACCCCCCCTGCTAGCTGGGACCCACCATGGTGGAAGGCTGACTTGTGGGCCTACTAAGTTGACGGGGACACAGGGCTTTGTCAACTTAGTCAATATGAACGATTCTAGCTCCATTGACCGTACGATGTCCATCCAACGGCCGTCGCGCTTCTTCAATCTCTACTCTTCCTGCTCCAGCCGCTCAAACAAGCGCCGGCGGGACTGCCTGCTCCCTCCTCCCCGCGGTCGGCTGTGCTGCCGCGCAGGCCTCACTGCCACACCGTACTCCCATCGCTGGCCTAGCCATCCCTCTACTCACCCACACCTGCTGTTATTCTCCGTGAGGATAGGCAGACAAGTAAACCCTCAGATCGTACTCCCCTCCGCGTGGGAAACAACTGCCGAGTCTTCCCTGCCTCCATGTCGTTCCCTTCCTAGGCCTCCCCGTCGTCCACCGCCCTAGTGCTCTCGGCGCGGTGTGGTGAACATGGTCAAGGAACGGCTTCCATCGGACATGGACTGTACGTGGAGAGGCTGACAGCTGGGTCCACGCTGCAATAAGGAAGTGCCTCCTTATTATGCGCAAAATAATTATTCCTCCACCTGACATCTGGGACCCACTGGAAGGGCCTCTGTATTTCGTGAAAAAAATGTGCCCCCCGCTGACATGTCGGACCCACCAGCTATCTTCGCACGCAAGGAAGTGCCTCCTTATTACGCACAAAAGAATGAATACTCCCCCTGCCAGCTGGAACCCAGCATAGTGGGAGGCTGACTTGTGGGCCTACCTAGTTGACGGGGACGGAGGGCTTTGTCAACTTAGTCAATATGAACGATTCTAGCTCCTGTTACCGTACGATGTTCATCCAACGACCATAGTGCTTCTTCAACCTCTGTTCTTCTTGCTCCAGCCGCCCAAATCAGCGCCGGTCGTGCCGCGTGCTCCTGCCTCCCGTGGCCGGCTGTGATACCGTGGAGGCCTCACCGCCCCCTACTACTCCCACCTCTGGCCAGTCCATCCCTCTACTCACCCACACCCCCTGTTATTCTGCGGCGACAGCAGCCTAACACCGCATTCGAACCAGTGAACCCTCGTACTCCTCTTCGCGTGGGCATCCATCTGCTGCGTCTTCCCGGCCCGAGTCATCCCTTCCTAGGCCTCGCCGTCGTCCACCGCCATGGTGCTCTCGGCGTGGCGTGGTCAACGTGGTCGAGGCGACTTCCATCGGGCGTGGGTCATGCGTGGAGAGGCCGACAACTGGGTCCACGACGCAGCAAGGAAGTGCCTCCTTATTAAGCGCAAAATAATGATTCCTCCACCGACGGCGGGGACCCACGGATGGGCCACCGTATTTCACGAGAAAAACATTTCCCCCTGACTGCTGGGACCCACCAGCTACATCTTCGCACGCAAGGAAGTGCGTCCGTGCAAAAAAAAAACGATTCGCCTCGACCGCTGGGACCCACCGGCTACATCTTCGCACACAAGGAAGTGCGTCGGGCAAAAAAATGATTCACCCCTGATCGCTGGGACCCACCAGCTACATCTTCGCACGCAAAGGAAGTGCGTCCGGGCAAAAAAAAACGATTCACCCCTCTTACTGCTAGGACCCACCAGCTACATTTTCGCACGCAAGGAAGTGCCTGACAGTCGGGACCCACCTGGTCGAAGCGTACGCAGCGTTGTCATTCTGGTCGCGTACGTGTACGTACATACTGGTCATTGTAGAGGCGCGACGTAGCATGTACACGCACGTACAGCGGCGAGGGTGCAAGAAAGAAAATACGGCCACATCGCATTACATCGGGCAGGGTCTCGAACGCCTACTGCGTGCGTCACGTCTGGCGAGGCTTCGTGTACATGGAGCGGAGAAACAGCGTCGTCATCGTGTTCATGGGGAGGCAACGGCAGCGTCGTGTTCATGGGGAGGCAACGGAATGCGTCGTGTTCATCGGGAGGCAGCAACGCGTGGGAGCCAAGCGGCTTGGACGGAACAGCGATGGAAGCGAGGCTGGCATACCGCAGAACGGAGGAAGCGGCCTTGTGTTCGACCGGCCACATTCAAGCAGGGTCCTGTTGATCGGGAGGGTGCGGCTTACGCAAAAGCAGAGGAAAGCAGACCTCCTACGGTCGTAAGCAGGGGTCTGTTGATCGGGAGGGTGTGGCGTGCCGCAAAAGCGGAGAAGCGGACCTCCCATGGTCGAAGCGGGGTCTGTTGATCGGGAGGGTGTGGCGTGCAAAACGGACCTCCTACGGCCAAAACGGGGTCCTGTTCATTGGGAGGGTGTGGCGACCGCAAAATGGGACTCCACGGATCTGTTCATCTCCACCATCGACCTCCTCCAGCCTCCACGGGCTACCGTCGACCTCCTCCAGCCTCCACGGGCTGATGTTCATCCACCCTCCACCGCGCTACTCCACCGCTCTCGTTCAACCACCCTCCACCATCTCTGTTCATCCAGCCCTCCACACCACGGGGTCCTGTTCAACCACCCCTCCACGGGCACCCCTCCACCGTCTACTGTTCATCCAGCCCTTCACACCACGGGGTCCTGTTCATCGAGAGGAAAAAGCCACCGCTCACTATTCATCCAACTCCCCCCCCCTCAATGCTCACTGTTCATCCCAGAGGCAGCATCGATCGGCTTCAGTTAGCAGTAGTAGCGAAGGAATCGCTCGATCGGGTTCAGTTAACAGCTATCGATCGATGCTCGGGTTCGAAGAAGCGTAGCCTGCGGCGCAATCGCTTTCGGGTTGATTAGAGCCCAACGCCTCGCTCGGGTTCAATTAGAGCCAATGCCTCGCTTTTTTGCAGCAGCGTCGTGTACGAGAAGCAGCATCGCTCGGCCCCTGACCTCCCACCGTAACCAGCAACTCCCCGAAATTTTCCTCCCCCTCGCTTCTACCACGGGTTTTTCCGTCATGGACGGCCCAAAGAATGTAATGCAGCTGCGTCTCCGGCCCGCCCAAGATGAAAAGCCCATTTTCTGTCATGATTTTTTGTCATAGAAGTAGGAGCCCACCACATCTATGATAATACCGGGTTTTGTCACAATTATCGTCATAGAAATGTCATATGTATGACAGAAGAAAGTTCCGTTCGGCCCAATATGTCACAGATGTGTCTTTTTTTGTAGTGAAGGTTCAGACACCGAGAGTAACCCTCGACCGAACCCTCTCCTTACGACACACCTCCGACCTTGAGCCCTTGCGACGAGTCGACGATCGGCAGCCAGGAATTACCCCCGACCCAAATCAACCTAGCCTCGAACCTCAATACGGAAACAACGCTCAAGGACCATGGCCCGGCTTCAGTGTCTGATGACGGCCCGGTCCCGAGCCCCGAGCTCAACTCGGCCCTTGAAATCCAAAACCCAGTCAGGGCACAGATTATCCCTCGCCCCACTACGCTGGAGTTCGGCCGGGAACTCCCACTGCCCACAAGCTCAGCGACCTTCGCCTTATTAAACAAGGCACTGGACCAGATCCACAAGATGGCTATTCAGGAGGATCTGCCCTCAGCTTGTGTTCAACAACCCTTCAAGGCATATCTCAAAAAAATTTGCGCCCCACCCAGCACCCACTTAATAGCCACTATCGAAGATTTAACCGACATGCTGGATTACACCTCGGAAAATACCAAATACATGGATGAGGATAGTGGATCCACGGCTAATGTTGACGCCACTCCTCCAATTATCGGCCGCTAGACGGCCACATCCACCTATGAAGTCTACATGTGTAGCGACCATACCTCAAATAGTCTGACCTCTGTGCATCAGTGTCATCCCTGGATGAGTAATGCTGACACGCACAGTACTTGAAGGATTTATAACAGAGTAGCAATCACACACTTATTATATCGAATGTCTCCAAAGGAGAACTTATTACAATAAATATGGCTTAAGGCCATCTAATAACGATAACAACGGAAGGCTTGGAAGATAAGCGAGTCCATCAAGTCCAACGCCATCACTGAGTATAGAACCACGACCTAAGGCACCTTACTCGTCGTCTGAAAAGTCTGCAACATGAACGTTGCAGCCCGAAAACGGGCCAACACATGGAATATGCTGGCAAGGTAACACATAGAGAGCAATATGAAAGAGTAATGCTATACTACATGCATATTTGGCTGGTGGAAAGCTCTATGGTTACAGTTTTGCATAAAGCCAATTTTTCCCTACAACAAAGGTATAAATTTTATTTAACTATCATGGTGGTTGTTAAACATTGAGAATGGTTGACAGCATTCTCGATCCCAATTAAACATCATCATTAAAACCCAACAATATTAATTGAAGTAACATGATGAGATTCACATGATAATCCAAGTACTAGATACTCAAGATGTCCATAACCGAGGACACGGCTAACCATGATTAGTTTGTTACACTCTGCAGAGGTTTGTGCACTTTCCCCACAAGACTCGATCTCCTCCGTTTGATTTCTCGCACTACATGATGTTTGAGAAACGGATGACCGAGACATACTCTTTCAGAAGCTCTAGCACCTTACGATCGGGTAGACCGTACCAACCTACATCCCCTACACCGGCTAGTCTACCACTGTAAGAGTTCGCACGACTTAGTCAACTATGCTAGAGCCCATAGTAGCTTGTGGCTGCACACGGAAGTTTCTAGTATGAATAATCTCATGATCCCTTTGAGCCTGGGTGGCGGTCCAAAAAAAACAGGCAATCCTGGAATACCCAGGTACCTCAATGCACCCAGATGTGTGTTTAAGTTGCCACCTTAAATAAACCATTAATTAACCATCTCACACCTGTCATGGATACATTCACCCAATCCACGTCTACTAGCATAGCATGGCATAATAAGCAAACGTAGAAGTAACTCCCAAGGGTTTGATAACAGAACAGGTAATAGGTACTACCTCAACTACTTTCCCAAAACCCACAGTTTAATTAGATCCTAATCATGCAATGTTTAAGGATTGATCTAATGCATAAAAACTGGGTATCAAAAGGGATATGATCAAAGTGTTACTTGCCTTGCTTATGATCCGTGAAACCTAGAGATTCAAAGTAGCAAGCGGCGCACTCCGGGTACTCTATCGCAAACAAACAAACACACAATAAGTACTCAACTAATGCACAGGTAAAACTCAAATAAAAGATCTAACCAAAAAGCTCAACTTAAGAACTCCGGTTTGCAAAAAGAAACTACTCGAACGGAGCAACGAAAAACAAATGGCGAAAGAAACAGGCTTCGTTTTACTAATCTGGACCTAAGTCAAATTTTACAGAAGCAAAAACTTGTTTGAGTTGATTATTCGGAAACAGGGTTTCGAGACGAAACTCCAGGCGCTTGAATCGCCTGATTCCGATAAACGAGTGAAAAGTTATACTAGATCGAAAATCGGATCAGGAATCGCAATTAGAAAAATCGCGGAATAAATCCGAGAAAAAGAAAAACGATGAACAGCTTAACGAACGAATGTTCGTTATCTGGATCTAAACGATGAACGTGTTCGTTAAAACGAACGAACGAGCGAAGGCTCGCTATTTAACGTAAACCCGAAAAAAACCGATCTAATAAAAAGACGAAACTAAAAAAACCGACGGAAAAACCGAACGGTTTTTGTAAAAAAACTGCGGTGGCTCGGGTCAACCTCGGGGTGCAGGTTCGGCGGCGGCGGCTCGGCGAGGGCGGCGGTGGTCGGCGGCGGTGGATCGAGCGGCGGGTCATGGCTAGGGTTAGGGTTAGGTGGCGCGGCGGCTGGGCTGGCGGCGACGGTTTGGGCTGAGGCGGGCCCGAGGTGCGGCTATATATAAAGCCCCGCCAAAGTGAGTCTGGCGATTCTGGCCCAGAGTCGGTTCGCGTTTTTTTAAATAATTCCACGCAAAAAATCTAACGAAAGAAATACTAAACGGACTCCAAAAATCCCGAAATAAATTTTCCCCGGCTTCTAAAATCAAGCCGGACAAGATAAACATTTATTTGGGGCCTAAATGCAATTTTGAAAAACGCGCATTTTTCCTAAATTCAAATAAAATGGCGAAAAACTCCAAATAAAAATCTTATTTGATTTTTTATTAAATCTTCAATATTTCTTTATTTTGGGAAAGTCATTTTATTCCCTCTCTCATATTTTCTTTATAGAAATAATTGAAGATAAAATAAATAAAATCAAATGATCCTATTTTCAAAATTTGAGAAAACTCAAATATGAAAATAACGAAATCTCCAACTCTCTCCGTGGGTCCTTGAGTTGCGTGAAATTTCTAGGATCGACCCAAAATGCAATAAAATATGATATGCAAGTGATGTTCTATGTATAACATTCCAAATTGAAAATTTGGGATGTTACAAACCTACCCCTTAAGATGAATGAAGCCCTCGAGATTGGGTTAACTAGAAAATAGGTGAGGGTGGGCCTTAAGCTGATCTTCCTCTCGCTCCTAGGTGGCTTCATCCTCGGTGTGGTGGCTCCGCTGAACTTTGCAAAACTTAATAACCTTGTTGCGGGTGACTCGGCTGGCATACTCGAGAATTCTGACTGGTTTCTCCTCGTAAGTCAAATCATTACCCAATTGAATTGCTTCCAGCGGCACAGTATCTCTCAGTGGTATATTAGCCATCTCTGCGTGGCACTTCTTTAACTGAGAAACGTGGAACACGTCGTGAACTCCTGGCAATTCCTCGGGCAATTCCAACTTATACGCAACTTCTCCCATGCGCTCCAAAACTTTGTACGGTCCCACAAAACGTGGCGCTAACTTTCCTTTAACTCCAAAGCGCTTAACTCCTCGAAGCAGGGATACTCGAAGATAGACTCTATCTCCGACTTCGAAAACTGTCTCCTTGCGTTTTGAATCCGCATAGCTCTTCTGCCTGGATTGGGCTACCTTGAGCCTATCACGAATCAACTTCACCTTCTGTTCAGACTCCTTAATCAAATCTGGTCCAAACAACTGGCGGTCTCCAACTTCATCCCACAACAGCGGGGTTCGGCACCTCCTTCCATACAAGGGTTCGAAAGGAGCCATCTTTAAACGGGTTTCATAACTGTTGTTATAAGAAAACTCCGCATATGGCAAGTTGTCATCCCAACTTAATCCATAATCCAATGCACATGCTCTCAGCATATCCTCCAAAATCTGGTTGACTCTCTCGGTTTGTCCATCTGTCTGTGGGTGAAAAGCTGTACTACACTCTAGTCTGGTTCCCAAGGTTTCGTGCAACTGATTCCAAAACTTTGAGGTGAATTGGGTTCCTCTATCTGATACGATACTCCTCGGAACTCCATGCAGACATACGATTCTGGTCATGTATATCTTAGCCAACTTGGCCTCGCTTGTAGGTAGTCTTCTTTGGAATGAAATGAGCTACCTTCGTCAAACGATCGACTACAACCCAAATCGAGTCATAGCTCGAGCGAGTCTGGGCAATCCCGTGATAAAATCCATGCCTAACTTTTCCCACTTCCATTCGGGTATCGCCAATGGCTGTAATAATCCAGCTGGTTTCTGATGTTCTGCCTTCAGTCTCTGACATACATCACAAACTGCTACGTACTCCACAATATCCTTCTTCATTCCGGTCCACCAGAAAGTATCCTTCAAATCCAAATACATCTTGGTATTTCCTGGGTGAATCGAATACGGCGAATCATGGGCCTCTTGCAGAATCAACTTTCTGATCTCCGGATCACTAGGCACATAAACGCGGTCCTCAAACCATAAGGTACCATGCTCATCTTCACGAAATCCCTTAGCTTTTCCCTTGCTCATTTTCTCCTTGATAGAGGCAATCTCCTTATCCATCTTCTGAGCTTCTATGATCTTATCCATCAAAGTAGACTGTATCTCCAATGCTGCTACATAGCCTCTCGGAACTATCTCCAAACATAGCTCTCGAAATTCCTCGGCTAATTCTTTTGGTAAACCTCCGGTCATTAGAGTGTTGACATGGTTCTTGCGGCTCAACGCATCTTCTACTACGTTAGCCTTTCCGGGGTGATAATGCAATCTCATATCGTAATCCTTAATGAGCTCCAACCATCTCCTCTGCCTGAGATTTAACTCCTTCTGCGTGAAAATGTACTTCAAACTCTTGTGATCCGTGTACACCTCACAGTGGTTTCCAATAAGAAAATGTCTCCAAGTCTTCAGTGCGTGTACTACGGCTGCTAACATCAAATCATGAGTAGCATAATTCAACTCATGAGGCTTAAGCTGTCGTGAAGCATATGAAACAACTCTTCCCTCCTGCATAAACACTGCTCCAAGTCCTCGACGTGAAGCGTCGCAATACACCTCCTAATCCTTGCTTTGATCTGGCAGAATTAACACTGGTGAGGTAACCAAACATTTCTTCAACTCTTGGAAACTAGCCTCACATTCCTCAGTCCAATTGAACTTAGTGTCCTTCTTCAACAACTCCGTCATAGGCTTCACAATCTTCGAGAAATCTCAATGAATCTCCGGTAGTATCCTGCCAGTCCAAGAAAACTCCTGATCTCTCCAACTGTCGTTGGTGATTCCCAGTTTGTCACAGTGACAACTTTAGTGGGGTCCACTGCTATACCTTCTCCGGATATAACATGTCTGAGAAATCCAACTTCCTTCAACCAAAACTCACATTTGCTGAACTTGGCATATAACTGATGTTCTCTGAGCTTCTCGAATACCAATCGCAAATGCTCCTTATGTTCTTCTTCATTCTTTGAGTAGACCAAAATATCATCAATGAACACCACGACGAACTTATCCAAAAATTCCATAAACACCTTGTTCATCATGTTCATGAAATAGGAAGGTGCGTTAGTCAGACCAAATGACATAACGGTATACTCATACAGCCCGTGCCTGGTTGTAAAAGCCATCTTAGGTATATCCTGCTCTCGAATCTTCAACTGATGGTATCCCGATCGCAAATCGATCTTGGAAAATACCTTAGCTCCTTGCAATTGGTCAAACAGGTCGTTGATCATCGGCAATGGGTACTTATTCTTAATTGTCACTTCATTTAATCCACGATAGTCAACAACCATTCTCAATGATCCATCCTTCTTCTCCACTAGAAGCACTGGCGATCCCCAAGGCGAAGCACTTGGGCGAATAAAACCTTTATCCAGTAACTCCTTAATCTGCTTCTTAATTTCTTCCAAATCTTGTGCGGGCATCCTATACGGTCTCTTAGATATCGGCCCGGTGCCTGGCGATAGTTCAATCAAGAACTCAATGTATCTATCCGGTGGCATGCCCGGCAACTCTTCTGGAAATACATCCAGGTAATCCTTCACCACTGGTACTTCCTCCTGCACAACTCCTGATAAGGAATTTACTTGTGTCCTCCTCGATTCATGCCGTGATACATACTTGATTCTCCTTCCTTCCGGGGTGGTAAGGAAAATCGACTTACTGGCGCAATCAATGTTCCCTCCATACTTTGATAACCAATCCATGCTAAAATCACATCCAATCCTTGCGATTCCAAAACTATTAGGTCCGAGGGGAATACGTAGTTTCCAATCCTTAATGGTAGTCGATCACACCATAGACTAGCCATATATTCTGCTCCGGGTGAGGTTACTAGCATGGGTGACCTAAGGGCTTGGGTTGGCAAATTATACTTATCCACAAATCCCCTTGATATGTATGAATGCGATGCACCAGTATCAAAAAGAACAACTGCAGTAAATGTCTTAACCAAAAAACTTACCTATTATCGCAGATCCGGTGAGCTTCAACCTCCTCCACGGTAGCGTGGTTCACCATCCCCTGTTGAAAGGGTTCGCTTCTTCCTGAGCTTCCATTGCCATTACCATTTTGGGCTTCAGGACATTCATTTGCATAATGCCCAGTCTTCTGACATTTAAAACAAGTGACTTGGCTCAGATCTCTCTTGGCTGGGGTTGACGGGTTGGTGCGGTTTTGTCCATTGCTTCCTCCATTCCCGTTTCCATTCTTGGTGCCATTATGATTGTGCGAGCTACCTCCTCCATGGGTATGCTGAAATAGTCCTCCCGGCGTGGGGGTAAAGCGTAGCTTCTGCTGAGCTCCAGAATTGTACTTCCCCTGTCCATACTTCCTCTTGCGATTGTCAATCTGTTGCTGCTTCCCTTCAATCATAAGATGTCAAGACCGGATTTTCAGGATATTAATTTCCAAAAAATGGCCCTTGTGCTCACCAGCCCCAGGATTACTGTTAGTTGATGAGGCACCAACTTGATACAGAAATTCCAAGCAAAGTACAAAATATGTAGTACAAGACCATTCTGGCCTGTGAGTACAACAAATGGTTTCTAGTGGTTGATGGCGGAAGCGGTTTGTGGATCATCAGCGTTATGGGACTCCATTTCCCACAGGAACAACTGACTAGGTTAACTCCTATCTTCGTGAGGCTGCTATCACCATTGCTTAGGTTCCGGGGCTGTCATCGCAATGCTCCTCTCCACGCAAGAAATCTGGCCAAGACAATAGCCAGGGACAAGCCAGTGAGTACTTTGAATGTACTCGCAAACATTATGGACACAGGTATAATATAACAAACGATAATCATGCTCTGAAATATTCTATGATCACATTGCGAGTCATAAAATAAAATCCCTGATGCATGTGAGCAGGTTATTCATCTAAAACGGGAGTATGAAATCATAGAATAAAAATAGAATGCACCGATCGGGTGTCTGAAGCGACGCCTCGAAAGGGCAATAATATAAAGCATGCCTCAGTCGGGCGTCTGAGCGACACCACATAAAGGGCTTATAAAGTAAATAAATAACAAGCATGCCACAGTCGGGCGTCTGAGCGACACCACATAGAGGGCTTATAAAGTAAATAAATAACAAGCATGCCACAGTCGGGCACCTGAGCGACACCACATAGAGGGCTTATAAAGTAAATAAATAACAAGCATGCCACAGTAGGGCGTCTGAGCGACACCACATAAAGGGCTTATAAAGTAAATAAATAACAAGCATGCCACGATCTAAGGCGTCTGGCGACACCACATAAAGGGCTTATAAAGTAAATAAATAACAAGCATGCCACAGTCGGGCGTCTGAGCGACACCACATAAAGGGCTTATAAAGTAAATAGTCACAGTGAATACCCAGGAGGTAGAACCGTCCCAGGGATACCCAATAATTTCAAATAATATAATGGGTTAGTCCATAATAATAGTAATCATAATCATCACAAGTCACAAGTCATGATCCAGGTTCTGGTTTAACAGTTTATCCTTCGAAGACCGACACTAAGACCGACACTTGACCCATCCCAGACTGTGGTCCTTACCGATGGACACGGCTATTCGAATAGGTTTAACCTCTGCAGAGGGTGTACTCTTTACCCACGAGTAACGGATTCCTTTAGTCCATCGGGACTAATTCCATTTACGGTCTTTTAATTGAGAACACACCTGACTTGCACACACCAGCTTAACTTACCGGTGTATGGAATCACCCACGACACCTGTCAAGCAAAACTCTAAGTGGGGAGGCTACAACCTCGCGTAGCATGGGATCAAATTTATATCGCGCGCTCTAAGGGGTGCCCCCCTCTCGGTCCCAACCGGAAACACCCATGCCCCTGGACCAGGTGGCGTGCCTACCGGATGCATCAGGTATCTTCCACCATGGCCTCTCTATATGGTGTGTGCTAGGAAGGGGTTGACAACTTACTGAACCGTACCCTACCTGCGGCAGGGACAAGTGGTAGTACGAAACAAGCATGGGGGTTACTGGAACAAGACTCGATCTACGGTCGACTAAGGATGTTAAAAATTCCCTGCATGATATGTATAACAAAAATATTTCAACCAATGGAATCACCACTCATTATACCTTACTATGCCATACCGGACATAACCGTCCCGACGGAGACCGGAGACAAGCTCACGCCTACCCAAGGCAGAGGCTTTCCTGGATTTCTTTCCGGCATGCATGCAAGGCATACGAGGATGATTACCATCACAAGTATATCCACTTCCAATAGCAAGGAAGCCTCCAATATGCATTCATGCAAATGATCGTATTACCACATAAATAACGAAACTCTGAAACGGGGGGTGTTGTAACCGTGTCAAACAACACACGATAATATTATGCCAGGGTTCAGAATGCTTGCCTTCAAGTTGTGTAGAGGCAGGGTGCATCCTAAAACTTTTGAAAGTTTTCTTCTCCTCCAAAAATCCTATTTTGAAAATATTCAAATTAACACATAGTTTCAAAATGGTACAAAAAAGTTGTGTGAGAATTTTTCAAATAAATCTGAAAATAAACTAGACAATATTTGAGAGAGGTAGGAAAAAGAATCAACTCATTTGGAGTTTTATTTTAAAAGATATAGCCAGTCAAAGTTTAGTCAACTTTCTGTTTTTAAAATAAAACTGAAAAAAGAAAAACGTTTCGAAAAGAGTACACGTCGAAGACGTACTTTGGGAATATGCCTCCACTTAAAACACGTGGTGGCGGGGCTGGGTAACTGACAGTGGGTCCAACGGCCCTTGGTGAGTTTGACTAGTCCCGCCTTCTTCCTCCTCTGTCCGAGCCGAGGCGGGGCTCGGCGATCGGCGCCCGTGACAGCGGCTCTCTCGGGCTCGAGGCGGGATGGATCCGCCACTCCAAGGCGGTCCTCCCGATGGTCGAGAGGGTGGCGGGGACAAAGGGAGTCGCCGGCGGCGAGCTTTGCGGCGGACGACAGCTTCGGGAGGTTTGGGGGTTTGGGCTATGGTGCTTCCCGGTCGACGCTGAGAGGGTGGGCGGCTCCGCACAGTTGAGGGGAGAAGGATGGAAGCACGGGTGGGGTTTGGGGACCTCGGCCTTGGCCGGATTTCACCGGAGTGTGGCGGCGGCCGAACCTGTCGGGGACGAGGAAGACGTCCGTCATTCGCCGATTGCTGGCTAAGGGGGGCTCTAGAGGAGTGGTATGAGGTTGCTTGAGGGCCTGGACGAGCTCGGGGGCCCCTTAAATAGGCGAGCAATGGCGGTTCCGTGGCGGCCGGGGATAAGATCATCGGCGACCGCCATTCTGTAGCTAGGGGGCACGTGGCGATGGTTGGCGGGGCCTAGCAGGGCGAGGGGATAAGCGAGAACTGCTCAGAGGCGAGCTGGCGAGCGCTAGTGGCTCGGGCGACGCCGTCGAGGGCAGGGGCTGTCGGAGCGGCGGTGGCGGCTTGCGTCAGTGGCGCTGTAGGGCGCCAGGAGAGGGCCAGGGCAGCTCTGCGGTGAGGGAGGAGACGGGGCGCGCTCGCTTCGGTTGGCCAAGGGCCAGAATGGGCGCGGGTTGGGCGGCAGCGAGACGCGGCGGCTCGATGCAGCGATGCAGAACGTGGCGCCTGGCGCGCCAGAGCATGCACGCTTAGCTACTCGATTTAAATGCCAATGCATGCCACAGGGCTTGGGTGAGGCTAGCAATTAGCAGACCTAGGTTAGGAGTAGCTAGGAGCTTAGTGGACAAGGTTCTTTGGGTCAAGGATCAAGTTCATATTGCAAACTAAAAATCATGCCAAATCTGGCTATGCACACCAAGTGTTTGACCAAATGCCATGGGCTGCTAGGCAACTCTTGGAGTGGCCAAACTCTCTAGATCAGTCTCTCTCTAGGTGTAGGTGATGATGGCAAGGTCATATGGGCAAAACCAGAAACTTGCTAGTGCAAGTTTTGCAAATCTTCAGTTCTGGACAGAAGGTAACGGCATAGTTTCATGGACCAAAAATACTCCAATAGGTCCATTCTCTTGGACTTAAGGGTTTGGTAGGGTGGTCTACAAGCAGGAGGAAGAATCAAGGGAAAAAGGGCAAGCAAAAATATGGTTGCAGTACAAATCACCAAGTTGAACCAGAATGAAGATGAGGATGATTTACTCAAATTTTTCAAAGGATGTCAATGGGTTTTTGCATAAAGATGAATAATATACTTCTACTGACATCCCCTAATTTTGGTGGAAGTTTTAAAGAAATATTTAAATAGGTTGTAGTGCAAAAGTGCAACTGGACCAGATTTAAAAGCTTGTGGTAAAACTCAAAATCTCCAAATGATTAAGGAATATTTTTGCATAAAAGTGTTTTAGGGACATCATATGTCATCCCCAAATTTTGGTGGGATTTTTTAATGAATTTATAAAAGGGTTGCAGTGCAAATGGGACCCTAACTTATGAAAAACCATTTTAGAGAGATAAAGCTCAGGGAAAAATAATTATATAAATAATCCCACAGATAAAAGAATTGTTTTATTTGAGAGGGTAAACAAGTCCAATAATAATTGGAAAGTTTTTACTTGGGGTGAAAACTCCACAACTTAGAGGAAAAGCGAGGCTCTGAGATCAAGAATAAATCCAGAAAAATAAAAATTTAATTTCCTGGCAAAATTTTAATGAACAAAACATGGTTAAATTTTTGGGGTGTCACATAAGAGCACGATCTACCAACTCCTGGTAGTTATTGAAAGTGGCTACCATCAACTGCATGCTCAGCTCATCATTCAGTCCTTCCAGAAACTTCTCTGCTTAGCAAAGATCTGAGTAACGCTATCCGGGGCATAACGAGCTAACTTACTAAAATCCTCCACATACTGGCCTACAGTGCGTCCTCCTTGGCGTAAGTTGCGAAACTCACGCTTCTTCATGGCCATAGCTCCTGCTGAAACATGGGCAGTACGGAAGGCTTGCTGAAACTGATCCCATGTGACAGTGTCAATAGGGTGTGTGGCTGTGTAATTCTCCCACCATGATGCTGCGGGTCCATCAAGCTGATGTGCGGCAAAGCACACTCTTTCCGCATCAGTGCATCCTGCAGTGGTCAGCTCCCTTCCAACCTAGAGGAGCCAATCATCTGCAACAATCGGCTCGGTGCTACTAGAAAACACTGACGGATTTAGCCTCAAGAAACGAGTCAAATGGTCAACAGGTGGTGGTGGTGGTGGGTTGTTGTTGTTGTTGTTGTTGCCTTGGTTCTGTACTAGTGTTTAAATCAAGGCATTCTGCTGCTGAATCAACTGAGTGATCTCCGGTGGGAAAACAAATCCGGTGTCGCGTCTCGGAGGCATCTGAGGGTTTAGAGATGATGAGAAAATAGAATAGAATGAGGTCTAGTGAGAAAACACTACCCATATGCACATGAGAGAAAAACAATCAATATCACTCCACTCAATTCAAACAAGGGCATACAATGATCTACCTATCGTTACAAAAGTTCTTGGACTAAACTAATTACAATGGGGGAATTTCTACTACTGTTATGGTGGTCAACTAGAAAAACTGCTCCGATGGAGACTCCATGATATCTGCTCCAGCTTCATCAACATAGTCATCACCACTGTCGTCGGGATCCGAGTCGGTGTCGTCGATGATGATATAGTTATCCGGGCAAGTGGAATCGTCGTCATTTCCTCCTGGCGCGGGGTCTCCCATGAAAACTCCAAGCTTCCTGGTTAAGTGATCATTCTTCTCCAGTAACACTTCAATTTCTTCTATGTAATCTTCACGTGTATCCTTGAGTTCTTCCTCTAGCTCCTTGATCTTGGTCATAGCCTTCTGCAGATACTCCATGCCTGCGCACATCTGGTTCTCCCGACATCGGATGTGCTGGTTTAACTCCTGGATATAAGCTACGATTGATCTATCCCTCCTGGTGCTGATCATCTCCCATTGCTCATCTTGGCGCCCACAAATCTGGTAGATAGTATTCTTGAGATCATTGCGGTAAACTTCTCCAATACGTCCCATGGCGATGTGGGCTGCCATCCTTTTTCCTAGACTCCAGGTTGGTGTATCAAAGGAAAACTCTATGGGCTCCGTGACTGGTGCAAATGTCCTTCCTGGAACTTGAACTTGAATCATCCAGCGCTCCTCTTCGGGTAGAGTGGCGTTGTAGGTCCCGGTGAAGCTTGGTACTCCGATGTTCAGGTATCTAGTGACTTCCTTCAAGTGACATCCAAAGGGTGTATCTTCATCCGGTTGTGTGAACTTGTTCCTTGCATCCGCCATCCTAAAAGAATAGAAAAGATGAGGAGTTAGAAATGAGAAGAAAGAGTAGTGATATAGGGCTTTAGCTTAGTGGCCGTGTCCTACAGTCAGCGTGTGCTTTGCTACCATCTTGTAGCGACCAAACCTCAAACAGTCTGACCTCTGTGCATCAGTGTCATCCCTGGATCAGTAATGCGGACACGCACAGTACTTGAAGGATTTATAACAGAGTAGCAATCACACACTTATTACATCGAATGTCTCCAAAGGAGAACTTATTACAATAAATATGGCTTAAGGCCATCTAATAACGATAACAGCGGAAGGCTTGGAAGATAAGCGAGTCCATCAACTCCAACGGCATCACTGAGTATAGAACCACGACCTAAGGCACCTTACTGTCGTTCGAAAAGTCGCAACATGAACGTTGCAGCCCGAAAACGGGTCAGCACATGGAATATGCTGGCAAGGTAACACATAGAGAGCAATATGAAAGAGTAATGCTATACTACATGCATATTTGGCTGGTGGAAAGCTCTATGGTTACAATTTTGCATAAAGCCAATTTTTCCCTACAACAAAGGAATACATTTTATTTAACTATCATGGTGGTCGTTAAACATTGAGAATGGTTGACAGCATTATCAATCCCAATTAAACATCATCATTAAAACCTAACAATATTAATTGAAGTAACATGATGAGATTCACATGATAATCCAAGTACTAGATACTCAAGATGTCCATAATCGGGGACACGGCTAACCATGATTAGTTTGTTACACTCTGCAGAGGCTTGTGCACTTTTCCCCACAAGACTCGATCTCCCCCGTTTGATTTCTCGCACTACATGATGTTTGAGAAACGGATGACCGAGACATAAGATTTCAGAAGCGCTAGCACCTTACGATTGGGTATACCGTACCAACCTACATCCCCTACATCTGCTAGTCTACCACTGTAAGAGTTCGCACGACTTAGTCAACTATGCTAGAGCCCATAGTAGCTTGTGGCTGCACACGGAAGTTTCTAGTATGAATAATCTCATGGTCCCTTTGAGCCTGGGTGGCGGTCCAAAAAAACAGGCAATCCTGGAATACCCAGGTACCTCAATCCACCCAGATGTGTGTTTAAGTTGCCACCTTAAATAAACCATTAATTAACCATCTCACATCTGTCATGGATACACTCACCCAATCCACGTCTACTAGAATAACATGGCATAATAAGCAAACGTAGAAGTAACTCCCAAGGGTTTGATAACAGAACAAGTAATAGGTACTACCTCAACTACTTTCCCAAAACCCGTAGTTTAATTAGATCCTAATCATGCAATGTTTGAGGATTGATCTAATGCATAAAAACTGGGTATGAAAAGGGATATGATGAAAGTGTTACTTGCCTTGCTGATGATCCATGAAACCTAGAGATTCAAAGTAGCAAGCGGCGCACTCCGGGTACTCTATCACAAACAAACAAACACACAATAAGTACTCAACTAATGCACAGGTAAAACTCAAATAAAATATCTAACCAGAAATTTCAACTTAAGAACTCCGGTTTGCAAAAAGAAACAACTCGAACGAAGCAACGAAAAACAAACGGCGAAAGAAACAGGCTTCGTTTTACTAATCTGGACCTAAGCCAAATTTTACAGAAGCAAAAACTTGTTTGAGTTGATTATTCGGAAAGAGGGTTTCGAGACGAAACTCCAGGCGCTTGAATCGCCTGATTCGGATAAACGAGCGAAAAGATAAACTAGATCGAAAATCGGATCAGGAATCGCGATCAGAAAAATCGCGGAATAAATCCGAGAAAAAGAAAAACGACGAACAGCTTAACGAACGAACGTTCGTTATCTGGATCTAAACGATGAACGCGTTTGTTAAAACGAACGAACGAGCGAACGCTCGCAATTTAACCTAAACCAAAAAAAACGATCTAATAAAAAAATGAAACTAAAAAAACCAACAAAAAAACCGAACGGTTTTTCTAAAAAAACGGCGGCGGCGGCGGCGGCTCCGGCGAGAGCGGCGGTGGTCGGCGGCAACAGGTGTGTGGTCCGGCGAGGCGGCGACGGTCGGCGGCGACGGTGAGTGGCGACGTCGGCTCGGTCTTGGCGGCGTGGCGGCGGATCGGCGGCTGGGTCATGGGCTAGGGTTAGGGTTAGGTGGGGTAGCGGGCGGGCTGGGCTGGCGGCGGTTTGGGCTGGGGGGGCCGAGGGCGCGCTATATAAATCCTTCCAAAGCGGAGTCTGGCCGATTCTGCCCGAGTTGTTCGCGTTTTTTAATAATTCGCAGAAAATCTAACGAAAGAAATACTAAACCGACTCCAAAATCCCGAATAAATTTTCCCGGCTTCTAAAATCAAGCCGGACAAGATGAGCATTTATTTGGGGCCTAAATGCAATTTTGAAAACGCGATTTTCCTAAATTCAAATAAAATGGCGAAAACTCCAAATAAAAATCTTATTTGATTTTTTATTAAATCTTCAATATTTCTTTATTTTGGGAAAGTCATTTTATTCCCTCTCTCATATTTTATTTATAGAAATAATTGAAGATAAAATAAATAAAATCAAATGATCCATTTTCAAAATTTGAGAAAACTTAAATATGAAAATAACGAAATCTCCAACTCTCTCCGTTGGTCCTTGAGTTGCGTGAAATTTCTAGGATCGAGCTAAAATGCAATAAAATATGATATGCAAGTGATGCTCTATGTATAACATTCCAAATTGAAAATTTGGGATGTTACAACATGGTAGACACTCCGAAGGGAGATGACGGCACCCCCAGGAAGGATAACGGCAGGCCCAGGGACGAGCCGACGAAGCGCCGCAGACAGTGCCGCCGCTCCAAGATGCGTCGAAGCTACACGGGCAACACGGATACCGGAGAAAATGCTACCCCGGACAATGCGGACAACCTTGATACCGGCGCCGACGAGCAACCACAAGTCAACCATGAGGAGCGTGAGGAGCACAAGGAGCATGAGGATCCACTCGATCCAGAACATCTTGATGACTCCGCAGACGACAATTACCTCCCCCACTCAGAAGAGGAGGTGAGTTTGGGCGACAAAGATTTCATCGTCCCCGAAGACCCGCTGGATCAAGAGCGGTTCAAGAGGCAGCTTATCGCCACTGCGCGCAGGCTAAAGAAACAACGGCAGAAGATAAAGACTGAACAAGACATGCTCAACGAGAGGTAGAGTAAAGTCCTGGATGCCGAAGAGGAGTACCGCCACAAGCAACAGACGAAAAGCTACCCGAAGCGAAAGCTACTTCCATAGTTTGATGATGAGGCCGTACATTCAGCACCTCCAAGGTACACTCAGGCAGACCAACCAGACCGCCCCCCTCGAGGACGGGATCAGACAGTTGACAAAGCCAAAAAACCTACCACTCGTCGTCAAGGCAAGGAATCATTATGGTCAGGCTATGAGTACGACCTCCATCGGGACCTAGATGCTCGGGTAGGCCTGACAAGGTCCATTTACGGTCCCAAAAGGGACCTCCTGCTAGACGGGATGGATATAAATCCTGGTTAGATCAAAATTATAGAGCTCGGGAACTGCAACGAGCCCGAATGGTAGATGACCTCCGCGCGATGTAGCCCGAGTCAGGGGTGCCGCTCACCCCCTTTGCTTCACTGATAAAGTGATGCAACATGAATTCCCAGAAGGTTTCAAACCCGCGAACTTTGAGCCCTATGATGGGACAACTTATCCTACGGTATGGATCAAAGATTTTCTATTGCATATCCACATGGCACGAGGAGACGACCTCCATGCCATCAAGTACCTACCAATAAAGCTCAAGGGTTCGGCCAAACATTGGCTAAACAGCCTTCCCGAAGACTCAATAGGGTGTTGGGAAGAACTCAAGGAGGCCTTTCGAGCCAATTTTTAGGGCACTTATGTTCGGCCCCCAGACGCCGATGACCTAAGCCACGTAATCCAGCAGCCCGGCGAGTCAGCTTGGCAATTTTGGAACCGGTTTTTCCCAAGAAAAATCAAATCGTTGACTGCCCGGACTCCGAAGCAATAGCTGCCTTTAAGCATAGTATTCGGGATGAATGGTTAGAACGGGGGCAGTTCGGCCAAGACAAACCGAGAAAGATGGCCGCACTTACCTCCCTGATGACCCGTTTCTGCGCCGGAGAGGACAGCTGGTTGGCCCGTAGAGGCACCAATCCTGAAACCCCCAGCACCTCGGAAGTCCGGGACGGGAATGAAGCCCCGAAGGAACAAGAACAAGTGCCACCATAACAACGGGGAAGCTGAGGAAATTATAGTAAATGCCGGATTCTGTAATCAAAAGTCTGGATCACGAAAAAGGCCCTCTAAAGGCAACTGATGTGGCTTGAACTACGTCGGTATTTCCCCAAAGAGGAAGGGATGATGCAGCACAACTACGGTAGGTATTTCCCTCAGTGATGAGACCAAGGTTATAGAACCAGTAGGAGAACCACACAACACTATGTAAACGGTACCTGCACACAAAGAACAAATACTTGCAACCCGACATAAAACAGGGGTTGTCAATCCCTCCCGGGCAAAAAGGTAGATACATTTATAGTAGATTGGATAAATAGATCTCGTGGGAACGTGAGATAAAATAAATAACAATAAATTGCAGCAAGGTATTTTTGGGTTTTTGGATTAATAGATCTGGAAATAAAAGCAAATAAAAATGGATGTTGAAGGCAAATATGATAGAGAAGAGACCCCGGGGCCGTAGATTTCACTAGTTGCTTCTCTCGAGAAAAATAGCATATGGCGGGTGAACAAATTACTGTTGGGAAATTGATAGAACTTAAAATAATTATGGCGATATCTAGGCAATGATCATTATATTGGCATCACGTCGACCCCGGGGCCGTAGATTTCACTAGTGCCTGCATCTACTACTATTACTCCACACATCGACCGCTATCCAGCATGCATCTAGTGTATTAAGTTCATGGAAAAATGGAGTAATGCAATAAGAACGATGACATGATGTAGACAAGATCTATTCATGTAGGAATAGACCCCGTCTAGTTATCCTAAATAGCAACGATACGTACGTGTCATGTCCCCTTCTGTCACTGGGATTGAGCACCGTAAGATCAAACCCATCACAAAGCACCTCTTCCCATGGCTAGAAAAATTGATCTAGTCGGCCTAATTAAATCAAAGATTTGAAGAAGAAATACGAGGCTATAAGCAATCATGCACATAAGAGAAAACTCAAATAACTTTCATGGATAAAATAGATTTGATCATAAACTCAAAGTTCATCGGATCCCAACAAACACACCGCAAAAAGAGTTACATCAAATAGATCTCCAAGAGACCATTGTATTGAGAATCAGAGAGAGAGAGAGAGAGAGAGAGAGAGAGAGAGAGAGAGAGAGAGAGAGAGAGAGAGAGGAAGCCATCTAGCTACTAACTAGGGACTCGTAGGTCTACAATGAACTACTCACGCATCATCGGAGAGGCACCAATGAGGATGATGAACCCCTCCGTGATGGTTTCTAGATTAGATCTGTGGTTTCTGGAAATTGCGGCGGCTGGAATTGTGTTTCATCGACTCCCCTAGGGTTTTTGGATTTTTTGGGTATTTGTAGAGAAAAGAGGCGGTGAGGGAGGAGGCTGAGGTGGGCACAACCCACCAAGGCGCGCTTGGGCCCCCAGGCGCGCCCAGGTGGGTTTTTCTCCCCTCGAAGCCCCCTCTGGTACTTCCTGGGCCCAACTTGTTTCTTCTGGTCCAGAAAAGATCACCAAAAAGTTTTGCTGCATTTGTACTCCGTTTGGTATTGATTTTCTACGAAGTAAAAAACAAGCAAAAAAACAACAACTGGCACTGGGCACTATGTCAATAGGTTAGTCCCAAAAAATGATATAAAGTTGCTATAAAATTATTGTAAAACATCCAAGAATGATAATATAACAACATGGAACAATAAAGAATTATAGATACGTTGGAGACGTATCAGCATCTCCAACTTAATTCCTACTCGTCCTCGAGTAGGTAAATGACAAAAACTGATTTTTTGATGTGGAATTCTGCCTAACATGTTCATCACATATTCTTTTCTTTTGTAGCATGGGCATTTGGACTTTTATATGATTCAAAGAAATAGTCTAGTTTTGACATGAAGATTTCAATACTCAAGCATATCAACAAGCAACCATGTCTTTCAAAATATCAACACTAAAGCAATTTATCCCTAGCCCATTATGCTCAATCATTGATCCATTCATGAAACACACTCGCATATTAGCTACACCTAGTGCTCAAGTACGATCATAGTGCCCCTTAGTTGGTGCTTTATAAGAGAAGATGGAGACTCAAAAATAAAAATAAAAATTGTATAAAGTTAGAAAGGCCCTTCGCAGAGGGAAGTAGGGAGTTGTAGAGGTGCCAGAGCTCAAAGGGAAAAAGATAGAGATAAAAAATTTGGTTGGCATGCCTTTCCTGTCGACGAAAATGATCGAGTAGTTCCCAATACTTTCCATGCTAGATATATCATAGGCGGTTCCCAAACAGTAAATAAAGTTTATTCCTTTTTCCACCATACTTTCACATTCCACGTCTAACCGAATCCACGGGTACCGTCCATACCAACACTTTCCAATGAATTTATTATTTGACAACATAAAGTAAATTCACTTTTCATTTCAGGACTGGGCATCCCAATACCATTGCCGTACTCTCATGCTATGACAAGTGAATAAACACTCATCTTGAGAATAACACATCTAGCATGGAAAAATATCAACCACCCCCTCCATTTCATGAGCAGTACGAGCACACAAAAAGGGAATTTATTTTGAAGATTAGAGATAGCACATACAAATTTGCTTAGAACGGCATAAGAATACCGCATATAGGTAGGTATAGTGGGCTCATATGGCAAAAACTGGGTTTAAGGATTTTGGATGCACAAGTAGTAATACCACTTAGTACAAGTGAAGGCTAGCAATGTTGGGGAACGTAGTATTTCAAATTTTTTACCTACGATCACGCAAGATCTATCTAGGAGATGCATAGCAACGAGCTGGGAGAGTGTGTCCACGTACCCTCATAGACCGAAAGCGGAAGCGTTTAGTAACGCGGTTGATGTAGTCAAACGTCTTCGCGATCCAACCGATCCAAGCACCGAACGTACGGCACCTCCGCGTTCAGCACACGTTCAGCTCGATGATGTCCCTCGAGCTCTTGATCCAGTTGAGGACGAGGGAGAGTTCCGTCAGCACGATGGCGTGGCGACGGTGATGATGATATTACCGGCGCAGGGCTTCGCCTAAGCACTACGATGATATGACCAAGGTGTGTAACTGTGGAGGGGGGCACCGCACACGGCTAAGAGAAGACTTGGTGTGCCTTTGGGGTGCCCCCCTCCCACGTATATAAAGGCGGGGGGGGGGGGGATGATAGGTGGCCAGCCCAAGGGGGGCGCGCCAAGGGGGGAGTCCTACTTGGACTCCCGGTCCAAGTAGGATTCGCCCCTCCTTTCCTTTCCGGAGAAGGGGAAGGGAAAGAGGTGGAGGAGAAGAAGGAAAGGGGGGTCGCCCCCTCCAACCGTAGTCCAATTCGGTTTGGGCTTGGGGGGGGGGCGCCTCCACCTGGCCGTCGGCTCCTCTCTCCACTAGGGCCCATGAAGGCCCATTAACTCCGGGGGGGGGGGGGGGGGTTCAGGTAACCCCCGGTACTCCGAAACTTATCCGAGACGACCCGAACCATTCCGGTGTCTGAATGTAACCTTCCAGTATATGAATCATTAGCTCTCGACCATTTCGAGACTCCTCATCATGTCCGTGATCACATCCGGGATTACGAACAACATTCGGTTACCAACATACATAACTCATATAGTACTATATCGTCAACGAACGTTTAAGCGTGCGGACCCTACAGGTTAGAGAACTATGTAGACATGGCCGAGACACTTCTCTGGCCCATAACAAATAGCGGAACCTAGATGCCCATATTGGCTCCTACATATTCTACGAAGATCGTTATCGGTCGAACCTTATGACACGTAATTCCCTTTGTCATTGGTATGTTACTTGCCCGAGATTCGATCGTCGGTATCATCATACCTAGATCAATCTCGTTACCGGCAATTCTCTTTACTCGTTCCGTAGTGCATCATCCCGTAACTAACTCATTAGTCACATTGCTTGCAAGGCTTATAGTGATGTGCATTACCGAGAGGGCCAGAGATACTTCTACGATACTCGGAGTGACAAATCATAATCTTGATCTATGCCAACCCAACAAACACCTTTGGAGACACCTGTAGATCACCTTTATAATCACCCAGTTACGTTGTGACGTTTGATAGCACACAAGGTGTTCCTCCAGTATTTGGGAGTTGCATAATCTCATAGTTAGAGGAATATGTATATGTCATGAAGAAAGCAATAGCAATAAAACTTAACGATCATTATGCTAAGATAACGGATGGGTCTTGTCCATCACATCATTCTCTAATGATGTGATCCCGTTCATCAAATGACAACACATGTCTATGGTTAGGAAATATAACCATCTTTGATTAACGAGCTAGTCAAGTAGAGGCATACTAGGGACATTCTATTTTGTCTATGTACTCACACATGTACTAAGTTTCCGGTTAATACAATTCTAGCATGAATAATAAACATTTATCATGATATAAGGAAATATAAATAAGAACTTTATATTGCCTATAGGGCATATTTCCTTCAGTCTCCCACTTGCACTAGAGTCAATAATCTAGTTCACATCGTCATGTGATTTAACACCAATAGTTCACATCTTTATGTGATTAGTTCTCATCTCCATGTGACTAATACCCAAAGGGTTTACTAGAGTCAATAATATAGTTCATATCACTATGTGATTAACACCCAAATAGTGATCATGTTTTGCTTGTGAGAGAAGTTTAGTCAATGGGTCTGCCACATTCAGAGCCGTATGTATTTTGCAAATTTTCTATGTCTACAATGCTCTGCATGGAGCTACTCTAGCTAATCGCTCCCACTTTCAATATGTATCCAGATTGAGACTTAGAGTCATCTGTATCGGTGTCAAAGCTTGCATCGACGTAACCCTTTATGACGAACTTTTTTTCACCTCCATAACTGAGAAACATGTCCTTATTCCACTAAGGATAATTTTGACCGTTGCCAAACTCATGGTGAGGTACATAATAGGTCTGGTACACATCATAGCATACTTTATAGAACCTATGACTGAGGTATAGGGAATGACTTTTCATTCTCTTTCTATTTTCTGCCGTGGTCGGGTTTTGAGTCTTTACTCAACTTGACACCTTACAACTCAGGCAAGAACTCCTTCTTTGACTGATCCATTTTTGAACCCTTCAAAATCTTACCAAGGTATGTACTCATCGGAAGTATTATCAAGCGTCTTGATCTATCTTTATAGATCTTGATGCCCAATATGTAAGTAGCCTCACTGAGGCCTTTCATTAAAAAAAAATCTTATTCAAGTATCCTTTTATGCTATCCTGAAATTCTGTATTATTTCCAATCAACAGTATGTCATCCACACATAATATCAGAAATGCTACATAGCTGCCACTCACTTTCTTGTAAATACAGGCTTCTCCAAAAGTCTGTATAAAACCATATGCTTTGATCGAACTATCAAAGCGTACATTCCAACTGCGAGATGCTTGCACCGGTCCATAAATGGATCACTGGAGCCTACACGCTTTGTTAGCACCTTTCGGATTGTCAAAACCTTCTGGTTGCATCATATACAACTCTTTTTTAAGAAATCCATTAAGGAATGCAGTTTTGACATCCATTTGCCAAATTTCATAAAATGCGGCAATTGCTAACATGATTCGGACAGACTTTAAGCATAGATACGAGTGAGATACTCTCATCATAGTCAACACCTTAAACTTGTTGAAAACCATTTGCGATAATTTGAGCTTTGTAGATAGTAACACTACTATCAGCGTTCGTCTTCCTCTTGAAGATCCATTTAATCTCAATGGCTCGCCGATCATCGGGCAAGTCAATCAAAGTCCATACTTTGTTCTCATACATGGATCCCATCTCAGATTTCATGGCCTCAAGACATTTCGCGGAATCTGGGATCATCATCGCTTCCTCATAGTTCGTAGGTTCGTCATGGTCTAGTAAGATGACTTCCAGGAAGGATTACCGTACCACTCTGGTGCGTACCATACTCTGGTTGACCTATGAGGTTTGGTAGTAACTTGATCTGAAGTTTCATGATCATCATCATTAGCTTCCTCACTAATTGGTGTAGGAATCACTGGAACTGATTTCTGTGATGAACTACTTTCCAATTCGGGAGAAGGTACAATTACCTCATCAAGTTCTACTTTCCTCCCACTCACTTCTTTTGAGAGAAACTCCTTCTCTAGAAAGGATCCATTTTTAGCAACAAATATCTTGCCTTCGGATCTGTGATAGAAGGTGTACCCAACAGTATCCTTTGGGTATCCTATGAAGACACATTTCTCCGATTTGTGTTCGATCTTATCAGGTTGAAGCTTTTTCACATAAGCATCGCATCCCCAAAATTTAAGAAACGACAACTTGGGTTTCTTGCCAAACCACAGTTCATATGGTGTTGTCTCAACGGATTTAGATGGTGCCCTATTTAACGTGAATGCAGCCGTCTCTAAAGCATAACCCCAAAACGATAGCGTTAAATCAGTAAGAGACATCATAGATCGCACCATATGTAATAAAGTATGATTACGACGTTCGGACACACCATTACGCTGTGGTGTTCCAGGTGGCGTGAGTTGTGAAACTATTCCACATTGTTTCAAATGAAGACCAAACTCATAACTCAAATATTCACCTCCACAATCAGATCGCAGAAACTTTATATTCTTGTTACGATGATTTTCCACTTCACTCTGAAATTCTTTGAACTTTTCAAATGTTTCAGACTTATGTTTAGTCAAGTAGATATACCCATATCTGCTCAAATCATCTGTGAAGGTCCGAAAATAACGATACCCGCCACGAGCCTCAACACTCATCGGACCGCATACATCAGTATGTATTATTTCCAACAAGTCAGTTGCTCGCTCCATTGTTCCGGACTCTTAGTCATCTTGCCCATGAGGTATGGTTCGCAAGCATCAAGTGACTCATAATCAACTGATTCCAAAAGCCCATCAGCATGGAGTTTCTTCATGCGCTTTACACCAATATGACCTAAACGGCAGTGCCACAAATAAGTTGCACTATCATTATTAATCTTGCATCTTTTGGCTTCAATATTATGAATATGTGTATCACTACTATCGAGATTCAACAAAAATAGACCACTCAACAAGGGTGCATGACCATAAAACATATTACTCATATAAATAGAACAACCATTATTCTATGATTTAAATGAATAACCGTCTCGCATCAAACAAGATCGAGATATAATGTTCATGCATAACGCTGGCACCATTTCCCATGCGCATCGTCACCTCATCCTTAGCCAATGTTCGCTTAATCCGTAGCCCCTGTTTCGAGTTGCAAATATGAGCAACAGATCCAGTATCAAATACCCAGGCGCTACTACGAGCATTAGTAAGGTACACATCAATAACATGTATATCAAATATACCTTTCACTTTGCCATCGTTCTTATCCGCCAAATACTTGGGGCAGTTCCGCTTCCAGTGACCAGTCCCTTTGCAGTAGAAGCACTCAGTCTCAGGCTTAGGTCCAGACTTGGGCTTCTTCACTTGAGAAACAACTTGCTTGCCGTTCTTCTTGAAGTTCCCCTTCTTCCCTTTGCCCTTCTTCTTGAAAGTAGTGGTCTTGTTAACCATCAACACTTGATGCTCCTTCTTGATTTCTACCTCCGCAGCCTTTAGCATCCTCAAGATCTCGGGAATTGTCTTGTCCATCCCTTGCATATTACAGTTCATCACGAAGCTTTTGTAACTTGGTGGCAGTGATTGAAGAACTCTGTCAATGACACTATCATCAAGAAGATTAACTCCCAGTTGAGTCAAGTGGTTCTGGTACCCAGACATTCTGAGTATATGTTCACTGACAGAACTATTCTCCTTCATCTTGTAGCTATAGAACTTATTGGAGACTTCATATCTCTCAGTTTGGAATTTTCTTGAAATATTAACTTCAACTCCTGGAACATCTCATATGCTCCATGACGTTCAAAACGTTGTTGAAGTCCCGATTCTAAGCCGTAAAGCATGGCACACTGAACTATCGAGTAGTCATCAGCTTTGCTCTGCTAGACATTCATAACGTCCGGAGTTGCTCCTGCAGCAGGTCTTGCACCTAGCGGTGCTTCCAGGACGTAATTATGTGCAGCAATGAGGATAATCCTCAAGTTAAGAACCCAGTCCATGTAGTTGCTACCATCATCTTTGAACTCAGCTTTCTCTAGGAACGCATTAAAATTCAAGGGAACGACAGTACGGGCCATTGATCTACAACAACATAGACATGCAAAGTACTATCAGGTACTAAGTTCATGATAAATTAAAGTTCAATTAATCATATTAATTAAGAACTCCCACTTAGATAGACATCCCTCTAGTTATCTAAATGATCACGTAATCCATATCAACTAAACCATGTCCGATCATCACGTGAGATGGAGTAGCTTTCAATGGTGAACATCACTATGTTGATCATATCTACTATATGATTCACATTCCACCTTTCGGTCTCAGTGTTCCAAGGCCATATCTTCATATGCTAGGCTCATCAAGTTTAACCCGAGTATTCTACGTGTGCAAAACTGGCTTGCACCCGTTGTATGTGAACGTAGAGCTTATCACACCCGATCATCACATGGTGTGTCGGCACGACAAACTTTAGCAACGATGCATACTCAGGGAGAACACTTGTACCTTGAAATTTAGTGAGGGATCATCTTATAATGCTACCGCCGTACTAAGAAAAATAAGATGCATAAAGGATAAACATCACATGCAATCAAAATAAGTGATATGATATGGCCATCATCATCTTGTGGCTTTGATCTCCATCTCCAAAGCACCGTCATGATCACCATCGTCACCGGCTTGACACCTTGATCTCCATCGTAGCATCGTTGCCATCTCACGAACTATTGCTTCTACGACTATCGCTACCAATCAGTGATAAAGTAAAGCAATTACATGGTGATTGCATTTCATACAGTAAAGCGACTGATGACCCACAAGTATAGGGGATCTATCTTAGTCCTTTCGATAAGTAAGAGTGTCGAACCCAACGAGGAGCAGAAGGAAATGACAAGCAATTTTCAGTAATGTATTCTCTGCAAGCACTGAAATTATCGGTAACGATAGTTTTGTGACAAGGTAATTCATAACGGGTAACAAGTAACAAAAGTAAACAAGGTGCAGCAAGGTGGCCCAATCCTTTTTGTATCAAAGGAGAAGCCTGGACAAACTCTTATATAAAGGAAAGCGCTCTCAAGGACACATGGGAATTATCGTCAAGCTAGTTTTCATCATGCTCATATGATTCGTGTTCGTTACGTTGATGATCTGATATGTGGGTGGACCGGTGCTTGGGTACTTCCCTTCATTGGACAAGCATCCCACTTATGATTAACCCCTCTCACAAGCATCCACAATTATGAAAGAAGAATTAAGGTAAACCTAACCATAGCATGAAACATATGGATCCAAATCAGCCGCCACGAACCAACGCATAAACTAGGGTTTAAGCTTCTGTCACTCTAGCAAACCATCATCTACTTATTACTTCCCAATGCCTTCCCCTGGGCCCAAACAATGGTGAATTGTCATGTAGTCGAAGTTCACATAACACCACTAGAGGAAAGACAACATACATCTCATCAAAATATCGAACGAATACCAAATTCACATGACTACTTATAACAAGACTTCTCCAATGTCCTCAGGAACAAATGTAACTACTCACAAATCATATTCATGTTCATAATCAGAGGGGTATTAATGTGGATAGAGGATCTGAACATATAATCTTCCACCGAATAAACCAACAAGCATCAACTACAAGGAGTAATCAACACTACTAGCAACCCACAGGTACCAATCTGAGGTTTTGAGACAAAGATCAGATACAAGAGATGAACTAGGGTTTGAGAGGAGATGGTGCTGGTGAAGATGTTCATGGAGATTAACCCCCTCCCAATGGGAGGATCGATGGTGATGAAGATGGTGACGATTTCCCCCTCCCGGAGGGATGTTTCCCCGGCAAAACAGGTCCGCCGGAGCCCTAGATTGTTTCCGCCAAGGTTCCCCTCGAGACGGCGGCGCTTCGTCCCGAAAGCTTCCTTCTTATTTTTTTCCAGGGCAAAAGACACCTTATACCAGAAGATGGGCATCGGGGGGCTTCCAGGTGGCCCACGAGGCAGGGGCGCGCCCAGGGGGTTAGGGCGCGCCCTCCACCCTCGTGGACGGTGGGTGGCCCCCCCTCTGGTGCTTTCTTCGCCCAATATTTTTAATATATTACAAAACTGACTTTCGTGGAGTTTCAGGACTTTTGGAGTTGTGCAGAATATGTCTCTAATATTTGCCCAATTTCCAGCCCAGAAATCCAGCTGCCGGCATTCTCCCTCTTCATGTAAACCTTCTAAAATAAGAGAGACAAGGCATAAGTATTGTGACATAATGTGTAATAACAACCCATAATGCAATAAATATTGATATAAAAGCATGATGCAAAATGGACGTATCAACTCCCCCAAGCTTAGACCTTGCTTCTCCTCAAGCGGAAGTCGATATCGAAAATTATGTCCACATGTTTAGAGATAGAGGTGTCGATAAAATAAAATACGGACATGAGGGCATCATGATCATTCTTAGAATAGGAACATATAATATATATATATATATATATATATATATATATATATATATATATATATATATATATATATATATATATATAGTCATATGATTTCTTATGCTGATGTAACAATCTATTCACGATGTAAAGTATGAATCAGAAACTTCATTGAGAAACTAGAAAACTATAATCTCAGTCACTGAAGCAATTGCAATTTATCATAACATCGTAAAGAGTCAATATAAGAGCTTTTCAGCAAGTCCACATACTCAACTATCATTTAGTCTTTCACAATTGCTAACACTCACGCAATACTTATGGTTATGAAGTTTTAATCAAACACAGAGAAAGATAGGGTCTTATAGTTTTGCCTCCCAACCTTTTACCTCAAGGGTAACGTCAACACTAATGCTTTATGAAAATCCACATCCAATTGGACATATATATCAGGATCTTTCCAACACATAGTGCCTGCCAAAGGATAAAGTGTAAAAAGGAAAGGTGAAGATCACTATGACTCTTGTATAAGGTATAAGACAGAAAATAAAAGATAGGCCCTTCGCAGAGGTTGTCACATGCTTTTATGGTTGGATGCAAAAAATCTTAATGCAAAAGAACGTCACTTTATATTGCCACTTGTGATAGGGACCTTCATTATGCAGTACGTCGCTTTTATTTCTTCCACATCACAAGCTCGTATAAAGCTTATTTTCTCCACACTAATAGATACATATTTAGAAAGCAATTTTTATTTCTTGCAACAATGACAACTTACTTGAGGGCTCTTACTCAATCCATAGGTAGATATGGTGGACTCTCATGGCAAACTGGGTTTAAGGATATTTGGAAGCACAAGTAGTATCTCTACTTGGTGCAAAGAATTTGGCTAGCATGAGGGGGAAAGGCAAGCTCAACATGTTGGATGATCCATGACAATATAATTTATTTCGGATATAAGAAAACATAACCCATTACGTTGTCTTCCTTGTCCAACATCAACTTTTTAGCATTTGACCAATAAAAGGTAAAGGGTAATGATCCTTTCTAGTAGCTTTATTTAATTTGCGGAAATCAATGACCATTCTATAACCTGTAACAATTCTTTGTGGGATCAATTCATCTTTATCATTAGGGACAACAATAATACCTCCCTTCTTAGGGACACAATGGACAGGACTTACCCACTGAATATCAGCAACAGGATAAATTATACCTGCCTCCAAAAGCTTTAGTATTTTATTTCTTACCACTTCTTTCATCTTAGGATTTAACCGTCGTTGGTGATCAACAACCGGTTTAGCGTCTTTCTCCAATTTTATTTTGTGCTGGCATAGAGTGGGACTAATGCCCTTAAGATCATCAAGAGTATATCGAATAGCAGCATGGTGCTTCTTCAGAGTTTTCAATAATTTCTCTTCTTCCTACTCTGAAAGGTTAACACTAATAATAACAGAATATATCTTCTTTTCATCAAGATAAGCATATTTAAGAGTATCAGGTAATGGTTTAAGCTCAAACACGGGATCACCCTTGGGTGGAGGAGGATCCCCTAGAATTTCAACAGGCAAGTTGTGTTTCAAAACAGGTCCTTGTTTAAAGAATACTTCATCTATTTCCATTCTTTCATTCATAAACATATCATTTTCATGGTCTAGCAAATATTGTTCTAAAGGATCATTGGGAGGCACGGCAATAGAAGCAAGACCAATAATTTCATCTTTACTAGGCAATTCTTTATCATGGGGTTGTCTACGAAATTTAGCAAAATTAAAATCATGAGACATATCCCCTAAACCAACAGTAACCATATCATTTTCATAGTCTATCTTAGCATTAACAGTATTCAAGAAGGGTCTACCAAATATAATGGGACAAAAGTCATCTTGTGGGGAACCAAGAACAAGAAAATCAGTAGGATATTTAACTTTCCCACACAATACTTCAACATCTCTAACAATCCCAACTGGTGAAATAGTATCTCTGTTGACAAGCTTAATTGTAACATCAATATCTTCTATCTCAGCAGGTGCAATATCATGCATAATTTCTTTGTATAATGAATGAGGTATTGCACTCACACTAGCACCCATATAACATAAGCCATGATAGCAATGATCTCCTATTTTAACAGAAATAACAGGCATGCCTACAACGGGTCTATGTTTATTTTTATTATTGGGTCTAGCAATTCTAGCAGCTTCATTGCAGAAGTAAATAACATGCCCATCAATATTATCGACCAAGAGATCCTTAACCATAGCAATACTAGGTTCAACTTTAATTTGCTCAGAGGGTATAGGTGTTCCAGTATTACTCTTACGAACCACAGTTGAAGCTGTAGCATGATCCATTATTCTAACAGGGAAAGGTGGTTTCTCAATATAAGCGGTAGGAACAATATGATCAACATTATAAGTGATAGTCTTTTCTTCAACTTTAATAGGTTCAACTACTTTTACTTCAATGGGAGGATGATATTTAAACCACTTCTCCTTAGGGAGATCAACCTGAGTAGAAAATGATTCACAGAAAGAAGCTACTATCTCAGAGTCAAGTCCATATTTAGTGTTAAATTCACGAAAAGCATCGGTATCCATAAAAGATTTAACACAATCAAACTTAGGTGTTATACCTGACTCCTTACCTTCGTCGAGTTCCCAATCTTTAGAGTTGCATTTAATTCTTTCCAATAAATCCCATCTGAATTCAATAGTCTTCATCATAAAAGAACCAGTACAAGAAGTATCGAGCATGAAGCGATTATTGAGAGAAAGCCGAGCATAAATTTTTTGAATAATAATTTCTCTTGAGAGCTCATGATTGGGGCATGAATATAACATTGACTTAAGCCTACCCCAAGCTTGAGCGATACTTTCTCCTTCACGAGGTTAAAAATTATATATATAATTACGATCACGATGAACCAAATGCATAGGGTAAAACTTCTGATGAAATTCCAATTTCAATCGGTTGTAGTTCCATGATCCAATTTCATCACATAGCCTAAACCATGCCAATGCCTTTCCCTTCAAAGATAAAGGGAAGACCTTCTTATTGATAACATCCTCGGGCATACCTGCAAGCTTAAATAATCCACAAACTTCATCCACATAGATTAGGTGCATATCAGGATGTAATGTTCCATCTCCTGTAAAAGGATTAGCTAGCAGTTTCTCTATCATACCCGAAGGAATTTCAAAGTAAACACTTTTAGTAGGTTTAGTAGGTTGAGGAGCAACTCTTTTCTCTACTGGTCGGGGTGAAAATACCCCGAACAAGCCCCTCAAAGGATTATTTTCCATAGTAACAAGTGACAGTAAATTTCAGCACACTATATAGATTTTTCCTTACCAAATTCCACCTACCAAAGGCGCTTCACTCCCCGGCAACGGTGCCAGAAAGAGTCTTGATGACCCACAAGTATAGGGGATCTATCATAGTCCTTTCGATAAGTAAGAGTGTCGAACCCAACGAGGAGCAAAAGGACATGACAAGAAGTTTTCAGTAAGGTATTCTGTGCATGCACTGAAATGATCGGTAACAGATAGTTTTGTGATAAGGTAATTCATAACGGGTAACAAGTAACAAAAGTAAACAAGGTGCAGAAAGGTGGACCAATCCTTTTTGTAGCAAAGGACAAGCCTGGACAAACTCTTATATAAGGGACAAGCTTGGGTACTGCCCTTCCTTGGACAAGAATCCCACTTATGATTAACCCCTCTCACAAGCATCCGCAACTACGAAAGAAGAATTAAGGTAAACCTAACCATAGCCAGAAACATATGGATCCAAATCAGCCCCTTACGAAGCAACACATAAACTAGGGTTTAAGCTTCTGTCACTCTAGCAACCCATCATCTACTTATTACTTACCAATGCCTTCCCCTAGGCCCAAACAATGGTGAAGTGTCATGTAGTCGACATTCACATAACACCAGTAGGGGAAAGACAACATACATCTCATCAAAATATCAAACGAATACCAAATTCACATGACTACTTATAACAAGACTTCTCCCATGTCCTCAGGAACAAACGTAACTACTTACAAATCATATTCATGTTCATAATCAGAGGGGTATTAATGTGCATAGAGGATCTGAACAAATAATCTTCCACCGAATAAACAAATTAGCATCAACTACAAGGAATAATCAACACTACTAGCAACCCACAGGTACCAATCTGAGGTTTTGAGACAAAGATCAGATACAAGAGATGAACTAGGGTTTGAGAGGAGATGGTGCTGGTGAAGATGTTGATGGAGATTAACCCCCTCCCGATGAGAGGATCGATGGTGATGACGATGGTGACGATTTCCCCCTCCCGGAGGGATGTTTCCGCGGCAGAACAACTCCGCCGGAGCCCTAGATTGTTTCCGCCAAGGTTCCGCCTCGAGACGGCGGCGCTTCGTCCCGAAAGCTTCCTTCTTATTTTTTCCAGGGAAAAAGACACCTTATACCAGAAGATGGGCATCGGGGGGCTTCCAGGTGGCCCGCGAGGCAGGGGGCGCGCCCAAGGGGGTAGGGCGCACCCTCCACACTTCTAGGAAAAGGCCTACTAATGGCGCACCTAATTTGGCCATTAATGGCGCATTAGTGGTGCGCCATTAGTGCCACGCCATTAGTATATTTTACTAATGGTGCACCACCGAGCGCCGTTAGTATCTCGGTATACTAATGGCGGACCTCGATCGCCATTAGTATATACAATAAAGGCGCCATTAGTATGCCTCCTGTGGGGCCATGTATACCAGTGCTTTGGCATACTAATGGCGCCTCGCTTAATGATGCGCCATTAGTATCCTTTGGCATACTAATGGCACTTTGATGTGATGCGCCATTAGTATGAATATTAGTTTTTTTTAATTTTTTAATTTTCTGTTTTTTGCACAGGTTACAAAATGTATAATTGGACAAAATATAGACAGCACACATCAACAACAGATTCATCGAATACAATAGAAGATTAGTCTCTGAATACAATTCATCATATTAGTCTCCGAATACAATTCATCATATTAGTCTCTGAATTGAAAAGACCGAACAAAGATAGAACATTATATTACAAGTCTCGAGACCGCGAGTAGCGAGTTTGTCTTCACATTACAAGTCGATATCGATCATCTAAACTACCATCACATAGAAGAGAGCTGCGGTCATCATGATGAGCATCATCACGATGAAACTCGTCTTCATCCGGTTCCTCCAACGCTCCCTCCCCTCTCCCGCTAGATAGCGGGCGTATCTAGATTCGGCCTCGGCCCTAGTGGTGTACCCTTTGTAACTGTTACCGCTGAATCGGTGAACCTGTCTCCGACACTCCTCCCGATCGTCAGAGACTCGGGAACCTTACCCTTGTACACGACATACGACGGCATCGCTATGCACTAGCCAAAGCAAACGTTAGTACCAATTCACAGACAATACATAAGCAATATATAAGTATGCAACAGAACGATCGGAAGAGAAAAGCAAGACATTAATAGCATCGATTACATCTAAGTTGAACGACTCTCGAAACCAAAGAGACATACTACAAGTTCATTAAAGTTTAATTACAACATGAGCTAATCGATGTTTCAGAACTAGACACAGCATCACTGCTTTCGACTCGACTCAAGGGACCGGAGCATGGATGAAGCCGCCGTGTACCGTGGGAGTCATGAAATAACGGGCGTTGTCAGCCTGCATTTGTAGCATTGTGTCGATGTCACTGTTGGATGGTTGATTTCTGAGGTAGAACTGCCCCGAGGTACGAAGGACATCTTGATGGATGATTTCCGCAAACTCCGGCTGGATGCGAAAGAATTCTTGTCCGATGTCCGCGTCTGGATTGCCGACACGCCGCGCCCAATCTTTGAGTTTACTCGGTAGCGAAGTTGATGATGGTCCCGCACGATCGCCGCATGTGATGGATGGCGTAGTAGGCACCCTTCGACCGCCCAGCGGCTGCTTGACGAAGCGTAGCGTCGTATTGTGGGAGAACACGTGCTTGTCGTACTTACGAATAGGCCTGGTGAAGGTGCCTCCAGATTTGGCGTAGCCGGGGAGAACATCATCAAGAACCTTCTCGACATTTGTGTAGTCTACGTTCGACTGACGGTCCGGGTCGAAATACGTGGCCATGGAATATTTGGGGCTTAGGAGGATGGCGTGCAATGTGTGTCACTGCAGAAAACACGGAATGTTAAAAGAAAATGATCGAAATCTAAGAATTCATATGTTACGGGCGGTTGAGGGAGAACTTACTCGGAAAGTAAGGCACGAGGAAGTTATCCTTATCTTGGTTTGCCGAATGGCGCCTTGAGGTAAGAACTCGCGACTTGCGGTCCCAGCGCTGCCCAAGATCTTGGAACGCATGTAGAAGGGGTCGACTATCACGATGTCCGGGGTCTTGTCGCGAATGATCCGCGTCTCCATACTCAGTGAAAATAGCCGAACGAAGGTGTAGTGGAGCGGATGAAGGTTCAACATAGCGTGGATGTCATCAAACCGCAGGACGATCGTACGCCGGATGGAGTTATCCACAAAGCCCTTGCCCTCTGGCACCTTGGCCGCAAAACCGGTATGCCACATCCTTCTCTCTGAGACGCCGCTTCTCCAAAGAAAGAACACTGTCATGCAGACTCCGCATAGCACTGGTTGCAGCATTGAGCATATTTGTCGGTAGCATCGCCCTACCCGCCACATGCACCCTCCTCGAGATATCCTCAGGTGAAGGTGACCCATCCTGAGCACGGATCGTACTCGGTGCGGGCTGGCCTGCACCCTTGTTAGTCTTTCTTTTGCGTGCCTTCTTCTTCTCCTGTAATGGGACCGAGTTCTGCTCACAGACCGCCTTCTTGAGTGTGTTGGGGCTGATAAAATTTCGCACCTCGCCTATCTGAGGCTCGGTGAAGTCGGCAGCTGGAGGCGTCTCCTGAGAGCTGAACGGCAGACGACGCCTGTTGAAACTTTGCTTCTCCGCGGTACCAGCTAGATCGCGCACGTCTTTTGTTGGGTTGGGTTCTTGAGAAGGAGGCCCCATGAAGTCGCCACCGTACCCATGATCGGCAAAGTACTGATCGATGTTGCCAAATGTATCGTCGTCGTCGTCGTTCTGATCATGTGCCATATGCATGTTTGGATCGATGGCATAGGGACGTCGCACCGTTCGGGCGGTCTTGCCATGGGGCCGACTTGGCGCCGCACGATGGCGGTGTTGTCTTTGGGGTGGTGTCCCCGCCCCAAACGAATCTGGCTCTTCGCCAAAGCAGGGCCAGCTCAGAGCGGCGCCGAGGGTCATCACGTCATCATCGTCGGCCCGATGGGTCGAATCGGAGGTAACAACTCGTCGCAGCCTGGCAGCACCCGAACCAGTTGAACCCTAAACAAGTTGGGTGGCATCAGGGTACCGTGGAACAAGGGGTTGCCCGGTTGAATGATTTTTCCCTTGGTGACATCGACCAACTCGTTGTTCACGCAGTGCAGGAGAGTGCACGGAACGTCGGCGGCGCCCTGCGAAAACATGTAGGGCATCAGGGATGCCCAGTCAAAGGCAAGGAGATGAAGTCCTCGGCCGAGAGAGGCTTAATTAGTTACCGTGATGATGGCGTCGAGCTTGGCTAATGTCGAGGCACCGCCAACGGCGCGCGTGCAGTTGACGGAGGGGCCGCTTGCTGCAGAGGTGGCGGCCGGCGTACACCCGGGTGCATTAAGCTCCCGTGCCGGCGTCAGAGACACCAATGCCGCCTCCGCCGGAGACACCAATGGCACCGCCATCGCGTTCAGCGAGTTGCTGGCCGTGAAGCTAGGAATCGAGGGCGACCCCTGTTGGCCGCCCGCAATCCACGCACTCAACCCCTCGATCAAGGTAGGCACAATGGCGGTGATCGTCGCTCCGAGTTGTTGTTGCACTTGCTCTTGGACAATCTCCGTAATCCGCGCCACCTGTGCCTTGAGTTCTTGAACCTCGCGCGCCTGGCTTTCCGAGCTGGTCTTTTCTCCTTTCGCCCACCAAGATTATAGTATGACGACCATTTTGTCGACAAGCCTTTGCCGCCACACGACCAGGTGACGTCGACTTCTGAGCTTATCCTTGTTCTTCATTACATTCAACGCCCTACTTAGAGTGGTGTCCCAAGGGTTGCTCTTAGTCGACCCCGCGCTACTGCTTTCAGTCGCCTGCGGAAGGAATGTGAACCATTTAGAAATTTGGCTTCATTAATTAGAATGCAACCATATGGAGCTAATTACGCGGGGGTGTATTCCTTACCAGAACAAGCTCAAGCGCCCTGGTCTTCGGATCCGTGGTAAGCTCCTTTGTTTTCGGGTCCTTCTTGTACCTGGCCCTGACAAAGTTCCTGCTCTGCTTGTCACCGTATTTATCAAAGAGGGGCGGTAGGCCTTGCTCGGCACGGTCCGCCTCCTCCTTGTCCCATATAGGCTCCGCCACTCAGAACCGCCGGGACCGAGTGTGTGTTCCCTAAGTTCAGCTCCGCATTTCTTTCCCCATCGACTTGATTGGGAGTTTGCGGTGCTCGGGCAATTGATCTTGAAGTCGTTGTAGTCATCTTGGCGATCGAAGGATTTTTCTCCTTGATCTTCTCATAACTCTCACCTTTCTCGATCATTCTCTTCACATTGCTTTTCCAAGTAGATGGGCCTTGCTCATCTTCGTGAGGGCAGCATTGTTCACTTTATTCCCTTTGAGGCTTGTGTTTTCAAATTCAGCGGGAACTTGTATCGCTCGTGCAGCTTCGTGAAGAGGAGGTTGCGCAAATTCCCTCGGTTAGGATGCCTCGGGTTCTCGGTGTTGATCGAGATGGTGCTCGGAGAATGCACCCGAGCTGAAGCGAGTACCCTTGACTATTCGTTCGGCGCGTTGGATTCCGTCGAGTCCACTTGATAACTTCCTCCTTGAGGGTGCGGAGCACGGTCAGCGCCGTCCTTCTGTTGCCTCTTCGGTTGGCTGCCATCGTGCGTGCGCCGCCATCATCGATGGTGGCATCCTTGGCGGCACCATCGGTGGTGGCATCGATGGGGTCATCCTCGGCGGTACCATCGGTGGTCTCGGGATCGGTGGGAAGGCGGCGTCCTCATACAAGTGAGGTTGTTCCTCCATCTCCGGGACAGCTCCTGAATGCCTTGCCGCCCAACCCCGGCCTCATCGTTGTTGGCCATGTTTCTCTCTAAATAGGAACAAAGTTTGGTCAAAAGTTGGTTATTGTCAAGGAACAAGATCATGGTCTCATCATTTAGGGTTTTTCGACACGAGGCATCCTAAAAGCTAAGCTTTTATCATTGAGGGTTTTTCACGCCGAGGCACCCTAAAAGCCTAAGCTCTCATCATTAGTCACAAGTACCCGGCCCATGCATTAGTCACGAGTATTTATATGTCCTATTTTAGCAAAGTCATGCTAAAATTCACGGAAAATTTCAGCATGACCTTTGCTGAAAATAGGACATATGGAGTACCCGAATTTGCTGGAACGGAAGTTAATCGACATTCCAGCAAACTCAAGGGCCTCTCGGGTGGACAAGGCAAAAAAGGCCTCCATCACAACATGGAAAATACATTGGCATGTGAAGAGGTGAAACAATATATGCATCTCCAAGCAGTATCATTCAACATTTTGGACAAACCACTACAAGCAATACTGGATCAGAATGTTTTATATACATAACTGCTAAAACCCTAGGAGTTAACCGAGCCACCAATGAATGTGGACTTAAAACAGAGAGTCACGGACGGTGACATGATACATTTTCATAAAATTAGCTAGTTTTACTTATGGTGCACAAAGGAACAAGTACTGCAGTGCACTTAGAAAAAAATGAAGGAACTTCTCTCTACCACACGTAATCTGATTCTTTCACATTGCTTGTCTTTTCCTCTTTTTACTCAATAACGGTAAGCACTAATACTCTTAACTGCACTATAGAAACTGAACCAAATGATCTCCTTTTAAATTGCTGGAAACCATGGGATGTTTCTGACTTTTTTGTTGCCTTGGTCATCTTACGTTGTCTTAACTTTTTTTCTTGTTGCATTTATCTTTTAAAAATATAGTGATACTTTTTGCAGCCTCTTTTTGACAAACTATGGGAAAAATATTTGAATGATGTTGCATGCATACAAAAAAGATATTTCAATGTGTTTGAAATGTTGCAACATTTAATATTTATGTCTAATAAATTCCCTAACTGAGCATTGTGGAAATGGATATCAGAGATGGGCCTACATATCGTCCTCTCCTGCCCCCTCGAATGGATATATTGCCCTAGTGGTATAAGATAGTGTGGTTGCTGGGCTATAAGGAATCATCGACACAGGCCCACCCACCCGTACTTTTTATCAAAAGAGAAATGGTCTCCAGGAGAAACTATCACGATCAAAAGATCCTCTAATGCCCAAAGTGCGACGTGGCACAAAAACACATAGTGCAAACCTATAGAGGACAGTAAAAGTACACTAATAAAATTTAGCGACCCGACCTCAGACGGTCAAGCCTCTGTGTTGCTGTGCCATCCCTGGATCAGTGTGCTGGCACACACAGTACATCAATGTATATATCAAAGTGCAATCACATGTATAAATAACGTAAAATGATATATACCTCATATTACTCAGCGGAAACAATCAAACGGGTGTGGAGTCCCATCAACGCCATCGGCAGGTTGAGTGTAGACCGTAACCCTGTATCGTAACTCTTACTCGTCGAGGAAACTATCTGCAACATGATACGTTGCAGCCGTGTAGGTCAGTACATTGAATGTACCGGCAAGATCACAATATGAGACAACAGAGGATAAACTATACTATATGCACTATGGCTTTGTGGCTCTATATCTGAATTTTGTTTGCGTAAAAGCTGGTTTTATTTACCCTACATCAAAGGAATAAATGAAGTCTGTACTATGGAGTCTTCTATCATGACATGGTTCCGCCAACCGATGTCTCATAGCCCAAATCATCATAAGTTCCCCACAATTAAGTTATCAGTCCAGTGTTGAGAGTTCCGAGATAGATCCAAGTCCAGATGCTCAAATTGTCCGTAACCGGGGACACGGCTAATCGATTAGGTTTAAACCCTCTGCAGAGGTTTGTACACTTTACCCGCAAGATTCGATCCTCTCTTTACGTTCTCGCACTTCAGAGTGTTTGAGAACAAGATGACCAAACATGGTCTTCCAAAGAGTTCCTCGACCACCGTCCGGTACTCAACCCATCCTACCGTAGTTCTACATCTGCTAGTACCGTCCTAGCGAGTCACTACTAAGGTCAACCAAGCCGAGCCCATAATGACTTGCGGTTGCACGATAAGCTTCCGGCATGAAGTATTCTTCCGTCTCTTTGAGTCTGGGTGAAGCTTTCCGCAAGATGTCATGGCGCTTCTCCATGCATCCCGCCAACCACTGGTTTCTCCAGGTGCCCGTCAACCGTCCTTCACCCAAGAGTGTGTATTGAATTCTTGTCTTGAGTCTTGAAGTCTTGAGGCCTTGAAGATGCAGTCCTTGCAGATTCCATCATGGAGTTGTCGTCCTTGACGAGAATCCTCCATTCTCACACCACTCCAGTACTCATACCAAACCCGTCTACTATAGCGTAGCATTAAATAAAATATCGTCCCGGGCTTGGTAACAGGGGGTGGATTCCTACCTCATGCATACTACTCAACTACAAGGATTCAATAACACTACTGAGGGGTGGTTGCAAAGATGTCACTAAATGCAATAAAACATAGGTATGAAAGCATGGTCAAAGTGAACTTGCCTTGTTGACGATCTTCGAAAACTAGGGATTCGTAGTAGCAAGCTCCGCACTCCGGAAATTCTACCGAGGCAAACAATAACTATAATAAGCATACAACAATGATCACTTAACACAATAGCATAGCAATAGCAACTTAACACATCGAAACAACCAAATCAAAATCCAAAGGGAAAACTCAAGAAAAACCCATTCAAAGTTTTCCTACTTCAAGCAACAACTAAAATAGTTTTATTTAATAAAATTTTCTCAACATAACCTAATCATGATTTTAGGTTAACTTAACAGAAAAGATTTCACTAGTCAACTAGGAGCAAAAAGAATTAATTTAAAACCTATTATGAAACTCCTATTAGGCCTAATCCAATTTCTATTAAGAAAATAAATTAAAACTTTTATTAATTATAAATAAAAGTTCATCTATTAGAGTGACAGAAACTATCCTAGAATAATCAATCACATGTTAAAAATAAATTTATTTACTAATTAAATTAATAGGAAAACAGTAGCTAGTTAAATAATTAGGATTAACAAGATTCTGCTTAAAACTATTTATTTATTAATCCTAAAATACCCAAATTAATTTTTATGGTTAGGTAATGTCAAAATAAAGTTGGGACAAAAGAATCATCCAAAAACAATTTTTCTAACTGAAGTTATAGCAGATTTACTATTCTGACTAAAACTAAATTAAGGCAATTTTAATTAATTTTAACATAGCTAAATATATATTCTACAGAAACTACAGAAAATTTGCAACCCAACAAAAACAAATCACTCAAAAATATTAAACAGAATAAAAGATATGAATTTCTCAAAACAGAAACTATTCTGTTAAAACAGAAAAACAAAAATAAAAGAAAAAGGCCTAATGGGCCTAAACTACGCACTGTGCGTCAAATAGCCTAAACGGGCCTAGGGTTAAACTAAAACGGACCGGCCTAATAAAAAAATAACCTAACTAACTAAACCAGAAAGAACCGGGCCGGTCTTTTTATAAAAAACATACCCCTTCGGGGTCTAATCCTAGCCGTAGGTGGGGATCGGACGGCGGAGGGGGTTTCCGGCGACGTACCGGAGTTCGGCGACGGCGGCGGGCGGCGCGAGGCGGCGAGGGCTCCAGGGCCGGGAGGTCGACGGAGTGGCCGGGAGGATGCGGGGGAGCTCGGGGAAGGGTTTGGTGGAGTCGGGGTTGGTCGGGGAGGTCTAGGGCGGCGACGGCGGCGACAATGGCGGCGGCGAGCGCTTTGGGCTCCGGTGAGCTCGAGCGAGAGGGAGAGGAGGTCCGGCGAGGGGGCGAGGGAAGGAATGGGGTGCGGGAGGGGTTTTATAGGGCGGGGCCTCGTCGGGAAGGAAGGCGATCGGGGAATCGGGATCCGGATCCTTCGGGATCCAATGGCGGCGGCGACGAGGTGGCGTCGAGAGGAAGAAGAAGGGTGGGGTCAAGGCGTCGGTGAGGGAGAGGGAGGTGAGCGAGCGGGTGGCCGGGCGAAAGGGTTTCAAGCGAGGGGATCGAGCTGGCTCATGGGCCGTGGTCAAGGCCTGGGCGGTCGGTGGGTGGACTCATATTGGTTGGGCCAGGGGGGCTGGTGGCGCTGAGGGGGGTTTTTTTTATTTTTTATTTTTGAATAAAACAAAACAGAGGTATCTTTTAAAATATAAATATTTTATATAGGACATATATATACCAAAATGATCAGAAAAAGATTTTCTACAACATGAACTATTTTTCAAGTTCAAATAAAATACACAAAAATTCTAATAAAACAAAGAGTGTTTCTGCCTAATAAAATCCAATAAAATCATTTTAAAAATACCAAAATGACTTCAAATTTATTTTCTCCTAATTTTTCATTGAAGGAATCATTTTACCCTATTTCCATTTATTTATTTTAGGAGGAAAATAATTTGAATAAAGTCCAAATAATTCCAAATTTGAAAGGGGGTTTCAAAATACTTTCCAATGACTTTCAATTTGGTTCTTTTTAACTTCCAACTCATATTTCATATAATTTGAAGAAATCATTTTATCTTCCCTCATGAAAATCATTGAGTTGCATAAAGTTTTGAATTTGAAATATTCCCTAATGAAATTCAAATCTTTTTCCAAAACCCTTTTCATTTCAACATGAAAGAAGTCATGTCAACTTCACTCTAGGGTTTGGTGTTGCAATGAACTTGAGTTCATTGGGATCCAAAAAAAGGCAAAGTGGAAAGTTTGGGAAAGTCATTTCATTCCCTCTCATTCAACTTTCAAAAGTTTCAAATTCCACTCAACTTCACTCAATCAATCAGACAAACAATCAGACAACAAGCATAGTTATTTATTTAATATATCATTCCAAAATTTAGAATTTTGGGATGTTACAAACCTACCACACTTAAAATGAATCTCGTCCTCGAGATTCGAAGAGGCTAGCAAGAAAAGGTTAGGGGTTGGGGGTCTCCTAGCAAATGTTTTGGTCAGAAAGGTCAGGGGTGCTACCACACTTAAAAACAAGGTCATGGTTCCAATAAACTCAGATACTTCCTCTGGAGGGCTGAAAATGTAAGTCCCTTCACATATCTTACAATAGCTCCTTCATTAAGGCTCTTCTGTCAGAAGCATAGAGTTGTCCTCAGAATCTTGGGTCGGTGTGTCAAAGTTGAAGTTCGTCCGAGACTGGATCTTCTTAGCTGATAGGTCTGTGCCCATTCTAGACAACTATCGAAATACTCATGGTAGTCTACCATTAATGGTTTCTCCTGCAGAAAACGGGTCTGGTTTGAACTTCATCGTATAACCTACGATTGGCATCGGTTGCCTGTAAAGGGTTCCATCGTACTACCATTCTATGGTTTTATGGCTTATCGTGTCGACACTCTTCTAAGGTTTTCAAGGCTCTCTGATTTTCCATCAACATATGATAGTTCATGATAGAAGTCTTCGGTATGGGGGCCAATCCATCCCGTACTTGAATCATTACCACATACGTAAACAGTGAATCACGTATTCTAACACTTGGGTATACTCACAAGCATTGCAGAATTTCTCTTGTCCTCGAATTGGGTTCGAGTAAATCCATGGTTTCTGCAAGCCAAACAAAACATCTATCGCTACTTCACCACTCTTAGGTTTTTGCGTAATCTCCTACGAAACGTATGCTGATTGGACTGCTGATTCCTCCAATTTATTCCTTTATCAAGGTTATATCGTTTCCTTTCAAAATCCACGGGCACGTGGGTTATGGCCCACTTCAACACTAGTGCAGCTTTAACTCATCCTTGGAGTAACTCTCTTGTTACACCTCCTTTAAATCCAGTAGTACTCTGTTTCTTCATACCATCATATCAAAAGAAAAATTCCAACTTATTTTGTCCAGCTTCCTTCTATGGACCGTCATGGATAACACATTTCTTTCTTCATTGATCCTGTGGTTTTACAGAGTACTATGACCAAAATAAATGCACAAGTTTATCCATAAAATCTCATTATTCTCATATCAATCTTTCATTACATCCTTAATCATTTTTCGTGAATCTAAATTCCAAAAAGTTTATTACAAATGCTGCCACCCACATGGTTCAGTATGGTCAGACATTACTTCCAACTTTATTCATTTTTCCTCCTTGAGGATTCTTCAGTCCCACTGGAATGTGCGACATGTGCCTTGAATTCTTCAATCTTCTGTTTCATTGTGGTGACCTTGAGCTTCACCTTCATCATCTCTGCATGCACCTCGCTTAGGTATTCCTGAGTATAACGGAGTCTTGCTTCAAGTATTTCTCCGATCTGACGTATGGCTTCCATGGCTGCTTCACGAACAGCATCGAAGAAAGTTGCTTGTGGCACACGTGAAATGAAAAGTACTGCCCCATCATTTTGGGCAAACTCCTTTCAAATGGTGGAGGTGTACCTCCACATACCAAAGTTCCACTCCCTTATGCATGAAGGGTAGCCTTTGTAGACTGCATCTCCTTCAAGGTGAATATGCTTCATCATGTCCTTCAGATCTTGGGTAATCATGACCACTTGTCGTGGTCATGATCGTTTCCGACCTTTAAGGAAAGACTCAGAAGGGTCGTCATCTGCAGTTGTGAAACAGAAATGATGCTCAGAGTTAAGGTACTTATCTCCTGGGGCATACATTCATATCACCCAAACAGAACTTCAAACTCAATTTCCAATTTCCTGTTTATGCATCACAACTCACCTTCTTCCATGTTCATCAAGAATATAAATTTCCAAGATAAAATATGAAAACTCCTTAAAGCTTTTCAGCATGTGACATTACAACTTTATTGAGTCATGAACTATTACAATCTCAGGGTAATCTATTACATAATTCAACTCATTGAGCTCATGAAAATGAAATTGCTTTCTACTACTCTTATTATCCATATCAAAATTCCAACTTCTCAACTCCAGCTTTCATCTTGTCGGGACATTTAATAGCATAATGTCCTGCTTCCTTGCAGTGAAAACAAATGACTTCCGACATGTCTCGGGGCTTCTTTGTGATTATGCGGGCTCCTTGGATTCTTGGCTTCTTTTCTGGACATTTACTAGCGTAATGACCTAAATCCTTGCATCTGTAACAAGTGATATGACTTAGGTCCTTCTCTGCAAAAGTTGCGTTGTTCTCGGATTGTCTTCTCTTTCTCTTCCTGGAATTCTCTGTAATGGTCAGAGTTTCTATCTCCAGAGGGTCAAACTTCACTTCTGTTGTCGGGAAATATCCTGGATACTCTTTTCTTCCCTTGGGGCAATACTGTGAAAAATGTCCTTCTTCTCCACATGAATAGCAGGCATTGGAGTAAAATCTGTTGAGACCTTCTCCATCCAGGTCTTCAACACTTTCATTCATTACTGGTTCTTCTAGATCTTCCTTGAGGGCTTCTTTCATTCCATCTTCACCTTCGAATAGTTTGTTGCACCGTGGAGTAAATGTGACACTTTGCACGGGTAGTGGGTGGTTCCTTCACACGGGGAAGCAAGTCACACAGCTAGTGGGGCATTCCTCACTGGGTGTTTCTCCTCACAATGAGGGCATCCATCTTTGTGTTCCTCCTGGGTGTGTCCTATTTCTCCGCAAATCTTGCAGGCACAAGGTTTGCTTCTTGGTGCATCATTGTGTTTCCGGATAAGACGAGATCTTGTCAGAGTCTTCTTGAATTCTTCCCAAGTTTTTGCTCCATTCCATCCCTGTATAGCTTGATGCATCTGCCACCATGTTGCGGCACTTCCTTCAAAGTACTGAAGAGCGTACGATACTTCATTCTTCCTTGAAACCAAATTGCTCTCGAAGTGATTCTCCATGTTCTGAATCCATAGCTCTGCCTCCGGCTGGGTTTTCGGTCCAGAGAATATCTGTCCAACTCCCTTTATCATCTATGGGGTCCAAAAGTTTTGGGATGAGATATGAGAGAGGTGGGGAGGGATATACACACAATACAAACAATAGTTTTTGAAGAAACAAGTTTTACTTTGTGGCTGTCGGAAAACATCAAACAAAAGACAGCTCACAAATCGTCGCATCTAACGTAAGTATATAACAGGGGTTTGGTCTTCTAAAGGTCAAATAATTCTTCAGATTCTTCAAATTCTTCTAGTCTTCGGAGTCTTCAATTGTTGCAGCTTCAACTCTTCTAATGCATGGTGAAATCCTTGTTACTCTGAAATGGCCATCAGTAGTCCGATATCTTTAATTCTTGGAGTGACTTCAGTTGATCTTCCGTGTGGTCAAAAGGGAAAGGTGTATATTCTAACTATTTGAGGTGAGAGTGTCTATTTGATAAAATCTGAAAATATGAGAAGTAAGAGTCTTTTTGAAAATGAAGTTTTAGAAATTTCCTGTCCAAGGGGCTTTCCGATTTCTAGGGTCACGTCCCACAGTCAACATGTGCTCGATACCATTTCAGAGCGACCCGACCTCGACGGTCAAGCCTCGTGTTCTGTGCCATCCTCGGATCAGTGTCTTTGGCACACAGTACATCAATGTATATATCAAAGTGCAATCACATGTATAAATAACGTAAAATGATATATACCTCATATTACTCAGCGGAAACAATCAAACGGGTGTGGAGTCCCATCAACGCCATCGGCAGGTTGAGTGTAGACCGTAACCCTATATCGTAACTCTTACTCGTCGAGGAAAATATCTGCAACATGATACGTTGCAGCCGTGTAGGTCAGTACATTGAATGTACCGGCAAGATCACAATATGAGACAACAGAGGATAAACTATACTATATGTAGTATGGCTTTGTGGCTCTGTATCTGAATTTTGTTTGCGTAAAAGCTGGTTTTATTTACCCTACATCAAAGGAATAAATGAAGTCTGTACTATGGAGTCTTATATCATGACATGGTTCCGCCAACCGATGTCTCATAGCCCAAATCATCATAAGTTGCCCACAATTAAGTTATCAGTCCAGTGTTGAGAGTTCCGAGATAGATCCAAGTCCAGATGCTCAAATTGTTCGTAACCGGGGACACGGCTAATCGATTAGGTTTAAACCCTCTGCAGAGGTTTGTACACTTTACCCGCAAGATTCGATCCCTCTCTTTACGTTCTCGCACTTCAGAGTGTTTGAGAACAAGATGACCGAAACATGGTCTTCCAAAGAGTTCCTCTGACCACTGTCCGGTACTCAACCCATCCTACCGTAGTTCTACATCTGCTAGTACCGTCCCAGCCAGAGTCACTACTAAGGTCAACCAAGCCAGAGCCCATAATGACTTGCGGTTGCACAGATAAGCTTCCGGGCGTGAAGTACTCTTCCGTCTCTTTGAGTCTGGGTGAAGCTTTCGCAAGATGTCATGGCGCTTCTCCATGCATCCCGCCAACCTTTGGTTTCTCCAGGTGCCCGTCAACAAATCCTTCACCCATGAGTGTGTATTGAATTCTTGTCTTGAGTCTTGAAGTCTTGAGGCCTTGAAGATGCAGTCCTTGCAGATTCCATCATGGAGTTGTCGTCCTTGACGTAGAATCCTCCATTCTCACACCACTCCCGAGTACTCATACCAAACCCCGTCTACTATAGCGTAGCATTAAATAAAATATCGTCCCGGGCTTGGTAACAGGGGGTGGATTCCTACCTCATGCATACTACTCAACTACAAGGATTCAATAACACTACTGAGGGGTGGTTGCAAAGATGTCACTAAATGCAATGAAACATAGGTATGAAAGCATGGTCAAAGTGAACTTGCCTTGTTGACGATCTTCGAAAACTAGGGATTCGTAGTAGCAAGATCCGCACTCCAGAAATTCTACCGAGGCAAACAATAACTATAATAAGCATTCAACAATGATCACTTAACACAATAGCATAGCAATAGCAACTTAACACATCGAAACAACCAAATCAAAATCCAAAGGGAAAACTCAAGAAAAACCCATTCAAAGTTTTCCTACTTCAAGCAACAACTAAAATAGTTTTATTTACTAAAATTTTCTCAACATAACCTAATCATGATTTTAGGTTAACTTAACAGAAAAGATTTCACTAGTCAACTAGGAGCAAAAAGAATTAATTTAAAACCTATTATGAAACTCCTATTAGGCCTAATCCAATTTCTATTAAGAAAAATAAATTAAAACTTTTATTAATTATAAATAAAAGTTCATCTATTAGAGTGACAGAAACTATCCTAGAATAATCAATCACATGTTAAAAATAAATTTATTTACTAATTAAATTAATAGGAAAACAGTAGCTAGTTAAATAATTAGGATTAACAAGATTCTGCTTAAAACTATTTATTTATTAATCCTAAAATACCCAAATTAATTTTTATGGTTAGGTAATGTCAAAATAAAGTTGGGACAAAAGAATCATCCAAAATAATTTTTCTAACTCAAGTTATAGCAGATTTACTATTCTGACTAAAACTAAATTAAGGCAATTTTAATTAATTTTAACATAGCTAAATATATATTCTACAGAAACTACAGAAAATTTGCAACCCAACAAAAAAAATCACTCAAAAATATTAAACAGAATAAAAGATATGAATTTTTCAAAACAGAAACTATTCTGTTAAAACAGAAAAACAAAAATAAAAGAAAAAGGCCTAATGGGCCTAAACTACGCACTGTGCGTCAAATAGCCTAAACGGGCCTAGGGTTAAACTAAACGGACCGGCCTAATAAAAAATAACCTAACTAACTAAACCGGAAAGAACCGGGCCGGTATTTTTATAAAAAACATACCCCTTGGGTCTAATCCTAGCCGTGGGTGGGGATCGGACGGCGAGGGGGTTTCAGCGACGCATCGGAGTTCGGCGACGACGGCGCGGAAGTCTGGAGAGGCGGCGAGGCGTCAAGGCCGGGAGGTCGACGGAGTGGCGGGAGGATCTTGGGGAGCTCGGGAAGGGTTTGGTGGAGTCGGGGTTGGTCGGGAGGTCTAGGGCGGCACGGCGGCGACAATGGCGGCGGCGAGAGCTTGGCCCGGTGAGCTCGAGCGAGAGGGAGAGGAGGTCCCATGAGGGGCGAGGAGGAATGGGGTGTGGGAGGGGTTTTATAGGGCGGGGCCTCGTCGGGAAGGAAGGCGATCGGGGAATCGGGATCCGGATCCTTCGGGATCCGTGGCGGCATGACGAGGTGGCGTCTGTGAGGGGAAGAAGGGTGGGGTCGGGGCATCGTGAGGAGAGGGAGGGAGCGAGCGGGTGGCGGGCGAAGGGTTTCAAAGAGGGGGATCGGGCTGGCTCTGGGGTGGGTGGTGTGCTGGTCAATTTGTGTTGGGCGGTCGGTGGGTGGACTCGGCGCTGGCTGGGCCAGGGGGCCTGGCTGGCGCCTGAGGGGGGGTTTTCTTTTTTTAATTTTTTTTTTGAATAAAACAAAAACAGAGGTATCTTTTAAAATATAAATATTTTATATAGGACATATATATACCAAAATGATCAGAAAAAGATTTTCTACAACATGAACTATTTTTCAAGTTCAAATAAAATACACAAAAATTCTAATAAAACAAAGAGTGTTTCTGCCCTAATAAAATCCAATAAAAATCATTTTTAAAAATACCAAAATGACTTCAAATTTATTTTCTCCTAATTTTTCATTGAAGGGAATCATTTTACCCCTATTTCCATTTATTTATTTTTAGGAGGAAAATAATTTGAATAAAGTCCAAATAATTCCAAATTTGAAAGGGGGTTTCAAAATACTTTCCAATGACTTTCAATTTGGTTCTTTTTAACTTCCAACTCATATTTCATATAATTTGAAGAAATCATTTTATCTTCCCTCATGAAAATCATTGAGTTGCATAAACTTTTGAATTTGAAATATTCCCAAATGAAATTCAAATCTTTTTCCAAAACCCTTTTCATTTCAACATGAAAGAAGTCATGTCAACTTCACTCTAGGGTTTGGTGTTGCAATGAACTTGAGTTCATTGGGATCCAAAAAAAGGCAAAGTGGAAAGTTTGGGAAAGTCATTTCATTCCCTCTCATTCAACTTTCAAAAGTTTCAAATTCCACTCAACTTCACTCAATCAATCAGACAAACAATCAGACAACAAGCATAGTTATTTATTTAATATATCATTCCAAAATTTAGAATTTTGGGATGTTACATAAAACTCAGGAAAGAAGAAGTAAAAGTACCCTCAAGACAAGTATTAACAGACTAGTACTGTGTAAATTTGGAAATTGCAGAGGGTAATATTGCATTTGAGATTGTAATACCGACAAGAGTAAAACCGGTACATGTTACTAGTAGGTGTATAGAGAGTGCATGGAAAAGCAAGTACTGCAGTGCACCAAATTCTGGACCTTTGATTTGATATATACATGAGCATCTTGAGAAAGTCCTGCTCTCTCATGATTTAAAATCCGTATCTTGAAGAACTCGCTGCTCACTCATGAGCATGTATGTATGTATGTATGTATGTATGTATCTTGAAAGAAAAAATAAGATTTGTTCGATTTAGAAAACTTGCTGCTAGAATAGAATGAGCACGTATCTTGCCACTGTATATACAGTAATAACTAGGCTAAAAAAATGTAAGGGGGCTGTTGCACCTTTGGAACCATGTCTACATTCTACTCTTTACTTGAGCCTAGATGAATCATACACAGAATTGATCATTGACCCGGCATCCTTTCAAGACGGCAAGATCGGCAAGCAGCATCACAGCGAGCTCGCAAGGTAACGTGGAATCTCCTCTGCAACTTCTAAAATGTGGAATCGAATCATAGATAGTCTAACCAGATCGTTGCTGCTGGACACTTGCTCAAAAGATGATTAAAGAGATGACATAATCAAGGCAAAACAGAAATGTGTCGATTCGGAGTCATTGGGTCATAGCCAATTCTTTTTAGTACAACTTTGAGAATGAGGGAGTAAGAAACACTTTGCTAATAATAAATCATCATTTTTATTAATCAGGGTAAAAACAGAATCAGCACAACACAAGAAGACTGAGGGAGCATTCTGAAATTTAATGCCAAGCGTGGTTCCTCAATGTGAAGCTAGAACCATTTGAATTAGTTTCGTAAAAAAACAAACAGAAAATGAAAGCTATGCAAAATTGCACATATAAGCAGAAGGATATGATTAGATTCAGCAAATGACTTGAACTGTATAGCAGATTCCACGACACAGGGAAAATAGCACACAAGATGTAAGCGTGTGTGTAAATATATATACTCCACATTTTAGTATAATCATAATGAAAACAACTGGGTTAAGTGAAACTTTACCTTTATGACAAAGAAACCCGCTTGCAATGGTTGCTGACTTGCTCCCGACAGAGACTGATGGAAGTTGAGTAGTCCCTGGGCACGCCGTCGATGAAGAAGAGGAGGGTGGGGTAGCCTGCACGTCGTCGCCGCGCGCCAGTCGTGCTCCTCGGTGGCGTCGAAGGCGCGTCGAGGCAGCGTCGAGGCAGCGGGCAGCAGCGCCGAGGCGGCGTCGGGCAGCTGGGAAGCGGCGAGGCGTCGGGCAGCGTGTGTCGGGCGGCGGGCAGCAGCAAGGCGAGGGCAGAGCGTCGAAGCGAAGCGTCGAGGCGGCGCTGGGCGGGCGAGGCGGCGGGGCAGCGACATCGAGAGAGGAGAGGGAAGGGATCGAGGCGAGGCGAGGAGAGAGAGGGATAGGTTTGGGCCGGGAGGAAATATGGATGGGGCGGCACAATACTAATGGCGCACCTCACCCCGGTGCGCCATTAGTTTTTTTTTGATTTTGCTCGAGCCAACAGGTTATCTTCCACGACCTGATCCACATCAAGTTCCCTCTACTAGCTCGATTGGTCGACAGCCAGTTCTCACACGGGAGGTCTGGGTTGATTCCAGGCTCCATAATTTTTTATGCATTTAAAATTCTGTTTGATACTTATTTGAGTTTAAATATGTTCAAACTTGTTTAAATCATAACAGTAATATTTTTATAAGACAGTAATAATTTTTTTAAAATATCATCGAGACAGTAATGCCGGTGGAGCGGGGAGGTCTTGGGGTGCGGGGGGGTGGCGGCGGAGTAGGGAGGGTGCGGGGGGCGGCGGCGGTTGAGTAGGGGAATCGAGGTGCGGGGTCGGCGGCGGCGCCGGTGGACCGGGGGGTGCTCGGCGGCGAGGGGGACCGGATATGGCGAGGTGGGATAGCGATCGAGACGGAGGGGGATCGAGATCGAGTGTCCATGAAATTTTAAAATATTCATGATAGTTCAAAAAGTTCCCATGAAATACAATCGAGAAATGAAGGCTACGATTTAAATACAATTGATCTTAGCTAGCTATCTGTTCACAATCTTCTTGCCCTTCTTTTTCGCAAATGGAGTTCTTTTGTGGAACGGACGTCCTTTAGGTAGGGTGGTCCTGCTTCTTCTTGTGGTGTATGCTGCTACTTCATCATCATCATCATTTTCGATCCTCGGGTCGTCGTACTTGTCGAAGTCTTGCTCATTGGCTACTCCATCCATTCCGATGATCTTCCTTTTGCCTCTCCTCACGACAACACGACTGGGCTTTGACGGGTCGGTAATGAAGAAGCATTGGTCAACTTGGGAAGCCAGTACCCATGGCTCATTTTTCGCGGTGACGTTTGTGCCCGCGGTCTTGGATTTGGCTTCGGGTATAACCATGGTGGTGAAATACCGGTCTTCTTTTAGGACGCTCTTCGCCCATCTGACACGGAACATCGGGACCTTCTCTCCAGCGTAGCTCAGCTCCCAGATCTCCTCGATCCTTCCGTAGTATCTGTCCTTGTCATTACCGGTGTAGGATTCCATCGTTACCCCGGAGTTCTGATAACCATCGCTCTTCATGTCCTTGGCCTCGGTGTAGAATGTGTAGCCGTTGATATAGTACGCCTCATAGGTCATCAGGTTGTGCTCTGCGCCCTGTGACAAGGCGAATATGAGTTGTTCTTCCACGGAAGAATCCTCATGTGTAAAGGGTACGACAGAAGCTTCTGCTTGAACCAACGCGTGAAACATGAGTTGTGCTCTTTGATTATATCTCCGTCCGTCCTCTGTTGGCCTCGGTCATTGTACGTCTTCTTAATAAAGGTTTTGTGCTCTACCACCCAAGGATCGACCACGTCTATGTGTTGTAGCGCGACTAGGTTTGCTCTTTCAAAGTCGGCGAGTCGACCCTCTAAGTCGACATGCATTTTGGCGACCCTCACGGTGACCCCATCCAGCGAGCCTGCCGAGGTGCTGTTGACGGGCAGACCAACGGGTTCTCAATGCCTAGATAATTAGTGCGATAGGAGATGCACTCTTGATCGAAAGCCCTCGCTATACTTCCCTCTGGACGTGACATGTTGCGAACGTATCCTTTGATGACACCATTCATCCTTTCGAACGGCATCATGCTGTGCAGGAACGTCGGCCCAAGTTGGATGATATCCTCCACTATATGGACCAGCAGATGCACCATAACGTCGAAGAATGCGGGCGGGAAGTACATCTCAAGCTCGCATAGTATCACCACGATCTCTTCCTGTAGCCTTCTGAGTTGCCTCACGCCAATCGACTTCCGAGAGATGACGTCGAAAAAGTTGCATACGCCAAATAGCGTTTCACGCACATGCGCGTCCATGATCCCACGGATTGCAACTGGAATTATATGCGTCATCAGCACGTGACAGTCGTGAGACTTCATCCCACTGAACTTCTGCTTCGCTGGGTCTAGGTATCTGCTTATCTTCCCCGCGTAACCGTAAGGAAGTTTTACTCCTAGGAGGCAGGTGAAAAACTGCTCGATCTCCTCCTGACTTAGAGTGAAGCACGCGGGAGGGTAGTCATTTCCGGTCTTCTTGGCCTTTTTGCCTTTGCGACGACTTACTGTGTCCTGCTTCGCCTCATCATCATCATGATCATCATCATCTTCATCATCATCATCATCATTAGCGTGAAGCTCCTGCCTGATGTCCATTGATTTCAAGTCTGCCCTTGCTTTCAGCCCATCTTTGGTCCTCTTTGGCATGTTGAGCAGGGTACCAAGCAGACTCTCGCACACGTTCTTCATGATATGCATGACATCAAGGCTGTGAGGCACACTGTGGATCTTCCAGTACGGCAAGTCCCAGAAAAAGACCTCGTTTTCCATACCTTCAGCAGCGGCTCTGGCGCCTTTCGCTTCTTTCCCGGCTCTGGCGCCTTTTGCTTCTTTCCCGGCAGTGGGCAGTCTTTCCAATTTTTCAACAGCTTGTCTATTTCCTCGCCGCTCCTCGTACACGGGCGTTTTCGGGGTTCGGTTTCACCATCGAACAAATCCTTGCGTTTCCTCCACGGGTCATCGTTGTGAAGCCACCTTCGATGTCCCATGAACACGGTTTTTGAAGACCCGGGATCTCTATCTAGCTGGCGATACGTTGTGTCATCCATGCACCTTACGCATCCAGAAAATCCGTGGACTACCTGCCCCGCGAGATATCCGTAACCGAGATAGTCGTGCACCGTCGTGAGCAGTGCGGCTCTCATAGGGAAATATTCTTTCTCTGCGGCGTCCCACGTATTGGCTGGCGTTTTCCACAGCATGTCAAGCTCCTCTTTAGCAGCCCCAGATACTGATTGATGTCGTTCCTGGTTGTTTGGCCCTTCAATTAGCATACTCATGTGAATGTACTTCCTCTTCATGCACAACCAGGGGAAGGTTGTACATCCACACAAACACAGGCCAGGTGCTATGTGTGCTTCTCGCTGCCAAACGGATTGACTCCATCGGTGCTCGCACCCAAAGACGATGTTCCTTGGATCGTTCCCAAATTCTGGGTCTTGAAGTTCAACGCTTACATCGCTCGCATCCTTAGGGTGACTCAGCATCTTGTCTTTTTTATCTATCTCCGGATCATTTGCGTCATCTTCTCGCTTCTTCTCCTCCCTATCCGCGTGCCAACGCAGGAGCTTTGCTACCTTAGGGTCCGCGAAATACCGCTGTAGACGAGGAGTGATCGGAGAGTACCACACCACTTTTCGAGGAGCTTTCTTCCTCTTCTTGTATCGAGTGACGCCGCACACCGGACATATGGTAGACTCCGCGTGCTCGTCCAGATAAATGATGCAATTGTTCGTGCACACATGGTATTTCACGTGCGGTAAATCCAGAGGACACACGATTTTCTTCGCCTCCTCCAAACTGGTCGGGCACTTGTTCCCCTTGGGAAGACGTTCGTGTCAGAATGACATGTTCTCGTCGAAGCATGCATCAGTCATTTTGTGTTTTACCTTCATCTCCAGAGCCATGAGCGTTACTTTCAAGCGGGTATCCTCGGGCCTGCATCCTTCATACAATGGAGTAACCGCGTCTAACTCAAGTTGATCCATCTTGGCTTTCTCTCGGGCGGCAGCTCTTGCGTTATCCGTCTGCTTGAGAAGCAGCTCTTGAATATGAGGGTCCTGCACCCAGCCCATCGATGGTCCAACGTCGTCTGCTCTGCCGACATCATCATCTTCATGATCATGCCCGTCGTCTACTCCGGCATCTTCCTCATCATCATGTCCTGCATCTTCTACATGATGACTGTGTACAGCATCACCGTCGTGATCATCTCCTGGGGATTCTTCGTCTTCTCGCCCACCTGAGCCGCGGTGGTTGTCTTGCTGCCCTTCCTCATTTCTTGCCCGCCCCATGGACAACCGTAGTCATCTTCGCACCTTGCCACCGATAGCCATCCATGAAACCACGCAAGAGCAGGTGGTCCCGCACCTGTTCGAATCTGGGTCCGCAATAAGGCTCTTGACTTGCATCTTCGACACGGACATCTTATCTCCGTCTCGTTCTTTTGAAGCATCTCGGCCTTCGCGGACCTCAAAACCTATTCATGATGCCTTCGGTCATCGTGCGGACCATGGTCGTCTTGAGGGTAGAGCAAAACGATATTTTAGAACCAAGAAAAATTTGGCATGACTTTCCCTAAAAATAGGACCAAACAGAATGCTTAATGCCAAAATTCTCGCCGAAACGGAAATGAATCAACATTCCGGCAAAATATTTGCAACTATCGCATTTCAAATACCATTACATCTCCAAACACATACACATATGCAACACCACAAACATATGCAACACCACGAACATACATAGATCTAGCTAGGCCATAAAAAGTGCATGTGCACATTGTTGTAGGGAGAACAACATAAATATAGCTTCCCCCTTACTTACCTATCAAAACAAGGTAATTTAACCACTTAATTTGAATGAATCTATGGTGGAAATGAGGTGAAAAAGAGGAGGCACCCGAGACAAGGAGGAGGTGGAGAGAATGAAGTGGGGAGAAAGTGAGTGTGGGTAGGAGAGGATGTCCAAAATATCTTGTTGCTGCCCACTTACTAATGGCGCACCAACTCTAAATGCGCCATTAGTAATCCAGGTTACTAATGGCGCACCTTCTGGTGGTGCGCCATTAGTAGTTTTGCAAAAAAAAAAACATACTAATGGCGCCTCCACGATGCGCCATTACTAGTTTAAACTAGTAATGGCGCACGGTGGAACAGTGCGCCATTAGTAGTTTTGCAAAAAAGGAATAAAAATATAATAATAAAACAACATTAGTGGCGAACTTTCCGCAGTGCGCCATTACTAGTTACAACTAGTAATGGCGATCGAGTCTGGATGCGCCATTAGTATGTTTGGACAGGCGCACTAGTTCAAAAAAAAATTTGATACTAATGGCGCACCTTGGGCCTGGTGCGCCATTAGTAGTTTCAACTCTAATGGCGTATCAGAAGGTGGTGCGCCATTAGTATATACTAATGGCGCACCGCTTGTCTGGTGCGCCATTAGTGTCAATCCCATCTATAGCCTTTTTTCTAGTAGTGCCACCCTCGTGGACGGTGGGTGGTCCCCCTCTGGTGCTTTCTTCACACAATATTTTTAATTTATTCCCAAACTAACTTTCGTGGAGTTTCAGGTCTTTTGGAGTTGTGCAGAATAGGTCTCCAATATTTGCTCCTTTTCCAGCCCAGAATTCCAACTGCCGGCATTCTCCCTCTTCATGTAAACCCTATAAAATAAGAGAGAAAAGGCATAAGTATTGTGACATAATGTGTAATAACAGCCCATAATGCAATAAATATAGTTATAAAAGCATGATGCAAAATGGACGTATCAGTGACAACCATATGGCTCCTGCCAGTTGCCGATAACTGTTAGAAAACATGATCATCTCATACAACAATTTATATATCATCACGTCTTGACCATATCACATCACAACATGCCCTGCAAAAACAAGTTAGACGTCCTCTACTTTGTTGTTGCAAGTTTTACATGGCTGCTACGGGCTTGTAGCAAGAACCGTTCTTACCTACGGCAAAAACCACAACAGTGATTCATTTAACCTTCAACAAGGATCGGGCGTAGTCAAACTCGATTCAGCTAAAGTTGGAGAAACAGACACCCACTAGCCACCTGTGTGCGAAGCACGTCGGTAGAACCAGCCTCATGAACGCGGTCATGTAATGTCGGTCCGGGCCACTTCATCCAACAGTACCACCGAATCAAAGTAAGAATTGCGGGTAAGCAGTATGGCTAATATCACCCACAACTCATTGTGTTCCACTCGTGCATATAACATCTACACATAGACCTGGCTCGGATGCCACTGTTGGGGAATGCAGTATTTCAAAAAATTTACCTATGATCACGCAAGATCTATCTAGGAGATGCATAGGAACGAGAGGGGAGAGTGTGTCCACGTACCCTCGTAGATCAAAAGAGAAAGCGTTTAGTAACGCGGTTGACGTAGTCGAACGTCTTCGCGATCAACCGATCAAAGCACTGAACATACGGCACCTCCGGGTTCAGCACACGTTCAGCTCGATGACGACCCTCGAGCTCTTGATCCAGTTGAGGATGAGGGAGAGTTCCATCAGCACGATGGCGTAGCGACAATGATGATGATATTACCAGTGCAGGGCTTCGCCTAAGCACTACTACGATATGACCGAGGTGTGTAATTGTGGAGGGGGGCACCGCACATGGCTAAGAGAAGACTTGGTGTGCCCCCTTCCCACGTATATAATGTGAGGGGGGAGGAGAGGTGGCCGGCCCAAGGGGGACACGCCAAGGGGGGGAGTCCTACTTGGTCTCCTGGTCCAAGTAGGATTCGGCCCCCTCCTTTCCTTTTCGGAGAAGGGGGGAAGTGGAAAGAGGTGGAGGAGAAGAAGGAAAGGGGGGCCGCCCCCCCCCCAACCCTAGTCCAATTCGGATTGGGCTTGGGGGGGGGGGTGCCTCCACCTGTCTGCCGCCTCCTCTCTCCACTAGGGCCCATGAAAGCCCATTAACTCCCCCAGGGGGGGGGGGATTCCGGTAACCCCCGGTACTCCGAAACTTATCCGAGACGACCCGAACCATTCCGGTGTCTGAATGTAACCTTCCAATATATGAATCTTTACCTCTCGACCATTTCGAGACTCCTCGTCATATCTGTGATCACATCCAGGATTCCGAACAACATTCGGTTACCAACATACATAACTCATATATTACTATATCGTCAATGAACGTTTAAGCGTGCGGACCCTACGGGTTAGAGAACTATGTAGACATGGCTGAGACACTTCTCCGGCCAATAACCAATAGTGGAACCTGGATGCCAATATTAGCTCCTACATATTCTATGAAGATCTTTATCGATCGAACCTTATGACACGTAATTCCCTTTGTCATTAGTATGTTACTATTCGATCGTCGGTATCATCATACCAAGTTCAATCTTGTTACCGGCAAGTATCTTTACTCATTCCGTAGTGCATCATCCCGTAAGTTACTCATTAGTCATATTGCTTGCAAGGCTTATAGTGATGTGCACTACCGAGAGGGCCCAGAGATACCTCTCCTATACTCGGAGTGACAAATCCTAATCTTGATCCATGCCAACCCAACAAACACCTTTGGAGACACCTGTAGATCATCTTGATAATCACCCAGTTACGTTGTGACGTTTGATAGCACTCAAGGTGTTCCTCCAGTATTAGGGAGTTGCATAATCTCATAGTTAGAGGAATATGTATAAGTCATGAAGAAAGCAATAGCAGTAAAACTTAACGATCATTATGCTAAGCTAATGGATGGGTCTTGTCCATCACATCATCCTCTAATGATGTGATCCCGTTCATCAAATTACTACACATGTCTATGGTTAGGAAACTTAACCATCTTTGATTAACGAGCAAGTAAAGTAGAGGCATACTAGGGACACTCTGTTTTGTCTATGTATTCACACATGTACTAAGTTTCCGGTTAATACAATTCTAGCATGAATAATAAACATTTATCATGATATCAGGCAATATAAATAACAACTTTCTTATTGCCTCTAGGGCATATTTCCTTCAAGCAAAAGATTGAGAAGCATCCCACCAAGAAACAAAAAAATCTCAAAAGCGAGCATTAAGCATAACTAACACCGAATAATGCACCACAAGTAGGATGTAGTTTCATTGCATAACTATTGACTTTCGTGCTTGCATAGGGAATAACAAACCTTAACATCAATATTCTTACTAAAGCATAATTACTTATCAACATGACTCACATATTATATCATCATACAGCAAAACTATTACAAAGAATCAAGTTTATTTTGTCCAATCATTATCATGAAATTTTTTATTATATCCCTCTTGAATATCTATCACTTTGGGACTAATTTCATATGTTGCTTTTGATAGCTCAAACAAATCTAAGTGAAGAACATGAGCATAAAAAGTTTCTTCTCTCAAAATAATTTAAGTGAAGCATGAGAGAATTTCTTAAAAAAATTCTAACTCTCAAATAATTCTAAGTGAAGCATGAGAGCATTTCTTCAAAGATACTAAAGCACACCATTCTCAAAAAGATATAAGTGAAGCACTAGAGCAATTCCATAGTGCAAAAAGATTTAAGTGAAGGATAAAGAGCATTTTTAACAAATGAAAGCATTATTTTGGCTCTCTCAAATAGGTGTGTCCAGCAAGGATAGATGACACAAAATAAAAAGAAAAACAAGTAAAGACTCATATACAAGATGCTCCAAGCAAAACTCATGATATGTGACGAATAAAAATATAGCTCCAACTAAAATACCGATGGTCGTTAGAAGAAAGAGGGGATGCCACTCGGGGCATCCCCAAGCTTAGTTGCTTGGTTATATTTTAGATAATAGCTTGGGATGCCATGGGGCAACCCAATTTTAGGCTTTTCTTACTCCTTATTCCTTCATCCATCGTGATCTCACCCAAAACTTGGAAATTTCAATCAAACAAAACTCAATAAAACTTCCGTGAGATCCGTTAGTATAACAAAGCAAATTACTACTCTAAGTACTGTTGCAAACCCATTCATATTTTATTCTTGCATTACATCTACTATATTCCAACTTTGCTATGGCTCATACCCCAAGATGATACCAAAGGCTTCGCTTGGCACAACACTAATTAAAATATAAAAACCACAATCATAACAGAGTCATAATTGTGCAAACACTCAAGAACAGAAAGAAAAAGGCAAAAACAAATTTTATTCATTGGGTTGCCTCCCAACAAGCGCTATTGTTTTACGCCCTGCTACATCTTGAGCTTGCCTTGGTTTTCCCCGAAGAGGAGAGGATGATGCCGCACTGTAGCGTAAGTATTTCCCTCAGTTTTTGAGAACCAAGGTATCAATCCAGTAGGAGGCCACACACAAGTCCCTCGTACCTGCACAAAACAATAGCTACTCACGACCAGCGCGATTAGGGGTTTTCAATCCCTTCACGGTCACTTACGAGAGTGATATCTAATAGAGATAATATTTTTGGTATTTTTGGTATATAGATGCAAATTAAAAATAAAAGGCAAAGTAAAAAAACAAAGCAAGTATTAAAAGTGATGGAGATTGATATGATGAGAATAGACCCAGGGGCCATAGGTTTCACTAGTGGCTTCTCTCAAGAGCATAAGTATTCTATGGTGGGTGAACAAATTACTGTTGAGCAATTGACAGAATTGAGCATAGTTATGAGTATATCTAGGTATGATCATGTATATAGGCATCACGTCCCTGACAAGTAGACCGAAACGATTCTGCATCTACTACTATTACTCCACTCCTCGACCGCTATCCAGCATGCATCTAGAGTATTAAGTTAAAAACAGAGTAACGCATTAAGCAAGATGACATGATGTAGAGGGATAATTCATGCAATATGATAAAAACCCCATCTTGTTATCCTCGATGGCAACAATACAATACGTGCCTTGCAACCCTTTACATCCTCGGGTAAGGACACCGCAAGATTGAATCCAAAGCCATGCACTTCTCCCATTGCAAGAATTACCAATCTAGTTGGCCAAACCAAATGGATAATTCGAAGAGACTTGCAAAGATAACTCAATCATACATAAAAGAATTCAGAGAAGATTCAAATATTATTCATAGAGAAGTTGGATCATAAACCCACAATTCATCTATCTCAACAAACACACTGCAAAAAGAAGATTACATCGAATAGATCTCCACGAGAGAGGGGATAACATTGTATTGAGATCCAAAAAGAGAGAAGAAGCCATCTAGCTACTAACTATGGACCCGAAGGTCTGAGGTAAACTACTCCCACTTCATCGGAGAGGCTATGGTGTTGATGTAGAAGCCCTCCGTGATGGATGCCCCCTCCGGCGGAGCTCCGGAACAGGCCCCAAGATGGGATCTCGTGGATACAGGAAGTTGCGGTGGTGGAATTAGGTTTTTGGCTCCTGTTCTGATCGTTTGGGGGTACGTAGGTATATATAGGAGGAAGGAGTACGTCGGTGGAGCAACAGGGGGCCCACGAGGCAGGGGGGCACGCCCTAGGGGGGGCACCCTCGTGACCGCCTCCGTTGTTCCTTGGCGTAGGGTCCAAGTCTCCTGGATCAAGTTCGGTGAGAAAATCACGTTTCCGAAGGTTTCATTCCGTTTGGACTCTGTTTGATATTCTATTTCTTCGAAACACTGAAAAAGGCAAAAAACAACAATTCTGGGTTGGGCCTCCGCTTAATAGGTTAGTCCCAAAAATAATATAAAAGTGGAAAATAAAGCCCAATATAGTCCAAAACAGTAGATAAAGTAGCATGGAGCAATAAAAAATTATAGATACGTTGGAGATGTATCAGGCATTCCCAAGCTTAATTCCTTCTCGTCCTCGAGTAGGTAAATGATAAAAAAGAATTTTTGATGCGGAGTGATACTTTGGCATAATTTCAATGTAAATCTTCTTAATTGTGATATGAATATTCAGATCCGAAAGAATACAAAATAAAAGTTCATATTGATAAAAGAAATAGTAATACTTCAAGCATACTAATCAAAGTAATCATGTCTTCTCAAAATAGCATGGCAAAAGAAAGTTCATCCCTACAAAATCATATAGTTAGGCTATGCTTCATTTTCGTCACACAAAGATGTTCCCAACTTCTATACCCCGGATGACAAGCCTAGCAATTGTTTCATACGTAAATAATCTCAAACTTTTTCAACCTTCATGCAATACATGAGCGTGAGCCATGGATATAGCACTATGGGTGGAATAGAATATGATGATGGGGATTGTATGGAGAAGACAAAAAGGAGAAAGTCTCACGTTGACGAGGATAATCAACGGGCTATGGAGATGCCCATCAATTGATGTCAACATGAGGAGTAGGGATTGCCATGCAACGGATGCACTAGAGCTATGAATGCTCAACAAAAGAAAACTAGTGGGTGTGCATCCAACTTGCTTGCTCATGAAGACCTAGGGCATTTGAGGAAGCCCATCGTAGGGATATACAAGCCAAGTTCTATAATGAAAAATTCCCACTAGTATGAAAAAGATAACTTATGAGACTCACTATATGAAAAACATGGTGCTACTTTGAAGCACAATATATGAGACTCACTACATGAAGAACAAGGTGCTACTTTGAAGCACAATATATGAGACTCACTACATGAAGAACAAGGTGCTACTTTGAAGCGCAAGTGTGGAAACAAAGAGATAGTCACATTGCCCTTTTTATTTATTTTATTTTTTGGGCCTTTCTTTTTTTCTTTTTGGCCTTTCTCTTTTTTTGGGAAATGCTCTAATAATGATGATCATCACACTTCTATTGATTACAACATAAGGATTACAACTCGATACTAGAACAAGATATGACTCTATATGAATGCCTCCGGCGGTGTACCGGGATGGTGCAATGAATCAAGAGTGACATGTATTAAAAATGATGCATGGTGGCTTTGCCACAAATACGATGTCAAATACATGATCATGCAATGGCAATATGACAAAAGTAAGGTATGTCATGATGATGAACGGAACGGTGGAAAGTTGAATGGCAATATATCTCGGAATGGCTCTGGAAATGCCATAATAGGTAGGTATGGTGGCTGTTTTGAGGAGGATATAAGGAGGTTTATGTGTGATAGAGCGTATCATATCACGGGGTTTGGATGCACCGGCGAAGTTTGCACCAACTCTCAATGTGAGAAAGGGCAATGCACGGTACCGAAGAGGCTAGCAATGGCGGAAAGGAAAAAGTGCGTATAATCCATGGAATCAACATTAGTCGAAAGAACTCATATACCTACTACAAAAATTTAGAAGTCATAAAAAATCAAGTACTACGCGCATGCTCCTAGGGGGATAGATTGGTAGGAAAAGACCATCGCTCGTCCCCGACCGCCACTCATAAGGATGCACAAGCCAGGTACACTTCATGTTTCAAATTTGTTACACAACTTTAACCATACGTGCATGCTACGGGATTTGCTAACTTCAACACAAGCATTCTTTAAATTCATAATCATCCAACCAGCATGACTTTAATATTACCACCTCCATATCTCAAAACAATTATCAAGTATCAAACTTTTCTTAGTATTCAACGAACTCAAAAGAAAGTTTTACATATCTTGAATACCAAGCATATTAACATTAAGCAAATTACCATGCTATTTATGACTCTCAAAATAATCTAAGTGAAGCATGAGATATTAATAGTTTCTTTAAAACAAATCCACCACCATGCTCTAAAAGATCTAAGTGAAGCACTAGAGCAAAAATTATCAAGCTCAAAAGATATAAGTGAAGCACTATGAGCATAACTATCAAACTCAAAAAATATAAGTGAAGCACTATGAGCATTCTATCAAATTCAAATTCATGTATGGCTCTATCAAAAGGTGTGTACAGCAAGGATGGTTGTGGTAAACTAACAAGAAAATACGCAAATAATACAAGGCACTCCAAGCAAAAACACTTATCATGTGCTGAATAAAAATATAGCTCCAAGTAAATTACCGACGGAAGTAGACGAAAGAGGGGATGCCTTCCGGGGCATCCCCAAGCTTTGACTTTTTGGTGTCCTTGGATTATCTTGGGGGTGCCATGGGCATGCCCAAGCTTAGGCTCTTGCCACTCCTTGTTCCATAATCCATCAAAAGAATTCACCCAAAACTTGAAAACTTCACAACACAAAACTCAATAGAAATCTCGTGAGCTCCGTTAGAGAAAGAAAACATAAGACTACTTTAATGTACTGTAATGAACTCATTATTTATTTATATTGGTGTTAAACCTACTGTATTCCAACTTCTCTATGGATCATAAACTATTTTACTAGCCATAGATTCATCAAAATAAGCAAACAACACACGAAAAACAGTTTCTGTCAAAAACAGAATCTGTCAAAAACAGAACAGTCTGTAGTAATATGTAACTAACGCAAAATTCTGGAAATCAAAAAATTCTACAAAAATTAGACGACCTGGTAAATTTGTTTATTGATCAGCAGAAATTGGAATCAGTATTTTATCACATTCTGGTGATTTTTAACAATTCGGGCACTGAGCACAAAGTTTCTGGAAATTACAGCAAGATCAAATAACTATCATCCAAGAAGATCCAATAGGTTTAACTTGGCACAAACACTAATTAAAAGATAAAACCACATCTAAACAGAGGCTAGATGGATTATTTATTCATAAACAGAAGCAAATACAAAAAACAAAAAATAAAATTGGGTTGCCTCCCAACAAGCGCTATCATTTAACGCCCCTAGCTAGGCATAAAAGCGAGGATATATCTAGGTATTGCCATCTTTAGTTTTCAGTTTTTTAGCGGAGTCATGCTCGAATCCGGGGGGTTCTTTCCGCTTCCCTTCATACTCGGAAATTTTTAGATCTAAAGAATCCAACCGCTTATTACAAAGAGTAATCAACATATTCATGCGGTGAAGATTTCCGCTAACACTTTTAAGAGGCTCAAGAGACTTTTGTAAAAAAATTGTTACTTCGCAAATCTTCTCAAACACTTGGGTTTCTTCCTGGGTAGGATGAGATCCTCCCTTTTGGGGTAATGTTCCCACTATTCCCTCTATAATTTCATGCGCAATATTGGGATCAATCTCAATGAAATTTCCCTTGGCAATGCAATCCAAGAGTTGTCTATGTGTCATATTTAACCCAACATAAAAATTACGAAGAAGAATTCTAAAGTTCACCTTTAGGGTGCACTTATGATAAGATTCCATCATCCTATACCAAGCATCTTTTAAGTTTTCTCCTTGCCTTTGCTTGAAGTGAAGAGCTTCAAACTCGGGAGACATAGGAGCGGATAAGGAATTAGACATACCGACAAGCAAGCAAACTAACAAACGAGCAAACAAACGGACGAGGAAAAGGCAACGGAAAGACAGGAGGAGATTGGCAAAGAAAGGGCGAATAAAACGGCAAGGGTGAAGTGGGGGAGAGGAAAACAAGAGGCAAATGGAAAATAATGTAATGCGAGAGATAGGGATTGTGATGGGTACTTGGTATGGTTGACTTTTGCGTAGACTCCCCGGCAACGGCGCCACAAATCCTTCTTGCTACGTCTTGAGCTTGCGTTGGTTTTCCCCGAAGAGGAGAGGATGATGCAGCACAGTAGCGTAAGTATTTCCCTCAGTTTCTGAGAACCAAGGTATCCATCCTGTAGGAGGCCACACACAAGTCCCTCGTACCTGCACAAAACGATAGCTACTCGCAACCAACGCGATTAGGGGTTGTCAATCCCTTCACGGTCACTTACGAGAGTGAGATTTGATAGAGATAATATTTTTGGTATTTTTAGTATATAGATGCAAAGTAAAAATAAAAGGCAAAGTAAAAACAAAGCAAGTATTAAAAGTGATGGAGATTGATATGATGAGAATAGACCCGGGGCCATAGGTTTCACTAGTGGCTTCTCTCAAGAGCATAAGTATTCTACGGTGGGTGAACAAATTACTGTTGAGCAATTGACAGAATTGAGCATAGTTATGAGTATATCTAGGTATGATCATGTATATAGGCATCACGTCCATGACAAGTAGACCGAAACGATTCTGCATCTACTACTATTACTCCACTCATGGACCGCTATCCAGCATGCATCTAGAGTATTAAGTTAAAACAGAGTAACGCCGATGACATGATGTAGAGGGATAAATTCATGCAATATGATAAAAACCCCATCTTGTTATCCTCGATGGCAACAATACAATACGTGCCTAGCAACCCTTTCTGTCACTGGGTAAGGACACCGCAAGATTGAACCCAAAGCCATGCACTTCTCCCATTGCAAGAACTACCAATCTAGTTGGCCAAACCAAACGGATAATTCGAAGAGACTTGCAAAGATAACTCAATCATACATAAAAGAATTCAGAGAAGATTCAAATATTATTCATAGATAAGTTGGATCATAAACCCACAATTCATCAGTCTCAACAAACACACCGCAAAAAGAAGATTACATCGAATAGATCTCCACGAGAGAGGGGATAACATTGTATTGAGATCCAAAAGAGAGAAGAAGCCATCTAGCTACTAACTATGGACCCAAGGTCTGAGGTAAACTACTCACACTTCATTGGAGAGGCTATGGTGTTGATGTAGAAGCCCTCCATGATGGATGCCCCTCCGTGAGCTCCTAACAGGCCCCAAGATGGGATCTCGTGGATCAGGAAGTTGCTGCGGTGGAATTAGGTTTTGGCTCCTGTTCGATCGTTTGAAGTGCGTGAGGTATATATAGGAGGAAGGAGTGCGTCGGTGGAGCAACAGGGGCCCACGAGGTAGGGGCGCGCCCTAGGGGGGCGCCCCACCTCGTGACCGCCTCCGTTGTTCCTTGGCGAGGGTCCAAGTCTCTGGATCACGCTCGTGAGAAAATCACGTTTCGAAGGTTTCATTCCGCTTGGACTCCGTTTGATATTCTGTTTCTTCGAAACACTGAAAAAGGCAAAAAAGCCAGCAATTCTGGGTTGGGCCTCCGGTTAATAGGTTTGTCCCAAAAATAATATAAAAGTGGAAAATAAAGCCCAATATAGTCCAAAACAGTAGATAAAGTAGCATGGAGCAATTAAAAATTATAGATACATTGGAGACGTATCACGCCCCTAGCTAGGCATAAAGCAAAGATTCAAGTATTGTCATCTTTATTTCTTGGTCCATAGGATGCCCTCATGATTGATTCATATGGTGGCTTAATTCTTCTTCTAGGGAAGTGTTACATACCCTTCCTTAGTGGAAATTGAAATTTAATATTGCCTTCTTTCATATCAATCACGGCACCAATAGTACGTAAAAACGGTCTACCAAGTATAATTGGACAAGATGGATTGCAATCAATATCAAGAACATTAAAATCTATGGGCACATAATTCCTATTTGCAAGAATAAGAACATCATTAATTCTTCCCGAAGGATTTTTGATAGTAGAATCCGCCAACTACAAATTTAAAGAACAGTCTTTAATATTGGTAAGACCAAGGACATCACATAAAGATTTCGGAATTGTGGAAACACTAGCACCCAAGTCACATAAAGCAAAACACTCATAATTTTTAATCTTGACTTTGATAGTATGTTCCCATTCATCATGTAATTTTCTAGGAATTGAAATCTCTAACTCCAACTTTTCTTCCAAAACTTTCATCATAGCATCACTGATATGTTAAGTAAAAGCTTTATTTTATTCATAAGCATGGGGTGAATTTATCATGGATTGCAACAAAGAAATACAATCAATCAAAGAACAATTATTATAATTAAAGTCTTTGTAATCCAAAAGAGTGGGCACATCACTAGTTAAAGTTTTGACCTCTCCAAACCCACCTTTATCAATTTTTTCAACAAGATTTTCACCCTCCAAATTATCGGGACACCTTCTAACTAAAGCTGACTCTTCTTTAGTCCCTTTATCAGCAATTTTAATTTTACGAAACAAAGTATCAATAGAAGAAACACCAATCATTTTAAGATCATCATTTTTATGAAAGCAATCGCTAGAAAACGCTTTTCCTAAAAGTTCTGTTTCGGCTCTAAGCATAGCGGTTCTTTTCTTACTTTCATCCATAGAAACATATAAAGCTTTAATTGATTATTCAACCTTAGGCACAAAAATTTTCGTCTTGAGATTATCTACATCATGATAAATTATATCAATGCTTCTAGACATATCATCAATCTTATTCAACTTTTCCTCTATCGTACTGTTGAAAACTTTTTGAGCATTGACAAATTATTTAATATTATTCTCAAGATCAGAGGTGTTCCTATTATTATTATAAGAAGGGTTACCATAGGAATTACCATAATTATTAGAGGAATTTCCCGAAAAAGGTCTAGGATTGAAATTACCTCTATAAGCATTGTTATTAAAATTGTTACGCGAAACAAATTTCACATCTACGGCATCACTATTTTGCTCAATCAAAGTATACAAAGGCACATCATTAAGATCAATAGGAGCATTTTTATTAGAAACCAACTTCATAAGAGCATCAAGTTTTTCACTCAAATACTTTATTTCCTCAACCGGATTAACCTTTTTACTAGTAGGCGCTCTTTCTGTATGCCATTGTGAATAATTTGCCATAATATTATCTAGCAATTTAGTAGCTTCACGCAAAGTAATTTCCATAAAAGTACCACCCGCGACAGAATCTAAAAGATTTCTGGAAACAAAATTCAATCCTGCATAAAAAAATTGTATGATCATCCAAAGATTTAAACCATGAGTAGGACAATTCCATAGCATCAATTTCATTCTTTCCCAAGATTGTGCACATGTTCATGCTCAAGTTGCTTAAAATTCATGATCTGAGTTCTAAGGGAAATACTTAGTAATAAAAACATCTTTGCACTTATCCCAAGAATCGATACTGTTTCAAGGCAATGAAGAAAACCAAATTTTTGCACGATCTCGCAAAGAAAACGGGAATAATTTCAACTTTACAATATCATTGTCCACATCTTTTTTCTTTTGCATATTGCATTATTCCACGAATGTGTTAAGATGGGACGCGACATCCTCATTAGAAGTACCGGAAAATTGATCTTTCATTACAAGATTCAACAAAGCGGCATTAATATCACAAGACTCCGTACTAGTGGCGGGAGGAGCAATCGGAGTGCTAATAAAATCATGATTATTGGAGAAAAATCACACAACTTGGGATTTTCTTGAGACATCGCAACTACGCAAACAAGAACATAAGAAAAAACAGATCAGACGAGAAAACGGCGAAAAAAGAGGGCGAATAGAACGACAAATTTTTGTGAAGTGGGGGAAATGAAAACGAGAGGCAAATGGAAAATAATGTAAATTGCAAGGAGATGAGATTTGTGATTAGGAAACCTGATAGATGTTGATGATGTCTACCCGGCAACGGCGCCAGAAATTTCTTTTGATGCGGCCTGAACTACGTCGGTATTTCCCCAAAGAGGAATGGATGATGCATCAGAGCTACAGTAGGTATTTCCCTCAATGATGATACCAAGGTTATCGAACCAGTAGGAGAACCACGCAACACTATGTAAATGACACTTGCACACAAAGAACAAATACTTGCAACCCCACGTAAAAGAGGGGTTCTCAATCCCTCCCGGGTAAAAAGATAGATAAATTTGTAGTAGATTAGATAAATTGATCTCGCGGGAACGTGAGATAAAATAAATAACAATAAATTCCAGCAAGGTGTTTTTGGGTTTTTGGATTAATAGATCTGAAAATAAAAGCAAATAAAGACAGATCTCTAAGGCAAATATGATAGAGAAGAGACCCGGGGGCCGTAGATTTCACTAGTGGCTTCTCTCGAGAAAAATAGCATATGGTGGGTAAATAAATTACTGTTGGGAATTTGATAGAACTTCAGATAATTATGACGGTATCCAGGCAATGATCATTATATAGGCATCACGTCCAAGATTAGTAGATCGACTCCTGCCTGCATCAACTACTATTACTCCACACATCGACCACTATCCAGCATGCATCTAGTCTATTAAGGTCATGGAAAAACGGAGTAATGCAATAAGAACGATGACATAATGTAGACAAGATCTATTCATGTAGGAATAGACCCCATCTTGTTATCCTTAATAGCAATGATACTGTTGGGGAACGTAGTATTTCAAAAAAATTACCTACGATCACGCAAGATCTATCTTGGAGATGCATAGCAACGAGACGGGAGAGTGTGTCCAGGTACCCTCGTAGCAATAATACAAATCATCATCGAACGTTAAGCGTGTGGACCCTACGGGTTCGAGAACTATGTAGACATGACCGAGACACATCTCCGGTTAATAACCAATAGCGGAACTTGGATGCTCATATTGGCTCCTACATATTCTACGAAGATCTTTATCGGTCAAACCGCATAACAACATATGTTATTCCCTTTGTTATCGGTATGTTACTTGCCCGAGATTCGATAGTCAGTATCTTCATACTTAGTTCAATCTCGTTACCGACAAGTCTCTTTACTCGTTCCGTAATGCATCATCCCGCAACTAACTCATTAGTCACATTGCTTGCAAGGCTTATAGAGATGCGCATTATCAAGAGGGCCCAGAGACACCTCTCCGAAACTCGGAGTGACAAATCCTAATCTCGATCTATACCAACTCAACAAAAACCTTTGGAGACACCAGTAGAGCATCATTATAATCACCTAGTTACGTTGTGACGTTTGATAGCACACAAAGTGTTCCTCCAGTAATCGGGAGTTTCGTAATCTCATAGTCAGAGGAATATGTATAAGTCTTGAAGAAAGCAATAGCAATAAAACTAATATGATCATTATGCTAAGCTAACGGATGGGTCTTGTCCATCACATCATTCTCCTAATGATGTGATCCCGTTCATCAAATGGCAACACATGTCTATGGTTAGGAAACTTAACCATCTTTGAATAACGAGCTAGTCAAGTAGAGGCATACTAGGCACATTCTGTTTTGTCTATGTATTCACACATGTACTAAGTATTCGGTTAATACAATTCTAGCATGAATAATAAAACTTTATCATGATATAAGGAAATATAAATAACAACTTTATTTTTACCTCTAGGGCATATTTCCTTCAGTCTCCCACTTGCACTAGAGTCAATAATCTAGTTCACATCGTCATGTGATTTAACACCAATTGTTCACATCTTTATGTGATTAGTTCACATGTCCATGTGACTAATACCCAAAGGGTTTACAAGAGTCAATAATCTAGTTCACATCGCTATGTGATTAACACCCAAAGAGTGATTATGTTTTGCTTTGTGAGAGAAGTTTAGTCAACGGGTCTACCACATTCAGAGTCGTATGTATTTTGCAAATTTTCTATGTCTACCATGCTCTGCACGGAGCTACTCTAGCTAATCGCTCCCACTTCCAATATGTATCCATATTGAGACTTAGAGTCATCCGGTTCAGTGTCAAAGCTTGCAACGATGTAACCCTTTACGACGAACTTTTTGTCACCTCCATAACCGAGAAACATGTACTTATTCCACTAAGGATAAATTTGACCGCTGTCCAGTGATCTACTCCTGGATTACTATTGTGCCCTCTTGCCAAACTCATGGTGAGGTACACAATAGGTCTGGTACACATCATAGCATACTTTATAGAACCTATGACTAAGGCATAGGGAATGACTTTTCATTCTCTTTCTATTTTCTGCCGTGGTTGGGTTTTGAGTCTTTACTCAACTTCACACCTTACAACTCAGGCAAAACTCCTTCTTTGACTGATCCATTTTGAACTCCTTCAAAATCTTATCAAGGTATGTACTCGTCAAAAGTCTTATCAAGCGTCTTGATCTATCTTTATAGATCTTGATGCCCAATATACAAGTAGCTTCACTGAGGTCTTTCATTGAAAAATTCTTATTCAAGTATCCTTTTATGCTATCCGGAAATTATGTATTATTTCCAATCAACAATATGTCATCCACATATAATATCAGAAATGCTACAGAGCTCCCACTCACTTTCTTGTAAATACAGGCTTCTCCAAAAATCTGTATAAAACCATATGCTTTGATCACACTATCAAAGAGTACATTCCAACTCCGAGATGCTTGCACCAGTCCATAAATGGATCACTGGAGCTTACACACTTTTTTAGCACCTTTCATACTGACAAAACCTTCTGGTTGCATCATATACAACTCTTCTTTAAGAAATCCATTAAGGAATGCAGTTTTGACATCCATTTGCCAAATTTCATAAAATGCGACAATTGCTAACATGATTCAGACAGACCTTTTGCGATAATTCGAGCTTTGTAGATAGTAACACTACTATCAGTGTTCGTCTTCCTCTTGAGGATCCATTTAATCTCAATGGCTCGCCGATCATCGGTCAAGTCAATCAAAGCCATACTTTGTTCTCATACATGGATCCCATCTCAGATTTCATGGCCTTAAGCCATTTCGTGGAATCTGGGCTCATCATCGCTTCCTAATAGATCGTAGGTTCGTCATGGTCAAGTAACATGACCTCCAGAACAAGATTACCGTACCACTATGATACAGATCGTACCCTGGTTGACCTACGAGGTTCGGTAGTAACTTGATCTGAAGTTTCATGATCATCATCATTAGCTTCCTCACTAATTGGTATAGGAATTACTGGAACTGATTCCTGTGATGAACTACTTTCCAATTAGGGAGAAGGTACAACTACCTCATCAAGTTCTACTTTCCTCCCACTCCCATCTTTCGAGAGAAACTCCTTCTCTAGAGAGGATCCATTCTTAGCAACAAAGATCTTGCCTTGGGATCTGTGATAGAAGGTGTACCCAACAGTTTCTTTTGGGTATCCTATGAAGACGCACTTCTCCGATTTGGGTTCGAGCTTATCAGGCTGAAGCTTTTTCACATAAGCATCGCAACCTCAATGTCGGTGTCAAAACCGGCGGATCTCGGGTAGGGGGTCCCGAACTGTGCGTCTAGGCGGATGGTAACAGGAGACAAGGGACACGATGTTTTACCCAGGTTCGGGGCCTCTTGATAGAGGTAAAACCCTACGTCCTGCTCGATTGATATTGATATTGTGGATGTTTACAAGAGTGGATCTACCACGAGATCAAGGAGGCTAAACCCTAAAAGCTAGCCTATGGTATGATTGTAAGGGTTGTTGTTATCTCCTACGGACTAGAGCCATCCGGTTTATATAGACACCGGAGAGGGATAGGGTTACATAGAGTCGGTTACAATGGTAGGAGATCTACATATCCGTATCGCCAAGCTTGCCTTCCACGCCAAGAAAAGTCCCATCCGGACACGGGGCGAAGTCTTCAATCTTGTATCTTCATAGTCTTGGAGTCCGGTCGATGATGATAGTCCGGCTGATGATAGTTTGGCTGATGATGGTAGTCCGGCTATCCGGACACCCCCTAATCCGGGACTCCCTCAGTAGCCCCTGAACCAGGCTTCAATGACGATAAGTCCGGCGCGTATGTTGCTTGGCATTGCAAGGCGGGTTCCTCCTCCGAATGATAGAAGATTGTGAACACCAGGATAATGTCCGGCTCTGCAAAATATATTCCACATTCCACCGTAGAGAGAATAATAATATATACACAAGTTCAATCTGCTGACGCTTTTTGTGGCATGACGTCACACCACTACCAAGCCATTACTTGAATTTTTTTTACTTTACCACCTCAGTGAATTTAGCGAGGCGGTTTCCTTGGCACGTCTTGTCGAAGCAGATATCGTGTTTCCCTTTAATCCGGGATTCTCATTAATACGGACGTGGGTAACCCAACCGCGCCCGTTCGCCACGCCCTCTCTATCGAAGGCGAGTCCCAAACGGTCACGGAGACGGCTCTTGGTATTCTCCCTCTTTATAACGGGACCAAGGCTCGTTTCTTTTCTTCAATCCTCCATCGAATCCTCTCCCCGCTCCAAGTTCCAGCACCTGGAGCTCCAGATTCGAGCGCTTCGGACTTTCAACGATGTCCGGTTCCGACCTCCAGGGCCGGTGGATGCGACAGAGGAGGACGTGCTAAGGTTGCGGGAGGCCAAGTACCTGGCTTATGAGATTTCGCACAGGTTGCCTGCCGAAGGGCAGGCTATCCCCACCCCCGAGCCCGGCGAGTATGTCGTTTCAGTATCCCACCTCCGTCGGGTTTAGGCTTCCGATGGATCCTTTTGTGAGAGGGCTCATGTTTTACTATGGGTTGGAATTCCACGATTTGGCTCCGGAGTCCATCCTCCATATTTCTGCGTTTATTGTCGTCTGTGAAGCCTTCCTCCGCGTCGCCCCTCACTTCGGCCTGTGGCTGAAGACCTTCAATGTGGCGCCGAAGATGATCGGGGCGCTGCGAGTCTTGCGGGGTGGCCATACGTAAGAGGGCCGATGCCCCGTGGCCTGCTGGCTCCTTCCAAGAGGAGCTCGCCCGTGGCAGCAAGAGTGGTTCTATATTACCGCTCGAGGGGCCGCAGACAAAAGCCGCCGCCCTATTCCGCCGGGACCTCCACGACGGTTGATGTCGTGGGTCAACCAGGGCTCAAGCTGGGGCCGTCAAAGGACGTGCCCCTACTGCAGGGCCGGAATCGAGATCTCCAAAGCGAGGGAGGTCGATATGGTGGTGGTGATGCAGGTTATGCTGATTAGGCGTCTCCCGCCTGCAAACGCCGCCCTCTCGGCTATGGGAGTTCAATCCGGAGGGCCCACGGATTCTTCAACACTTCATGGGTATGACACCCCTGGAGATGTACAAATTATTATTCGGATCGCAAGAGGTGCGTCCGGAATTGACCGAGGATGGTGGCCTAAGCTGCAATCGCCCGGATACTCAGGTAAGTAGTTCCGAGTCCGGACATACCGTTTGTTTGCCTTTCGATGATTCGCCTTATGACCAACTTCCTTCTACACAGGAGTGGATAGCGGAAGCAAAATTGATACGGTGTCCGGCTCCCCTCCCTGAGACCGCGTCGGATCCCGTGCTGGTCCGGATGCTTGAGGTTGCGCCTTCAGAGGAAGACGAAGGAGAATCCCTCCCTCCAAGGGGAGAAGAGGACTGCCTCCGAGGACCCGGGGGCAAAAGCCCCTAAACGGGGGAAGAAATCTTCGCCATAGGGTCCTGCGTCCGGGGAGGCCCCGGCCGCACAATCTCCGTTAAAGAGTCAGCCCTCCAACGAGCCGTAAGTAGAAAGAAAGGAGTTTGATAATAAGGGACATCCCTATTTGTGCTTCTGAGGATAACTAAAGTTTTTACCTTGTAGTTCGGATCTCCGTCCTTCGCAAATGAGCTCATCTTCGGGGGACCTTCGTCCGGAGATGATGGAGAGCGAGACGCCTCCGTCCGGGGCGCCGTCGGATAGGGCGGACGAGCCTGAAGTGTCGTCACGGAGGGAGCCCCCGGGTTTAGCAAGGCCGGATAGTTCGGCGCCAACTGGAGTACGGCTAAAGGATCTGCTTGAGAAGGCGTCTATCTCAGAAGATCACCGCGCATTGATGAGCATGGTGATTGAAAGGATTTCGTCCAAGGCGGTTACTACAATGCCGTCGGGAGTTTTTGGCGGGGTTTGAGGTACGTAAAAATGACACACCTTTTAATAGTTTTGCATATAGAATGCGCCCTGTATAGATAGTAGCCCCTGAGACTCGGTAGGTTGTCAAAATCGACAGCGTGCCGAGGATCAAAATCGCAGGTTTAAATTCCCGTCGTGCCGATGCAGGTGGCGGGTCGTCCGGGGGCCAGCCGGATTGATGGAGTTGCTGAACTAAAGCGGCAACTCGATGTTGCGGATGCGGACATCACGCTGGTCAACAGGCGACTTGATGAGTCGCAAGGTAAGTGTTACTGCGCGGTCACTTGGTAAGGGAGCCGAAGCCAGCTCCTTACAACATGTGCGTGAAATGCAGATAGTGCCGCTGCTGTGGAGAGCCTTCGGGCCGAACTTGCTCAAGCCAAGGAGCAGGCCAGAAGGAGTAATGCGGCGGCCTCGAGGGCGGCCGAGGAGTTAGCGGCCGAAAGGGTCGCACACTGCCGAAGCAGGGAAGAGATAGCCGAAATGGCCGTGAAGTTAAAAGATGCTACCGACCGCAATGAGGCTCTTGGGAAGGAGCGCCTAGCGGGGCAAGAAGACCTGCGGAAGGACACCGCCGAAGCCAAGGATGCCTGCTCTGCAATGCGGGCTGTAAAGGAAGAGCTGCGCCAGGCCGGAGATATTGTAGCTGGCAAGCCTTTTCTGCTGCGCCGAAGGTTTACGGATCCAAAATATGCTCAGCTGGGCCAACTATGGGGTCCAGAGGACCCTTATATGGACTTAGCAGCGAGTGCGGCGGATGCCGTTGTGCATTTTCGAAGCCAGAAGGATCACAAGACGGAAGAGCTGTTTTGGTCTCAATTCCATAGTCCGGAGCGTTCACTTCCGCAGACCGACCGTTTGGCCGAGTGGGCTGAGCTAAATAGGTTGTCCGGGCTTGCTATGACGGATATTGTGTCCCATATCCGGCCGGATAGGCCCCAGCCGAAGAGTTACTTTGGCTTATTGCAGCAATTTCTTGGGGCGGTGCCGCATATCAAGGCGATGAAGCAGTCGGCCTGCATAGAGGGTGCGCGGATGGTGCTCGCCCGTGTGAAGACACATTGGACAGAGATGGATGCCACCGCTGTTGCGACCTCGGGTTCGGATGGTAACCGGTTACCCGCCGAGCACTATTTTGGCGAAGTGTTGCGTGGTGCTCGAGTAATAGAGTCGCAGTGCTCAAAAAATGTTACGTTCGAATGAATGTTTATATGATGTAAAACGATAATGATGATGTAAGCGCCTTTTATACTTGTGCGTTCAAGTAATAGAATATCTCCTATGCGGCCGTTCATGTATACGTGAGTATAACCTGAAAGATGGCAGTCGTCGGCTTCAGCCCCCACGCACAAGGTGCGGGGGTCTTCGCAAAAAATAGCGTGTTTTCACACTTAATCCGACGTCTCGGTCCTGTAAAGGAGGTGGTAGCGTAGCAAACGAGGCAACCGGACTATAATGCTTTATCACTTTCACTTAGCCATGGAGTTCGAGGGTGGGGCTACGACATAGCCCCGGGGCACCGCGCTCTCCGAATTTGGGGCCAGATGTGCTCGGCCGAAACGGCCCTTCACAAAGGAGGAATCCTAAACATTCCATGGTCGATCGAGTGGTTGACCAGTCTCTCTGTATCATGACGGTCAGTTTTGGCTTTCTCTCGAGGTGCTCGCCAAATTAACTGGGGCACAATCGCGAGAGTTCTCCTGGAGCCGTTAGCCGATGATACGGAACGTAAGGCAGCAAAACACGGAGTCGGGCAAACCCAACATTTGACCAAAGACATGATTCGAGCTGATGCATATAAGGCCTAACTCGAGACGCCGAACACTCCCGAAGGTGTTCGGTCTTTATAATAGCGGGCAAAACAAAGCCCTAAGCCCCTTGTGTCCAGTGCACGGCAGGTTCTTCTAGCGGCCGATGCCAAAACGCCGATCTCCACTCTGGTTATAATGATAAACCAAGGGATTATAGCAACAAGAGACAGAAGAAAGGTTTACGAGGGTCTTAGTCGAAAAGAGTCCTTACAACGGGTCCCTACGCACGCGCTGTGTCTCCGTTGTGCCGTATCACGGACGGTGTGCACGCTGTTCATCTGTAAAAAGAGAGGTACTTGGTTGGAAAAGAAATAAATGCGAGAAAGTGCATAAAAATTGAAATATAGATTAATAAAGCTGAGCCTATGCTAGCTCATTATGGCTTATATGTACAAACCCTTGTGAAGGGGGTGTGCGGCTAGGTAGCCCCTAGTTTATTTATTCCGGACTCGTCCAACCGTGTCCGGGGTCTCAAACGACCTTTTAATGAAATGATGCCACGTGGACCAGGCATTTTAAGCGTAAGAGACGCGTAATGTGGTATTGCATTGAAGCGGACGAAAGCTTCCCGTCCCAGTGATGCTTGATAGCTACTTTTAAATGGGGCGACATGAAAGGTTAGCTTTTCTCGTCAGAAGTTGTCAGGTGTCCCTAACACAACTTCTAGTAATAATGAAACTGTGCACCTGGCGTAAGGGCCTGGCGCCACTCCTTTGAAGGAAGTGCGGCTATGCCGAATTGTATTAAGGTCTATCCCAACTTGCGGATTGTGTCCGGATATAGCAGGTTCAAGTCACTGCCGCCGTCCATCAAAACATGTGTTAATTGCAGTCCGTCTATTATGGGATCCAATATCAGGGCAGTCTATCCAGCGTTCCGGATACTTCTGGACGAATCCAGATGGTCGAAAGTGATTGGTTTTGATGTCCAATCTCGGTGTTCCACTAGGGTGGACCGTGTGACACTTGTCTTTAGCGAGTGCCGTGTTGGTTTTCCGTACTATCACGTGAAGCGAGTTTACTGTTTTGACTTCTTGTGGGAAAGTCTTTTGACCTCCGGTGCTCTGCTGGTGGGGTTCGTCATCGTCCTCGCTTGGCGCATCGAGCCCCTTGTGTCCGGCGTTGAGTCTGCCGGACTGTTTAAAAACCCAACAATTTCGGTTGGTATGGTTTGCAGGCCTTCCGGGGGTACTGTGGATTTGACATATCCGATCTAAAATTTTGTTTAAATTTGATAGCTCGTCTCTGTTGTCCTTAAGAGGCCGTGTTTTATTGTTTGGCCGCGAGCTTTTGAATCTGGCGTTGACCGCCGTGCCCTTTGGGCTTTTATCTTTATTCCGGCGCTGATCCTGCGCCGTGACTTTCCGTTTCCATCTCTGATCTCGGATGTACTCGGGTCGCTGGTGCTGCATCTTGCTAGCCAGCTGTCTTCTCCTGCACAAAAGCGCGTCATGAGGCTTGTTAGCGTGGCCACTGTTCTTGGCTTCTCTTGGCCGAGGTGTCTGGCGAGCCATTCGTCTCGGACGTTGTATTTAAAAGCTGCTAAGGCTTCGCGTCCGGACGATCGACTATTTGGTTCTTTTGGTAAGGAACCTGTTCCAGAATTTTGCTACCGACTCTCCGGGCTGTTGGGTTATATGACTCAGATCGTCTCGCATCCGGAGGGCGGACATAAGTCCCTTGAAAATTTGCTCTAAACGCGTCCTCAAGCTCTTCCCAACTTCCAACAGTGTTTTCGGGAGGCTTTTGATCCAATGCCGAGCTGGCCCTTTGAGCTTGAGGGTAGGTATTTTATGGCGTGGAGATCATCTCCTCTAGCCATGTGTATGTGTAGTATGTAATCTTCTATCCAGACTCGGGTCTGTTGTCTGTCGTATGCCTCTATGTTTATGGGTTTGAACCTGCTGAAATTCATGATCCAAAGACCTCATCGGTAAAACATAGCGGGTGTCGGCGCCCTGTATTGGGTGTGCCGCTGTCTTGAACACTTGTCGCGTTGTGTTACTTCACAGGGCCCTCTTTTTGACCCGTAGATGGACCTAGTTGGGCCGTCCGTTTTCCTGTGATTATAAGTCGGCTTGTGTGCGGCCCGCTTGTCGCTTTTGGCACATCATCGGCGTCTATCCGCCAGCGGCCTCTTTATTTTTTGACTGTGAGGGCTCTATGGCTTCCTCGTCAAATTCTGGCAGCAACTTGCGCTTCGGGTAGCTCTTTGTTTGATGGCCATTGCCATATATTTCTGCAGTCTTGAATACCTTACTCCACTTCATTCTGAGCGTGTCTTCTGCTGTTTTGAGCTTCCGTTTCTCTTTCTTCAAACTGCTTGCAGTGGCGACGAGTCTTTTGTGTATGCTCTTATGCTCCGGTGTTGTGTCCGGACTGTTGATTGCTCCATGAAGGGGTTGATTGTCCGGCTCGTCCTGTTTGTCGTCCGCTGGTTTGCCCTGCTCTATCGCTGGGTCGTTAGGAAGGATGCTTTGATCGAGGCGGGACTTAGGGCGGCGTCTACGTCGCTGTTTTGGCTGTTTGTCGGCGAGATTATCCTCTGCCGCGTCCCGTTGTTCCTCGTTATCGCTTCCCTTTGGGGTGTCCACCATGTATATGTCGTATGACGAGGTGGTCTTCCAAATGTCTGTAGGCACTGGTTTTAGTAGTCTCGGCATCGATCGTCCATGCCGTCGATGTCTTGAGTCGAGTCGAGTCGTCGGTTAAATCGTCGACGGTGGCCACGAAGTGGGTGGTGGGTGGGCTCTGAATTTCTTCATCGTCGCGTCCCAACCATCCTGGCCGTAGTTCGCCAGGGCTCTCCGGATAGCGAGAGATGCTTGATGAATTCTGAAATCGCCAAGGGCGAGTGGTGAAAGATGTCCGCAGCGGTGAATTCCATGATCGGCGCCCAATCCGATTCGATTGGCGGGGCGCAGGAGGTTGAGTCCGGCACCTCGAGTCATGGGCTTTATGCGGGACAAGGTAAGTGTTCGCTCCATCGCCGTAGAAGTTGCAGCTCGGCGGTGTCCAGCCATCCGTCCTCGATCCGAGCGATCGGCTCCGGACTATGGGTCGGAGCGGATTCGTGTCGACCTCCAAGGTGCTGTCCGTGGCAGAGTTAGGTCATGCCCATCGTGACGAGGCGGCACGCCGATCGGCGGGCTCAGATCCATCAAGATCAAGTCCCGCGGATATCGGCCGTGAAGTTTAGGCTTCAAACCTGACCTAACGGCCGGGCGTAGCTTCGATCTGCTCCAGATGGCCAAGTGAGTTGGCCCGCGATGCGGCCGCCCGAATCTGAAGGTCCGTCCGGGAGAAAAGTCTCGCCCAGGACTGCGTCGTTATCTATTGAAGAGGCCATAACGCCTATCAGTGACGACACAGAGGAACTCTCAATGAAAGCACCAATGTCGGTGTCAAAACCGGCGGATCTCGGGTACGGGGTCCCGAACTGTGCGTCTAGGCGGATGGTAACAGGAGACAAGGGACACGATGTTTTACCCAGGTTCGGGCCCTCTTGATGGAGGTAAAACCCTACGTCCTGCTCGATTGATATTGATATTGTGGATGTTTACAAGAGTGGATCTACCACGAGATCAAGGAGGCTAAACCCTAAAAGCTAGCCTATGGTATGATTGTAAGGGTTGTTGTTATGTCCTACGGACTAGAGCCATCCGGTTTATATAGACACCGGAGAGGGCTAGGGTTACATAGAGTCGGTTACAATGGTAGGAGATCTACATATCCGTATCACCAAGCTTGCCTTCCACGCCAAGGGAAGTCCCATCCAGACACGGGGCGAAGTCTTCAATCTTGTATCTTCATAGTCTTGGAGTCCGGTCGATGATGATAGTCGGGCTGATGATAGTTCGGCTGATGATGGTAGTCCGGCTATCCGGACACCCCCTAATCCTGGACTCCCTCACTCAAACTTTAAGACAACATAGGTTTCTTGCCAAACCATAGTTCATAAGGTGTCATTTCAACAGATTTAGATGGTGCCATATTTAACGTGAATGCAGCTATCTCTAATGCATAACCCCAAAACGATAGTCGTAAATTGGTAAGAGACATCATGGATCGCACTATATCTAATAAAGTACGGTTACGACGTTCGGACACACCATTACTCTGTGGTGTTCCAGGTGGCATGAGTTGTGAAATTATTCCATATTGTTTTTAAATGAAGGCCAAACTCGCAACTCAAATATTTGCCTCCGAGATCAAATCGTAGAAACTTTATATTCTTGTTACGATGATTCTGAACTTCACTCTAGATTTATTTGAACTTTTAAAAGGTTTGAGACTTATGTTTCATTAATTAGATATACCCATATCTGCTCAAATCATCTGTGAAGGTCAGAAAATAACGATACCCACCGCGAGCCTCAACACTCATTGGACCGCATACATTGATGTGTATTATTTCCAATATATCAGTTGGTCGCTCCATTGTCCTGGAGAACGGAGTCTTAGTCATCTTGCCCATGAGGCATGGTTCGCAAGCATCAAATGATTCATAATCAAGTGATTCCAAAAGTCCACCGCATGGAGTTTGTTCATGCGCTTTACACCAATATGAACTAAACGGCAATGCCACAAACATGTTGCACTATCATTATTAACTTTACATCTTTTGGCATCAATATTATGAATATGTGTATCACTGTGATCGAGATTCAGTAAACCATTTACATTAGATGTAAGACCATAGAAGGTTTTATTCTTGTAAACAGAACAATAATTATTCTCTGACTTAAATGAATAACCGTATCGCGATAAACATGATCCAATCATATTCATGTTCAACGCAAACACCAAATAACATTTATTTAGGTCCAATACTAATCCGGAAGGTGGAGGGAGTATGCGATGGTGATATTATCAACCTTAGAATCACTTCCAACACGCATCATCACCTCTCCCTCAACTAGTCTCTGTTCCTTTTGTAACTCTTGTTTCGAGTTACTAATCATAGCAACCGAACAGGTATCAAATACCCAGGGGCTACTATGAACACTAGTAAAGTACACATCAATAACATGTATATCATATATACTTTTGTTCACTTTGCCATCCTTCTTATCTGCCAAGTATTTGGGGCAGTTCCGCTTCCAGTGACCATTTCCTTTGCAGTAGAAGCACTCAGTTTCAGGATTGGGTCTAGTTTTGGGCCTCTTCATGGGAGTGGCAACTTGCTTGCCATTTTTCTTGAAGTTCCCTTTCTTTATCTTGCCCTTTTACTTGAAACTAGTGGTCTTTTCAACCATCAACACTTCATGCTTTTCTTGATTTCTACCTTCGCAGATCTCAGCATCGCGAAGAGCTCGGGAATCGTTTTTCTTCATCCCTTGCATATTATAGTTCATCACGAAGTTCCAATAACTTGGTGATAGTGACTAGAGAAATATGTCAATCACTATCTTATCTGGAAGATTAACTCCCACATGATTCAAGCGATTGAAGTACTCAGACATTCTGAGCACATGCTCATTGGTTGAGCTATTCTCCTCCATCTTGTAGGCAAAATACTTGTCCGAGGTCTCATACCTCTCAACTCGGGCTTTAGTCTGAAATACCAATTTCAGCTCTTGGAACATCGTGTATGCTTCGTGGCATTCAAAATGTTTTTGAAGTCCCGGTTCTAAGATGTAAAGCATGGTGCACTAAACTATCAAGTAGTCATCATACCGAGCTTGTCAAACGTTCATAACGTCTGCATTTGTTCCTGCAATAGGTCTGTCACTTAGAAGTGCATCAAGGACATAATTCTTCTTTGCAGCAATGAGGATAATCCTCAGATCACGGATCCAGTACGCATCATTTCTACTATCATTTTTCAACTTATTTTTCTCTAGGAACATATCAAAAATAAACGGGGAGCTACATCAGAAGCTATTGATCTACAACATAGATATGCAAATACTATCAGGACAAAGTTCATGATAATTAAAGTTCAATTAATCATATTACTTAAGAACTCCCACTTAGATAGACATCCCTCTAGTCATCTAAATGATCACGTGATCCATATCAACTAAACCATGTCCGATCATCACGTGAGATGGAGTAGTTTTCAATGGTGAACATCACTATGTTGATCATATCTACTATATGATTCATGTTCGACCTTTCGGTCTCAGTGTTCTGAGACCATTTCTGCAAAAGGTAGGCTCGTCAAGTTCAACCCGAGTATTCTACACGTGCAAAACTGGCTTGCACCCGTTGTATGTGAACGTAGAGCTTACCACACCCGATCATCACGTGGTGTCTCGGCACGACGAACTATAGCAACAGTCAATACTCAGGGAGAACACTTATACCTTGAAATTTAGTGAGGGATCATCTTATAATGCTACCGCTGTACTAAGCAAAATAAGATGCATAAAGGATAAACATCACATGCAATCAAAATAAGTGATATGATATGGCCATCGTCAACTTGTGCCTTTGATCTCCATCTCCAAAGCACCGTCAGGATCACCATCGTCACCTGCTTGACACCTTGATCTCCATCGTAGCATCGTTGTCGTCTCGCCAACTATTGCTTCTACGACTATCGCTACCGGTTAGTGATAAAGTAAAGCAATTACATAGCGATTGCATTTCATACAATAAAGCGACAACCATAAGGCTCCTGTCAGTTGCCGATAACTTTTAGAAAACATGATCATCTCATACAACAATTTATATATCATCACGTATTGACCATATCACATCACAACATGCCCTGCAAAAACAAGTTAGATGTCCTCTACTTTGTTGTTGCAAGTTTTACGTGGCTGCTACGGGCTTCTAGCAAGAACAGTTCTTACCTACGCATCAAAACCACAACTATTTTTCGTCAAGTGTGATGTTTTAACCTTCAACAAGGGCCGGGCGTAGTCAAACTCGATTCAACTAAAGTTGGAGAAACAGACACCCGCTAGCCACCTATGTGCGAATCATGTCGGTAGAACCAGTCTCATGAACGCGGTCATGTAATGTCGGTCCGGGCCGCTTCATCCAACAATACCGCCGAATCAAAGGAAGACGTTGCTAGTAAGCAGTATGACTATTATCGCCCACAACTCATTGTGTTTTAGTTGTGCATATAACATCTATGCATAGACCTGGCTCGGATGCCACTATTGGGGAACGTAGTATTTCAAAAAATTTACCTACGATCATGCAAGATGTATCTAGGAGATGCATAGCAACGAGACGGGAGAGTGTGTCCACGTACCCTCATAGACCGAAAGCGGAAGCGTTTAATAACGTGGTTGATGTAGTCGAACGTCTTCACGATCCAACCGATCCAAGGACCGAACGTAGGGCACCTCCATGTTCAGCACACGTTCAGCACGATGACGTCCCTCGAGCTCTTGATCCAGTTGAGGACGAGGGAGAGTTCCGCCAGCATGACAGCGTGGCGACGGGGATGATGAAGTTACTGGCACAGGGTTTCGCCTAAGCACTACGATGATATGACCGAGGTGTGTAACTGTGCAGGGGGCACCGCACACGGCTAAGAGAAGACTTGGTGTGCTATTGGGGTGCCCCCTGGCCATGTATATAAAGGATGGAGGGAGAGAGGCGGGCCCTCCTAGGGGCGCGCCAAGTGTAGGGAGTCCAACTAGGACTCCCAAGTCCTAGTAGGATTCCCTTTCCTTTTCGGAGTAGGAAGGAAGGAAAGGAGGGAGAGGGAGAAGGAAAGGGGGGCCGCGCCCCACCCCTTGTCCAATTAGGTTTGGGCAGGGGGGAAGCGCGCGCCACCTCGTGGCCCTTCTTCCCTCTCTCCACTAAAGCCCAATAAGGCCCATTAGTTTCCCCCGGCGAATTCCCTGCGCAAAATACCCGAATCACTCAGAACCATTCGGATGTCCGAATAAAGCCTTCCAATATATCGATCTTTACCTCTCGACTATTTCGAGACTCCTCGTCATGTTCGTGATCTCATCCGAGACTCCGAACAAACTTCGGTTCATCAAATCACATAAATCATATTACAAATCGTCGTCAAACGTTAAGCATGCGGACCCTACGGGTTCGAGACCTATGTAGACATGACCGAGACACATCTTCGGTCAATAACCTTGATGCTCATATTGGCTCCTACATATTCTATGAAGATCTTTATCGGTCAACCCGCATAACAACATACCTTATTCCCTTTGTTATCGGTATCTTACTTGCCCAAGATTCGATCGTCGGTATCTTCATAGCTAGTTCAATCTCGTTATCGAAAAGTCTCTTTACTCGTTCCGTAATGCATCATCCTGCAACCAACTCATTAGTCACATTGCTTGCAAGGCTTATAGTGATGTGCATTACCGAGAGGGCCCAGAGATACCTCTCCGAAACTCGGAGTGACAAATCCTAATCTCGATCTATGCAAACTCAACAAACACCTTCGGAGACCCTTGTAGAGCATCTTTATAATCACCCGGTTACATTGTGACGTTTGATAGCACACAAAGTGTTCCTCCGGTATTCGCGAGTTGCATAATCTCATAGTCAGAGGAATATGTATAAGTCATGAAGAAAGCTATAGCAATAAAACTAATACGATAATTATGCTATGCTAATAGATGGGTCTTGTCCATCACATCATTCTCCTAATGATGTGATCCCGTTCATCAAAGAACAACACATGTCTATGGTTAGGAAACTTAACCATCTTTGATTAACGAGCAGGTCAAGTAGAGGCATACTAGGGACGTTCTGTTTTGTCTACGTATTCACACATGTACTAAGTTTCCGGTTAATACAATTCTAGCATGAATAATAAACATTTATCATAACAACTTTATTATTGACTCTAGGGCATAGTTCCTTCATATACATACGTGTCTTGTCCCCTTTTGTCACTGGGATTGAGCACCATAAGATCGCACCCATCACAAAGCACCTCTTCCCATGGCAAGAAAAATCGATCTAGTCAGCCTAACTAAACCAAAGATTCAAAGAAGAAAATACGAGGCTATAAGCAATCATGCATATAAGAGATCAAAACTCAAATAAATTTCATGGATAAAATAGATACGATCATAAACTCAAAGTTCATCGGATCCCAACAAACACACCGCAAAAAGAGTTACATCAAATAGATCTCCAAGAGACCATTGCATTGAGAATCAAAAGAGAGAGAGAGAGGAAGCCATCTAACTACTAACTACGGACCCATAGGTTTACAATCAACTACTCACGCATCATCAGAGAGGCACCAATGAGGATGATGAACCCCTCTGTGATGGTGTTTAGATTGGGTCTGTAATTTCTGGAACTTGCGGTGGCTGGAGTTGTGTTTCCTCGACCCCCTAGGGTTTTTGGATTTTCGGGGTATTTACAGAGCAAAGAGGCGGTGCGGGAGGCGGCCGAGGTGGGCACAACCCACCAGGGCGCGCCTAGGCCCCCAGTTGGGTTGTGCTCCCCTCGGAGCCCCCTCTGGTACTTCCTTTGCCCAACTTGTGTCTTCTGGTCCAGATAAAGTCACCAAAAATTTTCACTGCGTTTGGACGCCGTTTGGTATTGATTTTCTGTGAAGTAAAAACCAAGCAAAAAATAACAACTAGCACTGGGCACTATGTAAAATGTTAGTCCCAAAAAATAATATAAAGTTGCTATAAATGATTGTAAAACATCCAAGAATGATAATATAACAGCATGGAACAATAAAAAATTATAGATACATTGGAGACGTATCAGCAACTAGGACGGCCCTGATACGTCTCCAACGTATCTATAATTTTTTATTGTTGCATGCTATTATATTATCAATCTTGGATGTTTTTATATGCATTTATATGCTATTTTATATGATTTTTGGGACTAACCTATTAACCTAGAGCCCAATGCCAGTTTCTGTTTTTCCTTGTTTTTGAGTTTTGCAGAAAAGGAATATCAAACGTAGTCCAATTGACCTGAAGCTTTCCGACGATTGTATTTGGACCAAAAGAAGCCCATGAAGTACCGGAGATGCACCAGAAGAGTTCCGAGGCCACCACAAGGGTGCACGGCGCGCCCTACCCCCCGGGCGCGTCCTCCGACCTTGTGGGCACCTCATGGACTCCCCTGATTTGTTCTCGATGCCAACACCTCTTATATCCCCAAACCTCCAGAACAGAACCTAGATCAGGAGTTCCTCCGCCGAAAGCCTCTATAGCCACCAAAAACCAACCGGGACCCTGTTCCGGCACCCTTCCGGAGGGGGAAATCATCACCGGTGCCCATCTTCATCATCTGGGCGGTCTCCATGACGAGGAGGGATAGTTCACCCTCGGGGCTTAGGGTATGTACCGGTTGCTATGAGTTTGATCTCTCTCTCTCTCTCTCTCTCTCTCTCTCTCTCTCGTGTTCTTGATTTGGCACGATCTTGATGTACCGCGAGCATTGCTACTATAGTTGGATCTTATGATGTTTCTCCCCCCTCTACCTTCTTGTAATGGATTGAGTTTTCCCTTTGAAGTTATCTTATCGGATTGAGTCTTTAAGGACTTGAGAACACTTGATGTATGTCTTGCATGTGCTTATCTATGGTGACAATGGGATATTCACGTGATCTACTTGATGTATGTTTTGGTGACCAACTTGCGGGTTCTGTGACCTTGTGAACTTATGCATAGGGGTTGGCACACGTTTTCGTCTTGACTCTCCGGTAGAAACTTTGGGGCACTCTTCGAAGTTCTTTGTGTTGGTTTGAATAGATGAATCTGAGATTGTGTGATGCATATCGTATAATCAAGCCCGCGGATACTTGTGGTGAAATTGGAGTATATCTAGGTGACATTAGGGTTCTGGTTGATGTGTGTCTTAAGATGTTATTTTAGTATGAACTCAAGGGTTGTTTGTAACAGTTATAGGACTAGCCCAATAGATTGATCAGAAAGAATTATTTTGAGGTGGTTTCGTACCCTACAATAATCTCTTCGTTTGTTCTCCGCTATTAGTGACTTTGGAGTGACTCTTTGTTGCATGTTGAGGGATTGTTATATAATCTAATTATGTTATCGTTGTTGATAGAACTTGCACTAGTGAAAGTATGAACCCTAGGCCTTACATACTAGCATTGCAATACCATTTTCGCTCACTTTTACCATTAGTTACCTTGCTGTTTTTATATTTATAGATTACAAAAACCTATATCTACCATCCATATTGCACTTGTGTCACCATCTCTTCGCTGAATTACTGCACCTATACAATACACCATTGTATTGGGTGTGTTGGGGACACAATAGACTCTTTGTTATTTGGTTCCAGGGTTGTTTGAGAGAGACCGTCTTCATCCTACGCCTCCCACAGATTGATAGATCTTAGGTCATCCACCTGAGGGAAATTTGCTACAGTCCTACAAAACTCTGCGCTTGGAGGCCCAACACGAGTCTACAAGAAGAAGGTTGCGTAGTAGACATCAAGCTCTTTTCTGGCGCTGTTGCCGAGGAGGCTAGGTAAGCAGCACTAACACCCCGTCGACTAAGCTCTTTTCTGGTGCTGTTGCCGGGGAGGTTAGTTCTTGAAGGTATATCGTTAGATCTTGCAAGCGAATCTTTTAGTTTCTTGTTTTATCACTAGTTTAGTTTATAAAAGAAAACTACAAAAAAGTAGAATTTAGGCTGCCTCATATGCTTCATCTTTTTAATATCTTTCGTGAAAACAAGGATTCCGATAATTGTGATCAATTGCTAGAGGAAAAATGTAATAAAATATTTGACATACAATCTTTGAATGATGAGCATGATTGCAATGTTGTTAGTATGAATTCTTTGGATATCCATAGTACTAATGATGATTGCACTAGTCATGATTAAAATGTTCCTTATAAGCATGTCAATTTTTGTGCAGTGCATAGAGTTTGCCGTTACATACCAAAAAGGGAGATAGATTTTGCAAGAGGCATAAGCATTTAGAAACTAAATGGTTGCAAGAGAGGCTAGATGTTTGTGCTGAACAGTTTAATATTTTTAGCCATCCTTGTGAACTTTGCAATGAACGTGGTCACTTAAATCTTCAATGCAAATTGTTTCATGATCGAATCGTGTCCAAAAATTGTGATGACTTGATTTCCCTTGCGCATCATAATGAACTTACTTTGCTTCTGGGATATGAAGAAATGAAACGTATAACTAAGGGTATTCCAGAATATAACCTTGAGAAATTTCTTGATTTTGATCTATTGGAAATTTATATGTATTGTGCGGTAAATTGCATTGAGAGTCCTTATATTGCCAATTACTTAAAGACAAGAAAACAAATATAAGATGAAGATAATACTAATGAAGGGTAAGAGGTTTCCCAATATCCTCCTATTTTTTCTTATGTTGAATCAGGTAACGAGGAGGAGCCTTTTATTGAACCAATCTCATCCATAAGGAGCTCCAAAAGGGTGATTAAACCCACACATGATGTGGAGAAGAAAAAGAAAAGAAAGAGAAGCAAAGTTAAAAAGGTATCACTCCCAAATGATGTTGCTCCTATTATTGTTATGCCTCATGAGAGTGAATCAAAAATAAATGTTGATGATGATATACTTGATTACGATATTGATTCTTTACCTTATGATACTATGTTCAAAGAAATTACTGAGGATGATTTCGTTGTGCCTATTATTCATTGTGATTGGGAAAGTAATGATACTTGTTATAATCTTGAAAATATTTTTGGCACCAACTTAGAAAGTTGTGATGATAATAATTGCTTTACTATTTGTGCTATCCATACTATTGATGATGAGAGTTATTATGCTTATTATATGCAAAGGCCCAAGCTTGAGGATGCTATGTTTGATGATAATGACATGTTAGAGAATTTATTTGCTCCAATTAATGTTTGTTCCAAGGTTGGGGATGCTATGTCTAAAGGAGATGATATTTTTACTCCCCCAAGTCTTGATGTGCAAATTTATTACGATGATAGCATGCCTCCTATTTATGATGATTGCAATATTTTTGAAAGTGGGTTTGGAAGAGTGTCAACTTCAGGAAGTAGTGATCCCACTATTTTGAGGGTTTTGAACCTTATTATAATCGTAAAAGTGGATTTGTATAGGTCATGACTTTATTTAGTAATGATTCCACTATCTTGGAAGATGTTTCAAGCGATTATGATGAGAACAAAGTTGCTACTTATGATGATTATTGTGATGTTAATTATGTTACAAAAAGTAGTGATGATTACATTTATAAAACTTTTCATGATTATGATCACCCTTTTTCTGAACATTATACTTTTAATGTGGAAACCATTTATAGTATTCAAGTTTCTTATGATACTCCCACTATTCTGAATGAGAAGAATTTTGCTTATGTGGGGAGTATTAAAATTTCTATGCTGGTAGATTATGAAAGTAATGCTTTATGTGATAGCTATATTGTTTAATTCATTCATGATGGTACTGAAAATTATAATGAGGGGGGAATATATGCTTGTAAGAGTTGCAATAATATCAAGTTTCCTCTCTATGTGTTGAAAATCTTGAAGTTATGCTTGTTTTGCCTTCCTATGCTAGTTGATTCTTGCTCCCATAAGTTGTTTGCTCAAAAAATCCCTAGGCATAGGAAGTGGGTTAGACTTAAATGTGCTAGTCATATGCTTCATGATGCTCTCTTTATGTTTCAATTCTTATGTCTTATGCGAGCATCATTGAAATCATCATGCCTAGATAGAAAGGCATTAAAGAAAATCGCTTGTTAGGAGACAACCAACATTTATACCTACTGTTTTGGTGTGTTCACATGATTATGCTACTGTATTAATCATGTTTAATAGCTTTTGTTTCAATAAAGTGCCAAGTAAGACCTTTGAGATGGTCTATGGTGATAGTTGATTTGATCTTGCTGAAAAACAGAAACTTTTGCACTCAGAAAAACAATTTTCATTTTTAACAACAGCGTGATAAAATACGAATTCATTTTGCAGAAGATTAACAGAAAAATTTCCAAGGACTTCCTAATTTCTCAGGATTTTTGGAGTTACAGAAGTATTCAAAATATCCAGATTGCTATAGACTGTTCTGTTTTGACATATTCTGTTTTCTATGTGTTGTTTGCTTAGGTATGAACCATAGAGAAGTTGGAATACAGTAGATATTACACCAATATAAATAAAGAATGAGTTCACAACAGTAACAAAAGTGGTGATTTATTTTCTTATACTAATGGAGCTTATGAGATTTTCTGTTGAGTTTTGTGTTGTGAAATTTTCTAGTTTTGGGTGAAGTTTTGATGGACTACAGAATAAGGAGTGGCAAGAGCCTAAGCTTGGGGATGCCCAAGGCACCCCAAGGTAATATTCAAGGACAACCAAGAGCCTAAGCTTGGGGATGCCCCGGATGGCATCCCCTCTTTCGTCGTCATTCATCAGTAACCTTACTTGGAGCTAAATTTTTATTCACCACATGATATGTGTTTTGCTTGGAGCGTCATTTTGTTTTATTTTGTTTTCCTTGCTGTTTGAATAAAGTACTTAAGATCTGAAATACTTAAATGAGAGAGAGAGTCTTCACATAGTTACCTAATTATTCAACTACTCATTGATCTTCGCTTATATCTTTATGGAGTAGTTTTTCATTTACTCTCATGCTTCACTTATATCCTATGAGTAAATGGTTGAATGAATTGAATATCATAAATATGAAATTATATATGCTTCATATTCTTATCCCATGGGGAATAATGACTTCACATCTAAGGAGTATAGGTGGTAAATTTGTTGAAAGTTAGCAAACATAGTATTGGTCACTTGAACAATTCATGAAAGGAAGAGAGGTTTCACATATAAATATAGTATCTTGGACAACTTCTTTGATTGTGAGCCCCATTAATTATTTTCAAACTTGATCAAATTAGTTTAAGTTGGACAAGGAAGACTACATAATGAGTTATGCTTGGGTATATTTGTATAGAAGTTATATTGTTATGGATCCTCCAACATGTGGTGCTTGCTATTTAGAATCTTTTGCGAGCCTAAATTTCTGTACTAAGCGGGAATACTGCTTTTGCATCCAAAATCTTCGAACCAAGTTTTTTCCATGAGTGTCCACCATATCTACCTATATGCGGTATTTACCTGCCATTCCAAGTAAATTTGCATGTGACGAACTCTAAACCTTCAAATAATAATCTGTTTTGTATGCCCGAATCGCTCATGTGGCGACTAGGGGCTGTCAGTATCTTCCATGCTAGGTGGGTTATTCTCACGATGAGTGGACTCCGCTCATCATTCATGAGAAAATGGTTGGTAATTGGGATGCCCAGTCCTATGATCAAAAGATCAAAAACAAAATCGCAAATAATTTAAACAAAACTCCCCCTGGATTGTTGATAGTTGGACGACACCCTTTGTTTCGGACAAGCCCTGGAGTGTGATTGTTGGTGGAGGGTGAGTAAAATCTTTACCTTTCTGTTTGGGAACCACCTATAATGTATCTAGTATGGAAGACATCTCTGTTTTAAAATATTTGAGCTCTGGCACCTCTGCAAATCCCTGCTTCCCTCTGCGAAGGGCCTACCTTTTACTTTTATGCAAGAGTCAATAGTATTCCTTCTCATTCCAACCTACTCTTTAGTTGGCAAGCATCATGTAATGGGGAAAGATCTAAGCATATATGCCCATTCAAATATATTTGATCATGAATTATTATTGTCGACAATTATCTATATGATAAATAAGTTGGGAGGTGAAACATTAAGCCCCTATCTTTCTCTGTGTTCAATGGATGCTATTTGTTCTAAAAATATGCTTTGAGTGGTAGCAATCATGGAAGACTATATGATAGTTGAGTATGTGGGATTTGCTAAATCAAAGCTCTTACATAGACCCTTCCTGAAAATAAGATGAATTGCAGTTGTTTGATGATTGAGAATATAGTTTGTTAGTTTTAAAGAAAGTTTATGAACTATACTTTAACATGTGAATAGCTTCTTACTTGATCATGAACAGTTTTATGATATGACATACTATTATGATATATAATGATGCTAGAAAAAGTGATTGAAATCATCGTTGATCAAACTTGTGCACTTGATAGCATTCCACATCAAAAATTCTGTTTTTATCATTACCTACTCGAGGACGAGCAGGAATTAAGCTTGGGGATGCTTGATACGTCTCAATGAATCTATAATTTTTTATTGTTCCATGCTATTATATTATCTATCTTGGATGTTTTTATATGCATTTATATGCTATTTTATATGATTTCTGGGACTAACCTATTAACCTAAAGCCCAGTGCCAGTTTCTGTTTTTTCCTTGTTTTGAGTTTTGTAGAAAAGGAATATCAAAGGAGTCCAATTGACCTGAAACTTTCCGATGATTTTTTTGGACCAAAAGAAGCCCACAGAGTACCGGAGATGCTCCAGAAGCGTCACGAGGCCACCACAAGGGTGAAGGGCGCGTCCTCCGACCTTGTGGGCCCATCGTGGACTCCCCTGACTTGTTATCGACACCAACACCTCTTATAGCCCCACACCTCCAGAACAAAACCTACATCGGGAGTTCCGCCGCTGCAAGCCTGTGTACCCACCAATAACCAATCTGGACCCTGTTCCAGCACCCTGTCGGAGGGGGAAATCATCACCTCTGGCCATCTTCATCATCCCGGTGGTCTCCATGACGAGGAGGGAGTAGTTCACCCTCGGGGCCAAGGGTATGTACCAGTAGCTATGTGTTTGATCTCTCTCTCTCTCTCTCATGTTCTTGATTTGGCACGACCTTGATGCACCACGAGCTTTGTTACTATAGTTGGATCTTATGATGTTTCTCCACCCTCTACTTCCTTGTAATGGATTGAGTTTTCCCTTTGAAGTTATCTTATTGGATTGAGTCTTTGAGGATTTGACAACACTTGATGTATGTCTTGCATGTGCTTATCTATGGTGACAATGAGATATTCACGTGATCTACTTGATGTATGTTTTGGTGATCAACTTGCGGGTTCTGTGACCTTGTGAACTTATGCATAGGGGTTGGCACACGTTTTCGTCTTGACTCTCCGGTAGAAACTTTGGGGCACTCTTCGAAGTTCTTTGTGTTGGTTTGAATAGATGAATCTGAGATTGTGTGATGCATATCGTATAATCAAGCCCGCGGATACTTGTGGTGAAATTGGAGTATATCTAGGTGACATTAGGGTTCTGGTTGATGTGTGTCTTAAGATGTTATTTTAGTACGAACTCAAGGGTTGTTTGTAACAGTTATAGGACTAGCCCAATAGATTGATCAGAAAGAATTATTTTGAGGTGGTTTCGTACCCTACAATAATCTCTTCGTTTGTTCTCCGCTATTAGTGACTTTGGAGTGACTCTTTGTTGCATGTCAAGGGATTGTTATATGATCTAATTATGTTATCATTGTTGAGAGAACTTGCCCTAGTGAAAGTATGAACCCTAGTCCTTATTTCCTAGCATTGCAATACCATTTTCGCCCACTTTTACCGTTAGTTACCTTGCTGTTTTTATATTTTCAGATTAAAAATACCTATATCTACCATCCATATTGCATTTGTATCACCATCTCTTCGCAGAACTAGTGCACCTATATAATATACCATTGTATTGGGCGTGTTGGGGACACAAGAGACTCTTTTTTATTTGGTTGCAGTGTTTTTTGAGAGAGACCATCTTCATCCTACGCCTCCCACGGATTGATAAACCTTAGGTCATCCACTTGAGGGAAATTTGCTACTGTCCTACAAAACTCTGCGCTTGGAGGCCCAACACGAGTCTACAAGAAGAAGGTTGCATAGTAGACATCAGTCCCAACCGAGCTGGATGCAGTCTTGGACAGGCCCTGCCAGATTCATGGAACCACAGAGAAGCCCGCAAATCACTTCAATCATAATTGTTTGGTGGTAAAATAGGCCAGCAAGCTTCAAGCCGAAGACTCGAGAAAAAGCCCACGAAGCAAGGACGATGAAGAGTCCCACGGGCCGAACAGTGGAGGCCAAAAACCCTTCCCTTCTGAGGTCAAGATGGTGAACATGATCTATGCCAACCACATACCAAGGAAGGAAAGGAAGCTTGCGCTGCGGGACGTATATGCCGTCGAACCCGTAGCACCGAAATTAAACCTGCGGTCGGCTTGCCTGATCACCTTTGATCGCAGAGACCATCCAACCAATATCCATCACGGAGGGTCGGCGTGTTGGGAAACGTTGCATCGAAAACAAAAAAAAGTTCTACGCACACGCAAGATCTATCCATGGAGATGCATAGCAACAAGAGGGGAGAGTGTGCCTATGTACCCTCATAGCCGTAAGTGGAAGCGTTTGTTAACGCGGTTGATGTAGTCGAACTTCTTCGCGCTTCAACCGATCAAGTACCGAACATACGACGCCTCCGTGTTCAACACACGTTCAGCTCGGTGACGTCCTCCACCTTCTTGATCCAGCAATACGGCGAGGTAGTGGATGAGTTCTGGCAGCACGATGGCATGGTGACGGTGATTGTGAAGCTATCTCCACAGGGCTTCGCCTAATCACTACGAAAATATGACCGAGGGTGTAAACGATGGAGGGGGGCGCCCCCTTTCCTTTCTCTCTGTGGAGGGAAAGGCAGGAGGGGCCACCCCTCCCCTTTCCTTCCCCTAGGGCTGGCCGACCATGTAGAGGGGCGCACCATCCCCCTAGTGGGCTGGTCTGTCCCCCCTTTGGCCCATTAGGCCCATACACTTACCGGGGGTGTCCGGAACCCCTTCCGATGACCTGATGACTACCTGGTGCACTCTGAAACTCTTCCCATGTCCGAATACCATTGTCCTATATATCAATATTTACCTCTAGACCATTTCAAGATCATCGTCATGTCCGTGATCTCATCTAGGACTCTGAACAACGTTTGTCACCAAATCATATTACTCATATAACACTATATCGTCAACGAACGTTAAGCGTGCAGACCATACAGGTCCGAGAACTATGTAGACATGACCGAGACACATCTCCGGTCAATAACCAATTGCAGAACCTGGATACCCATATTGGCTCCAACATATTCTACGATGATAGAGGGAGTCCTGGACTAGGGGGTGTCCGGATAGCGGAACTATCATCACGGCCGGACTCCAAGACTATGAAGATACAAGATTGAAGACTTCGTCCCGTGTCCGGATGGGACTTTCCTTGGCGTGGAAGGCAAGCTTGGCGTCGGATATGTAGATCTCCTACCTTTGTAACCGACTACTGTGTAACCCTAACCTATCCGGTGTCTATATAAACCGGAGGGTTTTAGTCCGTGGGGCGAACAACAATCAGACCATAGGCTAGCTTCTAGGGTTTAGCCTCCTTGATCTCGTGGTAGATCTACTCTTGTACTACCCATATCATCAATATTAATCAAGCATGGTAGGGTATTACCTCCATAGAGAGGCCGAACCTGGGTAAAACATCGTGTCCCTTGTCTCCTGTTACCATCCGCCTAGGCGCACATTCGGACCCCTACCGAGATCCGCGGTTTGACACCGACATTGGTGCTTTCATTGAGAGTTCCTCTATGCCGTCACCGATAGGCCCGATGGCTCCTTCGATCATCAACAACGACGCGGTCCAGGCGAGACTTTTCTCCCGGACAGATCTTACGATTCGGCGGCTTTGCTGCGGGCCAATTAAGCAGCCATCTGGAGCAGATCGAAGCTTCGCCCCTGGCCATCAGGTCAGATTTGGAAGTTTGAACTATCGGCCGATATCCGTGGAGACTTGATCTTGACGGATTCGAGCCGCAATAAGCATGTCGCCTTTGTCTCGATGGGCATGATCTAGCTCTGCAGCGAGCAGTGCCACAGGAGGTCTGCGGCATCCGCTCCGACCCTTAATCCGGGCGGATTCCCGATCGAGGACGAGTGTTCGGACTTCGCCTCGGGGGCTACAATCTCTACGGTGATTGAGCCGAACTCCATCCCTGTCCTTTGCGAAGACCTCGACTCCAGGGTGCCGGACTCCTCTCCGGACTCAGAACCCTCCGTGCCCCTTCCAATCGAATCCGATTGGGCGCCGGTCATGGAGTTCACTACCGCGGACATCTTTCAGCACTCGCCCTTTGGCGACATCCTGAATTCACTAAAGTCTCTCTCTTTATCTGGAGAGCCCTGCCCGGATTACGGACAGGAAGGTTGGGATACGGACGACGAAGAAATTCAACGCCCACCCACCCACTTTGTAGCCACTGTCGATGATTTAACCGACATGCTCGACTTCGACTCCGAAGACATCGACGGTATGGACGGCGATGCGAAGAGCGACCAAGACCCAGCGCCTACGAGGGCCTTTGGAAGGCCACCTCGTCATCGACATATACATGGTGAACATCCCAAAAGATGGGAACGGCGATGGAACAACGGAGGATGACGCCTCCAAGAAGCAACTGAAGCGCCGACGTCAGCGACGCCGCTCTAAATCCCGCCACAGCAAAAACGGTGATTCCGGCACGGGAGATAATAACACCCCTGACAGTACCAAAGACAAACCCCTCCAGCAGGACTTAGCGCAGGAGGAGGGAGAAGCAAGTCCGCATGACAATGCGGCAGAAAGAGAGGTCGAGGGCGATAATTATCGCCTCCCTCGAAGATGAGGCAAGCCTCGGCGGCGGCAATTTGCCGTGCACGAGGATCTCGCCGAACAAGAGCGTTTCAAGCGCGGGCTTATAGCCACGGCAAGCAGCCTCGAGAAAAAGCAGCAACAGCTTAGAGCTGACCAAGACCTGCTAGGCGGCGGATGGGTGAAGTCCTTGCGGCGAAGAGTATGAACTCGAACGCCCCTCAAAAGCTACCCCAAGCGCGGGCCGTTGCCTCGATCGGAGGAGGAAGCACCCAAGTCACCGGCAAGACGACATGGCAGACCGGCCACCCGTGGCAGCGACAGAGAAGCCTCTCGGCCCTCCGCTCAAGCTACACCCCGACGCCACTCAAAAAGTACCAAGGCACGGGAAAACACGCCGGACTTGCGAGATATATTGGAGGATAAGGCAAAACATACAAGATCAATCTACGGATCACGTGGGCGCCCACCGACGCGGGATGATTACCGTCGCGCGGATACAACAAACCGGCCGGGCGAATCTGATGAACAAAGCTCATATGAGCTACGTCGTGATATAGCCCAATCTGAGGCGCCAGACACCCACTATGCTTCACAGATGAAGTAATGGATCATCAAATCCCCAAGGGCTTCAAACCCGTAAACATCGAATCATACGATGGTACCACAGATCCTGCGGTGCTGTATCGAGGACTATCTCCTCCATATCCACATGGCCCTTGGTGATGATCTACATGCCATAAAAACCTCCCACTCAAGCTTAAAGGACCAGCTCGGCATTGGCTCAACAGCTTGCCGGCAGAATCAATTGGCTGTTGGGAGGACACGAAGCCGCATTCCTTGATAACTTCCGAGCACATATGTGCGACCACCGAGCGCAGATGACCTTAGCCACATAATTCAGCAGCGGAAGAATTGGCGGACAATTCTGGACACGGTTCTAACAAATAAAAATCAAATCGTTGACTGTCCGGATGCGAGGCCCTTGCAGCCTTCAAACACAACATCCATGACGAGTGGCTTGCCCGGCACCTAGGACAGCAAAGCCAAAATCCATGGCAGCCCTCACAACACTCATGACCCGCTTTTGTGCGGGAGAGGACAGCTAGCTAGCTCGAAGCAACAACTTGGCCAAACATCACGATAGTTCAGATACCAAGGATAGCAATGGCAGGTCGCCCGCAACAAGAACAAAGCGCGCATTAACGGCGACAATACTGAAGATCTGACCGTCAATGCGGATTTAGAGGCTCTAAACTCGGTCACGGAAGAAGCCATTCAAAATAAATACCGAGGCCCGCCCAACTTGGACTGAATACTCGATCGCTTGTGCGGATACATGGCACCCCAAAACCAGCCAATCACACCAACAGAGATTGTTGGGTGTTCAAACAAACAAGCAAGTTAAGTGCGAACTCAATGACAAGGGATGCATAGCGATGGCGAGGAAGAGCCCGGCCGCCGAACAATAGAGGACGAAGGGTTTTCCCACACAAGTGCGGACGGTGAACATGATATCGCAACCCATATACCCAAAAGGGGCGGAAGCGTGCACTAAGGGGCGTATATGCGATGGAGCGGTCGCCCGAAGTTCAACCCATGGTCTTCTGCCCGATCACCTTTGATCGAATTATTGACGGATTTCACCTCACGAGTCCCGATGGATCGGCGACAGCCTGAACCTGCTTTATCGGGATACGGTCGCAAAATGGGCATAGACCCTCGAGATTAAGCCTACAAAGATGACCTTTAAAGGCGTCATACCGGGTGTAGAGGCCAGTTATGCGGGCTCGATTACACACAAAGTGGTCTTGGATCCCGGATAACTTACAAAGCGAAGAGTTAATCTTGACATCGTCCCATTCGCAGCGGCTATCATGCCATCGCCGGACGAACCGCATTTGTAAAGTTCAATGCGGTGCCGCTTTCGCATACCTCAAACTCAAGATGCGGGCCCTCGAGGAGTAATCACGGTCAATGGAAACACGAGCGCTCTCTCCGAGCGGAGGAGCACACGGCGACCCTCGCGGCGGAGGTACAAAGCAGCCTCTCACAGCAATTCTCGAGTCCGGCCACTAAGCGTCCGGACACCGTCAAGCGCGCCCGGAGTAACCTACAACAAGACCGCCTGGCACGATTCAAGCACGCGTAGCAATCCGGCCCCAACCCCAGCCCTCGCAAAATTGCGAAGCTAGTATTACACGTAGATAATTACGCTCTGGAGATACCATGGGCATATGGGGAGGGGCAAGACCACGGCACGCCCGGAATACGGCTCAACCACACCAGGGGCTCCCGATTGTGTCATTCTTTTTCCTTTTCCTTTTTTCCTTTTTCTTACTTTCAGGACTCCGTCTTTCAGAAGTCCTGCCCGGCACTAGAATCGCCGAACTCACGATGCAATGGCCAGGGAAGTAGAACGCTACGTCGAATGTTCAGGTGGTCTTTATTACGAGCATTATACCTGTTTTACATACCATCCCGCAGCTTACCCCTGGAGGGGGACATGTTAGATAGTCCCATCCCTTGCTTATCGCACTATTCGTATCGTTCTGCTTTCATTGCAGTACATTTTTGAATAAACAATACATGGCCTTCGCCTATTATTGCACTCTTTTCTTTATCTATATATATGTTCATTTCATGACATGTGGCACCCGTACACTTTGGTACGGCCAATACACCAGGGGCTTAAGTATCCCAAAATTATGGTGTGATAAGTCCGAACACTTTCACAAGTGCGGCACCCCGAACTTATAGCATTATATGAATCGGCTCCGAATCATGTCTTGGGTCAATAGTTGGGTTTGCCCGGCTCCCGTGTTTTGGTACCTTACGTTCCGTTATATCGGCTGAGGTAGCACCGGGTGAACCACTGCGATTGTGCCCCAGTTGAGCTGGGTCGAGCACCTCAGTGTAGAAAGCTAAAACTGACCGTCATGACAGGGCAAGAGCCGGTCGCTATTCGAGAGGTTTTTTCGGGTCCCTAAAGACTTATGCCGCTTAGAGTGAGGAACCGGAGTTGTCCGGCCAAGGCGTGGATAGCGCCCCGAACTCGGTCTTCCGAATACTAGGGGCTTCGCCGAAATTTAAAATTATAGAATTCTATGGCTAAGTGAGAGTGTTCAAGCATTATAAGTCCGGTTGCCTTGTTCGTTGTGTTGAGAGCCTCCCTAGATGGACCCAAGAATGGGAACAAGAGTGCTCAAGTTTATCCCGAACACCCCAGCACTCGTGGCATGGGGGCTGAAGCCAACGACTTGCCATCTCTCAAATTTGATAAATGGCCACACAGAAGGTAATATTTTAAATTAACAAGCGTTGCTTAGCGCATATGAACAAGTTTTCAGCGTACAAGATAACAAATGCGGGCCTATTCAAAAATTACATCTTTGGAGCACTCATCCGCTATTCGGCGGGCACCCTTCAGGAGGCCCTCATAGTACATTTCGGGCGTGCGATGCTCCTTGCCCTTTGGTGGCCCGTCCGTCACAAGCTTCTCCGCATCCAGCTTGCCCTAGTGCACTTTAGCACAGGCAAGGGCCCGACGGACACCTTCAATGCAGACGGAGCGCTTGATGACTTCAATCCGTGGACAGGCGTCCACCAGCCGCTGCACTAAGCCGAAGTAGCTCCCAGACATGGCTTCCAATGGCCACAACCGCGCTATAAGGACCTTCATGGCCTGTTCGGCGACCTTGTGGAGCTCAACCAGCTGCTTCAGCTGGTCGCTCAGGGGCACCGGATGTCCGGCCTCAGCATACTGAGACCGGAACACTTTTTCCGTCGAGCTCCCCTCCTTGGCGCGGTAGAACGCGGCAGCATCAGACACACTACGGGGCAAATCAGCGAATGCTCCTAGAGAGCTTCGAATCCGGGTAAGTAATAGGTAATTCACTTTCACATGCTTGCTTTGCATAAAGAATGCCTTACCCGCCACTATCTTCTATAATGATTCAATTTCTTGGAGGGCTTTTTGGGCCTCGGCCTTAGCAGCTTTGGCACTCCCAAGAGCCGAGGCGAGCTCGGACTCTCGAGTCTTCGAGTCACGCTCTAAACTCTCGTGTTTTTCCACGAGAGCTTGGAGCTCTTGCCGTACCTTGGCTAGCTCGCCTCCCCTTCTCTCGCTCGGTGCGTTCATGCCGCTTTGTTTTTGGCCACGGACACCGCTTCCTTCAGGGTCGCCACCTCATTCGTGGCCCCTGCAGTACCCATGTTATTCCTGTTATTTTTTGCAACCGAAACCTTTCTATAAGGTATTTCTTTAATAAGGTACTATTTACCTTCCTTGTCCTCGAGCTGCTTCTTGGCTTGGCCGAGCTCGTTATCGGACCGCTCGAGGCTCTGCTTCAATGCATCGACCTCCGTAGTCAGTGCGGCAGAGGTCAGCAGCGCAACCTGCATTCCCATATTGACATACTTATGTTAGACTCCTACGTATATCTTTTTAGATCCTTAGTCCGGCTTTTCTTTCCGAACACTGAACTAAGCATCAGGGGCTACTGTCTATGCGGTAATATTTTTACATATTCTAAACTTACCTCAAAGCCTGTTAGAAGGCTGGTACAAGCTTCGGTTAGCCCGCTCTTGGCGGACTGAACTGTCCGGATCACCGCACTCATAACAGTGCGGTGCTCCTCCTCGATGGAGGCGCTGTTAAGCGCCTCCAGTAAGCTATCCGGTGCCTCCGGTTGGACGGAGGACACCGGCGTCTTACCCTTCTTATGAAGGGACCGCTTGCCGGACTCCGGAACCGCTGAAGGTTCCGGCATGGAGTCCCGACAAGGGTCGGGCTTAGAGCCCCTGGGGGTCTTGCCCCCCACGCGCCTGGAGTCCGGGAGGTTGCCTTGTGGCGCCTCCTGCGCCACTTCCTCTTGACCAAGCCCCTCTTAGGGCCCCACCGCAGCGTCGTCCGCGGCGTGAGGTGAGGAGGCAGTCGGAAGTGAAGTACTCTCCATTTTCGACGAACTCAGGGACCCGCTTGTCGAAGCGGCGAACTCGCCCTTGGGCGGGCTGCATGATGGTTCGGTATTAGAGAACACTATGCAATGATAAAAAAGCCTTGGGTATCCGGACACTTACGATCTCGCCAGGGGCTTGGCCCTTGTTGGCCAATCCTCCTCGTCACCGTCGACGTTGGTGGAGAAGTCCGGAGGAAGGGTTCTTCCCTTCTTGACCCTCCGGCATCCCCAGTTGGGGCGGCCTTCCTTTTCCTCTCCTCCCTCGCTGGGGGAGAAGCTTCTTCTTCCTCCTCCTGCGTCTTGGAGAAGATTCTGCTTCAGAATCGACAGCACTGGCGTCGGGAGCTCCTTCGAGTTCCCATGGCCTCCTTCTTGGCCTTCTTCTCTGGCACCACATGGGGTAGCGGAGCCAGCAGCCCCGTCAATCGGGCGTCCGCTGGGTCTTCTGGCAAAGGAGTCGGACAGTTAATCTGTTCGGACGTCTTCAGCCAGTCCTGTCAAAGATTAGGGAGTTTTTAGATCCCACATAGAGTCAATCTATGAAAAAAGAGTCCCATAAAGGGTAAAATAACTTACCTCACCGGCTTGACACCGCGAGCTGTATCCACGATCTTTGTTAGCGGATGCGGGGGCTCGGCGCCCTTGAACAGCACCTTCCAGGCATCTTCGTATGTAGTGTCGAAGAGCCGGCTCAAGGTTCGGTGCTGTGCCGGATCGAACTCCCACAAATTGAAGGCCCATTGTTGGCATGGGAGAATCCGGCGGATGAGCATCACCTGGATTACGTCGACAAGCCTGAGATTCTTGTCCACCAGGTTTCAGACGCATGTTTGGAGTTCGGATAGCTCGTCCGAATTCCCCCACGTCAGGCCCGTCTCTTTCCATGACGAGAGCCGTGTGGGGAAGCCAGATCTGAATTCGGGTGCCGCCACCCATTCAGGGTCGCGTGGCTCGGTGATGTAGAACCACCCCGATTGCCACCCCTTATTTGTCTCCACAAAGGAGCCCTCGAGCCATAGGACTTTGGCCATCTTGCCGACCATGGCGCCTCCGCACTCCGCTTGACGGCCGCCCACAACCTTCGGCCTGTCATTAAAGGTCTTCAGCCATAGGCCGAAGTGGGCCTGGATGCAGAGGAAGGCCTCGCACACGACGATAAACGCCGAGATGTTGAGGACGAAATTGGGCCAGGTCGTGGAAGTCCAGGCCGTAGTAGAACATGAGCCCCGGACAAATGGGTGAAGTGGAAAACCTAGTCCATGGAGGAAGTGGGGAGAAACACCACCCTCTCATGGGGCACAGGGGTTGGAATGAGCTGCCCGTGTCGGGCAGCTCTGTCGCGATATCGCCGGACAAGTATCCGCCTCCCGCAGTCTTGTGATGTGCCCCTCCGTGACGGAGGAGGCCATCCACCTGCCTCCGCTCTCGACATGGTTGGGGAAGGTTGAGGTGGGATGTGCGGACTTGGGCGCTGGAGCTCGAGTCTTGGAAATGAAGGAGCAAAGGAGGAAGAAGGCGTGGGTGAAAAGGTGGATCCTTATCCCTTATATGGACGGACGGAGCTATCGCCCCCACCACTGGTAAAACTCGCTTATCTCCCAAGCGCCGTAATCAATGGCGCGGATGGGTTACGTCCGTATTGATGAGAATCCGGAATAAGGGGCACGATCTATGCTTTGATAAGGCGTGCCAAGGAAACCGCCTCGCTAAGCGCGCTAAGGTGGAGCGGTAAAAGCGATTCATATAAAGGGCTGGCCGTGGTGTGATGTCACGTCGCGGAATACGTCAGCAGATCTGTGCAAAAGTTATTCTCTCTACGGTGGTATGTGGAACTTGTTTTGCAGAGCCAGACACTATCCTGGTGTTCAAAACCTTCTATGAAGCATTCGGAGGAGGAAACCGCCTTGCACTGCCGAAGACAATATGCGCGCCGGACTCGTCGTCATTGAAGCCTGGTTCAAGGGCAACTGAGGGAGTCCTGGACTAGGGGGTGTCCGGATAGCCGAACTATCATCACGGCCAGACTCCAAGACTATGAAGATACAAGATTGAAGACTTCGTCCCGTGTCCGGATGGGACTTTCCTTGGCGTGGAAGGCAAGCTTGGCGATACGGATATGTAGATCTCCTACCTTTGTAACCGACTCTGTGTAACCCTAACCTATCCGGTGTCTATATAAACTGGAGGGTTTTAGTCCGTAGGACGAACAACAATCAGACCATAGGCTAGCTTCTAGGGTTTAGCCTCCTTGATCTCGTGGTAGATCTACTCTTGTACTACCCATATCATCAATATTAATCAAGCATGAGTAGGGTATTACCTCCATCGAGAGGGCCCGAACCTGGGTAAAAACATCGTGTCCCTTGTCTCCTATTACCATCCGCCTAGACGCACAGTTCGGGACCCCCTACCCGAGATCTGCCGGTTTTGACACCGACAATGATCTTTATCGGTTGAACCTTATGACAACGTATGTAATTCCCTTTGTCCATCGGTATGTTACTTGCCCGAGATTTGATCGTGGGTATCTTCATACCTAGTTCAATCTCTTTACCAGCAAGTCTCTTTACTCGCTCCGTAATACATCATCTTGCAACTAACTCATTAGTCACTTTGCTTGCAAGGCTTCTTATGATGTGTATTACCGAGAGGGCCCAGAGATACCTCTCCGATACTCGGAGTGACAAATCCTAATCTCTGTCTATGCCAACTCAACAAACACCCTTCGGAGATACATGTAGAGCATATTTATGACCACCCAGTTACGTTGTGATGTTTGAAAGCACAGAAGGTATTCCTCCGGTATCCGGGAGTTGCATAATCTCATAGTCGAAGGAATATGTATTTGACATTAAGAAAGCAATAGCAATAAACTGAACAATCAATATGCTAAGCTAATGGATGGGTCTTGTCCATCACATCATTCTCCTAATGATGTGATCCTGTTATCAAATGATAACACATGTCCATGGTTAGGAAATCTTAACCATCTTTGATCAACGAGCTAGTCTAGTAGAGGCTTACTCGGGACACGGTATTTAATTTATGTATTCACACATGTATTTAAGTTTCTGATCAATACAATTCTAGCATGAATAATAAACCTTTATAATGAGTACGGAAATATAAAATAACAACTTTATTATTGCCTCTAGGGCATATTTCCTTCAATCTCACTTGCACAGAGTTAATACTCTAGATTACATTGTAATGAATCTAACACCCATGGAGTCTTGGTGATGTTCATCTTTTGCTCGCAGAAGAGGCTTAGTCAATGGGTCTACCATATTCAGATCGTATGTACTTCGCAAATTTCTATGTCTCCATCCTTGACCTTTTCATGAATGTAGTTGAAGCGTCTCTTGATGTGTTTGGTTCTCTTATGAAACCTGGATTCCTTCTCCAAGGCAATTGCTCCAGTGTTGTCACAAAAGATTTTCATTGGACGCGATGCACTGGTATTACACCCAGATCGGATATGAACTCCTTCATCCAGACTCCTTCATGTGCTGCTTCCGAAGCAGCTATGTACTCCGCTTCATACTTAGATCCCGCCACGACGCTCTGCTTTGAACTGCACCAACTGACAGCTCCACCATTCAATATAAATATGATCCGGTTTGTGACTTAGAGTCATCCGGATCAGTTTCGAAGCTAGTATCGACGTAACCATTTACGACGAGCTCTTCGTCACCTCCATAAACGAGAAACATATTCTTTGTCCTTTTTAGGTACTTTAGGATGTTCTTGACCGATATCCAATGATCCAGTCCTGGATTACTTTGGTACCTCCCTGCCAGACTTGTGGCAAGGCACACATCAGGTCTGGTACAGAGCATAGCATACATGATAGATCCTATGGATGAGGCATAGGGAATGACTTTCATTTTCTCTCTATCTACTGAAGTGGTCGGGTGAGGGAGTCCTGGATTAGGGGGTGTCCGGATAGCCGGACTATATCCTTTGGCCGGACTCCTGGACTATGAAGATATAAGATTGAAGACTTCGTCCCGTGTCCGGATGGGACTTTCCTTGGCGTGGAAGGCAAGCTTGGCGATACGGTTATGTAGATCTCCTCCCATTGTAACTGACTCTATGTAATCCTAACCCTCTCTGGTGTCTATATAAACCGGAGGGTTTTAGTCCATAGGACGAACAACAATCATACCATAGGCTAGCTTCTAGGGTTTAGCCTCTCTGATCTCGTGGTAGATCTACTCTTGTACTACCCATATCATCAATATTAATCAAGCAGGAGTAGGGTTTTACCTCCATCGAGAGGGCCCAAACCTGGGTAAAAACATCATGTCCCTTGTCTCCTGTTACCATTCGCCTAGACGCACAGTTCGGGACCCCCTACCCGAGATCCGCCGGTTTTGACACCGACATTGGTGCTTTCATTGAGAGTTCCTCTGTGTCGTCGCCATCAGGTAGGATGCCTCATCTCGTCTTTAAAGACGGCACTATTGCTAAAGGAGCTTTGGCTATCGGCCAAACTCTCCGGCTAGGCGGTTTTCTTATGACCGCCTGTTCGGCCGCCACGCCGACGATGACTTCTCGGGTCATCAGAAGCAATCTTCACGTCAACTCGGAACTCGCCGAGCAGTTAGATCCGACAGAGCTCTCTTCCTTAAACGAGCTCCTGGATCGCATCGCCGCCCAGGGAGTCGCTATAGACTACGATCAGATTGGCCCTAAACCCGATCTGAGAGAGATTAACTCTCCCCAGGTCACCCATCACGTTGCTGTGGTGGAGGAACAATGCGGCGAGCCTTCATCTATCTTAAGGACTAGCTACGTCCAGATTTCCGATCCCTCCAAGCCGGATACCCGCGGAGGGGAGGACGACACTCAAGACCTGAACTTAGAGTCAGGCAACGGGCTAGATTCATTGGACAACATCCAAGAATCCAAGCCTCCGAGTTCGGAAACTCCTGGGCCCTTGAGCCTCAGATTGGGTGAGGTTTCGGATCTAATTCCACCCACCCACCCGAAAATAGGCGATCTATCCAAAATTAGGCAAGAGCCCGAGGAAGCAAAGACATCATTATCGGGCCGATTCCTCCTGGTTATGAACAGGATAAAGGACTGCCTTGAGGAAGACGCAATTTCATTCTTCTACAATAATTGCATGGACAAGGGAATCTGCAACGCCATAGGTCGCCGTGAAATTACACGCTTATGGACTTGGCGCCCATAGTACGAAAATCTTGTGCGATGGAAAGCGCTCGAAAACCGAAGCAAGATTTTGGGACAATCCGTCCACGAATACAAACCAGTCCGAAATAAAAGGGTGCATTATCGCCAATCACCCGGGTTAAACACCAAAAAACAAAACCCCCCTACGGGGCATGGAACCGTACTGGAGGGATGGCTCAACGGATCCTGTAAAATTCATAGTACAGAGGGTGACACACCAACTCATGGACTTAGAGCATGTTGGATACTCCGGCAGGTGGCCAAAAGTGACGAAGAGCTTCTAACCCCAGCACCCACAGAGCACTAGCCCAGGGATACCAGTACGGTATTAACAGTCTTCGAGACTTTCCAATCAAACAATATGCGAAAACGAACACTCCGCAGCCTTGCCGATGTCTACCAAGTAGCAACAATAAATCCATGGAGTGACACGGCTATTACCTTTAATGCTAGTGATGAACCAAAATTCGGAACAGCCCGAGCACCAGCAGCATTGGTCCTCAGTCCAATAGTGGACGGCTTTCGCCTTACCAAGGTACTCATGGACGGTGGCAGCGGATTGAACCTCATTTATGAGGAAACCCTTCGAAAAATGGAAATAGACTGGAGCCACATTGAGCGAAGCAGCACAACCTTTAGAGGAATAATACCCAGTCGGGAAGAGTGCTGCACAGGAAAAATCACACTGGATGTGGTGTTCGACACGCCGGATAATTACTGGTCCGAGGAGGTCACGTTCCAAGTGGCCCCGTTCATCAGCGGATACCACACTCTATTAGGGCGAGAGGCATTCACAATTTTTCAAGCTATACCCCATTACGGGTACATGAAGCTCAAAATGCCCGGCCCAACGGAATCATCACTCTTGCTAGTGACCCGGACATAGCACTGCGCCGAAAATAAGACAGCCAGACTTGGCCCTTGAGGCACTATCCAAGCCCTAGCGGCAGAGGAACTGATCTATGCTGCTGCACGGTGAACAGGGACGATGTGATACTCGATAAAAGATCCAAGTCCACCTCCTTTAAACCAGTGGGACGAAATAGTCAAATTCCAAGTCCACCCAACGGACCCTACAAAACGGCCTCCATCGGGCACAATTAAACCCTGATGTAGACGCCAGACTACGAGAATTCCTACTGTGAAAATTGGGACATTTTGCTCGCACCCTTCAGACATGCCAGAATCCACGCCCGGCTGGCCGAGCACAGCCTAAACATCCTAAAAGGATTCAAGCCGATCAAACAGGCTCTTCGGCGTTTCTCCGAACCTAAGAGACAAGCCATGGGACAGGAGCTAGCCAAACTATTGGAGTCCGGATTCATCAGAGATATAAAACATCCGGACTGGCTAGCAAACCTAATGATGGTACTAAAGAAGGACAAATCCTGGCGCCTATGCGTCGATTTCAAGGATCTGAACAAGGCTTGCCCAAAGGATCCCTTCCCCCTCCCCCGGATCGATCAAATTATCGACGCTACCGCAGGACATGATTCATTGTGTTTCCTCGACGCATACTCCGGCTACCATCAACAAGATGGCAGAGCCTGACCAAGCCGCAACGGCATTTACCACCCCATATGGTCCATTCTGCTTCAACACAATGCCCTTCGGGCTCAAAAACACCGGCGCAACATATCAGCGCATGATTCAGAGATGTCTGGCAAACCAGATCGGCAAAACTGTGGAGGCATACGTAGATGATGTGGTCTTCAAAACCAAGCATGTCGAAACTCTAGTAGACGACTTGAGGCTCACATTCGATAATCTTTGAACATATGACATCAAGCTTAACCCGGAAAAATGTGTTTTCGGCGTACCAGCCAGAAAGCTCTTGGGCTTCATTGTATCCGGTAGAGGAATTGAAGCAAACCCAGCCAAGATCCGAGCTCTGTCACAATTGGATATCCCAAAGGACCTCAAACAAATACAAAATTGATCGATCCATGGCGGTTTAAGCCGCTTTATCTCCGCTTGGGAGAAAAGGCATTACCCTCTATCGCCTCCTCCGCGCACCAACACTTCGAGTGGGCGGATGCCACCACGGCCGGACTCGAAGAAATAAAAGCCATATTGGCAACAAACCCGGTCTGGCCGCGCCTAACATGGGCGAACCAATGCTATTATACATCGCGCAACTCATCAAGTTGTAAGCGGTGCTCGTTGTCGAACGAGAAACGGATGACACAAGTTTCCCCTTCAAAACCAGTTTACTACGTGTCCATCGTCCTCACCCCATGCAAGTCATGGTATCCGCATTATCAAAAGATAGCGTCGCGGTGTTTATGGCATCCGGAAGCTGCGACACTACTTTCAAGAGTGTTCGATAACAGTAGCCTCCGAAGTACCTCTTAACGACATTATAAACAACCGCGACGCGACGGGCCAGATTGCCAAATGGGCCATTGAGTTCCTCCCGTTCAACATAACCTATAAGCCACGGCGAGCCATTAAGTCGCAAGTTTTGGCCGACTTCGTCGCCGGATGGACTGAAGCCGAACTCCCTAAAGAGTACATCACATATTCCAACTGGATCATGCACTTCGACGGCTCCAAAATGTTGGCTGGTCTGGGGGCTGGCGTCGTTCTGACGTCCCCAACAGGAGATACAATTCAATACATACTCCAGATAATGTATACGGACTCCAACAACGCAGTGGAATACGAGGCCCTTCTACATGGTCTCCGGATGGCAGTATCCATGGGCATACAACGCCTAGAGGTGCGCGGGGATTCGAACCTCGCGATATCCCAAATAAATGGAGACTTTGATGCCAAGGATCCGAAAATGGCAGCTTATCGCAATCGTCCTAAAAATGTTAGCTCGGTTCGAAGGGATCGAATTTCACCATATAGCTCGGGAAAACAATCAGGCAGCAGACGTCTTGGCACGCATTGGAGCAAAGCGCGATGCCGTCCCCCCCAATATCTTCTTAGAGAGGTCGTTCAACGCCATCCGTATTATGGGAAGGGGAGTCCGGAAATAACTGCCCGGACCCAACAGCACTGCCCAACACCGAACATTCTGACACAATTGGAGGCTCTGCCAACGAAATAACAACTTCGGCCCACGTAATAATGGCAGTCATTGCCCCGTGGACGGAACCATTCCTATCCTACCTAACCAGGCAGGAACTTCCCGAGGACCAAAACGAGGCACGCTGCATAGTGCGGCAATCTAAAGCCTATAAAGTCCATGAGGGAGAGCTTTATAAGAAAAGCACGACCGGAGTCCTTCAAAGGTGTATCTCCGAAGAGGAAGGGCGGAATCTTCTGGCTGAAGTTCATGCCGGACTCGGCGGGCACCACGCTGCAGCCCGGGCCCTTGTAAGCAAGGCCTTCCGTACAGGATTTTATTGGCCGACGGCCCGGGCAGATGCTCAGGACTTAGTCCAACGATGCGTCGGTTGCCAGCTCTTTGCTAATCAAAGCCACATGCCACCCACCGCCCTCCAAACTATACCCATCACCTGGCCATTCGCGGTCTGGGGGCTTGACATGGTTGGACCCCTTAAAGGAGGAACCCACAAGAAAAAATACCTACTGGTCATGGTGGATAAATTCACCAAATGGATAGAGGCCAAGCCTGTTAAGACGGCCGAATCAGGGGTCGTACACCGTTACGGCGTCCCCCACAGCATCATCACTGATAATGGCACGAACTTCATGGCCGACGAGGTCAAACTCTGGTGCAAAAACATGGGCATCAAGCTCGACTATGCTTCAGCCTATCACCCTCAAACTAACGGTCAAGTCGAGCGAGCAAATGGTCTAATCATGAGCGGCATCAAACCCAGATTAGTGCGGCCCCTCAAGGAATCTAACATGCACTGGGTAGAGGAGCTCGACTCCATACTCTGGGGGCTACGGACCACGCCGAATCGCACCACCGGATTCACACCATTCTTTATGGTATACGGCGCAGAGGTAGTTCTGCCCTGCGACATAATTCACGAAGAAAGAGAAGCCGAGCTTGATTGGCAGGACAGTTTGGACGCCTTGGAAGAGGAGCATGACGTGGCAAAAGCCCGTTCCACATTCTATCAACAGCAGGCTCAAAGATATCAAAGCAGAGAAGTACGGCCCAAAACTTACAATGTTGGCGAGTTAGTTCTCGCTGCGGACAAGAAAAAGGACAAACTCAAGCCCAAATGGGAAGGTCCCTTTATTATCGACCAAGTCCTGACCGGTGGAGCGTACTGTCTGCGAGATGCATCGGATAACCGACTCGAGCCGAACCCATGGAACGCAGCCCGTCTCCGAAGATTCTACGCCTAGCGCCGGATTCTGAGTTCGTCTCCTTCCTCTGTCTATTTTTTACACATTAGCTGTCTTATATTTCTCTCCTTCTCCCTCTTTTTCTCTTACAGCCTTCAAAGGCTCGTTCGCGCACTGTTCGCACACACTTGACGCGCTATCCGCGCTCATTATACCTGGGGGCTTCTTTAACATAAGCTTATTTATACGGGCTTCATGCCTAACACATGTGTCATGCTTCCGCATGTACCTTTTATTCACCATTATATGCATCGATATGACTTAAGTTTTGGCCAAGCTGGGTTGCCTGGCTCCTGTGCTTACCCCTACGTTCCCGATTGTTCGGCTAGGTGGTAAAGGGAGCACCTCTGCGATTGTTACTACCGGTCAGCCGGATGTGTACCTCAGGTGGGTGAAGCCGAAAGCTAAGCGTTCTTAAGGGAAAATTCGGTCGGTGAACTAAAGATGATTTCTCACTTATTTATTTATCTGCCCACGATGCTTTTACGCTTTTTCGCAGTCCGACATGCACTTTAGGGCATGCCTCCTGAGGAAAGGAACCCCTAACGGAACTATTCTCCCTGGAAGATGTTTCTTACTAACCATGTAATATAACATAACTAGTTGGGCACTTGTCTGTTCAATCACTAATGACCCCTACGCCTGGTCTCCATGCATGCCCCGGTTCTTACATAACCATGAGGATATTCGGACACACTCCGGATTATAGGGTCCCGAGGTTGAAGCGAAAAGGTCTGCCATGACAAACGATCTAAAATCCGGCTAGAAGGCATTTTTACATGTCATCTTAAATTACATAGTCAATTTGACTGGGTGTATTCCTCCTCAATACCATCTAATAGGCTGTCTAGTTTACAGTCCTGTTGGGAATACTTTATGCCAATTCTACTTGGCCGCACACTAAACTCACAGGATCTCCTTCCCATCGGGCCCCACAGTCCGACCTCGCCATGTGGTTTGGGTCAGCCTTCGTGTACCACGTCTTCACCATGGCCCAGCCTCCTGGCGCCTTTGACGGCAGGCCTATATCTTCCATAATCGGAAGCGCCCGCGCCCTTCAGCCTCTCTGCAAGCTCTCCAAGGCCTTGGGCGGGGGAGACAGATGGCCACAAGGCACAGGCGACGCCTTTCATCACTGCCGAACTTCGTTCGTGCAGTTGCAAGAGCTCGGGAAGAAGGTCACCCGTATAACCGGGCATTTCCTCTGCAGGACGACCTGTGAGCATACCTACAGACATAACTCTGTTAGTCGACTTCCTCGCCAAACTCTTTTTTAAAGTTCGTTCAAGCACTTACTAAAAATGCCGCGTCGAAGCCGTCGATTCTCCTTCACGGAGTCCGACAGCTGGGCACGAACATCCTTTAGTTCCTCTCCCAGCCGGGTGTTGGCATCTTGGAGATTATTCTTCTCCCGCCTCACCCTCGTAAGCATGCTCTCGCCGGCCTTTAACCGGCGCAAGAGTTGTTGCTTGTCTGGATCTACTCCGGCGCCATCTGCAATGATATTGTCAGATTTGCACACACGCCGCACTTCAAAACATACTTATCTTTCGAAGCGTATATTACCAAAGGGGTTCTCCTTGGCCTCCCCTACAGCGGCTAGTGCGGCCTCAAGTTGGGCTTTGCACTCTTCCATCTCCCGGGACAGTTGGGTATTCTTTTTTGTAAGGTCCTGCATAACAAATGATCCTTAAATCAGTTATTTTAACTGCTTCAAGTCTCGGGGGCTACTGGCATATATAACCATCAAATTTTCTCACCCATATGTCTTTCACATACTGCTCCGTGGCTCTGGCTAGACCATTTTGAGCGGCACGGAGGTGCGCATCTCCCGAATTGAAGGCATCCAATGCCTCTTGGGAGAAACATGCGTCACGAAGAACTGTCCGGCGACGCGTGTGATTCATGGCACTCTCCACCTCGGAATTGGTGGCAGACAGTGTGTCGGCATCCTTTGTCGGAGGAGCGTCCGGCGCACGCCTCGTGTTTGCCTCCGCTTATGGACCTGGCTTTGGAGCTTGGCTGGTGGAGGCTCGATTGGCAACCTCTCCGGATATAGTCCGGCGAGCGCTCTTTTTGCTGAAAAGAGCACGGGCGTTAGTATTCCCTCTGTGAATAAAACCTGGGAATAAGATGGCACGCCATACTGTTGCGCCGGCGTCTCAATCCGGACCGCACTTCTTTTCAGCCTGCTGGGCCTGGCTACCCCTTGTCGGCTAGCCACCGCAGGCTCGGCCTTCCGCCTTAAGGGCTCCCCCTGCAAAACACCATTGGTATACGGTGATAAAAAATAAGCATAGATGGATCATTTTCAAAGTATTGGGACTTCGGTCTCAGTTACCTGTGAGGAGGGAAGTATTCTGGGGTAATCGGCCTTAATGGCGACCAAGGCATTATCGATGCTCAGTTGGTAAAATACCCCATCGATCAGCTCCACGGATATGTCCGGATCCTCTTGGGAGGCCGGATCGAGGGACCGTTCCGGATCCTCGGGTTGTGGAGGAGGGCTGTTTATATCCTTCACAGCCCGGCGCAATTCCTGCGTCGAAATCACAAGATAAGGTAGTTAACTATGGGAATATGGAACAGATGGGCAAAAAGAAGTGTCCGCTTACCCAGCTTGGAGGATTGTACATAGAAAATCCGCCGCGTGGATTGACGCGGAGGAACTCCTCCTCTTCTCCCTTGTACAATGCGGACAAGGCCTTCGTCAGAGCAGCAAGCGATCCTGGCCCCTTACGGCCGCAGCGGGTGGCATCATCCTCCCCGTTGAAATCCCACATGGGGTGGCCTCTATATTGAAGCGGCTGCACCCCCCGCATAATGCATGTGGCCATGACCCTGATCATGGTCAGTCCGGAATGAGCTAACAACCTTATCCGGCTCATCAGGTAAAGGACGTCCTTGTCATTTTCCCTCTGAGGGCTCCGTGGATGCCATCTTATGTGCTTCTTCAAGGGAGCATTATTGAACTCGGGGAGGCCGATCCGAACAGGGTCCGGCAGGGGGACATCTTTTATATAAAACCATTCTGAAGGCCAGTCTTCGGACGCCTTCCTAGGGGTTCCGGATAGATATCCGGTCCCGGCGATGTGCCATAGTTCGGCTCCGCCCACTTGATATATCGACCCCTCCTGAGAACGGGCCACAAGGCAGAACAGCTTCTTCCACAGCGCTAAATGAGCCTCGACGCCCAAGAACAGCTCGCAAAGGGCTACGAAGCCCGCAATATGCAATATGGAGGGAGGCATAATGTTGTGCAACTGGAGGCCGTAGAACTCCTGGAGCCCCCGGACAAACGGATGAATTGGAAATCCGAGCCCTCTTATCAGATAAGGGACAAGGCATACCCGTTCTCCTTTGGAGGGACTGGAGACGCTCTCTGCTTGCTCTCCGCCATTATAGGTGGCAAGTCCGGCTCGAACCGGGACCATGAAGGCTGGGGGAAGAAATCCCTTGGTTTGGAGCGTCACTAGCTCGCTGTGCGGGACGGAACATCTTTCCCAATCTCCAGGCAGAGGGCTCGGAGGGCGAGAGGAGGAGCTGCGTCGACTGGCCATGATGGAGTGGATTTCTGTCGGATGCGCTCCGATGAACGCTCGCAAAGGGAAGATGGTGTGATTCGGATCTAAATCCTCGTCTCTTTTATAGGCAGCTCATTTGTGCAGCTAGGGGGGTAAATGTAAAAACACCCTGGCTTTTCGCATTCGTTTGACACGTGGAAGACGACCATTATTGGGCGTGGAAGCCAAGGAGCACAATATTCACGAGAAGCCGGACACTATTCAACAGGTACACAGAATTTGGAGAAGAACCCACTTTACAATGCCGAAGACAATCTGCGCGCCGGACTCATTGTCATTGAAGCCTGGTTTGGGGGCTACTGAGGGAGTCCTGGATTAGGGGGTGTCCGGATAGCCGGACTATAGCCTTTGGCCGGACTCCTGGACTATGAAGATACAAGATTGAAGACTTCATCCCGTGTCCGGATGGGACTTTCCTTGGCGTGGAAGGCAAGCTTGGTGATAAGGATATGTAGATCTCCTCCCATTGTAACCGACTGTGTGTAACCCTAGCCCTCTCCGGTGTCTATATAAACCGGAGGGTTTTAGTCCGTAGGATGAACAACAATCATACCATAGGCTAGCTTCTAGGGTTTAGCCTCTTTGATCTCGTGGTAGATCTACTCTTGTACTACCCATATCATCAATATTAATCAAGCAGGAGTAGGGTTTTACCTCCATCGAGAGGGCCCGAACCTGGGTAAAAACATCGTGTCCCTTGTCTCATGTTACCATCCGCCTAGACGCACAGTTCGGGACCCCCTACCCGAGATCCGCCGGTTTTGACACCGACATCGGGCTTTGAGTCTGACTCAACTTCACACCTTGTAACATAGGCAAGACCCCTTTCTTTGACTGATCCATTTTGAACTTATTCAAAACTTTAACAAGGTATGTGCTTTGTGAAAGTCCTATTAAGCGTCTCGATCTATCCCTCTAGATCTTGATGCCAAATATATAAGCAGCGTCACCGAGGTCTTTCATTGAAAAATTCTTATTCAAGTATCCTTTTATGCTATCCAGAAATTCTATATCATTTCCAATCAACAATATGTCATCCACATATAATATCAGAAATGCTACAGAGCTCCCACTCACTAATACAGGCTTCACCGTAAGTCTGTATAAAACCATATGCTTTGATCACCTCAGCAAATCATATATTACAACTCTGAGATGCTTGCACCAGTCCATAGATGGATCGCTGGAGCTTGCACACTTTGTTATCACCTTTAGGATCGACAAAACCTTCTGGTTGCATCATATACAACTCTTCTTTAAGAAATCCATTAAGGAATGCAGTTTTGACGTCCATTTGCCAGATTTCATAATCATACAATGCGACAATTGCTAACATGATATGGACATACTTAAGCATCGCTACGGGTGAGAATGTCTCATCGTAGTCAACTCCTTGAACCTGTCGAAAACCTTTTGCAAAAAGTCGAGCTTTGTAGACAGTAAAATTACCATCAGTGTCAGTCTTCTTCTTGAAGATCCATTTATTCTCAATGGCTTGCCGATCATCGGGAAAGTCCACCAAAGTCCACACTTCGTTCTCATACATGGATTCTATCTCAGATTTCATGGCCTCAAGCCATTTATCGGAATCTGGGCTCATCATAGCTTCTTCATAGTTCGTTGGTATACTATCGTCTAATAACATGACTTCCAGGACATGATTACCATACCACTCTAGTGCAGAACGTGCTCTGTTCAACCTACAAGGTCTAGTAGCAACTTGATCAGAAGTTTCATGTTCATCATCATTAGCTTCCTCCATGGTTGGTGTAGGCATGATGGGAACGGATTTCTCTGATGTGCTACTTTCAAACTGTTAGAAGGTAACATTAATTCATCAAGTTCTACTTTCCTCCCACTCACTTCTTTCGAGAGAAACTCCTTCTCTAGAAAGGTTCCTTTCTTGGCAACAAAGATCTTGCCTATGGATCTGTGGTAGAAGGTGTACCCAATTGTTTCCTTAGGGTATCCTATGAAGAAACACTTCTTCGATTTGGGTTCAAGCTTATCAGGCTGAAGCTTTTTAACATACGTTTCGCAACCCCAAACTTCAAGAAACGACATCTTATGTTTCTTGCCAAACCACAGTTCATATGGTGTCGTCTCAACGTATTTAGACGGTGCCCTATTTAACGTGAATGCGGTTGTCTCTAATGCACAACCCCAAAATGATAGTGGTAAATCGGTAAGATACATCATAGCTCACACCATATCTAATGAAGTACGGTTACGACATTTGAACACACCATTATGTTGTGCTGTTCTAGGTGGTCTGAGTTGTGAAACAATTCCACATTGTTTTAAATGAAAGCCGAACTCGTAACTCAAATATTCTCCTCCATGATCAAATTGTAGAAACTTTATTTTCTTGTTACAATGATTCTCCACTTTACTCTGAAATTCTTTGAACTTTTCAAATGTTTCAGACTTGTGTTTCATCAAGTAGATATACTCATACCTACTCAAATCATCTGTGAAGGTTAGAAAATAACGATACCCGCCGCGTGCTTCAACACTCATCGGACCGCATACATCGGTATGTACTATTTCCAATAAGTCATTAGCTCGCTCCATTGTTTTGGAGAACGTAGTTTTAGTCAGCTTGCCCATGAGGCATGGTTCACAAGAATCAAGTGATCCATAATAAAGTGATTCCAAAAGTCCTTCTGCATGGAGTTTCTTCATGCGCTTTACACCAATACGACCTAAACGATAGTGCCACAAGTATGTTGCACTATCATTATCAACTTAGCATCTTTTGGCATCAATATTATGAATATGTGTATCACTAGATCGAGATTCAACAAGAATAGACCATTCATCAAGGGTGCATGACTGATGTCGCTTGAAGCTACGTCGGTATTTGCCCAAAGAGGAAGGGATGATGCAGCACAACGACGGTAGGTATTTCCCTCAGATATGAAACCAAGGTTATCGAACCAGTAGGAGAACCAGTAGGTTTCCCTCCAAGATGGTGTTTAGATTGGATTTGGTGGTTCCGGACTCGGTTGGATGAATATTTTGTCGACTCCCCTAGGGTTTCTGGAATATTGGGGTATTTATAGAGCAAAGAGGCGGTCCGGGGGGCACCCGTGGTGGGCACAACCCACCTGGGCCTCCTGGCGTGCCCTGGTGGGTTGTGCCCCCCTCAGGGCACCCCCAGGCGGAGCCAGGGGCCGTTGTGTTCCTTTTGGCCCATAAAAATTCTTCGTAAAGTTTCGGGGCATTTGGACTCCATCTAATATTGATTTTCTGCGATGTAAAAAACAAGGAAAAACAGCAACTGGCACTTGGCACTATATCAATAGGTTAGTACCAAAAAATGATATAAAATGACTATAAATGATTGTAAAACATCCAAGATTGATAATATAACAACATGGAACAATCAAGAATTATAGATACGTTGGAGACGTATCAGCATCCCCAAGCTTAACTCCTACCCATCCTCGAGTAGGTAAGTGACAAAAACAGAATTTTTGATGTGGAATGCTGCCAAACATGTCATATCATATTCTTTTATTTATAGCATGGACATTTGGACTTTTAGTTGTTCAAAGCAATAGTCTAGTTTTGACATGATAATTTAGGTACTCAAGCATATCAACAAGCAACCATGTCTTTCAAAATATCAACGCTAAAATAAGTTATCCGTAGCCCATCATGCTCAAACATTGATCCATTCATGAAACACACTCCAATATTAGCTACACCTAATACTTAAGTACGATCATATTGCCTCCTAGTTGGTGCTTTTATAAGAGAAGATGGAGACTCAAAATAAAAATTGCATAAAGTAAAAATAAAGGCCCTTCGCAGAGGGAAGTAGGGATTGGTAGAGGTGCCAGAGCTCAAAGCGAAAAACTTAGAGATAAAAACATTTTGGGAGGTGTATCCATCCCACCAATGAAAATGACTTAGAGTTCCCAACACTTTCCATGCTGGATATATCATAGGTGGTTCCCAAACAGAAAATAAAGTTTATTCCTTTTTCCACCATACTTTCACTTTCCATGGCTAACCATATCCATGGGTGCCCTCCATACCAACACTTTCCAAGGAATTTATTATTTGACAACATCAAGTAAATTCAAATTGTTTTGCATTTCGGGACTGGGCATCCCTAATACCTTTGCCTTACTCTTGTGCAATGACAAGTGATTAAACACTCATCTTGAGAATAACACATCTAGTATGGAAAATATTAGCCACCACTCACCGCTCCGCGAGCGAAACGAACACACAAAAGGGAAGTTTATTTTGAAAATTAGAGATGGCACATACAAATTTGCTTTGAACGACAAAAGAATACCGCATATAGGTCGATATAGTGGACTCATGTGGCAAAACTAGTTTAAGGGATTTTGGATGCACAAGTAGAGGTCATACTTAGTGCAAAATGAAGGCTAGCAAAAGATTGGGAAGCGACCAACCAAGAAAATAATAATCTCATAAGCAAGCATTAAGCAAAAATAACACTGAATAATGCACCACAAGTAGGATATAATTTCATTGCATGACTATTGACTTTCGTACTTGCATAGGGAATAACAAACCTTAACACCAATATTCTTACTAAAGCATAATTACTCACCAACATAATTCACCTATGACATCATCGTATCTCAAAACTATTACTAAGCATCAAGTTTATTTTGTCCAATGATCTTCATGAAAGTTTTTATTATATCCTTCTTGTATATCTATCACTTTGGGACTAATTTTCATGTGTTGCTTTTCATAAGCTCAAACAAATATAAGTGAGGATCGTGGGCATAAATTTTTTCTTTCTCTCAAATTAATTTAAGTGAAGCAAGGGAGAATTTCTTGTAAATTTTACTAACTCTTAAATAAATCTAAGTGAAGCAAGAGAGAATTTCTTAAAAAATACTAAAGCACACCGTGCTCAAACATATATAAGTGAAGCACTAGAGCAAGTCCATTGCTCATAAAAATTTAAGTGAAGCATAGAGAGCAATTCTAATAAGTCATGAAATAATTTTGGCTCTCTAAAATAGGTGTGTCCAGCAAAGATTGATGACTTAAAAGACAAAATAAAACAAGCAAAGACTCATATCATACAAGACGCTCCAAGCAAAACACATATCATGTGACGAATAAAAATATAATTTCGAGTAAAATACCAATGGTTGTTAGAAGAAAGAGGGGATGCCACTCGGGGGCATCCCCAAGCTTAGTTTCTTGCTCATTTTTGGATAATAGCTTGGGATTATGGGGCATCCCCAAGCTTAGGCTCTTCTATCATTCCTTCATCCATCGTAAGATAACCCAAAACTTGAAAACTTCAATCACACAAAACTCAACAAAACCTCTGTGAGATTCGTTAGTGTAAGAAAGCAAACCACTACTATAAGTACTGTATAAAACCAATTCATATTTTTGTTTTTGTATTATATCTACTGTATTCCAAATTTTCTATGGTAAAAACTCATCAAATAAAACCATAGAGCCATCAAAATAAGCACACAACACAAAGAAAACAGAATCTGTCAAAACAGAACAGTTTGTAGCAATCTGACTTAGACGGAAACTTCTGGAACTCCAATTTTTTTGAAAAAATAGGACGACCTGAGAAATTTGTATATTAATCTTCTTCAAAAAGAATCAGGGCAAAAGCACTTTATGATAAAAAATGAGAATTATTTTTGTGAGCGCAAAGTTTCTGTCTTTTTCAGCAAGATCAAACAACTATCACCCAAGAAGATCCTATCGGTTCTACTTGGCACAAGCACTAATTAAAACACAAAAAACACAATCATAACAGTAGCATAATTGTGCTAACACTCAAGAACAGAAAGAAAAAAAATAAAATTTATTGATTGGGTTGCCTCCCAGCAAGCGCTATTGTTCTACGCCCTTAGCTAGGCATAAAGCAAGGATCTAAGTTTTGTCATCTTTCTTCTTAACTTTCTTATAGGTATTTCCATCATGGGGTTTTGTGAACACAACATAAAACATATTATCAATGGAAACCATAACGTTCCTAAGTTGGTGTTCATCATAACCTTTTTGATTCCCCGCAACAATCCAAGAATAATGTTGATTAACATTATTGAAAACCTGTTGGATTATGTCTAAAACGGGGACTTCCTTTTTAAGATTCTCATCAAAGATTCTATTATCCCCAAGAAAATGTCTTAAAGCATAGTAGCTATTGTAAAGAATTTCATCTATCATAGGTTTTTCATGATTCATACCATAAAATTTGAAGATTTCCCTAGCTTCCTGTATTATGTAGTCAAACTCATTCATAAGAACGAGAGTGGCCAACTTTTTAGCCCTAGGATTCTTCATATCGGGAAGCTCATAAAACAATCTTTGTGGAGTAGGATGGGTATGAATAAATTTACTTTCAAGTTTCAGAACTAGTACTAAAATACCATCCGTATAAGATCTAGTAGTTTTAAGTATAGGAGCATCATCAAGACTCAAATTTCCCATACAATTGAAAAATTCTTGGATACTTTCTTTTCCCATAACGTTCCTTGCCCCAAGATAAAAGTTTTAGCATCCAGATTTCCCGTATGTCCTATCTTAGGAGTTAGGCCATCATCTGTTGGTGCCATACCGAAATCACTCATGATTGCAAGCAAAGGATAGATCTGACAAGAAAATGGCGAACGAAAAAGAGAGGCAAATAAAACGGCAAATTTTTGTGAAGTGGGGGAGAGGAAAATGAGAGGCAAATTGAAAATAATGTAAATTGCGAGGAGATAAGATTTGTGATTAGGAACCTGGTATATGTTGAAGATCCTCTCCAGCAACGGCGCCAGAAAGTCCTTTTGATGTCGCTTGAAGCTACGTTGGTATTTACCCAAAGATTAAGGGATGATGCAGCACAGCGGCAGTAGGTATTTCCCTCAGATATGAAACCAAGGTTATCGAACCAGTAGGAGAACCAAGCAAAACAACATAAACGGCCCCTGCACACAGATAACAAATCCTCGCAACCCGACGTGTTAAAGGGGTTGTCAATCCCTTCCGGGGTACGACGCCTCAAGTTGCAAACAGACGTGAGATAAATTTGTAGTAAATTGATAGATCGAACGCCAAATAAAATAAATAAATAAATAGAAATTGCAGCAAGGTATTTTTGTATATTTGGTTTAATAGATCTGAAAATAAATGCAAGGAAAACGTAGACCGCAAAGGCAAATATATGAGAAAGAAGACCCGGGGCCGTAGGTTTCACTAGTGGCTTCTCTTGAGAAAAATAGCAAACGGTGGGTAAACAAATTACTATTGGGCAATTGATAGAACTTCAAATAATTATGGTGATATCCAGGCAAAGATCATTATATAGGCATCACGTCCAAGATTTGTAGACCGACTCCTGCCTGCATCTACTACTATTACTCCACACATCGACCGCTATCGAGCATGCATCTAGTGTATTAAGTTCATGGAGAAATGGAGTAATGCAATAAGAACGATGACATGATGTAGACAAGATCTATCTATGTAGAGATAGACCCCATCATTTTATACATAGTAGCAACGATACATACATGTCGTTTCCCTTTCTTTCACTGGGATCAAGCACCATAAGATCGAACCGACTACAAAGCACCTCTTCCCATTGCAAGATAAATAGATCAAGTTGGCCAAAAAAAACCCAAATATTGGACAAGAAATACGAGGCTATAAGCAATCATGCATATGAGAGATCAAAGAAACTGAAATAACTTTCATTGATATAAAAAGATATAACTGATCATAAACTCAAAGTTCATCAGATCCCAACAAACACACCGCAAAAAGAGTTACATCATATGGATCTCCAAGAGACCATTGTATTGAGAATTCAGCGAGAGAGATGAAGCCATCTAGCTACTAACTATGGACCTGAAGGTCTACAAAGAACTACTCATGCATCATCGGAGAGGCACCAATGGAGGTGGTGAACCCCATCCGAGATGGTGCCTAGATTGGATCTGGTGGTTCTGGACTCTGCGGCCGTTGGATGAATATTTCGTCGAATCCCCTAGGGTTTCTGGAATATTGGGGTATTTATAGAGAAAAGAGGCTGTCCGGGGGGCACCCGAGGTGGGCACAACCCACCAGGGCGCGCCTGGGCCTCCAGGCGTGCCCTGGTCGGTTGTGCCCCCCTCGGGGCACCCCCAGGCGTAGCCAGGGCCCGTTGTGTTCCTTCTGGCCCATAAAAATTCCCCGCAAAGTTTCGGGGCATTTGTACTCCGTCTGATATTGATTTTCTTTGATGTAAAAACATGGAAAAAACTACAACTGGCACTTGTCACTATGTCAGTAGGTTAGTACCAAAAAATGATATAAAATGACTATAAATGACTGTAAAACATCCAAGATTGATAATATAACGGCATGGAACAATAAAAAATTATTGATACATTGGAGATCATATCAATGACCATAAAAGATATTACTCATATAAATAGAACAGCCATTATTCTCTGATTTAAATGAATAACTGTCTCGCAATAAACAAGATCTAGATATAATGTTCATGTTCAAAGCTGGCACCAAATAACAATTATTGGGGTCTAAAGCTAATCATGTAGGTAGATGTAGAGGTAGCATGCCGACGGCGATCACATCGACCTTGGAACCATTCCCAACGCGCATCGTCACCTCCTCCATAGTCAATCTTTGTTTATTCCACAGCTCATGCTTCAAGTTACAAATATGAGAAACCGAACCAGTATCAAATACCCAAGAGCTTCTACGAGCATTAGTAAGGTACACATCAATAACATGTATATCAAATATACCTTTGTTCACTTTGCCATCCTTCTTTTCCGCCAATTATTTGGGGCAGTTCCTCTTCTAGTGACCATTCCCTTTGCAGTAGAAGCACTGAGTTTCAGGCTTGGGTCCAGCTTAGGGCTTCTTCCCGGGAGTCGCAACTTGCTTGCCATTCTTCTTGAAGTTTCCTTTCTTTCCCTTGCCCCTTTTCTTGACACTAGTGGTCTTGTTAACCATCAACACTTGATTCTTGATGTCTACTACGCAACCTTGTTCTTGTAGATGTTGTTGGGCCTCCAAGTGCAGAGGTTTGTAGGACAGTAGCAAATTTCCCTCAAGTGGATGAACTAAGGTTTATCAATCCGTGGGAGGCGTATGTTGAAGATGGTCTCTCTCAAACAACCCTGCAACCAAATAACAAAGAGTCTCTTGTGTCCCCAACACACCCAAAACAATGGTAAATTTTATAGTTGCACTAGTTCGGCGAAGAGATGGTGATACAAGTGCAATATGGATGGTAGATATAGGTTTTTGTAATATGAAAATATAAAAACAACAAGGTAACTAATGATAAAAGTGAGGGAAACAGTATTGCAATGCGTTGAAACAAGGCCTAGGGTTCATACTTTCACTAGTGCAAGTTCTCTCAACAATAATAACATAAATGGATCATATAACTATCCCTCAACATGCAACAAAGAGTCACTCCAAAGTCAGTAACAGCGGAGAACAAACAAAGAGATTATTGTGGGGTACAAAACCACCTCAAAGTTATCCTTTCTGATCGATCTATTCAAGAGTCCGTAGTAAAATAACATGAAGCTATTCTTTCCGTTTGATCTATCCTAGAATTCGTACTCCAATGTCACCTCAAGTATCTGTGGGTATGATTATACGATATGCATCACACAATCTTAGATTGTACGATATGCATCACACAATCTTAGATTCATCTATTCAACCAACACAAAGAACTTCAAAGAGTGCCCGAAAGTATCTATTGGAGAGTCAAGACGAAAACGTGTACCAACCCCTATGCATAAGTTCACAAGGTCACTGAACCCACAAGTTGATCACCAAAAACATACATGAAGTAGATCACGTGAATATCCCATTGTCAGCACAGATAAACACATGCAAGACATACATCAAGTGTTCTCAAATCCTTAAAGACTCAATCCGATAAGATAACTTCAATGGGAAAACCTAATCGATTACAAGAGAGTAGAGGGGGAGAAACATCATAAGATCCAACTATAATAGCAAAGCTCGCGATACATCAAGATCGTGCCAAATCAAGAACACGAGAGAGAGAGAGAGAGAGAGAGAGAGAGAGAGAGAGAGGGAGAGATCACATAGCTACTGGTACATACCCTCAGCCCCGAGGGTGAACTACTCCCTCCTCGTCATGGAGACCGCAGGGATGATGAAGATGGCCACCGGTGAGGGATCCCCCCTCCATCAGAGTGCCGGAACAGGGTCCCAATTGGTTTTTGGTGGCTACAGAGGCTTGCGGCTGCGGAACTCCCGATCTAGGTTATGTTCTGGAAGTTTGGGTATATATAAGAGGTTTTGGCGTCGGGAACAAGTCAGGGGGGTCTCCGAGGCGGCCACGTTGTATGGGGGCACGCCCAGGGGGGTAGGTTGCGCCCCCACCCTCGTGGGTGCCTTGGGACTCTTCTGGCCCATCTCCGATACTCCGTGGGCTTCTTCTGGTTCAAAAATAATCTCCGTGAAATTTCAGGTCAATTGGACTGCTTTTGGTTTTCCTTTTCAGCGATACTCAAAAACAAAGAAAAAACAGAAACTGGCATTGGGCTATAGGTTAATAGGTTAGTCCCAAAAATCATATAAAATAGCATATAAAACATCCTTGATGGATAATATAATAGCATGGAACAATAAAAAGTTATAGATACGTTGGAGACATATCAAGCATCCCCAAGCTTAATTCTTGCTCGTCCCCGAGTAGGTAAATGATAAAAACTGAATTTTTGATGTGGAAGACATAATTTCTTAGTTAGTATGCTTGAAGTATTATTATTTTTATGTCAATATTAAAATTTTGTCTTGAATTTTTCAGATCTGAACATTCATGCCACAATAAAGAAAATTGGGACAATTGCATTTTTACCCCTAGTTGGTCCCTACCCACAGGTTTTGCCCTTACTTTTCGAGCTTGCTCAGTTTTTCCCTTACTTTTTCCGTCGAGGTCCCTCGAATGCCCTTTGACCGTTTGACCAAAACTTTGAAAATTCCTAACTAATTCATATGAACTTAGAAAAATGCAAATAAGATATCAAAATGTTCAGATAAATATTACCTTTATGTGCATATCATTTGCATTCAGGACAAAAGCACCCTTTAAACTACCTGAGGTAATTAATGTTATTAACATTATTAAAAATAAACAGGTATAAACAATATTTTATTCATGAATAAAATTACATGCAAATGTAGGTGATGTTTTTGAACATCCGATATCTTATTTGCATTTTTACGAGTTCGTATCAACTTGTTATGAAGTTTCCAAATAATGGTCAAGTCGTTAGAACATTCTTAACAAGATGATACAAACTCAGAAAAATGCAAATAAGATATCTCGATGTTCGTAAAACATCACCTACATTTGCATGTAATTTTATTCATGAAAAAATATATTGTTTATACCTTTTATTTCAATAATGTTAATAACATTAATTACCGCATGTAGTTTAATGGGTGCTTTTGTTCTAAATGAGAATGATATGCACATAAAGGAAATGATTATCTGAACATTTTGATATCTTATTTGCATTTTTCTGAGTTCATATGGATTAGTTATGAATTTTCAAAGTTTTGGTCAAACGGTCAAAGGGCATTCGAGGGACCTCGACAGATAAAGTAAGGGCAAAACTGAGCAAGCTCAAAAAGTAAGGGCAAAACCCGTGGGTAGGAACCAACTAGGGGTAAAAGTGCAATTGTCCCAATTTTCTTTATTGTGGCATGAATGTTCAGATCCGAAAGAGTCAAGACAAAAGTTTAATATTGGCATAAAAATAACAATACTTCAAGCATACTAACTAAGCAATTATGTCTTCTCAAAACAACATGGCCAAAGAAAGCTTATCCCTACAAAATCATATAGTTTGGCTATGCTTCATTTTCGTCACACAAAAATGCTCTCATCATGCACAACACCGATGACAAGCCAAGCAATTGTTTCATACTTTAGTATTCTCAAACTTTTTTCAACTTTCAGGCAATACATGAGCGTGAGCCATGGACATAGCACTATGGGTGGAATAGAATATAATGATGGGGGTTGTGTGGAGAAGACAAAAAAAAGAGAAATTCTCACATTGACGCGGCAAATCAACGGGCTATGGAGATGCCCATCAATTGATGTTAATGCGAGGAGTAGGGATTGCTATGCAACAGATGCACTAGAGCTATAAATGTATGAAAGCTCAACAAAAGAAACTAAGTGGGTGTGCATCCAACTTGCTTGCTCACGAAGACCTAGGGCATTTGAGGAAGCCCATTGTTGGAATATACAAGCCAAGTTCTATAATGAAAATTCCCACTAGTATATGAAAGTGACAAAATAAGAGACTCTCTATCATGAAGATCATGGTGCTACTTTTGAAGAACAAGTGTGGAAAAAGGATAGTAGCATCGTCCCTTTTATCTATTTTTTATTTGGCCTATATATATATATATATATATATATATATATATATATATATATATATATATATATATATATATATATATATTTGGCCTTTTTTTTTTTCCTTTTTTTCTTTTTTCGGGACAATGCTCTAATAATGATGATCATCACACTTCTATTTATTTACAACTCAAAGATTACAACTCGATACTAGAACAAAGTATGACTCTATATGAATGCCTCCGGCGGTGTACCGGGATGGGCAATGAAACAAGAGTGACGTGTAGGAAATTATGCATGGTGGCCTTGCCACAAGTACGATGTCAACTACATGATCATGCAAGGCAATACGACAATGATGAAGCGTGTCATAATAAACGAAACGATGGAAAGTTGCATGGCAATATATCTCGGAATGGCTATGGAAATGCCATAATAGGTAGGTATGGTGGATGTTTTGAGGAAGATATAAGGGGGTCTATGTGTGTCGGCATTCTAGGAACGGGGGTCCCCAGACTTGCCTGCCTGCGGCCCACGGCGTGGCTTTGCCAGCAGGCCTGTACGACCCATCCTCATCAACAAGGCATTCAAGACCCTCGCGAGGGGCCAATCCTCGCGAGGCGGACGACGCAAGACCTTCTCAGGAGCTGCCTCGCCAGGAAGGCTCACGAGGAGCGGAGATATCAAGGCGGGCCAAACCTCGCGAGGCTCTCGTGGCATGAGCCATGATGATCGACACCTGGCAGGCGCCAGCGCGTGCATCGTCCTTGTTTCCTCTTTGGTGCTAAAGAGGCAAGCGCAGCCGCAGAGTACCGAGGCATTAGGCAAAGGTTTCCATATCGGTGCAACGAGACCAAGACCAGAAGGACGGCAAGACGGAGGTCACCATGGAGCCCAAGACGGCGTCACCGCCAGGGCCTTTTGCAGGCGAAGACCGCTTTTGTCAGGATAGCTTGTACTAGCTGTCCCCTTTCAAATTGCCCGCCGTTGTTGGCTCCCTTCCCGCTCAATATTTGGGAAGATGACAAGGGCCTCTATAAATAGGCCTAGCCACCGTAGTAGTAGGCATCGAGTTCTCACCCACAAGCTCGCCAAGCACAAGAACACCTCAACCTCAAGAGGCTGTTGTTCCCCTTGTACTGTTCATCATCAGCCCAAGAGGCAATCGACCACCACCACACTAGAGTAGGGTATTACACCACATCAGTGGCCCGAACCAGTATAAATCTCGTGTCTTTCTGTGTTGTGAGTTCGTCGAGTTCGTCTGCGAGATCTTAGCGAGCTAGGGCATAGATAGGTAGGAGGGAAAGAACTTCGCGTGCACCCCAGAGTTCGAACCATAAGGGTTTTGCCGGAACCCCAGATCCGACAATGTGTGATAGAGCGTATCATATCATGGGGCTTGGATGCACCGGCGAAGTTTGCACCAACTCTCAAGGTGAGAAAGGGCAATGTACGGTACCGAAGAGGCTAGCAATGATGGAAGGGTGAGAGTGCGTATAATCCATTGACTCAACATTAGTCATAAAGAACTCACATACTTATTGCAAAAATCTACAATTCATCAAAACTAAGCACTACGCGCATGCTCCTAGGGGGATAGATTGGTAGGAAAATACCATCGCTCGTCCCCGACCGCCACTCATAAGGAGGACAATCAAAGAAACACCTCATGCTTCAAATTTGTTACACAACGGTCACCATACGTGCATGCTACGGGACTTGCAAACCTCAACACAAGTATTTCTCAAATTCACAATTACTCAACTAGCACGACTCTAATATGACCATCTTCATATCTCAAAACAATCATCAAGTATCAAACTTCTCATAGTATTCAATGCACTCTATATGGAAGTTTTTATTATACCCATCTTGAATGCCTATCATATTAGCACTAATTTTATAACCAAAGCAAATTACCATGATGTTATAAAAGACTCTGAAAATAATATAAGTGAAGCATGAGAGATCATCTATTTCTTCAAAAGAAAACTACCGCCATGCTCTAAGAAGATAAAAGTGAAGCACTAGAGCAAATGACAAACTACTCCAAAAGATATAAGTGAAGATCAATGAGTAGTTGAATAATTATGTAACTATGTGAAGACTCTCTAACATTTAAGAGTTTCAGATCTTGGTATTTTATTCAAACAGCAAGCAAAACAAAATAAAATAAAATGACGCTCCAAGCAAAACACATATCATGTGGTGAATAAAAATATAGCTCCAAGTAAAGTTACCGATGAACGAAGAAGAAAGAGGGATGCCATCCGGGGCAACCCCAAGCTTAGGCTCTTGGTTGTCCTTGAATATTACCTTGGGGTTCCTTGGACATCCCCAAACTTAGGCTCTTTTGTAACGCCCGGATAATTAAGCTACAGTAATCCTATGCTAATGATGCCACGTCACCACGATTACTGTTGTTAAACTTGCATTGGTTTGAATCCGGTCCAAATTCAAATTTAAAATAAAGTCAAAAATAAAAGTTTTCAAATGTCAAAGCTAAAATGTGCGAACTATGGAAAATAATTCATAAATATTATTGGTGAAGAAACCATACTTATGTAAAATATTTAAATGCACTTAAATAATTAAAACAGTGGCTTTACCAATTAAGTAAATGCCTTTCCTAATTTATAAAAGATTCAAATAATTTATTTGGGTCCCAATTTTTTTGTGGCGGAGGTATAACTACTGATACTAATTTAGGGGCTAAGTTTGTGTTTTATAAAACCTAAAAATAAATTAAAAACAGAAAAAGAAAACAAAACAAAGAAATATGGGAAAAGGAAACCCTCCTGGCTCCCCTTGGGCCTCGGCCCACTGCCACCCAGCCAGCCCAATTCCCCCGCACCGGTTGCCTTGACCTCTCCCTGCTTCCTATTCCTCGGTCTCAGACCGCAACAAGGACGTGCTCCCGCCCAACCACCTTGCTGGAGTCGATGTCGGGAGGGGATAAGGGCAAGCCCTCCGCCTCCTCGATACCCCACACCCCACTTGCTCCCTCGCTCCCCACTCATTCTCTATCACTCTTGCTCCGCCCCCTCCTCAGATCCACCGCACCGCGCCGCCCGTGCGAAGCCATCGTCGTGGCCTCACCGTGCGCGTGGCCACCGGCCGACGTCCTCCGTCCGCCCGTGTCGGGGAGCTCCCGTGTCCCTGCCTACGCCGATTACGACAACCTCCCCGAGCACGGAGCCCCTGCCACGTCGGCTTCGAGGTCGTCTTCGACATTCGGGCGCCTGGGATCACCGCCATCGTACATCACCGTTGAGCCACCCCCGAGCCCGCTTCCACCCCCCTACAGCTCCATGGTGAGCTCCCGCGCCCCGCTTCCCCTTTCCCTCATCGCCGTAGGTCGCGTCCCACCTCCCCTGTCCGGAACTGCACCGTCGCGCCTGAGCTCGCGGTCGCCACGGCTCTGGCTGCGCTCGCCGCACGTCCTCGCGCCTGGCCACCCTGCGTCGCTCCTAGTTTCACGCCGTCGGCAGCCCCTTGCACCGCCCCCGCTGTAGGCCCAAGGCCATCGCCCCCCTCTAACCCCTGTCCGCGCTCGCCTCCGCCGCGGCAGCCGCCCGCCTCCGCCCGGCCTACTGCACACAAGACTTCGCGACCCCACTGCCGCCCGGTGGACGCCGCCTCATTGCGAGCACCCTCGGCTCCGGCCAGCATGCTGCTTCGCGGCGAGCCCGCGCCAAACACCACGCCACCGCGCTGCGCTCTGCTCCGTCCCACAGCCCCTCCGGCCTGGCCCGCCTCCTCTGTCGCGCCACCGCGCCTCCCAAGCTTCGTCATTGCCAGCTGCAGCTGCCGCGTGCCCACGCTTGTTGGCGCGGGATCGCGCGCCCGCCGCGCCGCGGCTCGGCTAGCAGCGGCGGCGCGCCCCTGCCGCTGCCTTGCCCGCCGTTTGACCCGCTCGGGTACGTGCCCACACCCGCAGCCCCATGCCCACGCCCGCTAAGCAGCCCGCCCAGTTTGACCTTTGGCCCATTGACCAGTGGGGCCCACCCCCTGGTTATTTAAGGAAAAGATTAAAAATAATTAAATAGATTAATTAATTAATTAACAGATTAGTTAAGCTAATTAATGTAGCTTAATTAGCTAATTGACTTGTAATTAGCTTGATGTGTCAATGACAGCAGGGCCCCACCACTAATTAGACTGATTTAAACAGTTTGTTAAAACACATGTGACACTGACATGCGGGACCTACATGCACTATTCACTTTGTTGACCAGTCTTTGTTGACTGGATCAACTGGGCCATCGGACCCCACTTGTCAGCCAGTGGGTGCACTTTTGTGTACCCTGTGCTGGGTGCACGTAGCATTTTAGCTATTTAATTTCGAATTAATAACAAATTCAGAATAATGTTTATATCTTTGAAAAATCGTAGAAAATATTTCGGAACTCGGATGAAAAAGTTTTATACATTAAAGTTAATCAGAACGACGAGACGAATCCGAAAATGCGGTCCGTCCACCACACATCCTTTGCATAGAGAAGATCGAACCTCTCCCCTCCGCTTCATCTGTCCTAAAATGCCAAACCTGGGAAAATTTTCCCGGATGTTCTCCCCCTTCGCCAGTATCGTGTAGTGCCGCGTTAGAACACCCCTAGCCTGTGTGTTATCGTTGTCATGCATAGTATTGCATCTGTTTGCATTATATTCACTGTTTCTTCCCCCTCTTCTCTCTGGTAGACCCAGAGACCACTGTTGATGCCCCTATGATTGACTACGTCGACGACGACCCTTCTTCCCTTTCAGCGGAGCTTCCAGGCAAGCCCCCCTTTGATAATCCCGGTATCGCCCATTCCATTCTCTCATGCTTGCATTAGATTTTGTTACTGTTATTGATTGCTCCTATTCTGATGCATAGCCTGCTTTTGTAACCTGCTTATTGTTACCTACATGCTTATCCTAAACTGCTTAGTATAGGTTGGTTAGTGATCGATCAGTGACCCCCACCTTGTCCTTGTTGCCCCTGCTTCATCATCGACGCCTCGATCAACGTGATCGACGACCAGAGCCTGACACCTCACATCACATCACGCCCCTTGAGTTGCTCGACTCTGCAGAGCTACTATCGAGTGCCGAGGGTGATCCCTCATAACACACTCCTGATGATAATTTTGTAGTGCAGCTATTCGGTCGTGGTCAACGGGGGTGGTTCCTCTTTCACCATCCCCGATACGGCTCTGTCATGCAACACCACAAGTGTGAACCTCGAGGGTGGTCCCTCTTACGTTCTCCTTGATGATTACATTGAGTGGAATCCACCGGGGGTGATTCCTCGGGTTTTCTTCCTTGATGTTTTGGACACACGGTTACCTTGACTTTACTTGAGACCATTGTTGAAGTCGGGTCGGCCCTGAGGGGTAGCCGCGAGTTGATGTGAAAGCCGGGCGGGCCCGGAGAGCACCCGTGCGATGTGACGGTGGCGCTGGCTGTTTAGCGGTATCACCCAGGAAGGGTGATAGCTCCGGACTTGTCCCGACAGCCGTCACTATTTTAATTGTTAATGCACTAACAGGTTTGGGTATTTGTTCTGAGTTGGCCTCCGGCCTTTACGCACTAACCACCACGCGAGAATAGTTATGGGCCTCGACGTCGCAGTATCAGCCGAAGCTTTGTCAGACGTCCAGTTCAGCATTGTGGCACGGTCGGATCATGCTGACCATTCGAGGCGGTGCTGGTATCCACCCTGCATATAACGACCCGGAGTGCTGCTGGCGATGGGCCCCAGACCCCAGAGTGCTTAGGATGTAGACCGACGGGACCCCTGTGCTGAGCCTAGGTAGGGCTTCGACGTGTTGATCTTCTGAGGCCGGGCATTGACCCCAGAAAGGTGTGTCCGGCCAGAGTGATCGAGCGTGTTGGGTAATGTGGTGCACCCCTACAGGAAAGATATATATTCGAATACCGTGTCCACGGTAATGAACGTTCAGACTTGTATCCGGATCTTATATAACTAGAAATGGATACTTGAGATATGTGATGGATATGTGGCTCTGGGATTGCATTCTCGCAGGCAGTCAAGGAAGGATCTCTGGGAATTAATGCTACGACATGCTTGTTAAATTAAAATGCTATTCGTTACTCTTCTACATGCTGCAAGATGCTTGGAGCTACTTGAAGATGCTAGTCTTCGATAGGCTAGGACTTCCCCTCTATTCTGGCATTCTGCAGTTCAGTCCACAAATACAACCCTTCCATTTGATACAAATGCATACTTCGTATACATCTGATGCTTGCAAGTAATTTGGATGAGTACTCACGGTTGTTTTGCTACCCTTTTCCCCCTTCCTTCTTCTTTCCGGGTTACGCAACCAGACGGTGGATCCCTAGAGCCAGATGCCACCGCTGACGGATACTACTACTTGGAGACCGCCGACGACCAGGAGTAGTTAGGAGGTCCCAGGCAGGAGGCCTTGCCTCTTCGATCATTGTTGTTTTTGTGCTTGACTTCTTAAGGCATCCTTGTCTAACTTATGTATGTACTCAGATATTGTTGCTTCCGCTGATTCTTGTGTATCGAGCTTCTGCATTCGAGCCCTCGAGGCCCCTGGCTTGTAATATGAAGCTTGTTTTATTTTAACTGGTGTCTAGAGTTGTGTTTTGATATCTTCCCGTGAGTCCTTGATCTTGATCGTACACATTTGCGCGTATGATTAGTGTATGGTTGAATCGGGGGCGTCACAAGTTGGTATCAGAGTCGACTTCCTGTAGGAACCCCCTTTCCAACTCCTTGGCCGAAGTTGAGTCTAGTCTTTGAAAAACTATTTTACTAACATGGTTGTGTGGCTTACGGGCCCACGCCGCAATTGGGTGGTATTAGGATCTTTTACTCCTCGTCTATACTCTGGGACTCTGATCTCTCTTCTATTCAGGTTAAATTATTTTGCTAACTCTATACTAGGTTCTCGTGATCACATCCATCCAGAGATTTGTGTTACCCCCTTTCTCGAATTCAGGGTCATGATCTGCTTTACAATGTTCACAGACCGCAGGATACTTTCATCAAGGGCACCCTGTGCCGTCACATGCAAATCCCTCGCTCCAATGGTTTTCTCCAACATTGATGTAGCCTTTGCTATGTCCCGTTGTGATATCCCTCCATCGCGTGCATGCGTGCCACCTATTATGTCTAGGATGTTTCTCTTGTCCGAACGCATGTGAGCATCGTGTTATTGGCCCTACATATGCATCGGTATGTCTTCAGTGACTACTGCTTTGTACATACTACGCCTTTGCATCGATGTTCAAGTTACATCATGAATAACTCCATACACTTGCTCCACCCCTTGTTAAACCGCTCCCCGATGTTTTGAGCGGGATGGTTAGACCTGCTAGTTATGGCTGTGGTGGCGACAATCCACCATCGCCCGAAATCATGGCCGAAATGATACAACAGTTTGATGTTGAATCACCAGTTCATCGTAGGAGTCATGGCTCAATTTCTGCTCCCAATATGAATCAGCAACACCACCCCAGTGACTCTGCAAAATTTTGAGCATCTCAACCCTGTCATCTACAGCAGCTTAGCTCAGCCCCTGGATGTTGATGACTGGCTCCATGACATCACTTTCAAGTTGGAGTCTATTGATGTAGCCCCTTCCAACTATGTCACATTCGCGGCCTATTACCTGAAAGGTCCCACTACTCAATGGTGGGGCAGCCATATGCGTTCCTTACCTGTTGGAACTGCGATCACTTGGCCAAAATTTCCAGCTGCATCCTGTGGTCCAAAGTTGAACCACCATGGTTAGTCACAACGTCCCCGTTGAAGTTGAAGGGCTAAAATTCCATGTTTCCCCCATTGTTTTGAAGTCGTCCAATATCGACCTCATTCTGGGCATGGAATGGATGAAAGCACATACCGCTTCTATCATTTGCACCACTAAAACTGTCTATCTACTGCATCATTCGAGCGATATAGTAAGCTAAGAGGCTCATCTTGTTCGAAATACCGAAGCACGGATTTATTCCTTGAACGCGTAAACACTTCTCCTCTTGTGAGAATTGGAAATGCTCCAGTCGTTTGTGAATTCCTGGATATCTTTCCAGAAGAACTACCCAATCCATGGCCTTGAACTAGATGCAGTGAAGTTTGCACTGAAATTGTGGCAACATTTCCTTGGTAATCTTTGCGAGATCTTTTCCGGTAATCAAAGTCTGAAGTTTTTGTTTACTCAGCTAGATCTGTATCTCCGAAAGCAGCGATGTATGGAAGCCATCATAGACTATGACTACGGTATTTCTTATACCCCTGGCAAGGCTAATGTCATGGCCGATGCTCTGATCGCATGTCTTATTGCAACAATCCCATGGCTTCTAAAGCTCAACCCCTGCAAGATGATCTCACTTACAGAGAGCATCAGGTCCGCGTTCTCGGTCAAACTGAACATCGCACCGTCAGAGGGCTTTCAAAATTCTAAAAGGTTCAGTGGTGAAATCATTCTGAAGATAAAGCCACTTGGGAACTTGAGGATCGTCTTCATGATGAATACCCCGTTTTGTTTCCGTCTACCTCCTAAAATCTCGGGACGAGATTTCTTGCAGTGGAGGAGAATTGTAACGCCCGGATAATTAAGCTATAGTTATCCTATGCTAACGATGCCACGTCACCACGATTACTGTTGTTAAACTTTCATTGTTTTGAATCCGGTCCAAATTCAAATTTAAAATAAAGTCAAAAATAAAAGTTTTCAAATGTCAAACCTAAAATGTGCGAACTATGGAAAATAATTCATAAATATTATTTTTGAAGAAACCATACTTATATAAAATATTTAAATGCACTTAAATAATTAAAAGCGGTGGCTTTATCAATTAAGTAAATGCCTTTCCTAATTTATAAAATATTCAACTAATTTATTTGGGCCCAAAATTTTTTGTGGCGGAGGTATTACTACCTATACTAATTTAGGGGCTAAGTTTGTGTTTTATAAAACCTAAAAATAAATTAAAAAAAGAAAAAGAAAACAAAACAAAGAAATATGGGAAAAGGAAATCCTCCTGGCTCCCCTTGGGCCTCGGCCCACTGCCACCCAGCCAGCCCAATTCCCGTGAACCGGTTGCCTTGACCTCTCCCTGCTTCCTGTTCCTCGGTCTCAGACCGCAACAGGGACGTGCTCCCGCCCAAACACCTTGCTGGCGTCGACGCCGGGAGGGGATAAGGGAAAGCCCTCTTCCTCCTCGATCCCCCGCACCCCACTTGCCCCCTCACTTCCCACTCATTCTCTATCCCTCTTGTTCCGCCTCCCCTCCTCAGATCCACCGCACCCCACTTGCCCCCTCGCTTCCCACTCATTCTCTATACCTCTAGTTCCGCCTCCCCTCCTCAGATCCACCGCACCGCGCCGCCCGTGCGAAGCCATCGTCACGACCTCGCCGTGCCCGTGGCCACCGGCCGACGTCCTCCGTCCGCCCGTGTCGGGGAGCTCCCTCGTCCCCGCCTATGCCGATTGCGGCAACCTCCCCGAGCACGGAGACCCAACCCCGTCGGCTTTGAGGTCGTCTTCGACCTTCGGGCGTCTGGGATCGCTGCTGTCGTACATCGCCGTTGAGCCACCCCCGAACCCGCTGCCATCCCCTACAGCTCCATGGTGAGCTCCCGCGCCCCGCTTCCCCTTTACCTCGTCGCCGTAGGTCGCATCCCACCTCCCCTGTCCGGAGCTGCGCCATCGCGCCTGAGCTCGCGGTCGCCGCGGCTCTGGCTGCGCTCGTCGCGCATCCTCGCGCCTGGCCACCCCGCGTCACTCCTAGTTTCACACCGCCGGCAGCCCCACGCACCGCCCCCACTGCTGGCCCAAGGTCGTCGCCACCCTCGACCCTGCCACTTTTCGCCTCTGCCGCCCGCGTCGTCCGGTGACGCGGCAGCCGCCCGCCTCCGCCAGCCTCTGCCGCCGTGCACTCGCGACCCTTCGCCGCCAAGTGGACGCCCACCTCCCTGCAGCCACCCACGGCTCCGACCAGCGTCTGCTCATCGGTCGAGCCCGCGCCAACACCACGCCGCCCGCGCGCGCGCTCCGCTCCATCCCATGGCCCTCCAGCTCCGCCACGCCTCCTGTCGCGCCCGTGCGTTCTCCCACACTCGCCGTTGCCCGCTGCAGCAGCCACGACCACGCTTCTTTGGCGCGGACAGCGCGCCGCCCTCGCCAGCGGCTCCGGCTAGCAGGCCCGGCGCCACCCTTGCCGCGGCCTCGCCCGCCGTTTGACCCGCTCGGGTCCGCCCCCTCGGGCACGCGCCCACACCCGCAGCCCCATGCCCGCGCCCGCTTAGCATCTCGCCGGTTTGAACTTTGGCCCACTGACTAGTGGGGCCCAGCCCCTGGTTATTTAAGGAAAAGATTAAAAATAATTAAATAGATTAATTAATTAATTAATGGATTAATTAACCTAATTAATGTAGCTTAATTAGGTAATTGACTTGTAATTAGCTTGATGTGTCAGTGACAGCAAGGCCCCAGCACTAATTAGAATGATTTAAACAGTTTGTTAAAACACATGTGACACTAACATGCGGGACCCGCACGCACTATTCACTTTGTTGACCAGTCTTTGTTGACTGGGTCAACTGGGCTATCTGACCCCACCTGTCAGCCACTGGGGGTACTTTTGTGTACCCTGTGCTGGGTGCACGTAGCATTTTAGCTATTTAATTTCTAATTAATAACAAATTCAGAATATTGTTTAAATCTTTGAAAAATCATGGAAAATAATCCGTAACTCAGATGAAAAAGTTTTATACATTAAAGTTGCTCAGAACGACGAGACGAATCCGAAAATGCGGTCCGTTCGTCCACCACACATCCTTAGCATAGAGAAGATCGAACCTCTCCCCTCCGCTTCATCTGTCCGAAAATGCCAAACCTGGGAAAATTTTCCCGGATGTTCTCCCCCTTCGCCAGTATCGTGTAGTGCCGCGTTAGAACACCCCTAGCCTGTGTGTTATCGTTGTCATGCATAGTATTGCATCTGTTTGCATTATATTCACTGTTTCTTCCCCCTCTTCTCTCTGGTAGACCCAGAGACCGCTGTTGATGCCCCTATGATTGACTACGTCGACGACGACCCTTCTTCCCTTTCAGCGGAGCTTCTAGGCAAGCCCCCCTTTGATAATCCCGGTGTCGCCCATTCCATTCTCTCATGCTTGCATTAGATTTTGTTACTGTTATTGATTGCTCCTATTCTGATGCATAGCCTGCTTTTGTAACATGCTTATTGTTACCTACCTGCTTATCCTAAACTGCTTAGTATAGGTTGGTTAGTGATCCATCAGTGACCCCCACCTTGTCCTTGTTGCCCCTGCTTCATCATCGACGCCTCGATCAACGTGATCGACGACCAGAGCCTGACACCTCACATCACATCACGCCCCTTGAGTTGCTCGACTCTGCAGAGCTACTATCGAGTGCCGAGGGTGATCCCTCATAACACACTCCTGATGATAATTTTGTAGTGCAGCTATTCGGTCGTGGTCAACGGGGGTGGTTCCTCTTTCACCATCCCCGATACGGCTCTATCATGCAGCACCACAAGTGTGAACCTCGAGGGTGGTCCCTCTTACGTTCTCCTTGATGATTACATTGAGTGGAATCCACCGGGGGTGATTCCTCGGGTTTTCTTCCTTGATGTTTTGGACACACAGTTACCTTGACTTTACTTGAGACCATTGTTGAAGTCGGGTCGGCCCTGAGGGGTAGCCCCGAGTTGATGTGAAAGCCGGGCGGGCCCGGAGAGCACCCGTGCGATGTGACGGTGGCGGCTGGCTGTTTAGCGGTATCACCCAGGAAGGGTGATAGCTCCGGACTTGTCCCGACAACCGTCACTATTTTAATTGTTAATGCACTAACAGGTTTGGGTATTTGTTCTGAGTTGGCCTCCGGCCTTTACGCACTAACCACCACGCGAGAATAGTTATGGGCCTCGACGTCGCAGTATCAGCCGAAGCTTTGTCAGACGTCCAGTTCAGCATTGTGGCACGGTCGGATCATGCTGACCATTCGAGGTGGTGCTGGTATCCACCCTGCATATAACGACCCGGAGTAGTGCTGGCGATGGGCCCCAGACCCCGGAGTGCTTAGGATGTAGACCGACGGGGACCCCTGTGCTGAGCCTAGGTAGGGCTTCGACGTGTTGATCTTCTGAGGCCGGGCATTGACCCCAGAAAGGTGTGTCCGGCCAGAGTGATCGAGCGTGTTGGGTAATGTGGTGCACCCCTACATGAAAGATATATATTCGAATACCGTGTCCACGGTAATGAACGTTCAGACTTGTATCCGGATCTTATATAACTAGAAATGGATACTTGAGATATGTGATGGATATGTGGCTCTGGGATTGCATTCTCGCAGGGAGTCAAGGAAGGATCTCTGGGAATTAATGCTACGACATGCTTGTTAAATTAAAATGCTATTCTTTACTCTTCTACATGCTGCAAGATGCTTGGAGCTACTTGAAGATGCTAGTCTTCGATAGGCTAGGACTTCCCCTCTATTCTGGCATTCTGCAGTTCAGTCCACAAATACAACCCTTCCATTTGATACAAATGCATACTTCGTATACATCTGATGCTTGCAAGTAATTTGGACGAGTACTCACGGTTGTTTTGCTACCCTTTTCCCCCTTCCTTCTTCTTTCCGGGTTACGCAACCAGACGGTGGATCCCTAGAGCCAGATGCCACCGCTGACGGATACTACTACTTGGAGACCGCCGACGACCAGGAGTAGTTAGGAGGTCCCAGGCAGGAGGCCTTGCCTCTTCGATCATTGTTGTTTTTGTGCTTGACTTCTTAAGGCATCCTTGTCTAACTTATGTCTGTACTCAGATATTGTTGCTTCCCCTAATTCTTGTGTATTTGAGCCCTCGAGGCCACTGGCTTGTAATATGAAGCTAGTTTTATTTTAATTGGTGTCTAGAGTTGTGTTGTGATATCTTCCCGTGAGTCCCTAATCTTGATCGTACACATTTGCGTGTATGATTAATGTACGGTCGAATCGGGGGTGTCACATCGTTCCACTCCTTATTCCATAGTCCATCGAATCTTTACCCAAACCTTGAAAACTTCACAACACAAAACTTAACAGAAAACTCGTAAGCTCCGTTAGTATAAGAAAATAAAACCACCACTGAGGTATTGGTGTTAACTCATTCTAAATTCCTATTGGTGTAATATCTACTGTATTCCAACTTCTCTATGGTTCATACCCTCTGATACTACTCATAGATTCATCAAAATAAGCAAACAACACATAGAAAACAGAATCTGTCAAAAACAGAACATTCTGTAGTAATCTTTAGCATTCGAATACTTCTGTAACTCCAAAAATTCTGAAATAAATTGGTGGACCTAGGAATTTGTCTATTAATCATCTCTAAAAAGAATCAACCTAAAAGCACTCTCCAGTAAAAAAATGGCAGCTAATCTCGTGAGCGCAAAATTTTCTGTTTTTTACAGCAAGATCGCTAGACTTCACCCAAGTCTTCCCAAAGGTTCTACTTGGCACGAACACTAATTAAAACATAAAACCACATCTGAAGAGAAGCTAGATGAATTATTTATTACTAAGAAGGAGCAAAAAGTAAAGAACTAAAATAAAATTGGGTTTCCTGCCAACAAGCGCTAACGTTTAACGCCCCTAGCTAGGCATGATGATTTCAATGATGCTCACATAAAAGATAAGAACTGAAACATAAAGAGAGCATCATGAAGAATATGACTAGCACATTTAAGACTAACCCACTTCCTATGCATAGGGATTTTGTGAGCAAACAACTTATGGGAACAATAATCAACTAGCATAGGAAGGCAAAACAAGCATAACTTCAAAACTTTAACCACATGGAGAGGAAACTTGATATTATTGCGATATGTAGAAGAGTATGATCCTCTCTCATAATAATTTTCAGTAGCATCATGAATGAATTCAACCATATAACCATCACATAAATCATTATTTTCATGATGCACAAGCATAGAATTTTAATTACTCTCCACATAAGCAAATTCGTTCTCATGAATAGTAGTGGGAGCAAACTCAACAAAATGACTATCATGTGAAGCATAATCCAACTGAAAATTAAAATCATGATGACAAGTTTCATGGTTATCTTTATTCTTTATAGCATACGTATCATCACAATAATCATCATAAATAGGAGGCATGCTTTCATCATAATAAATTTGCTCATCAAAACTTGGGGGACTAAACATATCATCTTCATCAAACATTAGCATCCCCCAAGCTTGTGGCTTTGCATATCATTAGCATCATGGGTATTCAAAGAATTCATACTAACAACATTGCAACCATGCTCATCATTCACATATTTTATGCCAAGCATTCCATGTAATTGTTCTTTTAGTACTTGAGCACAATTTTTCTTCCCATCATTTTCATGAAAGACATTAAAAATATGAAGAATATGAGGCAACCTTAATTCCATTTTTTTGTATTTTTCTTTTATAAACTAAACTAGTGATGAAACAAGAAACTAAAAGATTCGATTGCAAGATCTAAAGATATACCTTCAAGCACTAACATCCCTGGCAACGGCGCCAGAAATTGCTTGATGTCTACTACGCAACCTTCTTCTTGTAGACGTTGTTGGGCCTCCAAGTGCAGAGGTTTGTAGGACAGTAGAAAATTTCCCTCAAGTGGATGACCTAAGGTTTATCAATCCATGGGAGGCGTAGGTTGAAGATGGTCTCTCTCGAACAACCCTGCAACCAAATAACAAAGAGTCTCTCTTGTCCCCAACACACCCAATACAATGGTAAATTGTATAGGTGCACTAGTTCGGCGAAGAGATGGTGATACAAGTGCAATACGGATGGTAGATATAGGTTTTTGTAATATGAAAATATAAAAACAGCAAGGTAACTAATGATAAAAGTGAGCGAAAACGGTATTGCAATGCATTGAAACAAGGCCTAGGGTTCATACTTTCACTAGTGCAAGTTCTCTCAACAATAATAACATAACTGGATTATATAACTATCCCTCAACATGCAACAAAGAGTCACTCCAAAGTCACTAATAGCGGAGAACAAACAAGAGATTATTGTAGGGTACGAGACTACCTCAAAGTTATCCTTTCTGATCAATCTATTCAAGAGTCCGTAGTAAAATAACACGAAGCTATTCTTTCTGTTCGATATATCCTAGACTTCGTACTAGAATAACACCTTAAGACACAAATCAACCAAAACCCTAATGTCACCTAGATACTCCAATGTCACCACAGGTATCCGTGGGTATGATTATACGATATGCATCACACAATCTCAGATTCATCTATTCAACCAACTCAAAGAACTTCAAAGAGTGCCCCAAAGTTTCTACCGGAGAGTCAAGACGAAAACGTGTGCCAACCCATGTGCATAAGTTCACAAGGTCACTGAACCCGCAAGTTGATCACCAAAACATACATCAACTAGATCACGTGAATATCCAATTGTCACCACAGATAAACACATGCAAGACATACATCAAGTGTTCCCAAATCCTTAAAGACTCAATTCGGTAAGATAACTTTAAAGGGAAAACTCAATCCATTACAAGAGAGTAGAGGGGGAGAAACATCATAAGATCCAACTATAATAGCAAAGCTCGCGATACATCAAGATCGTGCCAAATCAAGAACACGATAGAGAGAGATCAAACACATAGCTACTGGTACATACCCTAAGCCCCGAGGGTGAACTACTCCCTCCTCATCATGGAGAGCGCCGCGATGATGAAGATGGCCACCGGTGAGGGATCCCCCCTCCGGCATGGTGCCGGAACAGGGTCCCGATTGGTTTTTGGTGGCTATAGAGTCTTGCGGCGGCGAAACTCCCGATCTAGGTTATGTTCTGGAAGTTTGGGTATATATAAGAGGTTTTTGCGTCGGGAAAAAGTCTGGGGGTCTCTGAGGCGGCCACGAGGTAGGGGGCGTGCCCAGGGGGGTAGGGCGCGCCCGCACCCTCGTGGGTGCCTCTAGACTCTTCTGGCCCATCTCCCATACTCCGTGGGCTTCTTCTGGTCGTGAAATTTCAGGTCAATTGGACTCCGTTTGGTTTTCCTTTTCTGCGATACTCAAAACAAGGAAAAAACAGAAACTGGCACTGGGCTCTAGGTTAATAGGTTAGTCCCAAAAATCATATAAAATAGCATTTAAATGCATATAAAACATCCTAGTTGGATAATATAATAGCATGGAACAATAAAAAGTTATAGATATGTTGGAGACGTATCAATGCACCTTCTTGATTTCTACCTCCGCGGCCTTAAGCATTGCGAAGAGCTCAGGAATCCTTTTATTCATCCCTTGTATATTATAGTTCATCATGAAGCCTTTGTAGCTTGGTGGCAGTGACTGAAGAACTCTGTCAATAACACTATCAACTGGAAGATCAACTCCCAGCTGAGTCAACTAGTTATGATACCCAGAAATTTTGAGTATGTGTTCACAGACATAACTATTCGCCTCCATCTTGAAGCTATAGAACTTGTTGGAGACTTCATATCTCTCAACCCGGGCATTTTCTTGAAATATTAACTTCAACTCTTGGAACATCTCGTATGCTCGACGATGTTCAAAACGTCTTTGAAGTCCCAGTTCTAAGCCGTCAAGCATGGCACACTGAACTATTGAGTAGTCATCAGACCACGTTCGCTAGGCGTTCACAGTGTCTAGATTAGCAGGAGCGGGCTTGTCACCTAGTGGTGCATCAAGGACATAAATCGTCCGTAAAGCAATGAGGATAGTCCTCAACACTACAAAAAAAATACACTTCCGTGATGATACGTGTTTGTAACAGTAGGTCGCGTTTTTTGTCATGCATGTACATCCATGACAAATTTATGACAGAATCAAGATAGTCATACCTATGCTGTCGTACAAGTGTTCCATGACATTACCAAAATTATCATCACGGAAGTGTCCACCTCCATGACGATAAATCGCGTGTCACAGAAGTGCTTTCTTCAAGGGTGACTGACACGTGGCATCCACCGTAATGGAACACCGTTAAGCTATCGGGTCGGGTTTTGGATCCGATAACCCGTTAATAGCCCCGACCAATGGGGATTTTCCACGTGTAAAATCATCATTGGCTGGAGGAAACACGTGTGGGCTCATCGTTGGGACAGATATCATCCGCTCATTGGACCGAAGGCGCCTATGATACAGCGACACGTGGCATGGCCCAACAGAGGCCCATTGCTGTGAAAAGGCCGGCCCGTTTGACTTGGTCAAAAGGTGGCGGGGCGGCCCACGGAAAGCCTGTTAACGGTTATGCCCTATCCGAATTACTGCCCGCTAACCCAGGGCCCGTTATGCCCTATCCGAATTAGGCCCAGTAGCGTCATCTTGGCCGTCCAATATGATTAAGCCCGTTTTAACTTCCGGCCAATGTGTGGCCCATGACTTCTTTCGCCCATATGAGGACCTTTGTAACTCTTGGCCCATTAACGCCCGTGGTGAAACTGGCCCGTAATGACAAAGGTATCATTTATACCCATTAACGGCCCGTTATTCCATTGGGCCGCTTCCAGCCCAAGTTATCTTTCGCCTTCTCAGGCCCATTGATTCTTGGGCTCATTTGCAGAGATTCGTTACATACGACCACATCGCTATTTTCGCTTAGGGCCAAATTCAGCCCGTCGTTACGGTGCGCCCGCTTATGGACCGTTAATACGCTAATGTTTTCATGTCAAAAATAACCCGCTGGGCTGTTTTCAAAGAGTTATCAACACGCCTATTAACGCCCGTTATGGTCCACGAATAGTACGGCCCATGATTGGCGAAATGATGATACGCCCCGTAGAAGGCCCATGGATAATACGGTCCGTATGAGGCCCATGGATAATACGGCCCGTATGAGGCCCATGGATAGTACTGCCCGTAGAAGGCCCATGGATCGTATGGCCCATAGAAGGCCCATGGACCCTACGGCCCGTAGAAGGCCCATTGATCCCTAAGGCCCGTATAGAAGGCCGATGGATCCTACGGCCTGTATAGAAGGCCAATGGTCCTACGGCCGAACGAAGGCCCATGGATCATACTGCCTGCAGGAGGCCCATGGTTACAACAATTGTGTGTTGCCATGATTATTTTGGCGTAGTTACCAAAAATAGGCTATTGTGGCCACTAGAAAAACACAGAAAAAGAACTACAGTGACTACAAGCAAACAACTAAACAAGACAATAAGGAAATAAATAAGCAAGCAATTAAGGCTAGCCTATTACCGCTATTACACATATTACATCCACTGGGCATCAAAGTTCGCCACCAAAGTGCAAATATAGGGAACAAAGCAGCATATTACATACATCGGCCGCCAAAATTGGCCACCAAAGGCAAATAATGCGGCAGCAAAACAAGAGCATAATCAAACAACGGAAGAGCTCAAGAAACGTTATCCCGGTATCCACCATGCTGGCAATAAGCTTAGCAATCTGATTAGCTTTGTCCTGTTTGGCGCTAAAATCCTCCAACGCTTGTCGTTGCACCGAAAGTATGCATCCGAATGCTCCGAGGGACTTCATGATCCTTCCGCTTCTTGTCGCAGCACACCTGATCGATGTCTTTCATCTTGTAGTTGAGACTCAAGAAACTGAACTGATTTAGACAATGAGTTTGAATAGCTTGTGCATGCGGTAGTGGCCTGTAACTCGAACAATAAACCAAGACAGGACTTTGGGGTTGTCTCGCTGTCTTCAAGATAGTCTTCCTTAGCTGTTTTATCAGCTTTGTTGGAGACCAACAAGGATGTGTCACTATCCTGAACCTTATCTGCATTACTTCCTTTACCATTGCTTAATAAGGCACTCTTCCCCAATATTCTCACAAGATTCTAAAAGAAGAAACAAGCGCATACATAACAAGTTTAGCATGTACTAGTATATGAAACTCATTTCGTGAACGGTTCATTAGTAAGGTGGACAGGATTAAACTACCAAGTCTTCTATTGCCAAGTACTAGTACATAATAAAAGCATCAAACAAACATATATCTATGTCCTATGGTCACTGCATTGTCTTGCCAAATCAAAATAGAGACACGGTTCAAATCATATCAGTTCAAGACAAAGCAGTAGTGAAAGAATACAAAGCGTGGGAAACTACACGACACAACAAGATTTCAGATGGGTACCACGGTTCTACATGTACAACAACACTATTGGCTCTGTTGTGATGCTAGTAATGTGCATGATATGAAAGTCAACTGTATACACAATTGAAATTGAAATCAACAGAGCTATTGATAAGAGCAAACCTGTTAAAGAAACATGTGTGAACATACCTGCTGTGCCATTGGAGTTTCGATTGGATCCTTCAATTTAAAAATAAGTTTGTATGAGTAAATACAGTGATACAAGAGAAAAGCAATCATAGTTAAAAAAGGCATGCCTAAGCGAGCGCTTAAGCGCGCCTAGGCTCTAGGCGTTGGCAAAACGCATTGCGCATAACTACGCATAATCTATGCATAACTGCGCATAAGCATGCGCTTTGGTCAGTAAAGCGCAAGGTGGTGGCAAAACGCACAATTAACGCCTAGCGCTTTTTTGAACTATGTTAGCAATGGAATCTTAAATTAGGACAGTTGTTCTTCAGGTTTAGGCACTTGTTCTACATGAACAGAGTACAGTAAGACGCAAGAATAAAATACTTAAAAATAGAAAATGAGCTCATAGACCTTACCACATTCTTGGTTCGGACCAAGATGAGTAACAAAGCGTCCCCGATCATCGCCCAATAAATGTGTCTCGGGAGAACGTAAGGGAATTTGATGAGTTTCTTTGCCGGTGAAGTACGTTTTCTTCAGATAATTCCGATACTGCCACCAAGCATTCTTGAAGATAGCAGAGGTATTAGCACAGGTTACCTCATCCCGAGTTTCCAAATCGGTCCTTCTCTATAGAGAAAAATGGGAAAATTTGCTGTATTATAACCATCATGGAGGTAGGATGTATGGGACGAAGCAAAGTAATTGCCATGAATAACATTACATACACATAACTCTGGACAAACACCTGAATGGCATTTTCCTTCATCTTCAAAGATAATATTTCTAAGATGGGAAGATACACACATATGATTTAACAACATCAAATGTGATAGATGCTAAACTACGACTGGCTGGTTGTGCTTCCTCCACAGGAATAGGCGTACTAACTGGTGGAGTTGGGGTTCGCCGTGATAGTACTGGCCCTTTGGGCACTGGAGCTACCTTACTAACTGCTCTTGTTTGGGAGCTCTGTGGTGGAGATGGTGCTGTGTCAACAGGAACTGGGTTACTATCGGCTGGGGTTGGGGTTAGATTGGATGAAGCTGGTTCTCTATCCATCACAGTAGGGGTACAATCTGCGAGAGTTTGGGTTATGTGTGGTAGGGATGGTTCTTGTGCATGTACAACCGGGGTGCTATGTCCACCAAGAGGTAGCACTGTTTTATTTGAAGACCGTGTTTTTATTACGCTAGATACTGGAATCACCCGCTCCAATTCAAATGGCTGATAAACAGGAAACATAGTTGAATGTACAGATATTGTATGAGAGACAGATGCAATAGATAGTGTGGAAAAAAGAGGGCATGAAATAGTTGACATGTATATTGTTTAACTAAAACGGATAGCATGACATAATTTCACATATATGATGTCTATCTAAACTGGATAGCATAGCATAACATAATTCAAAGATATGATAAATAACCAAACATGATCGCATGACATAATTCACCTACATGTTATCTAAGTAATCAGGATCGCATCATTTAATTCACATATGTGATTTATATGCTAAACAGAGGGCATTCGATATGATGTCTGAACTAAGAACATGGTGTTGAATATTGTGTATATGATGTCTAAACTATGCAATGCAAGACACCGTATACATGATATGAGCAGATAACCGTGCCAAGTTAGAGCATACACCTCGGTGGGGGAATAGGACTGGTCATCTGTCTCGAATCCATCTCCGAGGAGCTATCGACCCAACAAGAGATCTGCTTGACGTGTAGCACTGTTTGCTCAAGGCCTTGTTTTCACTCTATATTTTTCCATCTCCCACCCAAATGGCTGATTCACAGGAAGAGTAGTTTAATGTACAAACATTGTCGACAAATGGAAATGTAATGAAGAAAAGGATGGGCAAGATATCATTCAAATATTTGATGCCTGGTTAAACAAGATGGCATTGCACATTTCACATATATTATGGCTGACTAAAAGACATGGGACTGCATAATTCCCATATATGATATAGAAACTAAATAGGTGGCATTACAGAACATGTCTAAACTAAGCAGATGACATATATGATGTCAAAAGTAGGCACTGCAAGGCAACATATGCATGATATGACTAACATCATCATGCCAAGGTAGAGCAAACACCTTGGGGGTAAATAGGAGTGGTCGTGGCCAATACGCCTCGTAACAGATATTTTCCTCTGGATTACAATCTGGAGAGGGGTGGGGAGGGTTTTCCATTGAACCCACCATGGAGCGATGTCTGCATGACATTGTATTGCCGTGCAAAACTCTTCTCTTTTTCTCTACATGTTCAGCATGACTGTGTAAAATATCTGACATGCATACGAAAAAATATGGTGAGATTATGTAAGGAGAGCATGCAGAAATTTAGAGTGATGGTAACAACCAGTGGATCGACGTTTTTCCGTTGAACCAAAATAGCCCTAATGGATCGATGTGATGTCTAGTAATAAGTGATGCAACAAGTGTACATCCTCTTTGCCGTAGCCGTGTCGACCTCAACATCATTGGGTTGGTCGCTGAAGCAGTTGTGGCAGAGGTGGCTGTCGGAAGTGTGGAGGAAGATCTGAGGAATCTGTAACGGCGCCTGTGGCACTGCGCTCTGTTGTGATGGATCGTTCGTCTTTGGAGCAGCTCCGGTGAGCCGTAAGACGTCAAGGCTGAAGCAGCACAAGACAGACATCGTCAATCTCAAGTGGGATTCTAATAGCATCTCCAATAGATGATGTAAAATGGATGTAAAATTAACATCACCAAAAACCATGTCACAGCCCTAGAGCTTGCTTGTAACTAGTAGCATTGCATCCATGCATCATGTTTAATTTCCATGAAATTTGAAATGGGGATGATCAAGCCCTAGCACTAAAGCAATTCAAATAGGTTCAAATTCAAAAATATTTTCAAAAACCCAAATTGGTTTGCAAAAATATTCATGATTAATGGAAAAGGGTGAAAACCATATCCAGAGGTGATGGATATTTTTCCAAGGCATTTTTGGATTTTTGAATAAACCATATTGTATTTGAATTGGGGCATTTAAATACTATTAATAATTTTAAATGCTCCAACAATTTTGAAAATAGTTAAGGGCCTCTGTAATAATTCAGTTAATGCCCATAATTATTTCAGGATTTATTTAAATGGTTTAGTATTTTGCTAAACTAAAACAAAACAGAAAATAGAAAACAGGATAATAAAAGAGAGAGAGAGAGAAGGACTACCTGGCGCTTACCTGCAGCCCACCTAGTGCCCCATCTGGCCCAGCACTGTGGCTGAGGCCCAGCCCAACTTCCCCACCCCCCACTGTCTTCAACCTCTCGCCAAGAGGAGGCGTCGTCGCCGCCTGCAGCAGCCACCTCCACCCTGCCGCCTCACTCCACCGACGCCTGGACGAGTCCCCGAACGCCACGCCTCCCGAACCCCTCGTCCTCTTTCCTCTCTCCTGGACCATCTCCTCCCTACTCTCTCTCCCCACGACGCCACCGAACGCGCCGCCACGCCGATCGCTGCACCGCTGCCACCGCCACCCCTCTCCTCCCGACATGCCCCCAAGCCCCGCCACTCCATCCTCGCCTCCTCACCGAGCCTCCCGACACCGGAGCGCCCGAGGCGCCGCCCGCCACTTTCCCCTTCTCGGACCCGCGGACTTCATCGACGATTCGTGGCTCCGGTGCCTCCCGAGCTCGCCGATGCCATCGTCAGACTCACGGTGAGCCCCCAGTCGCTTCCCCTCTTCCCGACTCGTTCCCTCCTCTAGCCACTGCTCCCACATGCGGCCGAAGCCCGCCGCCGCCGTGCCTCGTCGCGCTGCATGGCTAGAGCCTCAATGGCTCGGCCAACCTCACCTCCGTGCTCAGCGAAGCACCAGGAGCACGAGCACGCGCCAACACCCCCTAGCGCCTCAGATCGCTTAACCGCCGTTGGCGAACTCCGGCGCCGCCGCCACGACGTCGCGGGCCGATTCCGACCGCCCGAGCTCAAGCCCTCCACCAAGAGCTTGGCTCCTCCCAGCTCCTCCTAGATGCTCTCCATGGCCATTTGGTCGCCGGAGTGGCAAAACCACTCTCGCCGCTGGTTGGCTCGGCTGGCGGCTAAACGCCGCAGCCGACTTGACTTTGACCATGTGGGCCATGTTTGACCTGTTGAACCTATGACGGTGGGGCCCACCTCGCTTAATAATTAGGTTTAGTTTTATTTAAAATCTAATTAAGTTAATTACTCGACGTGTGGTCCCCACGCCGATTTGACTCGACGACCCGCTGACCCCGACATCACGCTGACCTCACGTTGACGCAATAAATGAATTTCTGGATTTATTCGATATAGCAAATTCGAATATAATTCAAATTTCAAATGCCTATAACTTTTAATCTATAGCTCCAAATGCAAAGATTTATATATGAAAAATGATCAGAAAAATATGAAGAATCTGTTTATGCCATGATCATGCATGTTTGAACAAGTTAACATCACTAAATAGGATGAATCATGATTAGGTAATTTATGAAATAGCATTTGGAGTTGGAGTTCAACCTTGTTTGAATTCCACTTCAACTAACTTGGATTATTATTGCATTAGGTGAATTCAGTACCCTAATATGACATATCATTCATGTGAATGTGCATTGCATTGATTGTGTTCTCTCTTGTTTGCCGGTAATTGTCCCCTCTCGGTAGACGATGTACCGACGATGAGTTCGATGACACCGATGAAGAACTATATTATCTTCAGAAGTGCCAGGCAAGCAAAACCCCCTTGTTCATTCCGATATAATCCCACTCTCTCGCTCCTGCTCTATTTTACTGCATTAGGACAACAACGACTCATGTGTTACTTGCTGCGGTAGCTGAACCCTTGATCCTTTGCATGACTGTCATTCCACAAGAATTAGATGAAACCCACTAGCATGAGTAGGAATTGTTTGAGCCATGTTGTGCCTACTCATTTATGCTTGTTTGTCATGCCTGCCATCGCTTAGAGTTGAGTCGGGTCCGATTCATCGGGAATGAATTGGAATTGTTATGAACATGTCCTATTGTGTATGAGCTAGGTGTGTGAACACGATTTGGTAAAGGTAGCGGTGAGAGGCCATGTAGGAGTACATGGTGGGTTGTCTCATTGCAGCCGCCCTCGTGAACTGAGTTACGTGTTTGTGATCCATGAACAGTTACTACCACACATTGGGTTCCGTAACTCGACCCTCTCGACTTATTAATCAACTTGATCTCTGTCCAGAGTTGCAACTAGTTTCGGTGTTTGTAGGTAGTGTTAGTAGTCTACCAAGTGGCACCCGTGCATGTGGGCTTGGGATGACTAGGCACTGTGGTACGGTGTACCAAGTGGCACCGGTTGGTGGGCTTGGGAACCCTGCTCACATCGCTTGGGGCCGTGAGCGACACCCGGCCGGATCTCCTTGCGGATGGAACCCGAATAGGCGATAAACCCGGACGAGAGACTTGTGTGGTTAGTCGGTCGTGGCCGACTCCCTCGCCGGCTTCCGCTTGAAGGTTGCCGAGGTACATGACGTGTCTGAGGCGATAAGTGGCGAGCGTGTGTGAAGAAGTACACCCTGCAGGGTTATCATTATCTATTCGAATAGCCGGATTCCTCGGATATGGAAACTTGGACCCCTTGCATAGTTCATAGACAAGTGAAAGTGGATACTCTAAAATACGCAAGATAAGCGTGAGTGCTATGGATGGCGTTTCTCGAGGTAGACGGAGCGGATCCATAGTGGTGTATTGATATGGTGAATATGTGGACTCGTAGCGCCACCTCAAAAGAGTTACTTGCAGTCGTAGTTCAGGATAGCCACCGAGTCAAAGCTGGCTTGCTGCAGTCAAACTCCACCACCCCCCTTTGATACTGATGCATATGTAGTTAGTTCTGATGTAAGTCTTGCTGAGTACAATTGTACTCACGCTTGCCTATTCTATGTTTTTGCGAGAGACGTCGGTCTCGCTAGTAGTTCCGCTTGGACTTTGACGCTTAGCTTGTTACCTCAGCTACGATCTTGTGCCCTCGGCAGATCTGGTAGATAGTCGCTTCTCGGCCTTTTTCATTTATAGTTGTGCGTACTCGAGACATGTTTAGCTTCCGCTTGTGCTTTGACTTGTATGTTTCAATGTTGGGTCATGAGACCCATGTTTGTAATATCTCGCTCCTCGGAGCCTAATGAATAATATTTGAGTCTTAGAGTTATGTTGTGATGCCATGTTGTATCTACGCATATTGAGCATAATGTGTGTATGTTTGAAATGCTTGGTATGTGTGGGATCTGACAAACTAGTTGTTTATCCTTGGCAGCCTCTCATATGGGGAAATGTAGTCTCGTGCCTCCAAGCGATAGTAGTCCGCTACAGCCCGGTTCACGAGTCCCGCTAGCCCAGACTACCGCTTGGACACTTGATCTGGCGGCATGTGTTTCACTTCGTTCCTATGTCCGTTCCTTCGGGAAATGTCACGCGGTGTTATTCGAGTCCTGCCTAGCTGCTACAGCCGGGATACCGGAGTCCTTTAGCCCAGTGCTACAGCCCGAATATATACGTTGATGACCGACATGTTCGATGTGATTCATGTATGCCTGTCCCCATAGGTTAGCGCCGCTTTGGGTTCACGACTAGCCATGTCGGCCCGGTTCTTCTGTCATATGGATGCTAGCGACACTATCATATACGTGAGCCAAAAGACGCAAACGGTCCGGGCCATGGTAAGGCGACACCGTGGGAATACCGTGCGTGAGGCCGCAAAGTGATATGATGTGTTACATGCTAGATCGGTGTGACTTAGGATCGGGTCCCGACAGCGTTGGTATCGAGCCCGATCGCTCAGAGGATTACCAAGCCAAACTGGTCAAGTTGTGTCTAGAAATGCTTTAGTTATGTAAGGGAATTGATTGTGGAAGGAACGAAGGCTCTTTTTACTCCTTATACCTCATGGCCTTCGATCCGAGTCATCCTCTTCTCTTCTCGGGGTTAAGAACTAGGCTTCTCATCTATCTATCGTGATGACGTGTTACTAATCCATAGACCTTTAAGATTGTTGGTTTTAATCCCCATTTCAGTTCCTACTATTTTTGTATGATAACTGTTGATCTCGTAATCTTGTTATGATGTTGTTGAGTGGTTATGCCACCATTTTTGCAGGACGTCTCAAATCATTTTGAGCATTTACAGCCGTTATCTTGTCGGAGTTATCCTGTGTCTCTAAATAGTCCGATGCATTTGCAAATCCTTCTTCCGCTCCTCGATGTCCTTTTGGGCCGATTAAGCACACTAATTCAGTCAATGAGGTACTCCATTACCTCGACATATATGTTGGAACTATTATTATGACCCTAGATGTTTAGGAAGTCACCTAGCAATTTAGCAATGCTTTTGTATCCCAAGTGTGATGATTCTGGCCATCATTTTCGAAGTCATCCCGTGATGCCATTTAGTAGCAGGTATTCTACTCCTGGGTGCTGAACTCGAGATTCACCCTACTTACATTCATGTTGTTAGTATTTGCTAGTGCCTTTAGGATATTAGCAACCTTGCGATAGTCCTCAAGGTCCGTGGTATTTCCTTCTTCCAAATGCTACGAACCGCTTATGGCAGAAGTTCTTTTGAACCAAAACATCACAATAAGAGTGCTCTTGAGGAGTACTCCATTCACATTGTGACTCTGCCAATTCTACCTTTTCTGCATGGATTATCCGGAAGAAATGTTGAGCTCGCTTGACATACTAATCCGTGCATCCACAACTCAGAAAGTTATATGCTCCTCGAGTTGTTCCTCTTTAGTTGTACTCCGACCCTCGTCGATCAATTGATAACCAAGGGTATGGGTGCATTCGAGTTCATCAATGCCTTTTACTCCTATGGTCCGTCAAGCCATTCTATTCCGGAATGACTAGGAGAAACAAACTCCAGTACCTCATCCATATCCAGGATTGGGTCAAAGCAATTGTACTTCGCAGATCAAATGCCAACCCAGCTTTTGACTCTGTTCCACCTGGAGTGTTACCATCTTTATGTCAAGAATGTCATGAGAATTGCACCTTCTCTTATGAATTCTTGATGCAGTGATACTTCTCACCATCATCATTCATCCCTCGGTCCTCGTGTTGTTGCAACCGGAATACCGACAAGTGAATTTTGATGTGTGAAATCAATACTCCTAGCAACCTCGTTGCTTGGTAGTGAATGGACAATATTCTCATTCTTAGCGTGTTGGTTATTAAACCATCATCCTAAGATTGATCGTGCTACCTAGTCCTTACTTCTGGTGCACACTTCGATTGATGAGTTAGGATTGTGTCAAGTCCTCACTCATTTGATCATTTCGTCTTGCCCTGAAAAACAAGATTGTTCTCGAGCTTAGTAACATACGGTGGGTCGTGACTTTCCAAATATCTTCTTGGAAGTGTTACCGGGTTGTTCCCTGACTGTTATGTTGGGCTCGTGATCAAGTTGGTATTTCTCTAAACCACCCCTTCTCCAAGAATCTGTGTTGGATATCCCTAAGCTAGTTGGTTAAGCTAGACAACAACTTGGAGAGTTGGAAGATAAAAGCTTGTCCAACTTAGTTAGTTCCAAAGGGATATTCTTGTGTAGTGTGTGTTGAAGAAGGATGATATCTTCATCGATTGGTCCCTGTGATCAGTTGCTGGATCTATTGTCATATCAACCCTTTGACTTGATTGTGGGCAATCGTCAAGTCAAATCAGAACCAACGATATGCGTGATGTTGTCTTACTCGTGGTTGATCCCGCGAGCATACACCATTACATCTTTGGTCTGACCAATGCTATCACCGTGTTCACATGATGGTGGAAGTCCAAAGGATATGGAAATTCGATGAGTTGTCTGTTGAGCCCATCAAGAGCATTTCGTCTCCCCATGAGTCATGTTGAACATCAACCTAGTGTTGGAAATTTGTGTAAGCATTTCTTCGTGTGCCGCTCATGAAGCTTATGCTTGGATGGTTGAAGAGACTTCCTCAATTTATGTGTTTTAGGTGTAAGTTGCCACCATGAATTTGAGAAAGGTTTGTTTTGCTTCCTCTGGAATCATTCCAAGTCAGTCATGCATGTGCGAAGTATTCTATGGTTTGATAGACTGATCATCTTCATTCCGTATGTATTCCTAGCACACCAAGCCACTAACTGATTTGTACAAGGAGAAGAAGTTTCTTCATAAGAGCTAATCATATGACTTATGTTAAACTTCGATATCCTCGATGATGGTTCCCAACCTGAACTCGGTAGTGTTTTATTATAAGACTACCATGTGGTCATGCTTGTCTGGGACAATGTGTTCACAGGTTTGTAGCAGAACCAGCTCATATTTTGGAGCTTGCTATCGTAGTTCATATCCCGAGAATCTCGCAACGCCATCTCGTCAAGTTGTGTTGCAACCCTTCCTTTTCAGACGTGCTGAGTCTGAAATATCCTAACGCCAACCAGATCTGAATCTCAGGCGGATATGATGGTTGGAACATTCGAACAGTTGCATTTCGTTCCCAGCTTGCACCGTCCTTGTGCTATCTCGCTATAGACTGTCTTCTTAGCAATTCCTGTCCAGGTTTATCTTCAAAAGTGGACCTACCATGGGTCCCATCCATCTCCGATGATAAGCAAAAATCATCCATTGCGTTGTCTTCAACAAGGTAGTCCACATCATCCATTCTAGTCCGGGTGTATCATTCCTTTGCACTCCGCCAAACGATCATTGTGAATTGCCTTAGGCTGGTATAAAGAGTTCCAATGATCTATGGATCAAAAGTAATTCTTTTTGCCACTTAAGGGAATAGTTCTTTGCGTCACCTTTCTCGAGGTGCCCCGTTGTTGGATCATGGTAAATTTTTCCTCGCCACCTTGACACCATCCACCATCTCCCTAAGCGTGGAATTATCGCCACCAATCAAACCCCGTTGTTGTTCTTCCATCCCTCTCGATGTATTTTGTGCCTCAACTCGAGATGTGTCACCATCCCAGTCCGTGAGTCGATCATGTTTCCTTGATCTTCGTGAAGATCGAATCATGTAGGGTTTTCCCCTTCCTTCTGTTGTCGTGTCGGGTAAAGATCTCGAAGACGTCAAGACTAAGATGATGGAGTGAATCAACATTTTCGAGAAGGGCAATGGATCATGAAGATAGTGGTAGTTTGTGACTTCCCTTTTCCTCTCCCTCTTACCTCACGTCTTGAATCTCGGGGCGAGATTCTTGTTTAGTGGGGGTGAGTTGTCACAGCCCTAGAGCTTGCTTGTAACTAGTAGCATTGCATCCATGCATCATGTTTAATTTCCATGAAACTTGAAATGGGGATGATCAAGCCCTAGCACTAAAGCAATTCAAATAGGTTCAAATTCAAAAATATTTTCAAAAACCCAAATTGGTTTGCAAAAATATTCATGATTAATGGAAAAGGGTGAAAACCATATCCAGAGGTGATGGATATTTTTCCAAGGCATTTTTGGATTTTTGAACAAACCATATTGTATTTGAATTGGGGCATTTAAATACTATTAATAATTTTAAATGCTCCAACAATTTTGAAAATAGTTAAGGGCCTCTGTAATAATTCAGTTAATGCCCATAATTATTTCAGGATTTATTTAAATGGTTTAGTATTTTGCTAAACTAAAACAAAACAGAAAATAGAAAACAGGATAATAAAGAGAGAGAGAGAAGGACTACCGGCGCCACTCGCAGCCCACCTAGTGCCCCATCGGCCCAAAGATCGTGGTGAGGCCCAGCCCAACTTCCCCCCACCGTCTTCAACCTCTGCTAGTAGGCAGAGGCGTGTCGTCGCGCTGCCTGCAGCCACCTCCACCCTGCCTGCCTCACTCCACCGACGCTCTGGACGAGTCCCCCGAACGCCACGCGCCTCCCCGAACCCCCTCGTCCTCTTTCTTCTCTCCCTGGACCATCTCCCTCCCCTGCTCTCTCTCCCCACGACGCCACCGAACGCGGCCGCCGACGCCGATCGCCGTACCCGCGGCCACCGCCACCCCCTCTCCTCCCCGACATGCCCCCAAGCCCCGCCACTCCATCCTCGCCCTCCTCACCGAGCCTCCCGACACCGGAGCGCCCCGAGGCGCCGCCCCGCCACTTTCCCCCTTCTCGGACCCGCCGGACTTCATCGACGAATTCGTCGGCTCCGGTGCCTCCCCGAGCTCGCCAATGCCATCGTCGACTCACGGTGAGCCCCGAGTCGTTCCCCTCTTCCCGACTCGCCCCTCCTCTAGCCACCGTTCCCACCATGGCGAAGCCCCGCCGCCGCCGTGCCTCGTCGCCCGGCATGGCTAGAGCCTCAATGGCTCAAGCCAACCTCACCTCCGTGCTCAGCGCCAGAGCACCAGAGCACGAGCACGCGCCAACACCCTCCTAGCGCCTGCATCGCTTAACCGCTGTTGGCGAACTCCGCGGCCGCCACGACGTCGCCAAGGCCGATTCCGACCGCCCGAGCTCAAGCCCCTCCACCAAGAGCTTCTGCCTCCCAGCTCCTCCTAGATGCTCTCCATGAGCCATTTGGTGGCGGAGTGGCAAAACCCACTCGCGCTGCTGGCTCGGCTGGCGGCTAAACGCCGGCAGCCGACTTGACTTTGACCATGTGGGCCATGTTTGACCTGTTGAACCTATGGCGGTGGGGCCCACCGCTTAATAATTAGGTTTAGTTTTATTTAAAATCTAATTGCTAATTACTCGACGTGTGGTCCCCACGCATCAGATTTGACTGGACGACCCGTTGACCCTCGACGACACGCGCGACCTCATCACGACGCAATAAATGAATTTCTGGATTTATTACGATATAGCAAATTCCGAATATAATTCAAATTTCAAATGCCTATAACTTTTAATCTATAGCTCCAAATGCAAAGATTTATATATGAAAATGATCAGAAAAATATGAAGAATCTGTTTATGCCATGATCATGCATGTTTGAACAAGTTAACATCACTAAATAGGATGAATCATGATTAGGTAATTTATGAAATAGCATTTGGAGTTGGAGTTCAACCTTGTTTGAATTCCACTTCAACTAACTTGGATTATTATTGCATTAGGTGAATTCAGTACCCTAATATGACATATCATTCATGTGAATGTGCATTGCATTGATTGTGTTCTCTCTTGTTTGCGGTAATTGTCCCTCTCGGTGAGCGATGTACCGACGATGAGTTCGATGACACCGATGAAGAACTATATTATCTTCGAAGTGCCGTGCAAGCAAAACCCCTTGTTCATTCCGATATAATCCCACTCTCTCGCTCCTGCTCTATTTTACTGCATTAGGACAACAACGACTCATGTGTTACTTGCTGCGGTAGCTGAACCCCTTGATCCTTTGCATGACTGTCATTCCACAAGAATTAGATGAAACCCACTAGCATGAGTAGGAATTGTTTGAGCCATGTTGTGCCTACTCATTTATGCTTGTTTGTCATGCCTGCTATTGCTTAGAGTTGAGTCGGGTCTGATTCATCGGGAATGAATTGGAATTGTTATGAACATGTCCTATTGTGTATGAGCTAGGTGTGTGAACACGATTTGGTAAAGGTAGCGGTGAGAGGCCATGTAGGAGTACATGGTGGGTTGTCTCATTGCAGCCGCCCTCGTGAACTGAGTTCGTGTTTGTGATCCATGAACAGTTACTACCACACATTGGGTTCGGTAACTCGACCCTCTCGACTTATTAATCAACTTGATCTCTGTCCCAGAGTTGCAACTAGTTTCGGTGTTTGTAGGTAGTGTTAGTAGTCTACCAAGTGGCACCCGATGCAGGTGGGCTTGGGACAGACTAGGCCTGAGGGCACGGTGTACCAAGTGGCACCGGTTGGTGGGCTTGGGAACCCTGCTCACATCGTTTGGGGCCGTGGCGACACCCGCCGGATCTCCTTGCGGATGGAACCCGAATAGGCGATAAACCTGGACGAGAGACTTGTGTGGTTAGTCGGTCGTGGCCGACTCCCTCGCCCGGCTTCCGCTTGAAGGTTGCCGAGGTACATGACGTGTCTGAGGCGATAAGTGGCGAGAGTGTGTGAAGAAGTACACCCTGCAGGGTTATCATTATCTATTGAATAGCCGGATTCCTCGGATATGGAAACTTGGACCCCTTGCATAGTTCATAGACAAGTGAAAGTGGATACTCTAAAATACGCAAGATAAGCGTGAGTGCTATGGATGGCGTTTCTCGTAGGTAGACGGAGCGGATCCATAGTGGTGTATTGATATGGTGAATATGTGGACTCGTGCGCGCCACCTCAAAAGAGTTACTTGCAATGTAGTTCGGGATAGCCACCGAGTCAAAGCTGGCTTGCTGCAGTCAAACTCCACCACCCCTTTTGATAATGATGCATATGTAGTTAGTTCCGATGTAAGTCTTGCTGAGTACAATTGTACTCACGTTTGCCTATTCTATGTTTTTGCAGAGAGACGTCAGTCTCGCTAGTAGTTCCGCTTGGACTTGACGTTTAGCTTGTTACCTCAGCTACGATCTTGTGCCCTCGGCAGATCGGTAGATAGTCGGGCTTCTCAGCCTTTTTCATTTATAGTTGTGCGTACTCGGACATGTTTAGCTTCCGCTTGTGCTTTGACTTGTATGTTTCAATGTTGGGTCATGAGACCCATGTTTGTAATATCTCGCTCCTCGGAGCCTAATGAATAATATTTGAGTCGAGAGTTATGTTGTGATGCCATGTTGTATCTACGCATATTGAGCATAATGTGTGTATGTTTGAAATGCTTGGTATGTGTGGGATCCGACAAACTAGTTGTTTATCCTTGGCAGCCTCTCATATGGGGAAATGTAGTCTCGTGCCTCCGGCGATAGTAGTCCGCTACTGCCCGGTTCACCGAGTCCTGCTAGCCCAAGACTACCGCTTGGACACTTGATCTGCCGGCATGTGTTTCACCGTTCCTATGTACATCTTCGGGAAATGTCACGCGGTGTTATTCGAGTCCTGCCTAGCCTGCTACAGCCGGGATACCGGAGTCTGTTAGCCAGTGCTACAGCCCGAATATATACGTTAATGACCGACATGTTCGATGTGATTCATGTATGCCTGTCCCCATAGGTTAGCGCCGCTTTGGGTTCACGACTAGCCATGTCGGCCCGGTTCTCTGTCATATGGATGCTAGCAACACTATCATATCGTGAGCCAAAAGACGCAAGCGGTCCCGGCCATGGTAAGGCGACACCGTGGGAATACCGTGCGTGAGGCCGCAAAGTGATATGATGTGTTACATGCTAGATCGGTGTGACTTAGGATCGGGGTCCTGACAAACCACCTGACTACAACAGATAAGGTAAAAACTGTTGACTCTAAACTTAACTGTTGAAACTGAAATTTACTGTGGAATCTGAATGCTACTGTCGAAACTGAATGCAATGGTAGCAGAGAGGCACTTGACATGTAGTTTAGGGAGGGCCTGCAGTTCATCTTCAACCTGCACCCTCGAGCCGCCAGACCACCACCGGCCGAACCGGCTGCCCTCGCCGCCTCGCCGCCCGAAACAACTCGCCACCGCCGCCTGCCAGCCCCTTAGGCCCACGCCCACCCCGAACCTTAAAATAGATAGTGGGGTACCTCTCCGTGAGCCCCGTCCCCGCTGGGTGGTTCTTCCTTAACTCCGTGAGCCCCCCCAACCCCTGAAAATTGGTCGAGCCAAAAGTCGATTCAATCGATCAAGTGTGGCTTAATCGGAGCAGAGCAGCAAGACGAGCGAGGCGGGGAGAGCAGCAGCAGCTGGGCAAGCGAGCGATCGGCGAGAGCCGAGCAGCAGCAAGACGAAGCGAAGCGAGAGCCGGAGCAGCAGAGCAGATCCGGCTGGTATGGACGCCGCCGCCGAAGGGGCCTCGCGCTGGGGGAGAGCCGCCGTGGAGATGTTGCCCGCAGAGCCGGCTTCAAGGTAGCCGCTCCATGGGGTTGCGGGATGGAGCCCCGTCGGCGCCGGGAGGTCGAGTTAAGGAGAAGGTGGGATGCGATGAGTGTACAACGTCTTTGGTGGTGCCGAGTAGGCCTCGGCTTCGTCCGAGGAGTTGGTGAGGATGCTGCGGTTTTGGTGGAGCAGGTTAAGGCGGCGCTGTGGGGATGGAGCAGCCGTGATAGACGAAGAGATCGTCGGTGCAGCTCCTTGGAGGTGGAGGACGGCGCGGCTGAACCGGCGGGACGGCGAGATGGACGACGGATCCTCATCCGGGGAGGTGGACGAGGGACGTCGAGCTGTTGCGTTGGACGACGTCGTCGGGGAAGAGGCTCCGGCTGGGCAGCCGTGATGTGGCGGACGGAGGAGGGTGGGGTTTCGCGGCTGGAGCAGAGAGGTTATGGCGGCCTGGGATTTCGAATGGCGAAAAGGGGGTGAAGCATGACTTAGGGACGCGCTTGTCCAAAATGTAGGGTGTGTTACAAAAGTACCCCCCACCGATTTGAACTAGCGGCCATTTCAGCTCAGGGTTTAAAGGGGGATTTCGCGTGTCGGGATTTGGCAGCTGGAGGGAGTTTTCGCGCGCGTTGTAATTTCGGGATAGCAAGGCGCGGGTTGTGAAGGCGCCAGTTTTGGGAGCACGATATCTGAATTTTCGGGATATAACAAGACGCAGGTTGAATTTAAGGGACAAGCCTAACGTGTAGTAATATTGTACTTGTACGTACCAAATCAATTCGCACTTCCCTCAACCAAAAAGAGAACGAAAAAAATAGAACTATTCACACCACACAAAGAGAGAGTCTTGCCCTGTTTTACTATACAAATGCTATTCAAAGCTACTCCCTCCTTCCATCTATGTAGGACCTAATGCGTTTTTCGATGCTAATTTGACCAAATATTAGAGCAATGATATATGACATGCAACTTACACAAAGCACACCATTAACTTCGTCTGTGAAAGGTTCTTTCAATGATATAATTTTCACATTGTGCATGTCATGTACTATTAATCTTGTCAATAGTCAAAGGCGGTCTTAAAAATCTCATTCGCCCTATATAGATGGAAGGAGGAGTATCAATCCATGTTATGTCCGATTAATTTTTTTCGCTTGCTGTATAATGCATGTAACCTACTCATACCAACATTTTAGTGCATTCCCAATGTCTATACTACCACTGCAATTCGAACTAAATTTGAATTCATTTCTCTATTTCAATAAGAATCTACAATCATGATTGTTGCCAACTTCAACCATCATAGTTTCCTTGCTATCCATGAGATATAAATCGGACGGCCTATAATGCAGGATGCCAGAACACCATCATCAACAACTCCGTTTTTTATAAGAGTAGATATAAAATATATTAAATGTAGTATAACATGTTCATAAACACACCATGTGTATCACCGTTATATATATTCACACATGCGCCGGTTTAAAACACTATGATAAATTCTTCAAATATCCGAATTCGCTTTTTATAATGAAGTATATATCATCTCTATTAAGTCTTTTACACCCACACAACCCTCTTATCTTTGTAGCTAGTGCTAACTTTCTCTTGTGCATGCACACGCCGCATCCCTCTCACCCTCCCTCAGCATTCTCTAGCTCCATCAGCAAATTGCTGCGTTTCACTTTAGGTCATTCACCCATGGTGTGTGTAGGCCCCCCAGCTCCTTCTTTACGGCACACATCGATCGATATGCCTCTCTAGCCAGGTGTGCCTAGCACAAACACAAGCTTCCCCTCTTCTCTTGTCATCGTCCATGCCTCATTCCCACCACTCTTTACATCGTTCTCGTACTCGCACACTCCTCCCCGCTCGATATAGTATGCCTCTCGTACCACCTCCTACTTGCATCCCTCTATCTATATCCTTCTCCTCGTGCCTCATTTGTTTCTAACACACACATGCATGTATACCGATCGATCTCCCAACATATACCTGGATCGACTTTAACTACCCCCCATCGATCGACGTACCTCACAAGTTATGTCTCTCCTTTCTTTAACAAAGGGCGATTGATCTTCCTATGTAGTTATGTCTGCTTACCACAGCCACATCGTCCCCCCTCATCATTCGTGCATGCCTCCCGGCCCGTTTCTCACACGCGCGTGCATGCACAACAAGCAGCCATCTCCTCTCTTATTGATATTGCAGGCGTGCCCTCCGCTTGTCTAGCAAGCCTATCCCACCATTTGTTAGAAGCAACTCCACTACCACCCCTCCAACACTCTAGCTCCGTCTCTCTCCCAACCTTATTCCTCTCCTGCACATATGCATGGATGCCGATCGATCTCCCTTAATACATGAGGCAGATCGATCTCCTCAATACATCATGGTAGCCTCTCTCCTCCTCCACACATATACCAGCCATTGTACCTCTATAGTTAATTGGGCCTCCCTCTTCCCCCACCACACCCCGATAGTCGGCGCTGCGGTAGGTATCCATGCCACGAGACAAACTGCACATGTCCCTCTCACGCTCCAAATGGGCCAGCCACTCTATATCTTTGACGTGGGCACACACAAATTCGATGGCACTCTTTATCGATCGCGTGCACACACACACACACATCATCCCTCTTTTCGATTCTATGGACACCTCAAGCCGGTGATACCTCCACTCTCTTCTCGTGGATCGCCCCCTCTATATATATGTTATATCCAGGACTCTATTTCACACACATTGCATATGCTACATTTTTTGATTGAACCCCCCCAAAAACTCTCAAGAACCCACACACTATATCTCTCTCACATAACCCCACGTAGGTGGTGTACGAATACAAGAAGAGAATAGGTGCACCGTGCACGTACTCACGCTTCATGCCCAGCCACACCCGCGCGGGTACACGGTGGACCTCATTTCTTTACGAGATGGCAGCCCACGTGCTAATTTGAACGCATGTAGCGTTATTTTACCTAGGGAGGTCGTGTACCACGCCTGCACGAAACAAAGTTCGACTTGACGCGTTGCCGCGTTATTTTTAAATAAAGTTATAGCGCTCAATGGCACATACACAGAATATAAAACGATTTTTATGGAGAAAAAGTTAGTCCGCTCACTATATACAATGGAGCCTTGCGTGCCTGGTTTGTCGCTCTTCAGAGTATCTCACACAAGGCGGCGGTGGCCTCTCTCTCTCTCTCTCACAGTTGGTCACTGATCCGGCCGCATCCCGTCCGCCGGGGGAAAGGGAGTGCGGTGGCCTCTCTCTCTCTCTCATCGTTGGTCAGTGATCCGGCCGCATCCCGTCCGCCGGGGGAAAGGGAGGAAGTGCATCATTTCTCTGTTCGACGGCGCCGAGGCAGCACGTCCCGATCTGCGGTACACGCCATTCTCTCTGACCAAGCTCCGGCGCGGCAGGGCCTACGCCACCTGCTCGTAGATTCTGCCCGCCGCCGCTCACCTTGTTACATCCCGACGACCTCCAGGTATCCCCTCCGGCCTTGCTCCACTGCTCGTCTTCCCACGTCGCTACATGTGGATCTTCCATAGTTCTTTGCCCAAAACGTAGCTCGTCCAGCGTACTTTCCATATTGCATTCTCGTCCTCACACCGTTTTAGACAAACACAACCGTGTTGTGATCTTCCCTTAGGGCAAGGAATATGCTTCTTTTTTGTCGTCACATGTGTCATCAACTGTTATTGGCCAGTAATTGTTTCCTTTCTAGCTCTTTTTTTGCAAACAGGGCTATCCATTTCACCTCGTTGCTATTGCAACCTTTTGGTGAACTGCACAAATCACTTTTTTCTTAAGAGTGTTTTGTGCAGTTGTACTAAAATGTCACATGGACAACGTCTCTACATTTCAGTCTTGTTGCACAAAGGGAGATTGGTTTTGCTCTATCCTCCTCATCCAACTCCGAGCCTAATCTTCTCCAACTAGTTAGTCTTAAGAGAGACTGCAAAGGTGACCGACTTCTATTTATCTGTTTATTGTTTCATCAGCAGTCCTATATTATCGTAATCACACTTAATATCTTTGGAACAGGGACGCTTAGCTCTATTTTAGTGGAACTGCACAAAATGATCGAATGTTGCATGCTCCAGACAGCTACTTTTTTCCCAACATGCCTTGTTGATTTAGACAGAGCTGGGGGACGTTGCTGCCAATGAAAGCATGGATCAATTTTAATTTACCACCTTCTCACAACTCTGTCTTGATTGTGATGTAATTATTAGCTCGATCGCTAATAATTGACATGCATTAGCAAGGAAGTTAGTTTTTATTGTTTCCGGAAGAGCATCGATGGCAAGACACGCGAAAATGAAGCTGAAAGCTCACACCATTGTACAATTTCATGTCTCGCTGGAAAATTATTTGTATAGTACGTCAATTATGTAAACAAATGATGGAAGCTTGATAGCATTGCCAGAAGCCTCTTCATCATCCGGGTCCATGTGCCATCCACAAAATTATACTCCTTCGTTCCTAAATATTTTTCTTTTTACAAATTTTAAACGGGCATATTTTAGAGTGTAGATTCACTCATTTTGCTTCGTATGTGTACTCCCTCCGTTCCTAAATATTCTATTCGTCTTTCTAGAGATTTCAACAAGTGACTACATACGGAGAAAAATGAGAGAATCTACACTCTAAAATATGTATATACATCCGTATGTGCCAGTCCATTTGAAATCTCTAAAAAGACAAATATTTGAGTAGTCACTCGTTGAAATCTCTAGAAAGACAAATATACTCCAGAGTATATTTAAGAACCGAGGGGGTAGTGCACAACCACATGGGAGACTCAGCCCGGTCGTTGCGCTGCATTAATAGTGAGTAATGAGCAGTCAAATCGTAAGCCCCACCTTTCCCACTCGTAAGTTGCTCAAGAAGCAACCATCAATACGCTCTTCTTTGAATCTGCTCATACTCCATCCGTCACTGTTTATACAGCGCACTTCAGAAAAAAGAAAAAAGATCTGTGGGACCAAGGCGACTAGCGATCGGCCTGAAAAATAGCATTATTAGTTATAGCACGGCGTCTATTACTAGAGGGAATAATGCGTACACACATGCATGCAGTGCTTCCACCCCGGGTACACACATGCATGCACTTACTCCACTCCGTAGTACTGTAGTACAGAGTACATGGAGAGAAAATTGTGGACTTGATTGCGGTTACCACGCCCTAATTAATTGAGCATTAAACCAAACGCGTCTAAAGTCTCTCTGGTGGTGGAAATGCATTTAAGCTGGTCATAGTGGGGAGTAACTTAGGCTAGTAACATGCATATGTTACTAGTCTATGTTACTACCTGTATAGTGCATAGTATCATAGATTAGTATCATAGGTGGTCTCATTTATTGCCATGCATGACACATAGTAGCATCATATTTACTATAACCATCTCTCTCTTCTTTGATTGGCTGCCACATAAGCATGTTCACGAGTCCCAAGGACATGATACTACTTATGTTACCCCCACTATGGCCAGCCTGAGAGAAATGCATCATAATGAAGCGCGCCCTGTAAACTATGACAGAGGGAGGAGTAGTATGAAGGTTCAAAACCAAGTACGCGTATGGCCAGTCGGTCAATGCACCTCCTCTTGGCATATCACTGACATGTGGGACAGGATGTGACCAAACCGATCTCAATTGACGGCAAATAGCCAACCCGCCGTTCCTTGAGAGAGACGAGGAGCGAGAACACACAGACGGGTTCGCATGGAGGCCAAGATATATTCGAGCATGGTTGGTTGATCGATATCATTCATTACATGTTGGGCTGCCGTTTTCCGCCCTTCTCCGAATAAGCGTGTACTTTATCGAGATAAAAAATAAGAGTCTGAAGCTCCACCATGCGGTTCTAGTAGTAGTACTACTCGTACTCTTGTGCTTGGCTCTTCGCCTCTTCGTGAAGTCGAACAATGATGGTACTCCGCATGTTGGGTACTACGGTGTATGCCTCGACAATCGACACCGAATGGACTGATGCATGTCCACCGAGGGTAGGTTGCATTAGTCAAAAGGCGTAAGCGAGCTTCACCTTGTCCCGCAAGCTTCTCCTCATTCTGCGAGTTGACGGGACACACCAAAAAGTAGTGCTAGTCCATACTCCCTCCTTTACGGTTAATATGGCTTAATCTTTTTGCGGGTAAATGAGAGAGCTTGATTCATATATAAGCATTCTTAGGACGATCAGCCAAGACTTTGGTCACTAGGAAGCGAGGTACCCACAAAAAAGAAGTAGGAAGCGAGGTGTTTCATCAAGCCAGCTCTCGCCACATTCAAAGTGCAGCAAGCACGGTTCGCACGAAGATGCGCCGCAAGGTTTGCTAACCTGTTTACATGCTGAATAACAAAAAAATAGGAAATATTACCGAGCGCTACTATTTGTAACAGGATATGAGCCAGAATTAAGCAAGAATTGTGGCGAGTGTTCCATGCAATCAACTTCCATTATCACATGCAAGAACCCTCGAAGAGAACCAAATGTGTTGAAGATTGATTTATCACATTTTAAAATTATAATAAGAGTGCAGACGCTCCTCCATCCGGTTCCTAGTATTAGTATAGTACTTACATACCTTTATAGACTATATTAGTAGTACTAGTACTAGTAAACTTTGCGCTTGGCTGTTCGCCTATTTGGGAAGTCGAACAATAGTAACACTAGTAGTATAGTGTATGCTTCTGGCAATATGACACGAATTAAGCGTTGCACGCCCCTTTGCGAGCGAGGGAGAGCTTGCATTAGTCAAAAGTTTCTCCTGTCTGCGAGCCACCACGCATAAGTAATGCTAGTCCATACTGCCTCCTCTCCGGTTAATATGGATTAATTTCAAGCGAGATAAATACACTGTCTATCACTTTGTATATTTGTAATAATACGGTCGATGGACTTCATAATCGCTCATTGCGCTCAATATATATATTTTTCGGTGTTTATACGGTCACTAGCTCACCCTGACTGAGTATGTGTCTGCATGCACGTGTTGGTTGAGCACTTAATGTGACCGTGTGTGTTCCGTCGTGTGCTTGGACATGCATGCATTAGGGCGTCGCGCGCGTTTTTTGCGTCCATGTGTGCGCAGGATTGTTGCATACACGTGGGGAGTGCGTGTAGGGGCCACTAAGGAGCAGTCAAATCACACAGTAAGTTAGTCGGAATAAGCAACCATCATTTCACTCTTGAATGACACGTACGCAATATAAAATGGTTGATATGGTGAGAAAAAGAAAACCACTATATATACACTAGCAGGAGCCTAAGCTACAAGCCTGCTTGCTTAGGTTGATCTCTTCACAAGCATAGAATGATGGGCCTGATCCCGTAGCTGGGGGAAGGGAATAATGTTCTGCGTAGACGCGGTCGACATCGGCGAGGGAGAAAACCCACAGTCGGTGCGTCCCAATCGGGGGTCACCGCGGTATGGGCCGATGCCGCGTCCCAACCGCCCTTCTAGCTACAGCCCGACGTCCCAGGCAGTCCATCTTCCTTTTGGAGCCGGCTTGCTCCACTGTCATAGCTCCATCTCCATGTCGATCTTTCTCTACTTCTACCGGCTTCTACTTGTGATGAGTTTATGTCTCACGAACTAGTGCCAGTACTATTATTCTAATCACACATCTTCAATATCTTTGCTATTAGGGATGCTCAGGTCGATTTTAGTGGAACTGCACAAAAGCATCGTATGATCCGAGGGTGCCAGCCTTCTTTCCTTCGATAGGTTCTTCCTGGCCAGGGAATTAAATCATGTTTAGGGTTTAGGGTTTAAGTCGTAGTGACCCCATCAGTAGTTTTTCTTTCATACACGCTCTCACAACTTTTTTATTTAGTTGTGAAGTAAATATTGGCTATGATCTGTGAATCATTGAGATGCATCAGCATGCGTGTTAGTTTTCCTTTGTATTTGATGGAATGTTGTAACGGGGCAACCTTGGAATAGGAATGAAAATGGAGTGGAAAGTTTCCGTTTTTCCGGAGAAAAAATGGAAACGGAGAGAAACCAACGTTTTGTTTCGTTGGATCGCGCCATCGAGCAAAACCAACGTTTAAATCACGTATGTCGTGTTCATGTCTCACCCTCCTCCACGGCTCGACCCCACACGGTCGCTCGGCATGCCACTCACCGCAAACCGAGTATACGATAACTTTCCCGCCTGCTTGTCGATGGATCGCTCCATGGAGTACTACTAGCACTACTGGAAGATATTGACGAGTTGGGGGAGGACAGCTAGCTGTAGCACGGACTCCCAAGAACTTTTTACATGCATGTTGTAGCCGGCTATTGCGACCTTTGAACGTGGAGCAGCCGCGTGCACCCGGAAGCGGCGCGGGCGACGCTCTCTCGACCGGCGCGCCGCTTCAATGCCGGCGCCAGTGAGAGGTCGCGTCCGCTCTGGTCAGGCATGAATGCGGCACTGACCGTTTCGGGCAGGAAGCACGCACGGGTGATGAAGAGGGTTCGGGTTAGTCAGGACCGGCCGTGGCAGCGGTCCGGACGCGCGCAGACAAGAGATGTGCGTTAATATTGCTGCGTATATAATTAACAACGTAAATAATGTGCCAGTTGGAAAAATATGATTGGAGATGGAGATGGAAATGGAATTTTACGTAAACACGGATATGCATATCTATGTCTATGTGTGTGTGCGCGACGACTCTCGCGACCTGGAAGCGGGGCCCATATTTTTGATCGAGTTTTCTTTCTTGGTACGTTAGAAAATCAGTTTGTCTAATTCACATCTAGATGTTAGTTAAGGATATCACACCTAAGCTCCCACAAGTATATAATGTAGCAACAAGAAACAAAAAAAACTAGGACAAAAAATAGACCACAAACTGAGTGGACATCAACTTAGATGTGACATAACTATGTCACATCTAGATGTGTCCTAGACAGACCCAAAATCACTACTATGGAGAGATTTTTTTTACTCCATTATAGCCTCTTGTTTGATAGAGTTTCTCGCATCTCGCTCTCTCACCCTCTCCATATCAAAACAAGATGACAGTGTCCACTCTATCTCTCTCCTCACTGGTGGTCACAGATCCGGCCGAATGCCGAATCTCGTCCGCTGCGGGAGGTGAGGAGGTGCAGCGTTGACGTTGTCGCCGTCGGCAACGGAGGGAGCCGATGCGCACCGCCCTCTCAGAGCCGGCGCTGGCACGGACAAAGATGCCAAATGGATGATGCATCACCATGATGACCTATCGATGCTCATGGTTGCGCCTCGTGGTTGCGTCGGCTGGTGGAGCTGATCGATTTTCAATGAAAAACAAGCTGTCTTCCATCAGTGCTCTTTGCTTGTTACGCACAAAGATGATATCCTTCGTCAGTTCACCTTGGTTGTGTTGGAGACGCAGTCGTCTTTCACGTTGGTGCAATTTTATCACACAATTGGCTATGAACCAAATGTTTCCTCGAAGAAGGATCGACATTGGTACTAAGAGCATAAGTTTTGTATTGATTTCTAAGCCTTGTCACAATTTTGTCTCCAGCTCCCCTGTAATTTTGTTTGTCCAGCTATTAACTTTGATTTAAAAAATGGTGTGGACTAAAAACCCGGATGGACGTAGTAGCCCTCCATTTTTATTTACTCCGCATATTAGATTTGACTGAAGTCAAACTTTATAATAGTCTCAAACCTTTCCGATAATTGAAATTAAAATTCTTTATTTGTACACACTCTCACGCATTTCCGATAATTTGGCGCATTTGTGGTTGTTCACTTAAGGGAGGGTAGTGTACCACACGTGAAGGACAGGAAGTGCGACCAGGACGCGTGGGCGTGGATCGTTAGTTCATCAGAAGTAGTACTAGTTTTATTCACTGTACATTAGATAAAGAGTTTCATTTTGTACTTACACAATTTAAAACGATTGTTATGGAGAGAATAAGAAAACCACTCCACTAGTATATATTGCTCGTATACACGAGAGTACTATATGGACGCTGCTTGACTTAGTGCACCTGCCTTTGGGTTTATGATAGGTGGGCCCATAATGTGGTTGGCTCACTGTCATACAGCCAAAAGCAGTCTTGATGGCACCGGAGCTCAGTCCGTACTACAATATAGTATATATATAAGCGGGAGCCTCGGCGCTTGTTCGCTAGGGTTTGCACTCTCCACACGCTTCGCCGACTACATATATGTTACATGTTGGAGGCTCAGCGTTCATTTGCTAGGGTTTGCTATATTCACAGTCTCTCACCCTCTCTTCACCAGATCTAAACAAGACTGCATTGGCATCTTGTCTCTCTCTCCCCCCTCACAGCTGGTGAAGGACGTGTCCGTATCCCGTCGCACCGGGAAGGGGAGGAGGTGCAGCATTCACTCTATCGCCTTCGGCGAGGGAGGCAATCCACTGCCGGCTGGGCTGTTCTCTTTCACCCAGCGCCTGTGCGGGAGGGCCACCGACCCCTTCTTCCTCGCTGTCGTATGTAGTGTGGGCAGATCCGGCCTCCCGCCGCACGCCTTGCCACATCCCGACGACCCTAAGGTATAAGTTTCTTTGAAACCGTCGTTGCTCTAGCTGCATGTGGATCTTTTTCGATCTGTAGTCGAATCTAGGTCTTGGTTCAAAGAGGAAAGAAGGGTGCGGTGGGCTGGAGCAAGAATCTAGGACGTGGTTCAATGAGGAAAGGAGGGGCGGAAAGTAGTATAGACTGGCTATCCAGCCGCTTTGTAGGTCGAAAAGGGAAAAAGGGGGTAACCCAGTACACACATAGAACCGATCTCTTTGTTGAAAAGGGAAAGAAACTGGGGGGTCGGGTAGTTTGTGCAGGACTAGATTTGCTGCCCTTACTTAGGAAAAAGGTTCGAAGAGAACAAATATGGGAGCAACGCATATATGCTGCTTGGCTACATACTCTGCATCACCCATTTATACGTGTGGACGCACATGGTGCTGGCATGTCCCATACAACTATTTTGCTGTTGTTAATCTAAGAATGCCGCTGGAAAATTGAAGCAATGCCACTATTAAAAGTAAATTACATTTTTTAACAAATCTTGTTTCAAGAGAATGTCTCTGTTAATTTGAATCAATGCAACCGTTTTAGAAATGCTACTATCCTACTTTGTTTTCCATCCAAGATAAGTTAGATGCTTCTTTCTGTCACCGTTTGTGTCATCCTCCTTTATCAGCAAGTAATTGTTTCCTTTTTTGCCTCTGTTAAAACAGGGGTATCGATTCAACTTGTTGCTATTGCGACATTTTGCTTCGCTACTCGAAACACTTATGTTTTAAGTGTGTTTTGTGCAGTTCAACATGAATGTCACATCGGTGGCTTTGCTTAATTTTTGTGGAACTGCACAAAAGGAGATCGAGATTTGTTTCCACTCTTCGTGGCGAGTTGTTTCAAATCTTGATCTCATCCACATGATGTGCAGTGTGCTTTGAGATGTTGTGCTACTTGTTTTGGTACTGTTTTAAATAAATGTTGAATTGAAGATATTGTATTGCTGTCTTTTCCCATTAAGTAGTGAACAAAAATGGGACCAACCCAAATATGATGCTTGTTGCTTTGTTACAACAAATTCAGAATCACCCCCTTTATAAGCCAGTAATTGATGCCACTCTCAGAATTAACTACTGAATGTTATTTCAAAACTGCAACACTTGTTAGGGATTGGCGGGATTACCATTTTTGTGGCCGCATGTTTCATCCTCCTTTATTAGCCGAGAATTGATTCCTTTTTGCCTCTGTTTAAACAGGATATCTATTCAACTTGTTGCTATTGCGACATTTTGCTTCTCTACGCGAAACACTTTGCTTGATTTGGTGCAACTCCACAAAAGCGAGATTGGATTTCCTATTCATGTTGGCAGATTCAGTATTTTATCTGGTGGTCTCATGAAAGGTCAAGACAGCCTTCATCCACATGATTGTGCAAGTGTGCTTTGAGATGTTGTGCTACTTATATTGGTACTATTTTAAATAAATGTTGAATTGAAGCTATTGTATTGATGTCTTTTCCCATTAAGTAGTGAACAAAAATGGGACCAACCCGGACATGATGCTTGTTGCTTTGTTACAACAAACTCTGCATCACCCCTTTATAAGTAGATGGAAGCACATCGTTGTTGCGCCCACTCCCTGGAACTGTTTATGATTTTCATTAATCTAATGTCACTGGTAAAATTAAGCAATGCCACTCTCGTAATTAATTAACTCTGAATCTTAGTTCAAAACTGCAACACTTGTTAGGAATGGTACTATCCTCGCTTTGTAGTTCTTTCTACATGTTTAACCAAGGTATTGTTAAGATAATGTCTCTGTTAAAATGAATCAGTCGCATTGTTTTAGGAATGGTACTTTTCTGCTTTTTCGTTCTTTATACATGTTGAAACAACGCATTGTAAAGATAATGTCTCAGTTAATATTAATGAATCACACTGATTGAGAATTGCTACTCTCCTGCTTTGTTTCCCGTTAAGATAAGGTAGATCAGTAGATGTTTTTCTTCTGGGAGTACAAGTCGTCAACCGTTATTTCTCAGTAATTGTTTCCCTTATATCTTTTGTTGCTTACAGGGATATCACAATTAAAGCTCGGTTTTATTCCGACTTCGATTTTAGTTCAACTGCACAAAAGGAGCCAATGTGTCCAAGGCAAGCTGCTGCATTATTGGGTCAGATTGGTCGTTCCACTTTGCGAGAAGAAGCGATCACTGTTTGCGCTACATTATAGAAGGAATGACCGAGAAGCTTTACATAGTATTAGGCCTTCCACTATGTAGGCCAAAAGAGGTGCCAATTTCACCTTTTCTTAGTTTGGCACCAAATCCCTCCATTGCTACAGCCGGTGCCATAAATATTAGACACCGGTAACATGAATAGTCTGCAGAGACCATTGGCAATTTAACAACACGTGGAGTGCCCTGGGCAAAAAGTGCCCAAACAAGTACAAGAAGCGACAGGACTCCACGATCATAGGCATTACATATTTTGAATGGGAAAAGCTTGTCAAAGTTCAATCATTGATGTTACCAAGAAGCGACAGGACTCCACGATCATAGGCATTACATATTTTGAATGGGAAAAACTTGTCAAAGTTTAATCATTGATGTTAGCAAGAAGACGTTAGTTTAATATATTGGAACTGGAAAACCTTGTCAAAATTTGCTCATTGATGTTAGCCAAAAGACATGCATTTGATATTTTTGAGTGGGACGCCCTTGCTGTGAGCAGCGTCGAGTATTTTTTCCTATTCATGTGTTCAGTTTAGAAGTAAATAGTTACTCTGCTGAGATATTCCTGTGTTAAGAGTTTGTTCTGAATATTGTCTATGTAATGCCAGGCCTTGTGTTTGATTGCAAAGTTGAGCTTGGAATGTTGTGGCATGCGGCATCACGAGCTGTTCACCGTGCCTCCTGAGAATAATGCTTCGTATTGTTTTGCATGTCGATCTAATGCCATCGAATTGCTTGTTAAGAAGATCATCCTCTTCTGTTGTTTCCGTGCGTAAGAAGTTCATCGTCTGATGTTTGAGAGCCTGTTTGGTTCCAATAAGTCACCTGACTTATAAGTCAGGTGACTTAAAACCAGTGACTTATAAGTCACGCCTGTTTGGTTGTCACCTGACTTATAAGTCACCTGACACACCTTCCGACCAACTCATGATATTAGGTCGTGATTGGATCATTGTTTTCCAACCAAAACCACTTGTAAAACTGACGCTTGTAAATTAAAGCAGATGGTCTCGGGAGAAGGCGCTTGGTTGGTCGATTTCGACTAGTAAAATATCGGAAGTACTTCACACACGATAAAAACGATGAACGACACTCGGACGATTGCTAATCCAGCCGTTAGCTGTTGTTTCAGCCTTGCCCATGGATGGCATGATACACACGTCATGCATGTATCGTCTGGTAATGTCGTCCATATAGCAGTGCTCGTCAAATATACACTGGTCTCTCAAATTACACGCGTAACCCGCCGGTTTTACTTACAGACCTCGGGCCTTCCGATGACGAGTAAATTACACTTGTATGTTAATACAGGTTTGAAATAAACCAGAGCTCCCAAGCGCGGCCTTATCGTTTCATGCCATCTCAGTTTCTCGACGGTGCTCATAGGTGTCCGATGATCCTGGCTTCCTGAATGAGCAGCGGGCGCTGTATCAGACCTCCGTAGGGCCCGTGAGGCCCTCTCCGTTGTCCTTCGAGTTGTTGCGCTCATCGTGGCGCCGAGCATTGTTAACATGGTCAACGAACATGAGGATTCAGGAGATAACTTTATTTTGACTGGATGACACTAGGGACCCACTAGGGCCATAGCCGTACGTACGCAAGTGCCTCCTTATTATGTACAACTATATTTTTTTGCTTTCTCCTGGTTTCCTAACATCACGGTCCCACACCATTATCAACCTATGTAGTCAATATAAACGAGAGAATTGCACAAGGTGCGGCCGATAGCTGGGATCAAGCAGCTCGAGCAGTATTTGTGTTTTTAGGCATGAGCACTGCAAAGTTTTTCTTGGCGATGATTTCGTTGTTGTTCAGAGGAGAGCAGGGTATTAACTGGGAGGGCTGTGGCCCGTCTAGACCAGGCCAGATATCCAGCCCAGATACTACTTTTTTCAAGATGAAAATGGCTAGCCCACTTATACGTCTCTTTGAGGAATACCCAGGCAAGGTCAACTTGTTATTCTCCGCCCCGCTGGGCTGCAAATCTTCCCTAGGAGGGATGCATTAGGCTTAACAGGAAAATGGGCTTTAAAAATAATAAATGGGATGTAATTATAAAAACTGGGCAGTAGCTTTAAAAAAACGCACCAAACACGAAATTAGTTTATAAAATATTATTTATGGATTTTGAAAATCTTAAATTTTCATTGTTGCGCGTGCAATGTTAAGTTGGATTTTTATGTAATATAAATTTATATTTAATCTGACTAGAAATTTCGGGATAAAAATATTTCGGATCCCATCAAAATGTGGGAAATTTTATTAAATTCTGTCTTCAACGGTTGGTTGAAATTATTAACCGGTGTCCTAGCTAGAAAATGGGTTGTACTTTTAACAAACTGTAAATGGGCTGTTGTAAATTCCATTAGAATTCAAAAATGGGCTGTACATCTTACAAAACGCAAATGGGCTATAAGTTCTCTGCCACACACTTGTGGGCCTAGTAAGTGACGAGTCCCCTAAAAAAATAAGTTGGCGCGTATGCAAGGCTTTGTCAACTTATTATAGTGAACACACGGTTCTAGACCAAGTGGCCGTTGGATGTCTATCCAACGGATGTCGTGCTTCTTCTTCAATCTCGGATATTCTTAGCTTCGGCCGCCCAAAAAATGATTCCTCCCCATGACATCTGGGGCAAACCGTTTCGGAGGCTGACCTATGTGCCTACTAAGTTGGAGCGTACCAAGGGCTTTGTCAACTCTGTCAATATAAACGATTCTAGCTTCAGTGACCATACGATGTCCATCCAACGGCAGTAGTGCTTCTTCAACCTCTGGTCTTCTTTGTCCACCCGCCCATAGCAGCGCCGGCCGTGCCGCCTGCTCCTGCCTCCCGTGGCCGGCTGTGTTGCCGCGGAGGCCTCACCACCCCCATACTACTCCCACCGCTGGCCAGGCCATCCCTCCACTCACCAACACTCCCTGTTATTCTGCGGCGGCGGCAGCCTCACACCACCGCCAAACGGTGAACCTCGTACTCCTCTTCGCGCGGGCTTCCACTGCTGTGTCTTCCCCTTCCTAGGCATCGCCGTCGTCCACCGCCCTGGTGCTCTCGGCGCGGCGTGGTCAACATGGTCAATGATCGACTTCCATCGGAAAAGTACTGTACGTGGAGAGGCTGACAGCTGGGTCCACGGCAGCCGCAAGGAAGTGCCTCCTTATTACGCGCAAAATAATTATTCATCCACCAGAAAGCAGGGACCCACCGGATGGGCCACCTTATTTCGCAAAAAAAACATTTCCCCCCTGACTGCTGGGACCCACTGGACGGGCCACCGTATTTCGCGAAAAAACGCTCCCCCCGCTGTTAGCTCGGACCCACCGGAAGTGCCTCTTTATTACGCACAAAAAAATGAATACTCCCCCTGCTAGCTGGGACTCACCTTGGTGGGAAGCTGACTTGTGGGCCTACTAAGTTGACGGGGACGGAGAGCTTTGTCAACTTAGTCAATATGAACGATTCTAGCTCCAGTGACCGTACAATGTCCATCCAACGGCCGTAGTGCTTCTTCAACCTCTGGTCTTCTTGCTCCAGCAGCCCAAAGCAGCGCCGGTCGGGCCACCTGCTCTTGCCTCTCGTGGCCGGCTGTGCTGCCGCCGAGGCCTCACCGCCCCCTACCATTCCCACCTTAGGCCAGGCCCTGCGGCGACGGCAGCCTCACACCGCAGCCGAACGAGTGAATACTCATACTCCTCTCCGCGTGGGCATCCACTGTTGCGTCATCCCCGGCTCCGTGTCGTCCCCTTCCTAGGCCTCGTCGTCGTCCACCGCCCTGGTGCTCTCGGCGCGGCGTGGTCAACGTGGTCAAGGAACGACTTCCATCGAACGTGGATCAGACGTCGAGAGGTCGATACTGGGTCAACGGCCGCAGCAAGGAAGTGCCTCCTTATTACACAGAAAATAATGATTCCTCCACCTGACAGCAGGGACCCACCGGATGGGCCACCGTATTTCGCAAAAAAAACATTTCCCTCCTGACTGCTGGGACCCACCAGCTACATCTTCGCATGCAAGGAAGTGTGTCCGGGCAAAAAAAAACAAAACGATTCGCCCCCTGACTGCTGGGACCCACCAGCTACATCTTCGCAGGCAAGGAAGTGCCTGACAATCGGGACCCACCTGGTCGAAGCGTACGTAGTTTTGTCATTCTGGTCGCGAACGTGTACGTACATACTGGTCGATGTAGAGGCGCGCACGTGTTGTAGTAGAGGCGCGCAAGTGTCGATGTAGAGGCGCGCACGCAGCATGTACATGTACGCGTCAGTGGCGAGGGTGCAAGAAAGAAAAAACGGCCACGTACGTACATACGGGCAGGGTCTCGAACGCCTACTCGCGCATACGTACATGGCTAGGTCGGAACGGAGAAACAGCGACGTGTTCATGGGGAGCCAACCGGCTGGGTCGGAACGGCGTGGTCGTGTTCATCGGGAGGGCTTGGACGGAACAGGCGATGGAAGCGAGGCTGGCGTATCGCACCATGGAGAAGCGGACCTCCTACGCTTGAACAGGTCTGTTGATCGAGAGGGTGTGGCGTGCCGCAAAAAGAGGAAACGACCTCCTACGGTCAAACGGGGTCTGTTGATAGGGAGGGTGTGGCGTGCCGCAAAGCAGACGAACCGGACCTCCTACGGTCAAAGCGGGGTCTGTTGATCGGGAGGCGTGTGGCGTGCCGCAAAAGCGGATTTAAACGGACCTCCTACGGTCGAAATGGGGGTCCTGTTCGCCGAGAGGGGTGTGGCGTCGCCAAGCAGGACTCCACGGATCTGTTCATCTCCACCGTCGACCTCCTCCGGCCTCCACGGGCTACCGCCGACCTCCTCCAAAGCATCCACGGGCTCCTGTTCGTCCGGCCTCCACCGCGCTACTCCACGGCTACTATTCAACCACCCCTCCACGGGCACCCCTCCACCGTCTACTGTTCATCCAACCCTCCACACCATGGGGTCCTGTTCAACCACCCCTCCATGGTCACCCCTCCGCCGTCTACTGTTCATCCAACCCTCCACACCACGGGGTCCTGTTCATCCAGAGGCAACGCCACCGCTCACTATTCATCCAACCCCCCCCGCAACGCTCATTGTTCATCTGAAAGTGCAACTATCCCTAGGTGGTTTTGGTAATTCATAACAACATATAGCTCTTTGAGCTAATGCTATTCCAAGACAAATATTTCAGGAATGCTCAATGGATGGCATGGCATGGATGATGAAAGTGGATCCCTCAAAATATTAAGGACAAAGAATTGGCTCAAGCTCAAAAGCTCAAGACTCTACATTTTACATTTTAGTGATCCAAGATCACATTGAGTCTATAGGAAAAGCCAATACTATCAAGGAGGGATGAGGTGTTTCTTAATGATCCTCTTGCTTCATGTGCTTAGTGATATGCTCCAAAACCCTCCACTACTTTCTCACATCCACATATGACCTAAACCTAAAGTCAAACTCGGCCCTACCGATTCTTTCTATCCAGCGCCACCCAGTTCAAATGTCATAGCCACTGCCACAAACCCTAGGCAAATCGGTCTCACCGATAGGGATCTCGGTCTCACCGAGATGGGATTGTAATCTCTCTGTTTCCCTTCATAACGTTTCGGTCTAACCGAAGTGAGCGATCGGTCCCACCGAGATTGCAATGTAAACTTTTCGTTCCCCTTCCGTAACATTTCGGTCTCACCGAAAAGAGCGAATCGGTCCCACCGAGTTTACCTGACCAACTCTCTGGTTAGGTAATTACCAAAATCGGTCTCACCGAGTTTGTGTAATCAGTCTCACCGAGATTACGTTATGCCCTAAACCTAACCGTATCGGTCCTACCGAGTTGCATGTCAGTCCCACCGAAAACCCTAACGGTCACTAGGTTTACTAAATCGGTCTGACCGAGTTTTATGATTCGGTCCCACCGAGTTTGGTAAATTGTGTGTAACGGTTAGATTTTGTGTGGAGGCTATATATACCCCTCCACCTCCTCTTCATTCATGGAGAGAGCCATCAGAACAAACCTACACTTCCAACTTACCAGTTCTGAGAGAGAACCACCTACTCATGTGTTGAGGCCAAGATATTTCATTCCAACCATATGAATCTTGATCTCTGGCCTTCCCCAAGTTGCTTTCCACTCAAATCTTCTTTCCACCAAATCCAAATCCTGTGAGAGAGAGTTGAGTGTTGGGGAGACTATCATCTGAAGCACAAGAGCAAGGAGTTCATCATCAACACACAATTTGTTACTTCTTGGAGAGTGGTGTCTCCTAGATTGGCTAGGTGTCACTTGGGAGCCTCCGACAAGATTGTGGAGTTGAACCAAGGAGTTTGTAAGGGCAAGGAGATCGCCTACTGTGAAGATCTACCGCTAGTGAGGCAAGTCCTTCGTGGGCGGCGACCATGGTGGGATAGACAAGGTTGCTTCTTCGTGGACCCTTCGTGGGTGGAGCCCTCCGTGGACTCGCAAGAACTGTTACCCACGTGGGTTGAAGTCTCCATCAGCGTGGATGTACGATAGCACCACCTATCGGAACCACGACAAAACATCCGTATCTCCAATTGCGTTTGAAGTCTCCAACCCTTCCCTTTACATTCTTGCAAGTTCGTGCTTTATTTTCCGCTGCATATATACTCTTTGCATGCTTGCTTGAATTGCGTGATTTTTGCGTGAATTATTCAAAGATAGCTAAAATCTGCCAAAGTCTAAAACTGGGAAAAGGCATAGCTTTTAATTGGTCAAGTAGTCTAATCACCCCCCTCTAGACATACTTCAAGGTCCTACATCATCCAATCGATCGTCTTCAGTTAGCAGCAGCAGCGAAGGAATCGCTCCATCGGGTTCAGTGAACAGCCATCGATCGATCGCTCGGGTTCAGTAACGCGTAGCCTGGAGTGCAATCGCTCGGGTTCAGTTAGAGCCCAACGCCTCGCTTCGGGTTGATTAGAGCCAATGCCTCGCACACACACGCAGCGACGACGAGAAAAAGCGCGATCGCTTGGCCCCGACCTCCCACCGTAACTGCAACTCCCGAAATTTTCCTCCCCTCGCTTCTACCACGGTTTTTCCGTCATGGACGGCCCAAAGAATGTCATGCAGCTGCGTCTCCGGCCCGCCGGAGACGAAAATCCCATTTTCTGTCATGATTTTTTCATAGAAGTAGGAGCCCACCACATCTATGATGATACCAGGTTTTGTCACAATTATCGTCATAGAAGTGTCATATGTATGACAGAAAAAAATTTCGTTTGGCCCAAAATGTCATGGATGTGTCTTTTTTTTGTAGTGCAAGTTATGGGACCAATCCGTGTAGTTGCTACCATCATGTTTCAACTTAGCTTTCTCTAGGAACGCATTAAAAATCAGGGGAACGGTAGCTTGGGCCATTGATCTACAACATAGATATGCAAAACTATAAGACTAAGTTCATGACAAATTTAAGTTTAATTAATAAAATAACTAATGAACTCCCACTTAAATAAACATCTCTCAAGTTATATAAGTGATACATGATCCAAATCAACTAAAATCTAAGTGATACATGATCCCAATCAACTAACCCATGTCCGATCATCACGTGAGATGGGGTAGTCATCAATAGTGATCATCGTATGTTGATCATATCTACTATATGACTCACGTTCGACCTTCGGTCTCCGGTGTTCGAGACCATGTTTGTACATGCTAGGCTTGTCAATTTTAAACCAAGTATTCTACATGTGCAAAATGTCTTACAACCGTTGTATGTGAGCGTAGAGTCTATCACACCGATCATCACGAGGTGCTTGAAGCAGCGAACTTTGGCAGCAGTGCATACTCGGGGAGAACACTTTTATCTTGAAATTTGGATCATCTTACAATGCTACCGCCGTACTAAGCAAAATAAGATGCATAAATTATAAACATCAGATTGAATCAAAATATGTGACATGATATGTCCATCATCATCTTGTGCTTTTGATCTCCATTTCCAAAGCATCGTTATGATCTCCATCATCACCGGCTCGACACCTTGATCTGCATCGTTGCATCGGGGTCGTCTTGCCAACTATTGCTTCTACAACTGTTGCTAACGCATAGCGATAAAGTAAAGCAATTACATGGCGCTTGCATTTCATACAATAAATAGACAACCCTAAGGCTCCTGCCGGCTATCGATATTACAAAACATGATCATCTCATACATCAATATAAATCACATCATATCTTGACCATATCACATCACAACATGCCTTGCAAAAACAAGTTTTGCGTGGCTAGTACGGGCTTATAGCAAGAACCGTTCTTAACTACGCAAAAACCACAATGATCATTAATCCAGTTTGTTGTTTTAAGCTTCTTCAAGGACCGGCCATAGTCAAATTCGATTCAACTAAAGTAGGAGAAACAGACAACCTCTAGCCACCTTTATGCAAAACCACTTGTAAAACTGACGCTTGTAAATTAAAGCAGATGGTCTCGGGAGAAGGCGCTTGGTTGGTCGATTTCGACTAGTAAAATATCGGAAGTACTTCACACACGATAAAAACGCTGAACGACACTCGGACGATTGCTAATCCAGCCGTTAGCTGCTGTTTCAGCCTTGCCCATGGATGGCATGATACACACGTCATGCATGTATCATCTGGTAATGTCGTCCATATAGCAGTGCTCGTAAAATATACACTGGTCTCTCAAATTACAAGCGTAACCTGCCGGTTTTACTTACAGACCTCGGGCCTTCCGATGACGAGTAAATTACACTTGTATTTTAATACAGGTTTGAAATAAACCAGAGCTCCCAAGCGCGGCCTTATCGTTTCATGCCATCTCAGTTTCTCGAAGGTGCTCATAGGTGTCCGATGATCCTGGCTTCCTGAATGAGCAGCGGCGCCATGTATCAGACCCGTAGGGCCCGTGAGGCCCTCTCCGTTGTCCTTCGAAAGTTGTTGCGCTCATCGTGGCACGAGCATTGTTAACATGGTCAACGAACATGAGGATTCAGGAGATAACTTTATTTTGGTGGATGACACTAGGGACCCACTAGGGCCATAGCCGCACGCACATAAGTGCCTCCTTATTATGTACAACTATATTTTTTGCTTTCTCCTGGTTTCCTAACATCACGGTCCCACACCATTATCAACCTATGTAGTCAATATAAGCGAGAGAATTGCACAAGGTGCGGCCGATAGCTGGGATCAAGCAGCTCGAGCAAGTATTTGTGTTTTTAGGCATGAGCACCTGCAAAGTTTTTCTTGGCGATGATTTCGTTGTTGTTCGAGAGGAGAGCAGGGTATTAAGCGGGAGGCTGTGGTCCGTCTAGACCAGGCCAGATATCCAGCCCAGATACTACTTTTTCAAGATGAAAATGGCTAGCCCAGTTATCGTCTCTTTGAGGAATACCGAGCAAGGTCAACTTGTTATTCTCCGCTCATTGGCTGCAAATCTTCCTAGGAGGGATGCATTAGGCTTAACAGGAAAATGGGCTTTAAAAATAATAAATGGGATGTAATTATAAAAACTGGGCAGTAGCTTTAAAAAAACGCACCAAACATGAAATTAGTTTATAAAATATTATTTATGGATTTTAAAAATCTTAAATTTTCATTGTTGCGCGTGCAATGTTTCGTTGGATTTTTATGTAATACAAATTTATATTTAATCTGACTAGAAATTTCGCGATAAAAATATTTCGGATCCCATCAAAATGTGGGAAATTTTATTAAATTCTGTCTTCAACGGTTGGTTGAAATTATTAACGGTGTCCTAGCTAGAAAATGGGTTGTACTTTTAACAAGCGTAAATGGGCTGTTGTAAATTCCATTAGAATTCAAAATGGGCTGTACATTCTTACAAAAGCATAAATGGGCTATAAGTTCTACGCCACACACTTGTGGGCCTACTAAGTGTGAGTCCCTAAAAAATAAGTTGGCGCGTATGCAAGGCTTTGTCAACTTATTATAGTGAACACACGGTTCTAGACCAAGTGGCGTTGGATGTCTATCCAACGGATGTCGTCTTCTTCTTCAATCTCGGATATTCTTAGCTTCGCCGCCCAAAAATGATTCCTCCCATGACATCAGGGCAAACCGTTTGGAGGCTGACTGTGGGCCTACTAAGTTGGAGCGTACCAAGGGCTTTGTCAACTCTGTCAATATAAGCGATTCTAGCCGGTGACCATCGATGTCCATCCAACGGCAGTAGTGCTTCTTCAACCTCTGGTCTTCTTTGTCCACCCGCCCATAGCAGCGCCGGCCGTGCCGCCTGCTCCTGCCTCCCGTGGCCGGCTGTGTTGCCGCGGAGGCCTCACCACCCCCATACTACTCCCACCGCTGGCCAGGCCATCCCTCCACTCACCAACACTCCCTGTTATTCTGCGGCGACGGCAGCCTCACACTACTGCCGAACCAGTGAACCCTCGTACTCCTCTTCGCGCGGGCTTCCACCGCTGTGTCTTCCCCTTCCTAGGCGTCGCCGTCGTCCACCGCCCTGGTGCTCTCGACGCGGCGTGGTCAACATGGTCAATGATCGACTTCCATCGGAAAAGTACTGTACGTGGAGAGGCTGACAGCTAGGTCCACGGCAGCCGCAAGGAAGTGCCTCCTTATTACGCGCAAAATAATTATTCATCCACGTAAAGCGAGGGACCCACGGATGGGCCACCTTATTTCATAAAAAAACATTTCCCCATTGCTGGGACCCTTTGGGCCGGCCACCGTATTCGCAAAAAACGCTCCCCATTGTCGGCTCGGGCCCACCGGAAGTGCCTCTTTATTACGCACATAAAAATGAATACTCCCCCTGCTAGCTGGGACTCACCTTGGTGGGAAGCTGACTTGTGGGCCTACTAAGTTGACGGGGACGGAGAGCTTTGTCAACTTAGTCAATATGAACGATTCTAGCTCCAGTGACCGTACAATGTCCATCCAACGGCCGTAGTGCTTCTTCAACCTCTGGTCTTCTTGCTCCAGCAGCCCAAAGCAGCGCCGGTCGGGCCACCTGCTCTTGCCTCCCGTGGCCGGCTGTGCTGCCGCGGAGATCTCACCGCCCCCTACCATTCCCACCTTAGGCCAGGCCCTGCGGCGACGGCAGCCTCACACCGCAGCCGAACGAGTGAATACTCATACTCCTCTCCGCGTGGGCATCCACTGTTGCGTCTTCCCCGGCTCCGTGTCGTCCCCTTCCTAGGCCTCGTCGTCGTCCACCGCCCTGGTGCTCTCGGCGCGGCGTGGTCAACGTGGTCAAGGGCGACTTCCATCGAACATGGTTTGTCGTCGAGAGGTCGACAGGTGGGTCAACGGCCGCAGCAAGGAAGTGCCTCCTTATTACACGAAAATAATGATTCCTCCACGGACAGCAGGGACCCACCGGACGGGCCACCGATTTCGCAAAAAACATTTCCTCTCGATTGCTGGGACCCACCAGCTACATCTTCGCGACGCAAGGAAGTGCGTCCGGCCAAAAAAAACAAAGCGATTAAGCCCCGATTGCTGGGACCCACCAGCTACATCTTCGTGAGCAAGGAAGTTCTGACGGTCGGGACCCACCTGGTCGAAGCGTACGTAGTTTTGTCATTCTGGTCGCGAACGTGTACGTACATACTGGTCGATGTAGAGGCGCGCACGTGTTGTAGTAGAGGCGCGCAAGTGTCGATGTAGAGGCGCGCACGCAGCATGTACATGTACGTACAGCGGCGAGGGTGCAAGAAAGAAAAAACGGCCACGTACGTACATACGGGCAGGGTCTCGAACGCCTACTCGCGCATACGTACATGGCTAGGTCGGAACGGAGAAACAGCGACGTGTTCATGGGGAGCCAACCGGCTGGGTCGGAACGGCGTGGTCGTGTTCATCGGGAGGGCTTGGACGGAACAGGCGATGGAAACGAGGCCTGGCGTATCGCACAATGGAGGAAACGGACCTCCTACGTTCGGAACAGGGTCCTGTTGATCGAGAGGGGTGTGGCGTGCCGCAAAACGGAGGAAACTGACCTCCTACGGTCGAAACGGGGGTTCTGTTGATAGGGAGGGGTGTGGCGTACCGCAAAAGCGGATTTAAACGGACCTCCTACGGTCAAAGCGGGGGTCTGTTGATTGGGGCGTGTGGCGTGCCGCCAAAGCGGATTTAAACGGACCTCCTACGGTCGAAATGGGGTCTGTTCGCCGAGAGGGTGTGGCGTACCGCCAAACGGGACTCCACGGGATACTGTTCATCTCCACCGTCGACCTCCTCCAGCCTCCACGGGCTACCGCCGACCTCCTCCAGCATCCACGGGCTCCTGTTCGTCCAGCCTCCACCGCGCGCTACTCCACCGGCTACTGTTCAACCACCCCTCCACGGGCACCCCTCCACCGTCTACTATTCATCCAACCCTCCACACCATGGGGTCCTGTTCAACCACCCCTCCATGGTCACCCCTCCGCCGTCTACTGTTCATCCAACCCTCCACACCACGGGGTCCTGTTCATCCAGAGGCAACGCCACCGCTCACTATTCATCCAACCCCCTCCGCATAGCGCCTTTGTTCATCTGAAAGTGCAACTATCCCTAGGTGGTTTTGGTAATTCATAACAACATATAGCTCTTTGAGATAATGCTATTCCAAGACAAATATTTCAGGAATGCTCAATGGATGGCATGGCATGGATGATGAAAGTGGATCCCTCAAAATATTAAGGACAAAGAATTGGCTCAAGCTCAAAAGCTCAAGACTCTACATTTTACATTTTAGTGATCCAAGATCACATTGAGTCTATAGGAAAAGCCAATACTATCAAGGAGGGATGAGGTGTTTCTTAATGATCCTCTTGCTTCATGTGCTTAGTGATATGCTCCAAAACCCTCCACTACTTTCTCACATCCACATATGACCTAAACCTAAAGTCAAACTCGGCCCTACCGATTCTTTCTATCCAGCGCCACCGAGTTCAAATGTCATAGCCACTGCCACAAACCCTAGGCAAATCGGTCTCACCGGTAGGGATCTCGGTCTCACCGAGATGGGATTGTAATCTCTGCTTCCCTTCATAACGTTTGGTCTAACGAAGTGAGCGTCGGTCCCACCGAGATTGCAATGTAAACTTTTCGTTCCCCTTCCGTAACATTTCGGTCTCACCGAAAAGAGCGAATCGGTCCCACCGAGTTTACCTGACCAACTCTCTGGTTAGCTAATTACCAAAATCGGTCTCACCGAGTTTGTGTAATCAGTCTCACCGAGATTACGTTATGCCCTAAACCTAACCGTATCGGTCCTACCGAGTTGCATGTCAGTCCCACCGAAAACCCTAACGGTCACTAGGTTTACTAAATCGGTCTGACCGAGTTTTATGATTCGGTCCCACCGAGTTTGGTAAATTGTGTGTAACAGTTAGATTTTGTGTGGAGGCTATATACCCCTCCACCTCCTCTTCATTCATGGAGAGAGCCATCGAACAAACCTACACTTCCAACTTACCAGCCCGAGAGAGAACCACCTACTCATGTGTTGAGGCCAAGATATTTCATTCCAACCATATGAATCTTGATCTCGGCCTTCCCCAAGTTGCTTTCCACTCAAATCTTCTTTCCACCAAATCCAAATCCTGTGAGAGAGAGTTGAGTGTTGGGGAGACTATCATCTGAAGCACAAGAGCAAGGAGTTCATCATCAACACACAATTTGTTACTTCTTGGAGAGTGGTGTCTCCTAGATTGGCTAGGTGTCACTTGGGAGCCTCCGACAAGATTGTGGAGTTGAACCAAGGAGTTTGTAAGGGCAAGGAGATCGCCTACTTCGTGAAGATCTACCGCTAGTGAGGCAAGTCCTTCGTGGGCGACGGCCATGGTGGGATAGACAAGGTTGCTTCTTCGTGGACCCTTCGTGGGTGGAGCCCTCCGTGGACTCGCGCAACCGTTACCCTACGTGGGTTGAAGTCTCCATCAACGTGGATGTACGATAGCACCACCTATCGGAACCACGACAAAAACATCTGTATCTCCAATTGCGTTTGAATTCTCCAAACCCTTCCCTTTACATTCTTGCAAGTTGCGTGCTTTATTTTCCGCTGCATATATACTCTTTGCATGCTTGCTTGAATTGCGTGATTTTTGCGTGAATTATTCAAAGATAGCTAAAATCTGCCAAAGTCTAAAACTGGGAAAAGGCATAGCTTTTAATTGGTCAAGTAGTCTAATCACCCCCCTCTAGACATACTTCAAGGTCCTACATCATCCAATCGATCGTCTTCAGTTAGCAGCAGCAGCGAAGGAATCGCTCCATCGGGTTCAGTGAACAGCCATCGATCAATCGCTCGGGTTCAGTTAGAGCCCAACGCCTCGCTCGGGTTCAGTTAGAGCCAATGCCTCGCACACACACGCGTACGTACGAGAGAAACGCGCATCACTTGGCCCCCGACCTCCCACCGTAACCGGCAACTCCCCGAAATTTTCCTCCCCCTCGCTTCTACCATGGTTTTTTCCGTCATGGACGGCCCAAAGAATGTCATGCAGCTGCGTCTCCGGCCCGCCCAGGACGAAAATCCCATTTTCTGTCATGATTTTTTTTCATAGAAGTAGGAGCCCACCACATCTATGATGATACCAGGTTTTGTCACAATTATCGTCATAGAAGTGTCATATGTATGACAGAAAAAAATTTCGTTTGGCCCAAAATGTCATGGATGTGTCTTTTTTTTGTAGTGCAAGTTATGGAACCAATCCGTGTAGTTGCTACCATCATGTTTCAACTTAGCTTTCTCTAGGAACGCATTAAAATTTAGGGGAACGGTAGCTTGGGCCATTGATCTACAACATAGATATGCAAAACTATAAGACTAAGTTCATGACAAATTTAAGTTTAATTAATAAAATAACTAATGAACTCCCACTTAAATAAACATCTCTCAAGTTATATAAGTGATACATGATCCAAATCAACTAAAATCTAAGTGATACATGATCCCAATCAACTAACCCATGTCCGATCATCACGTGAGATGGGGTAGTCATCAATGGTGATCATCTGTATGTTGATCATATCTACTATATGACTCACGTTCGACCTTTCGGTCTCCGGTGTTCCGAGACCATGTTTGTACATGCTAGGCTTGTCAATTTTAAACCAAGTATTCTACATGTGCAAAAATGTCTTACAACCGTTGTATGTGAACGTAGAGTCTATCACACCTGATCATCACGAGGTGCTTCGAAACGACGAACTTTGGCAGCAGTGCATACTCGGGGAGAACACTTTTATCTTGAAATTTGGATCATCTTATAATGCTACCGCCGTACTAAGCAAAATAAGATGCATAAATTATAAACATCAGATTGAATCAAAATATGTGACATGATATGTCCATCATCATCTTGTGCTTTTGATCTCCATTTCCAAAGCATCGTTATGATCTCCATCATCACCGGCTCGACACCTTGATCTGCATCGTTGCATCGGGGTCGTCTTGCCAACTATTGCTTCTACAACTGTTGCTAACGCATAGCGATAAAGTAAAGCAATTACACGGCGCTTGCATTTCATACAATAAATAGACAACCCTAAGGCTCCTGCCGGCTATTGATATTACAAAACATGATCATCTCATACATCAATATAAATCACATCATATCTTGACCATATCACATCACAACATGCCTTGCAAAAACAAGTTTTGCGTGGCTAGTACGGGCTTATAGCAAGAACCGTTCTTAACTACGCAAAAACCACAATGATCATTAATCCAGTTTGTTGTTTTAAGCTTCTTCAAGGACCGGCCATAGTCAAATTCGATTCAACTAAAGTAGGAGAAACAGACAACCTCTAGCCACCTTTATGCAAAACTAGTTGCATGTCTATCAGTGGTGTCGGTGTACAAAAGTAGGGGCTCTCCTTTTGACCCCTTTAATTGTGCACAGGCAGTCAGAACCACGCGCCGCGGCACACTTAGAAGGGCAAAGGAGGGAAGCCGGAGAGAAGCCGAAGGCACAGGACGGTCAAGGCAAAGCCAAGACCAGAAACACCAAAGAGCAAGACGGCGAGGTGGACTCCCCTGGCAAGGCCCTGGCCGGGGCGGCCTCCGCGGCCCCGGGAAGAGCCTTGCGAGGGCAACTTGCCCAGTACGAGTAGAGCGAGCCACCCTCGAGCCCAAGAGTTCCAAACACCGCCAACGACTATGTTGTAACCAAGGCTCGGGGGGCACCTCTGTGGTGCCATGCAGATCTTTGTCAAGATCATAAGCACACAAGATCAGATGAGGACCAGAAGACGGCAACCCTTGGCGGGATCCTAGCCGGGGAGATCCACCAGACCCCAGGAAAGCGCCTTGCCGGGGATGACTGCAACGCCACGGCAAGACCCTTGCCGGGCCCCCGGCAAGGCCCTTGCCGAGGACATTAGCAGGGGCACAGCCAGGCCCGCGTCGACCAAGACTCCGCCACCATTCACACGCAGCTGCCAGCAGAACTAGCTGGGCAGGCACCTGCGTGGCAACAAGCGGCTTCCGAGCCAACTCAGCAAGAACCTGTGTGGTGACATGCAGATCTTCGTGAAGACCCTACCACCGTGCCACCTCAGCTGCCTGCCTCCCTACATGGCGCCACATGCATCACTGGCACGGGCGCGTATCGAAGCAAGGTGAGGCGGCGACGGACGGGACGGGCCTCGTTCCCGTCCCCGATAAAGCTAAGGGACACCTAAGCGATGCATTAAATGCGTCTTGTCCTGTAATACGGGCGATAGGCTCGCAACACTGTAGACCTTTCCACCTCCTGTGTGCCATTGTGGCAGCCCCTTTAGACTATAAAATGAGGCCCATGGCATACTGGAGAGGGATTCGGCTCTTTTGGTCAAGTTACACCCGTAGCTAGCTCAAGAATACAAAAACACTCAATACATCCACCAAAGCAGGACTAGGGTATTATGCATCCTCACGCCCCGAACCTGGGTAAATGATCTGTGTGCTTCCTATTAGACCTGCTCTTTGATGGGAGAGAACCGAACCGTGAAACTAGTGCTGAAGAGTTGAAGATGTTGCAATACAACGCTCAAGCTTGTGATATCCTCTTCAATGGCTTGTGCCCCGAAGAATTCAACAAAATCAGCCGTCTTGAGAATGCAAAGGAAATTTGGGATACTTTGATTGATATGCATGAAGGTACCGACTCCGTCAAGGAATCCAAGTTGGATGTGCTCCAAAGTCAGCTTGACAAGTTCAAAATGAAGGATGGTGAAGGTGTCACTGAAATGTACTCTAGGCTTGCTCTTATCACAAATGAGATTGCCGGCTTAGGAAGTGAAGAAATGACCGACAGATTCATCATCAAGAAGATCCTAAGAGAATTGGATGGAAAATATGATACCGTGTGCACATTGATCCAAATGATGCCAAATTACAAAGATCTCAAGCCAACGGAAATCATTGGAAGAATTGTTGCTCATGAGATGTCACTCAAGGATAAGGAGGAACTTCACAACAAGTCAAGTGGTGCTTACAAAGCCTCATGTGAAGCCCCCACATCAAGTGAGAAACAAACCTTCAATGAAGAATTGAGCTTAATGGTGAAGAACTTCAACAAATTCTACAAGAGTAGAAGCAAAGAAAGAAGCTCCAAGTCAAGGTCCTACAATGACAAAAGATCTTCTAGTCGAGAGCGAAACTGCTACAATTGTGGGAGACCCGGACACTATTCCAATGAGTGTACGGCACCCTACAAAAGAAGAGAAGATTCTCCTAAGAGAAGAAGTAGAAGAGAAGAATCACCACCAAGAGAGAGAAGGAGTAGAGATGATCGTTATGAACGAAGACCCTCACGGAGAAGCAAGGATTCGGAAAGGAAGGATAAGTCATCAAAGAGCTACACAAAACGAAGACATCAAGCTCATGTTGGTGAATGGGTATCCGGCTCCGACTCCGAAAATCATTCCGAGAGAAGCTATCACTCCGACTCCGAATACACTCAAGATGAAGGTGTTGCTGGTTTAGCACTTGTGTTAACCAACTCCTATGACATATTTGAATCACCAAATGAAGGAATTGGAAGATGCTTCATGGCCAAAGGTCCTAAGGTAACGCGCCCCGAGTATGTTGATTTTAATAGTGATGAAGATGACTTGCTAGGTGATGATGATTTACTTATTGACAACTCTAGTGATGAATACTATGATGAAACGTCAATTAATCATGCTAATCAAGATGAAACGAATGACAATGATAAGGAGAAGATTGAGCGTCTAACTAAAGAACTAAACACTCTTAAGTTAGCTCATGAAACTATCTTCGAAGATCATCGAGAACTTTTAAGGGCTCATGAAAAGTTACGCTTTGAAAAGCTCAATCTTGAACGAGAGCATGAGTTCCTAAAAGCTATCAATGATGATCTCCGTAAGAAAAGTTCTTCTTATATTGCCAGGCGTTTACTCTTATCTACTTACATGCCTCAAGTCAAGTCTAGTAACAAGAACAAGAAAGATTCTTCTTCTAGTAGTAACAATAACAATGCTAAATCCAATATTGTTGCTTCTAGTCGTTCTCTTGATCCCACTAATGATTCTCTTAGCCAAGTTACACTTGAGCAAGAAAATAGCATATTGAAGGGAATTATAGAGAAAGGTGTATACAAGAGCCTTGCCGGGAGTAAGCAATTTGAGGAAATTGTACGCAAGCAAGGAAGGCACCGGAAGAATCAAGGTGTTGGTTTTGAGCGAAAGTTCAATGCCAAGACGAAGTTTGTTCCTCAACAAGAGAAGTATGATCCTACTTCCTTCAAGGGAACACAAGCACAAGATGATCTTCCACCACAAGACCACAAAAACAAAGGCAGGGACAAGCTTCAAGAGGAGATTGATGCATTTGAAGAAGCACCTAAGGCCTTGGTCAAGTGGGTTCCCAAGACTATGTCAAGTTCTACTTCATCAAGCACAACTACTACACCAAGGATTCCCATCAAGATGATGTAGATCTCGAAGAGGAAGAACTAGAGAGTTCTTGAGGGTGACTCCGCCAACATTTTTCACTCATATCATTATAGCAAAGACAAGTGCAATCAACTTCCATATCTTGCACTGGTTCAAGGAGTCACAAAACCCTCTTGTTGGTAAGACAAGGGACAAGGTAACCTAAAGTTTTCATGGACATCATTTTGTGTGTGCATCACTCTATGTCTATGGATATTCTTGTTTGTTCCTTGTGGGACTAACCCATGTAGGTATTGAAAGTGCAACTCACTCCAAAGGATTGCTCCAAAAGATCTACATCAATATTGAGCATCCACATCTTCAACACCTACATGAAGTCATCATCGACAAAACCCAAGGTTAGTTTATCCCTCTAAGGGGGGATCTCACATCTAGGGGGAGCTTAACTCTAAGAATTGAGTCAAAGCAACTCTAATGATGTGAACACATAAATGCTTTATGTAAAAGTGGTAACCCCACTTGAGCTTAAACGATGAGTATGACCTATGATCAAAAATGTTCTCATTTGACTCCTATGTTAATTTACTCATATATAGATGACCTAGTCATCGCCAATTGTTTGATAGATGCTAGAATTGGTTGTGCATGCTTTGGCACATATGTTGGTTGCATACTTTACTCATTCGAGGACATCCACTTGTTGTTTTGATTGTTTGGCTTCTTTTTCTTTGGCCAAGTGGATGGAAAAGAATGCCTAAGAACCTTCTCTAGCTATCTATGTTTTTCTCGTCTCAAACTCTATTCATGCTACATCACAAAATTTGATGAAGTCAGATTCGAACCACTCTGCGTGAGGAGCACTCGGAGTCCCCGATTTCGTCATAGACTTAAACTTCCAGAACTTCTTTGTGATTTTCGGTCTGACCGATTCCTCCATTTCGGTCATACCGAGATCACTAAGTCGATCTAGGTTTTCAATCTCGGTGCAACCGATTTTAACTTCGGTCACTTTGAGTTCTTTGTAAGCGTTATCAGTTATGCATCTCGGTGCCACCGAGTTGTTCAACTCGGTCACACCGACAATGTCGGGCTATATATTCTCACGGGCAAATTTTTGGAAAACTTTCTCCGAAAATCCTCGCCCACGCATAGCTCGCTCTGCCTACTTGGTCTACGGATCGTCGACTTCGTCGCCAGCCGCCTCCAGCCGCTGGTCTCCTCCGCCATCAACGGAATTCTCCTCCGTTGTTGCCGCCGTAGCGAGTTCACCGCCGAACTAGGGGTCAGCAGTCAGTGAGTGCAGCATGTCAGACCAAAGTGACAGCCAGAATAGGTCAGAAGAGCAGGTTCACATGAGTGAGGGCACTAATCCCTCAAGCAGCTCAGATGAGGGGAGCAGAAGCACTCCCAGTAATTTTCCCAAGGCTGCCACAAGGACAAGAAAGAAGAAGACCTCAGAGTCTGAAGATGAAGACTATGTGGCAGTTGAGGATGAGGCCAGTTCAAAGAAGAAAGTGCTCAAGAAGGAGTACAGCTCAACAGCAGTTAAGCCTGGAATGAAGATCAAAAGGCCAGCAGGTAGACAACCAATGTCCAAAGCCAGTCTGCACTCAAGCTTCTTTGGAATCCCAACCCAAAGAGCCTCCTGCTGCTGAAGGAAAGAAAAGGAAAAAAAGGGTCAAGAAGACCATGGCCAGAGTGATTGGGAAGCCTTCTATGATGGATGAAGAAGAAGAAGAAGAAGAGGTTGCTGAGCCAGCACCCAAAGCACAAAAGCTGATGGGTGATGCCATAAAATCAGGGGCTGCAACTTCAAAGCCCAAAGCTGTCCCTAAGCCCAAGAGTGCACCAAAGAGGAATACCAGGAGTATACCAGCAGCTGAGAAGAACAAGGCTCCAATGCCTGAAGTTGATGCTGAGGAAGATGAAGAAGGGCAGGTCCTAAGGAAGCTCAAGCCCAAGATTCCAGACCACAATGATGCTCATCCTGTGGTGAGAACATGAAGATCGGGAGAGATCAAGGGTTGAGGCTATGGAGAGAGTCGATCCATATGCCACCGGGAGAAGGACTGTTGTAGATTACATGTTCCACACCAAGGAGCAACAAGACTTCTATGAGACCATCTTATTGGATAAGAAGCCCATAGTTTGTGATATGAGGTGGGTCGTTGGACCTACATTCGGAGAGCATGAACACTATCTGGAGTGTATGACAGCTTGATGCGTGTGGAGTTGCAGATTTTGTTGGGCGAAGCTCACAAAATGGAATGACGAGCTCATTATGCAATTCTACTCCACAACACATTTCTATCCAGATGGCAGGATAGTTTGGATGTCTGAAGGAACGAGATATCAGTCAACCATAGAGGAATGGGCAAGTCTGATCAATGCCCCCAAGGAAAGTGAAGATGACTTGGACATTTATGCCAAGAAGAAGATGGGTCACAACTCAATGTCACAGATGTACAAGGAAATCCCAGATGATGCACTTGATACTTTCAAGTTTGGATCAGTTCATTATCTTCTGTCAGGGCTGCCTACAATCAACTGGATTCTAAGACACACTCTTTTGCCAAAATCAGGTGACCACAACATGATCAGAGGGCATGCAATCAATTTGCTTCACATATTTGATGTGCCTCAGAAATTTAAACTCATGAGCCTCATAGTTGAAACTATCAAGAGGACAGCAGCAGACCAGAAGAGGAGCTGTGGATATGCCCCACAGATTCAGGAGTTGATAAACTCAAAGATGGGCACAGGAAAGTATCTGTTGGATAAGGAACACATGTTTCTCTATCCTGACTTTGAGGACAATCAAGTTGTCATGACTGAGAATGAACCATCATCAGTGCAAGCACAAGAGAAGAAGGAGAAAGCAAGGCAAGAGAAGGTTGCCAAGATGCCAACTCAAGTAGAGGCATCTGATTACTTTCTAAAGAACAAGCAGGAGCAGCTTGGTTACTTGATAGCATCAACTCTGCGGATTGAGAAGGGGTTGGCCACCCTAACTCAAAACCAGGAGAGCCTGGAAAGAATAATGGAACAATAATTCTATGATCTTGATGTCAAGGTAATCGAGATTGATCGGTTGTGGAGCAGCTACAGGATGACATGAGGAGAGGAAGGGCAGAACACAGTGATGCATTTTCCAGTGCCATGAGCTCGAGAGATCAGCTGCAGAGCCAGTCACGAGTCACTTCATCAGCTCCGGCTACAGCTCCGGTGCAACCAGCTCCAGCACCAACTCCTTCAGCTCCTTCCACATCTCTCGATGCCTTCGTCCTTGGAGTCCTATCTACACCACCACCCGAAGACCAAGCACGAGAGGCGATATAGTCCTATGCATTTTCTAGGAACTTTTGGTAACTTGTTGCCAAAGGGGAGAAAATGTATAGATCATAGGCTGAGAGAGAGAGAGAGAGAGAGAGAGAGAGAGAGAGATTTGCTTTTGTTCTCTCTTGTCTTCTTGGTCGAACTTCGTTTGCTTTGATTGCTTGAGATACTGTGCTTTTATCTGTGAGACATTGATGATCATGTGTTTGATCATAAGCTACACTTATGCTTGTTATGATATTATCTTACTTATCCTTATATGATCATTCACTGTGCTTGGTGATGAGTGCTTATATTCAATCTTTGTTATTTTGAGCGCTCCACCAAGATGTATGTGACATGGAAGAGTAACCCATGAGCCTAATTCCTTGTGCATTTGAAGTCCAAAGCAAATCTTAAAATATGCACAAATTTAGGGGGAGCTCTTGCTTATCACATACTTCTCAAAGCGACGATGTTTTTTCAATTTTATTATCATTTGTCAAAGCTTTGATCTATATGTTGTCATCAATTACCAAAAAGGGGGAGATTGAAAGTGCAACTATCCCTAGGTGGTTTTGGTAATTCATAACAACACATAGCTCATTGAGCTAATGCTATTCCAAGACAAATATTTCAGGAAAGCTCAATGGATGGCATGGCATGGATGATGAAAGTGGATCCCTCAAAATATTAAGGACAAAGAATTGGCTCAAGCTCAAAAGCTCAAGACTCTACATTTTACATTTTAGTGATCCAAGATCACATTGAGTCTATCGAAAAAGCCAATACTATCAAGGAGGGATGAGGTGTTGCTTAATGAGCCTCTTGCTTCATGTGCTTAGTGATATGCTCCAAAACCCACCACTACTTTCTCACATCCACATATGACCTAAACCTAAAGTCAAACTCGGCCCTACCGATTCTTTCTATCCGGCGCCACCGAGTTCAAATGTCATAGCCACTGCCACAAACCCTAGGCAAATCGATCTCACCGATAGGGATCTCGGTCTCACCGAGATGGGATTGTAATCTCTCTGTTTCCCTTCGTAATGTTTCGGTCTAACCGAAGTGAGCGATCGGTCCCACCGAGATTGCAATGTAAACTTTCTGTTTCGCTTCCGTAACATTTCGGTCTCACCGAAAAGAGCGAATTGGTCCCACCGAGTTTACCTGACCAACTCTCTGGTTAGCTAATTACCAAAATCGGTCTCACCTAGTTTGTGTAATCGGTCTTGTCGGTGTTGCAGGGCAGGGGTCCCAGACTTGCACACTGCGGCTGCGGCGTGGCTCAAGGGGGCCCATCACGGTCCATCTTCATCAACACAAGCTCAAGACCCTCGCGAGGCCAAGCCTCATGGGCGGACGACAGGGAGCTTCCTCAGGCACGGCCTCATCAGGCTGGCTCGCGAGGAGGCGGACAAATCAAGGCGGGGTACCTCACGAGGTGCCCATGACGCAAGCCATGACGACCAAGGGCGCCAGGTGGGCGCCAGCCCGCGCAGTGTCCTCATTTCCTCTTTGGTGCAAATGGAGCAAGCACAGGCGAGAGCATCAAGCAAAGGCATCCATTTCGGTGCAACAAGACCAAGACCAGCCCAACGGCAGGAAGGAAGTCATTGTGGAGCTCAAGCAGGCGTCACCACCAGAGCCTTTGACAGGCGAGGACCAACTTTAGTCAGGATAAGTGTACCAGATGTTCCCCTTCAAAATGGCCAATTGTTGGCGCCCTTACCGCTCAATATTTGGGGAGAGGCCCAGGGCCTTCGCCTATAAATAGGACTAGCCACCCACAGGATAGCGGGGAAAAAGAGAGAGAGAAAGAGAAAGGTGGCTGAACTCCTCCTAGCAGTTCATCGCCCCAGCCAAGAACAGACCCTCGCGAGGCTGTTCTTCCTTGTATTGTTCATCACCATCAGCCCAAGAGGCAATCCACCACGCCACAAACTAGAGTAGGGTATTACACCACAATGGTGGCCCGAACTAGTATAAACCTTGCGTCTCTTGTGTTGTTCCCTTCGTAGTTTAGGTCCTAGCGAGGCGACGGGGTGCAGGTAGGTAGAGGGCGAGATCTCCGCGCGCACCCCAGTGTTCGAACCTCAAGGGTCTGCCGGAACCCGAAATCGACATTTGGCGCGCCCGGTAGAGTGCGCGGGATCCTATACGCCGCCGTGTCCCGTCGCATCGTCATCATCATGTCCGCGACCAGCGAGCAACCCGGCCTCGGGCGGCTTAGCCCGCCCACGCAGAGCTTCGCCTCGGGCGACCCCATGCCGAGGCAGCTCGCGGTCCGCAGGGCGCTGGGGCCACAGGCGACGCGGACAGGCCGGCAGCTCTCACGCCGCGGCAGCGCGGTCGGCAGCAGGGCCTCCAACCATGCCACGGCGCGACGCGCGTACACCCGCCGAGCAAAGCGAACTCGAGGGCCGCGCTCACGGTGGCCCGGGATCTACTGCAGTGCAGGCTGCTCGAAGGCGGCCGCGACGTGCTGCTAGAGCGGGTGGAAGAGCTCCTGGGCTTTGCCGCCTCGGGGGCTCACCCCTTCTGCACCCAGCTCCCACTTCAGGTCCAGGGCGGCCCGCGCGGGGGCTCCACACGCGCCCGCGGGCTCCAAGGCTACTCCATCACCAGCGAAGCTGTCAGCACCGGGCCAGCGGCAGCGCTGCCTCCGCTCCCGGCCAGCGAAGAAGGACTCACCGCGACCCACGGCCCCAGTGGGCCGCCGCGCTACCACCCCCAGGTGGGTGCCTCAAGCAGAGCTGCATGGCACACGGAGCACTATGGTGCGGCCTTCAAGATGACGGCCCTAGAAGAATACGTGCCCCACATGATGGACGAAGGGCACCAGCATGAGGGCGAACAAGGCTCGCTCCTCAGCCCAAGCGGGGGGGACGAGGCAACAGAAGCTGAGCTCTTCCAGGAGCCCCGTGAAGGCCCCAGCGGCCACGCTGGGAGCAACGATTATCGGGTACCGCTAATTCCTCAGGAGCAGGCATACGCTAATCATGGATCGCAGGAGGTGCAGGTCGCCACAGCGAGCGGCTGCCCCGCTCCCGCAATATCCTACCCCTCAGGAGGAGGGCGTCGGGGGCTGCAGGAGAGGGGACGAGATCCGGCATCACCACCGCGGCGTTCGGAGCAAGGCGTTCTCAGGAGGTAGGCCCTCTGCTGGGGAGGTGCCTCAGGGCCTGCCCCTGGTGGAGGACCCGTGGTCGTCGGGGGAACCGCTGGCGACCGCTCTACCCCATCGGCGGTGTCCTGGTTTCTGGTCGTCGTTGATGGCACTAGAGTGCGGCACATGGCGGGTCCCTCGCCTGGCGATATGACGCAAGGCCGGTACCTGTGAAGAAGGCCCAGTGCCTGTGAAGCTCGCCGCCCTGTGACACTCTCACGTAATAATGAGTGGGGCTGTACACGCCCCGGAGTCTCAGGGGTGCCGGCCTCAGGCCCTGGAGCTCCCTCCCACGCCCAGTGGCATCACTTAGCTCCGCGCTGGTGAGAAGATGTCCAAGACTAGACTAGGTGCCGGATGCAGCCTTTTTCTGCTTTCATTGCTTTTCCCTTTGGTTGTCACTTCCCCCCGCTGGATTTAAGTTAGATTCGAATTTGAGATTTGCGTGTGTTCGGGGAAGGGGGTGCTTAGTCTCGTTCGAGAAATCTCTCGCGTTCCGGTTACCGCTTTGCCTCAGCTGCCTCCCCTCGTGAGCCCCTCGCGAGCCGGGCTGGGCCTAGCTTGCGTGCAGCCCAGACTGCCGCTGCCGCATCCTCTCAGGAGGTTTTTACTGCAGATCCTACGGGTTCGATCAGGAGACACTTAAGACGCCGCGGTCCACCACAGGCTATCTCAGGGCCCGAACGGGACAAAGGTAAACTAGCCAGCCACTTGGCGCATGCGTACGGGTGATATAGCATCTACTAATACACAGAACACAAGTTTTACATGAGGGGCTCCCCCTCCCAAAATGCTCTCACAACCGTCAGGGGAAAACCTGAGCTCTATTCGTGGAGGGTAAGGAAACAGGAGCGATCTGCGGTCGATCGGATAAATCCCCAATGCATCCTCGGGGCACCTCTGAACTGTTGTTGGCGGCGTCGGCCTCGCCATCGCTCTGCGTTGCCACCAGCGGCGTCGGGGCCGTTCACCATGCCGCCTTCATCGGCAGCCATGATCACGCCATCGTTATCGGCGAAAGGCCGACGCGAGCGCCCACGTTGGCCTCCACCCAAGGCGCTAGGTCGCGTCGGGCGGCACGGGTACTGAGGCGATGGCGGCGTCGAAGTCGAAGTGGGGTCCATATTCGGAGATGGCTGAAGACGCGAGAAAAGGCGCGCCCGAGCAGGGCGTGGCTCCTCTCCTCCACCAACCTGTCGGCTCTGACCGACCACGCCTCCAGCTGCGTCACCACGTCGTTAAAGAACTGAAGGTTGCCGGCGTAGTTAACTGCGTGCGGCTCGCCAACAGCCGCCTCGCAGATGTTACCCAAGGCTTTGTTGGCTCTCTCACGGAGCGTGGTGAGCATGGGGCCGTGCTCATGCTCCAGGATCGGCCACTGGCGTATCTCGTCCGCATTCTGTCGCGTGACGGCCCCAGCCTCGTCCACCCGTTGGCGAAGAAGAAGCACCTCGGCACAGGAGGTAGTTAACTCCTCCTGCGCCAACTCAAGGGCGGCCCGAGAAGCATCGGCCCGCCGCGTCACTTCCTCCTGCTTGGCCCTCAAGGCAGCGGTCCTACCTTCAGCCTCAGCCCGGATCAACCCAGCCTCTCCTCGAACTCGCGCTCAAGGTTCAAGCGCGCCATCGCCACTTGACGTCCGACCTCCTCCAGGACACGGGCTTCCCACGCAGCGACGTCATCCTCCGCCCACGTCACTAAGTGCTCCCTTGTTTCCAGGCGTTCATACTCGCGTGCGCGTTCGGCGGCTTCCAGCGTCAGCGCCTCCTCACGCTTCTGGAGCTCTGCTGGGTCGCCTGAGGCCACCTTCATCGACGCAAGGGCCATCTCGCGCAGCTCCACCTGCTCCTCCAGTGAGTGGCATCGGGCCAGGAGTTCCCGCGCCCGCTCCTCCGCCGCCTCTCGCCGCCGGTCAGCTTCCCGAGCCTCCTCGATGGCCCGAGAACGGACCTCCCGAGAGGCCGCCAGCGACGCCTTGACCTCCCCATTGTCAAGATCACGCTGATGGCGCACAATGGCGACATCCGCCTTCAGCTCGTGCCTCTCTGCAGCCAGGCGCAGGCCCTCGGCCTCAAGGCGCACATCTTCATCAGCGAGCTCTTCATGAAGCAGGCTCACCGTGTCAGCCGCCCTCCGAAGAAACCCTTGGCGAAGAGCGCGACGCTCTCGGGCGCGCTCGAGTACGTCTTCCACACCATCATCCGCCCCAAGCGAGCACCGGGGGCGACGAATCAGCACTCCCCCTTTGGGCAGGGGGCTGGGGGCTGGCGCCCTCGCCACGGCCGGGCACGCCACGCCAGAAGCCCGGCCTAGAGCCAGCCCATCCCCTAAAAAAGAGCACAGGGAATACCTCAGCCAATCACGATCGACGACCAGATGAGAAGCCCACGGCAGGCTGGCTATGCCACGAGAAGGCTCGCGAAGGAGGGTCGCGAGGCGCGCGGGGCCGCGATGCGCCTCAGGATGGTTCGTCTCTCCGACCGGCCTCACCACGAGGGCTCTGCTGCTCGGAGTGCTTGAAAACGGTGGAGAGGGCAGAGCCAAGGGGGATGACTCCTCAGCCATCTCCGTGAGCTCAGCGGGAAGCGCCCTGCGGAGCAAGGATTAGTAAAAGCAACAGAAGGATCAGGAGCTAGAAAAGGGGAAGGCTTACTCATCGGTGGCGAAGTACTTCCTACGCTTCAGCAGGCGACAAGGGTAATCGTCACCCAAGGCCTCCCTTCTCTTCCGGAGAGCCTCAAAGTCCACGCGGAAGCGACCCAAGAGTTGAGCGCAGGGGTCAGCCTGCGACGAGGAAGGAGCGTCAAGGTGACCCGCGTCGGGGGCGTCTACCTGATGCACACCGCTGGTCAGCTCACGAAGAAGAGTAACTGGGGCCCCAGGAGCCTCAGCCGCAGGCACTGCGGGCAGCTGCTCGCCACCCCCAGTCGCGGCAGCATGGGCCTCAGGAGCTGCTCCCTCAAGAGCGCCGCCTGGCGCCGTCACCCCGGCGGAGGCCCCCTCGGCCTCCCGCGGCCCATGGCTCCATGCTCCGCCACTTGAGGAAGAGCCGCCGTGGCCGACTGAAAGGGAGACCACCACCACTGGGTTCTCGCAAGGCCCCCGGAGGCTAGTGGGGCGCAGCCTCCATTCGTCGAAGACGGGCATCTGATTTACAAAGCCGCCCCTATTTGGGCAGAGGTACAGCAAGGCCCCCCCTTGCGGGATGCTGCTAGGGGTGGGGTCCCCAGTCAAGACCAAGAGCACCTTCCTCAGCGCTTCAGGCGCCAGATCCTCTTCCTAGAGCCTCATACGATCTTCACGCCCGCTGAAGGCCCACATCCGGCGAGAGTGACGTTGGAGAGGGGCAACACAGCATAGCAGGAACTCCTTCACCACCTTGGGCGCCGTCACGCCGAAGCGCCTCAAGAACATAAGCGGCGCCAGATTTAAGGCGAGCCGGGAACTCGTGAGCGTCTCCTGGCCCCAGCCTGAATTGGGGACAGCAGGTGAAGATGGCTCCGACAGCAGGGGGCTAGGCACTCCTACGACCACGTACAGCCACCGCTCGCGGAACCCAGGCGCGGGCGAAGGAAGGCTGAAGTCAATCCCTGAAGCCACTGTTTCAGGTGCAGCAATGAAGCTCACACACCCCGAACATTGGGTGGGGTCAACAAGGCGCAGAGAGAAGAAGTGGCGCAGCAAGGCAACTGAGGGAAGGATGCCCATCATTGCCTCGCAAACAAAGGCGAAGACCGCAAGAAGAGTGATGGATTCGGGACCCAAATGCATCATATGGATCTGATAGTGGGAGAGCACAACATTGAAGAAATCGGAAAAGGGGGGAACCAGCCCCGCCCACAGGGTGTCGGCGAAATACCGGACCTCAGTGATTATCTTGTCGATGGAGAAGTGGGACCTTGCCGCCGCCGTCGTCGCCCGCATTCGTTGAAGATGGTGGCCAAAGCCGAGCTGACCTTGCCAGGCCCTATCGATTGAGTATGATCGACCGATCGACGGCGGGGCCGCCCGACCGGCAAGCGAGGCGGAGGCATGGGCTTCTTCCCTCTTCCCTTCTTCGTCGGAGCCATGGCAACGGAAGGGGGGGGGGGGAGGTTCGAGATTGGATTGGGAGCAGAAGCTGGAGTTCGAGAGGAGGAAGAGGGGGGGACGGACGAGCAGCGAAAAGGGGAGCGGATGTGTGCGACTACGAGTCCGCCTAGCATGGCACAAAATAAGGAGGCGTGGGGGAACAGTGCCGCCCACGTCCAATCAACCGCCACGCGGCGCCCAAGGCCGCAGGCTGTTAGGGACCGTGGCGCTTCGCACTTGCCCTTTCACTTCTCTGCTCGGCCAAGTCTGGGCGCGCCTTGGGCCCGAGGGCTACTATCGGCGTTCTGGGAACGGGGGTCCCCAGACTTGCCTGCCTGCGGCCTGCGGTGTGGCTCAAAGGGGGGCCCATCACGGCCCATCTTCATCAACACAAGATCAAGACCCTCGCGAGGGGCCAAGCCTCGCGGGGCGGACGACAGGGAGCTTCCTCGGGCACGGCCTCATCAAGCTGGCTCGTGAGGAGGCGGAGAGATCAAGGCGGGGTACCTCACGAGGTGCCCATGACGCAAGCCATGACGACCAAGGGCGCCAAAGGGCGCCAGCCAGCAGTGTCCTCCTTTCCTCTTTGGTGCAAAGGGAGCAAGCGCGGCGAGAGCATCAAGCAAAGGCATCCATTTTGGTGCAACAAGACCAAGACCAGCCCAACGGCAGGAAGGAAGTCATTGTGGAGCCCAAGCAGGCGTCACCACCAGAGCCTTTGACAGGTGAGGACCAACTTCAGTCAGGATAAATGTACCAAATGTTCCCCTTCAAAATGGCCAATTGTTGGCGCCCTTCCCGCTCAATGTTTGGGGAGAGGCCCAGGGCCTTCGCCTATAAATAGGACTAGCCACCCACAGGATAGAGGGGAAAGAGAGAGAGAGAGAGAGAGAGAGAGAGAGAGAGAGAGAGAGAGAGAGAGAGAGAGAGAGTGGCTGAACTCCTCCTAGCAGTTCATCGCCCCGGCCAAGAACAGACCCTCGCGAGGCTGTTCTTCCTTGTATTGTTCATCACCATCAGCCCAAGAGGCAATCCACCACGCCACAAACTAGAGTAGGGTATTACACGACAATGGTTGCCCGAACTAGTATAAACCTTGCGTCTCTTGTGTTGTTCCCTTCGTAGTTTAGATCCTAACGAGGCGACGGGATGCAGGTAGGTAGAGGGCGAGATATTCGCGCGCACCCCAGTGTTCGAACCTCAAGGGTCTGCCGGAACCCGAAATTCGACAGGTCTCACCGAGATTACGTTATGCCCTAACCCTAACCATATCGGTCCTACCGAGTTGCATGTCAGTCCCACTGAAAACCCTAACGATCACTAGGTTTACTAAATCGGTCTGACCGAGTTTTATGATTCGGTCCCACCGAGTTTGGTAAATTGTGTGTAACGGTTAGATTTTGTGTGGAGGCTATATATACCCCTCCACCTCCTCTTCATTCGTGGAGAGAGCCATCGAACAAACCTACACTTCCAACTTACCAGTTACGAGAGAGAACCACCTACTCATGTGTTGAGGCCAAGATATTCCATTCCAACCATATGAATCTTGATCTCTAGCCTTCCCCAAGTTGCTTTCCACTCAAATCTTCTTTCCACCAAATCCAAATCCTGTGAGAGAGAGTTGAGTGTTGGGGAACTATAATTTGAAGCACAAGAGCAAGGAGTTCATCATCAACACACCATTTGTTACTTCTTGAGAGTGGTGTCTCCTAGATTGGCTAGGTGTCACTTGGGAGCCTCCGACAAGATTGTGGAGTTGAACCAAGGAGTTTGTAAGGGCAAGGAGATTGCCTACTTCGTCAAGATCTACCGCTAGTGAGGCAAGTCCTTCGTGGGCGACGGCCATGGTGGGATAGACAAGGTTGCTTCTTCGTGGACCCTTCGTGGGTGGAGCCCTCCGTGGACAAACGCAACCGTTACCCTACGTGGGTTGAAGTCTCCATCAACGTGGATGTATGATATCACCACCTATCGGAACCACGACAAAAACATCCGTGTCTCCAGTTGCATTTGAATTCTCCAAACCCTTCCCTTTACATTCTTGCAAGTTGCATGCTTTGTTTTCCGCTGCCTATATACTCTTTGCATGCTTGCTTCAATTGCGTGATTATTGCTTGAATTATTCAGAGATAGCTAAAATCTGCCAAAGTATAAAATTGGGAAAAGGCATATCTTTTAATTGGTCAAGTAGTCTAATCACCCCCCCCTCTAGACATACTTCAAGGTCCTACATCATCCAATCGATCGGCTTCAGTTAGCAGCAGAAGCGAAGGAATCGCTCCATCGGGTTCAGTGAACAGCCATCGATTGATCGCTCGGGTTCAGTAACACGTAGCCTGCAGTGCAATCGCTCGGGTTCAGTTAGAGCCCAACGCCTCACACACACACGCGTACGTACGAGAGAAACGCGCATCGCTTGGCCCCCGACCTCCCGCCGTAACCGGCAACTCCCTGAAATTTTCCTCCCCCTCGCTTCTACCACGGTTTTTTCGTCATGGACGGCCCAAAGAATGTCATGCAACTGCGTCTCCGGCCCACCCAGGACGAAAATCCCATTTTCTGTCATGATTTTTTGTCATAGAAGTAGGAGGCCACCACATCTATGATACCGGGTTTTGTCACAATTATCGTCATAGAAGTGTCATATGTATGACAGAAAAAAATTTCGTTCGGCCCAAAATATCATGGGTGTGTCTTTTTTTTTGTAGTGCAAGTTATGGAACCAATTCGTGTAGTTGCTACCATCATGTTTCAACTTAGCTTTCTCTAGGAACGCATTAAAATTCAGGGGAACGGTAGCTTGGGCCATTGATCTACAACATAGATATGCAAAACTATAAGACTAAGTTCATGACAAATTTAAGTTTAATTAATAAAATTACTAATGAACTCCCACTTAAATAAACATCTCTTAAGTTATATAAGTGCTACATGATCCAAATCAACTAAAATCTAAGTGATACATGATCCCAATCAACTAACCCATGTCCGATCATCACGTGAGATGGGGTAGTCATCAATGGTGAACATCTGTATGTTGATCATATCTACTATATAACTCACGTTCGACCTTTCGGTCTCCGGTGTTCCGAGACCATGTTTGTACATGCTAGGCTTGTCAATTTTAAACCAAGTATTCTACATGTGCAAAAATGTCTTACACCCGTTGTATGTGAACGTAGAGTCTATCACACCTGATCATCACGAGGTGCTTCAAAACAACGAACTTTGGCATCAGTGCATACTCGGGGAGAACACTTTTATCTTGAAATTTGGATCATCTTATAATGTTACCGCCGTACTAAGCAAAATAAAATGCATAAAGTATAAACATCAGACTGAATCAAAATATGTGACATGATATGGCCATCATCATCTTGTGCTTTTGATCTCCATTTCCAAAGCATCGTTATGATCTCCATCATCACCGGCTCGACACCTTGGTCTCCATCGTTGCATCGGGGTTGTCTTGCCAACTATTGCATCTACAACTGTTGCTAACGTATAGCGATAAAGTAAAGCAATTACATGGCGCTTGCATTTCATACAATAAATAGACAACCCTAAGGCTCCTGCCGGCTGTCGATATTACAAAACATGATCATCTCATACATCAATATAAATCACAGCATATCTTGACCATATCACATCACAACATGCCTTGCAAAAACAAGTTAGACGTCCTCTACTTTGTTGTTGCAAGTTTTGCGCGGCTGGTACGGGCTTCTAGCAAGAACCGTTCTTAACTACGCAAAAACCACAATGATCATTTATCGAGTTTGCTATTTTAAGCTTCTTCAAGGACCGGCCATAGTCAAATTCGATTCAACTAAAGTAGGAGAAACAGACAACCTCTAGCCACTTTTATGCAAAACTAGTTGCATGTCCATCAGTGGTGTCGGTGTACAAAAGTAGGGGCTCTCCTTTTGACCCCTTTAATTGTGCACGGGCAGTCAGAACCACGCGCCGTGGCACACTTAGAAGGGCAAAGGAGGGAAGCCGGAGAGAAGCTGAAGGCACAGGACGGTCAAGGCAACGCCAAGACCAGAAACACCGAAGAACAAGGCAATGAGGTGGACTCCCGGCAAGGCCACGGCGGGCGGCCTCCATGACCTAAGAAGAGCCTTGCACGGGCAACTTGCCCGATCTGAGCAGAGCGAGCCACCCTCAAGCCCAAGAGTTCCAAACACCGCCAACGACTATATTGGAACCAAGGCTCAGGGGGAACCTCTGTGGTGGCATGCATATCTTTGTCAAGATCATAAGCATACAAGATCAGATGAGGACCAGAAGACGGCAAACCTTGGCAGAATCCTCGCCGGGGAGATCCACCAGACCCCCGGCAAGCGCCTTGCCGGCGATGACTGCAACGCCACGGCAAGACCCTTGCCGGGCCCCCGGCAAGGCCCTTGCCGAGGACATCAGCAGGGGCACAGCCAGGCCCGCATCGACCAAGGTTCTGCCACCATTCACACGCAGCTGCCAGCAGAACCAGCTGGGCAGGCACCTGCGTGGCAACAAGCGGCTTGCGAGCCAACTCAGCAAGCACCTACGTGGTGACATGCAGATCTTCGTGAAGACCCTACCACCGCGCCACCTCAGCTGCCTGCGTCCCTACATGGCGCCACATGCATCACTAGCCTGGGCGCGTGTCGAAGCAAGGCGAGGCGGCGACGGACGGGACGGGCCTCGTTCCCGTCCCTGATAAAGCTAAGGGACACCTAAGCGATGCATTAAATGCGTCTTGTCCTGTAATACGGGCGATAAGCTCACATCACTGTAGACCTTTCCACCTCCTGTGTGCCACTGTGGCAGACCCTTTAGACTATAAAATGAGGCCCATGGCATATTGGAGAGGGATTCAGCTCTTTTGGGAAAGTTACACCCCGTAGCTAGCTCAAGAATACAAAAACACTCAATACATCCACCAAAGCAGGACTAGGGTATTACGCATCCTCACGGCCCGAACCTGGGTAAACGATCCGTTTACTTCCTGTTAGACCTGCTCTTCTCACAACCCCGCGCCCCGCCAACCGTAGTAGGGATTCTTGTGATCCCATAGGTATCGTTCCCACCGACAGGTGGAACCGGTCTCATGTGCGTGGACATGTGAGGTTGGTCCGGGCCGCTTCTCCCACAATACCGCCGAATCAAAATAAGACGTTGGTGGTAAGTAGTATGACTATCACCGCCCACAACTCTTTGTGTTCTACTCATGCATATCATCTACACATAGACCTAGCTCGGATGCCACTGTTGGGAAACGTTGCATGGAAAACAAAAACAATTCTACGCACATGCAAGATCTATTCATGGAGATGCATAGCAACAGTGGAGGCCAAAAAACCTTCCCTTCTGAGGTCAAGATGGTGAACATGATCTATGCCACCCACATACGAAGGAAAGGAAGCGTGTGTTGCGTTACGTATACGCCGTCGAACCCGTAGCACCAAAATTAAACATGTGGTCAGCTTGCACGATCACTTTTGACCGCATAGACCATCTGACCAGTATATGTCACGGAGGGTCGGCGTGTTGGGAAACATTGCATGGAAAACAAAAAAAATTCTACGGACATGCAAGATCTATCCATGAAGATGCATAGCAACGAGAGGGGAGAGTGTGTCTACGTACCCTCATAGACCGTAAGAGGAAGCATTTGTTAACGCGGTTGATGTAGTCGAACTTCTTTGCGCTCCAACCGATCAAGTACCGAACGTATGACACCTCCGAATTCAGCACACCTTCAGCTCGGTCACGTCCTGCACCTTCTTGATCCAGCAAGACGGTAAGGTAGTGGATGAATCCCGGCAGCATGATGGCCTGGTGACAGTGATGGTGAAGCTATCTCCGCAGGGATTCGCCTAAGCACTACAAAAATACGACCGAGGGTGTAAATAGTGGAGGGGGCGCCGCACACGGCTAAGCAATTGTTGTAGTTGTGCTAGGTGTCCCCTCCCACATATATATAGGTGGGGGAGGAGGGAGCAGCTAGGAGGCGCCCCCAAGTAGGTCTCTCCCATGTGGCGCCCCCCTTTCCTTATGCGAGTGCGGGGGGAAGGTAGGAGGAGGTGGTGGAGAAAATATCAGGTGATACAAGAGTTTGGGTGCTACCATGATACAAGATTTCATGAGCCATTGGATCAGAGATCTAAGGGTGACAACCATGCTTTTGGACTTGTACGTAAATACCAGATTCTTGAAGGATTTTTCTGCAAAGTTGCAGGAGCTCTATTTTTGACATTTTTACATTTGGATATCTGATCGAACGGTTTGCAGGAGGTCATATCACGGGAGCATCTAACCTCCCGTATCACTTGATACTCACTCGGAGGTGGCACCCCCCTTTCCTTTCTCTCCCGAGGAGGGAAAGGCCAGAGGGGCCACCCCTCCCCTTTCCTTCCCCTAGGGCCGGCCGACCATGTAGAGCGGTGCACTAGCCACCTAGTGGGCTGGTATGTCCCCCCCCTTTGGCCCATTAGGCCCATACACTTACCAAGGGTGTCCGGAACCCCTTGTGGTGACCCGATGACTACCCGGTGCACTCCGACACTCTTCCAGTGTCTGAATACCATTGTCCTATATATCAATCTTTACCTGTCGACCATTTCGAGACTCCTCGTCATGTCCGCGATCTCATCCGGGACTCTGAACAACATTCGGTCACCAAATCATATGACTCATATAACACTATATCGTCAAAGAGTGTTAAGCGTGCGGACCCTATTGGTTCGAGAACTATGTAGACATGACCAAGACACCTCTCCGATTAATAACCAAATATTGTAACCTGGATGCCCATATTGGCTCCTACATATTCTACGAAGATCTTTATCAGTCGAACCTTATGACAACATATGTAATTCCCTTTGTCCATCGGTATGTTACTTGCCCGAGATTCGATCGTCAGTATCTTCATACCTAGTTCAATCTCGTTACTAGCAAGTCTCTTTACTTGTTCTATAATACATCATCTTTGCAACTAACTCATTAGTCGGTTTGCTTGCAAGGTTTCTTATGATGTGTATTACCGAGAGGGCACAGAGATACCTCTCCGATACTTGGAGTGACAAATCCTAATCTTGATCTATGCCAAACACCTTCAGAGATACCTGTAGAGCATCTTTATGATCACCCAGTTACGTTGTGACATTTGATAGCACACAAGGTATTCCTCCGGTATCCAGGAGTTGCATAATCTCATAGTTGAAGTTATATGTATTTGACATTACGAAAGCAATAACAATAAACTGAACAATCAATATGCAAAGCCAACAGATGGGTCTTGTCCATCACATTGTTCTCCTAATGATGTGATCCCATTATCAAATGAGAACACATCTCCATGGCGTGGAAACCATCTTTGATCAACTAGCTAGTCTAGTAGAGGCTTACTAGGGTCCAGCTAGCCATAACCGGACTACGATGTCCTTCATGGCCAAACTGGACATCCTATGGAGCTCCGCCAGCTGCATCATCTGGTTGTTCAGCAGCTCTGGCCGCTCCGGTGCCAGGTACTGCGACGAAAAGAGCTTCTCCGTTGTGTTCCCTTCTTGGGCCTGGAAATACTATGCGACGTCAGGAGCACTCCTCGGAAGATCCGCAAATTCGTCAGGAGAGCTCTTATGACCCACAAGTGTCGGGGATCTATCGTAGTCCTTTCGATAAGTAAGAGTGTCGAACCCAACGAGAAGCAGAATGAAATGACAAGCGGTTTTCAGTAAGGTATTCTCTGCAAGCACTGAAATTATCGGTAACAGATAGTTTTGTGATAAGGTAATTTCTAACGGGTAACGAGTAATGAAAGTAAATAAGGTGCAGAAAGATGAACCAATCCTTTTTGTAGCAAAGGACAAGCCTGGAAAAACTCTTATATGAAGGAAAACGCTCCCGAGGACACATGGGAATTATCGTCAAGCTAGTTTTCATCACGTTCATATGCTTCGCGTTCGTTACTTTGATAATTTGGTATGTTGGTGGACCGGTGCTTGGGTACTGCCCTTTCTTGGACAAGCATCCCACTTATGATTAACCCCTATTGCAAGCATCCGCAACTACAAAAGAAGTATTCAGGTAAACCTAACCATAGCATGAAACATATGGATCCAAATCAGCCCCTTACGAAGCAACACATAAACTAGGGTTTAAGCTTCTGTCACTCTAGCAACCCATCATCTACTTATTACTTATCAATGCCTTCCTCTAGGCCCAAATAATGGTGAAGTGTCATGTATTCGACATTCACATAACACCACTACAGGAGGGACAACATACATCTCATCAAAATATCGAACGAATACCAAATTCACATGACTACTTATAGCAAGACTTCTCCCATGTCCTCAGGAACAACGTAACTACTAACAAATCATATTCATGTTCATAATCAGAGGGGTATTAATATGCATAAAGGATCTGAACATATGATCTTCCACCAAATAAACCAACTAGCATCAACTACAAGAAGTAATCTACACTACTAGCAACCCACAAGTACCAATCTGAGGTTTTGGGACAAAGATTGGATACAAGAGATGAACTAGGGTTTCAGGGGAGATGGTGTTGGTGAAGATGTTGATGGAGATTGACCCCCTCCCCCTGAGAGGATCGTTGGTGATGACGATGGCAATGATTTCCCCCTCCCGGAGGGATGTTTCCCCAGCAGAACAGCTCCGCCAGAGCCCTAGATTGGTTCTGCCAATGTTCCGCCTCATGGCGGCGGTGTTTCATCCCGAAAGCTTGCTTATGATTTTTTTTTCCAGGATAAAAGACTTCATATAGCAGAAGATGGGCACCGGAGGCCTTCCAGGGGGGCCACAAGGCAGGGGGCGCGCCCAGGGGGTAGTGCGCGCCCCCACCCTCGTGGCCAGGGTGTGGGTCCCCTCTGGTTGATTCTTTCTCCAGTATTTTTTATATATTCCAAAACGTGCCTCCGTGAAGTTTCAGGACTTTTGGAGTTGTGCAGAATAGGTCTCTAATATTTGCAACTTTTCCAGCCCAAAATTCCAGCTGCCGACATTCTCCCTCTTCATGTAAACCTTGTAAAATAAGAGAGAAAAGGCATAAGTATTGTGACATAACGTGTAATAACAGCCCATAATGCAATAAATATCGATATAAAAGCATGATGCAAAATGGGCCTATCAACTCCCCCAAGCTTAGACCTCGCTTGTCCTCAAGCGGAAGCCGATATCGAAAAATATGTCCACATGTTTAGAGATAGAGGTGTCGATATAATAAAATACGAACATGAGGGCATCATGATCATTCTTATAACAACAACATATATATATATTGTCATATGATTTCTTATGCTCAACTAAAAATCTATTCACAATGTAAAGTATGAATCAGAAACTTCATTGAAAACTAACAAACCATGATATCAATCATTGAAGCAATTGCAATTTATCATAACATCGGAAAGAGTCATTATAAGAGCTTTTCAGCAAGTCCAAATACTCAACTATCATTTAGTCTTTCACAATTGCTAACACTCACGCAATACTTGTGGTTATGGAGTTTTAATCGGACACAGAGAAAGATAGGGGCTTATAGTGTTGCCTCCCAACCTTTTACCTCAAGGGTAATGTCAACAATAATAGTTCATGCTAACTTACATCCAATTGGATATATATATCAGGATCTTTCCAACACATTGTGCTTGCCAAAGGATGAACTGTAAAAAGGAAAGGTGAAGATCACCGTGATTCTTGCATAAGGTATGAGACAAGAATAAAAGATAGGCCCTTTGCTGTGGGAAGCAGAGGTTGGCATGTGCTTTTATGGTTGGATGCACAAAATCTTAATGCGAAAGAACGTCACTTTATATTGCCACTTGTGATATGGACCTTTATTATGCAGTCCGTCGCTTTTATTTCTTCCACATCACAAGATCGTATAAAGCTTATTTTCTCTACACTAATAAATCATACATATTTAGAGAGCAATTTTTATTGCATGCAACAATGACAACTTACTTGAAGGATCTTACTCAATCCATAGGTAGATATGGTGGACTCTCATGGAAAAACTGGGTTTAAGGATATTTGGAAGCACAAGTAGTATCTCTACTTGGTGCAAAGAATTTGGCTAGCATGAGGGGGAATGGCAAGCTCAACATGTTGGATAATCAATGACAATATACTTTATTTCGGATATAAGAATACATAACCCATTACGTTGTCTTCCTTGTCCAACATCAACTCTTTAGCATGTCATATTTTAATGAGTGCTCACAATCATAAAAGATGTCCAAGATAGTGTATTTATATGTGAAAACCTATCTTTCTTTATTACTTCCTATTAATTGCAACGATGACCAAAACTATGTTTGTCAACTCTCAACAACTTTTATTCATCATACTCTTTATATGTGAAGTCATTACTCTCCATAAGATCAATATGATCTCTTTATTTCTTTTTATTCTTTCTTTTTCTTTTGTTCCCTCACGATCATAGCAAGATAATCAAACCCTTGACTCAACACTAATCTTTATTATATATAGCTCACGGACTCGATTACATAGAAGGATCATAAAGCAAAACTCAAGACTAGATCATACTAAAATTTTATTCTACTAGATCAAGATATTACTAAAAGGATCGAACAGAGAAAAGTGGTAATGATAGGAGTGTGATGGTAATACGATACCGGGGCACCTCCCCAAGCTTGGCAGTTGCCAAGGGGAGTGCCCATACCCATGTGATTATATCTCTTTCCTCGGGGGTGGTGATGATGGATTTGTTGATGATGTAGGCTTGTCGTCCATCTTCCAAGGCATAGGCTTACCATCATATAAGGATGATCGAGTCTCCGAAATCCTCAGATCTGCAGCCAAACTCATCCTCTTGAATCTATATTCATACTCACAGTTTTGGTTTTGCATGTCATAGATCTAGGCTTGGAGACGCTCAATTTTCTCGTGAAGCTTGAAGATGGCCTCCGCAATGTTCTCGGCATCCAGCTTGTGATTGTTGGTGAATTCTGTGATCATTAAATGATTGGCGTCGAGTCCACATTCCACCATCTCCTGGCACTTGAAAACTTGTTTCTCCATTGCCTTGAGCCTTGTATCCATGCTTCCGGTCCTCCTTGCTCCCTCAACATCGCGGATGTGCAGCAACCCCTGGTTTGAGGATGTTGCAGCACTTCCGCGAGGTAGGGGTTGATGACCTTCTCGAAGAACTTGTCCTTGGCGGCACTTGGAGACGTCATGGTGATCTAGATCTGTCAGAAAAACAGCTCGAAACAAAAACAGAGGATATTTGCGTGGTATGGTGGTCAAAACCATCGGGATATTATATAACGAATTTTTACCGACCAAAAGAAGTATCGTGCAAGAAAACGGAGTCCGGAGGGCACACGGGGTGCCCACGAGGCAGGGGGGCACACCCAGGGGGTAGGGCGCGCCCTCCACGCTCGTGGGTGCCTCGTGTCCCTTTCAGACTACTTCTTATTTTCCTATTTTATTAAATATTCCAAAACGGAGAAAATTTGCTATTAGAACTGTTTTGGAGTCGGTTTACTTACCGTACCACATACCTATTCCTTTTCGGAGTCTGAAGCATTTTGGAAAGTGTCCCTTATGTATTTCTCCGGGGATACGGTTTCAATAACATTGGTTTCAACATTTATGGGATTACCTGAGATATAATGTTTGATTCTTTGACTGTTCACCACCTTTGGGTTTGTGCCTTCGAAGTTGTTGATTATTATGGCACCGGAGCGATAGACCTCCTCAATAACGTAAGGACCTTCCCATTTAGAGAGAAGTTTGCCTGCAAAAAAAATCTTAAATGAGAGTTGAATAGCAACACATAGTGACCTACGTTAAACTCACGCTTTTGTATCCTTTTGTCATGCCATATTTTAACCTTTTATTTAAACAGTTTGGCATTCTCATAGGCCTGGGTTCTCCATTCATCAAGTGACCTAATGTCAAACAATCTCTTCTCACCGGCAAGTTTCAAATCATAATTGAGCTCTTTAATGGCCCAATATGCCTTATGTTCCAGTTCGAGAGGTAAGTGACATGCTTTTCCATAAACCACTTTATACGGAGACATACCCATAGGATTTTTATATGCAGTTCTATAGGACCATAATGCATCATCAAGCTTCTTGGACCAATTCTTTCTAGATCTGTTAACAATCTTTTGCAAAATTAATTTGAGCTCTCTATTACTAAGTTCTACTTGACCACTAGACTGTGAGTGATATGGAGATGCAATTCTATGATTAACATCATACTTAGCAAGTATTTTACGAAAAGCACCATGAATAAAATGTGAACCGCCATCAATCATTAAATATCTAGGGACACCAAACCTCAGAAAAATAACTTCTTTAAGCATCTTAATTGAGGTGTTATGATCAACACTACAAGTTGGACTAGCTTCTACCCACTTAGTAAGGTAATCAACAACAACTACAATATGTGTATATCCATTAGAGGAAGGAAAGGTCCCATATAATCAAAGCCCCAAACAACTTATGGTTCAATAACAAGTGAATAATTCATAGGCATTTCTTGACATCTACTAATATTACCAATTCTTTGGCGTTCATCACAAGACAAGACAAACTTACGGGCATCTTTGAAGAGAGTAGGCCAATAAAAACCGGATTGCAATACCTTATGTGCAGTTCTATCTCCAGCGTGGTGTCCTCCATAAGCTTCGGAGTGACACTTGCGTAGGATCTATTCCTGTTCATGCTCAGGTACACAACGTCTAATAACACCATCTACTACTTCTTTATAAAGATGTGGGTCATCCCAGAAGTAATGTCTTAAATCATAGAAAAACTTTTTCTTTTTTTGGTATGTGAAACTAGGTGGTATAAATTTAGCAACAATGTAATTAGCATAATCAACATACCGTGGAGCAGTACGAGAAGAATTTATAACAGCTAATTGATCATTAGGAAAGCTATCATCAATTGGTAGTGGTTCATCAAGAACATTCTCTAACCTAGACAAGTTGTCTGCAATGGGGTTCTCAGCCCCCTTTCTATCAATAATATGCAAATAAAATTCTTGTAGTAGGAGAACCCATCTAATAAGTCTAGGTTTAGCATCTTTCTTTTCCATAAGATATTTAATAGCAGCATGATCAGTGTGAACAGTTACATTAGAATCAACAATATAAGGTATGAACTTATCAGAAGCAAATAGAACTGCTAAAAATTCTTTTTCAGTAGTAGCATAATTTCTATGGGCACTGTCTAGATTTTTTCTAACATATTGGATAACGTTTTATTTCTTATCAACTCTTTGTCCTAGAACAGCACCTACAGCATAATCACTAGCATCACACATAATTTCAAAGGGTAAATTCCAATCAGGTGGCTGAACAATAGGTGCATAAATCAAGGCTTTCTTTAGTATTTCAAATGCTTCTACACAATCATCATCAAAGACAAAAGGAACATCTTTTTGTAAGAGATTAGTCAAAGGCCTAGAAATTTTAGAGAAGTCCTTAATGAACCTCCTATAAAAACCGGCATGACCAAGGAAACTTCTTATACCTTTGATGTCCTTAGGACACGACATCTTTTCAATAGCATCAACTTTAGCTATATCAACTTCAATACCTCTTTCAGAAATTTTATGCCCCAAGACAATACCTTCATTAACCATAAAGTGGCACTTCTCCCAATTCAAGACAAGATTAGTTTCTTCACATCTCTGCAAAACTCGGTCAAGGTTGCTTAAGCAATCATCAAAAGAAGTTCTGTATACGGAGAAATCATCCATGAAAACCTCAACAGTCTTTTCACAAAAATCAGAGAATATAGCTATCATGCATCTTTGAAAAGTAGTAGGTGCATTAGATAAACCAAAAGGCATACATCTATAAGCAAACGTACCAAAGGGCAAGTAAAAGTGGTCGTTTCTTGATACTGTTTTGACACAGGTATTTGAGAGAAACCGGAATAACATCTAGAAAGCAAAAATGTGTATGTTTGGATAATCTTTCTAGAATTTGATCAATAAAAGGTAAAGGGTAATGATACTTTTTAGTAGCTTTATTTAAGTGGCAGAAATCAATTACCATTCTATAACCTGTAATAGTTCTTTGTGGGATCAATTCATCTTTATCATTAGGAACAACAGTAATACCTCCCTTCTTAGGGACACAATGGACATGACTTACCCACTGACTATCAGCAACGGGATAAATTATACCTGCCTCCAGAAGCTTTAGTATTTATTTTCTTACCACTTATTTCATCTTAGGATTTAACTGTCGTTGGTGATCAACAACTGGTTTAGCGTATTTCTCCAATTTTATTTTGTGTTGGCATAGAGTGGGACTAATGCCCTTAAGATCATCAAGGGTATATCCAATAGCAGCACGGTGCTTCTTCAGAGTTTTCCATAATTTCTTTTCTTCATGCTCTGAAAGGTTAGCACTAATAATAACATGATATATCTTTTTCTCATCAAGATAAGCATATTTGAGAGTATCAGGTAATGGTTTAAGCTCAAACACGGGATCACCCTTGGGTGGAGGAGGATCCCCTAGGATTTCAAAAGGCAAGTTGTGTTTCAAAATAGGTCCCTGTTTAAAGAATACTTCATCTATGTCCCTTCTTTCATTCATAAACATATCATTTTCATGGTCGAGCAGATATTGTTCTAACGGACCATTAGGAGGCATGGCAATAGAAGCAAGACCAATAATTTCATCTTTACTAGGTAATTCTTTATCATGGGGTTGTCTACGAAATTTAGCAAAATTAAACTCATGCGACATATCCCCCAAACCAATAGTAACAACATCCTTTTTGCAGTCTACCCAAGCATTAACAATATTCAAGAAGGGTCTACCAAATATGATGGGACAAAAGCTATCTTGTGGAGAACCAAGAACAAGAAAATCAGCAGGATATTTAACTTTCCCACACAAGACTTCAACATCTCTAACAATCCCAACTGGTGAAATAGTATCTTTGTTTGCAAGCTTAATTGTAACATCAATTTCTTCTATCTCAGCAAGTGCAATATCATGCATAATTTCTTTGTATAAGGAATGAGGTATTGCACTTGCACTAGCACCCATATCATACTACTAGGAAAACGCCTACTAATGGCGCACCTGTTTTGCCTACTAATGGCGCACTACATGTGCGCCACTAGCACCACGCCATTAAATTAAATACTAATGGCGCATCCTCAATGCGCCATTAGTATCTAGTATACTAATGGCGCACCATGCAAAGGCGCCATTAGTATAGCCCATCGTCGCCATTAGTATGCCTCGAGGGACCATATTTACCCATGTGCTTTGGCATACTAATGGCGCACTAGGGTATGATGCGCCATTAGTGTCCTTTCTGCAGTGCGCCATTAGTGTGCTGAGTGGTGCGCCATTAGTATGAATATTAGGGATTTTTTTCTTTTCTGATATTTGCACAGGTTGCAAAACATATTACTGCACATAATATAGAGAGCACAACATATAAACAGCAGATTTATCGAATACAATAGAAGATTAGTCTCCGAATACAATTCATCATATTAGTCTCCGAATTTCAAATACCGAACAAAGTTATAACATTACAAGTCTCGAAACCGCGAGTAGCGAGTTTGTCTTCACATTACAAGTCGATATCGATCATCTAAACTACCATCACATAGAAGAGAGTTGCGGTCATCACGATGAGCATAATCGCGATGAAACTGGTCTTCATCCGGTTCCTCCAACGCTCCCTCCTCTCTCCCGCTAGATAGCGTGCGTATCTAACTTCCGCCTCCGCCCTAGTGGTGTACCCTTTGTAACTGTTACCGCTGAAACGGTGAACCTGTCTCCGACACTCCTCCCAGTCATCGTAGACTCCGGGACCCTTACCCTTGTACACGACATACGACGACATCTCTATGCACTAGCCAAACAAAAAGTTAGTAGCAATTCACAGACAATACATAAGCAATATATAAGTATGCAACAAAAGGATCGGAAGAGAAAAGCAACATGTTAATAGCACGATTCATGGTCCTACTAATAAATAGCATCGATTACATATAAGTTGAACGACAGTCCAAACCAAAGAGACATACAAGTTCATTAAAGTTTAATATTACAACATGAGCCAATCGACAATTCAGAACTACATAGCATCACTAGTTTCGATTCGACTCATGGAACCGGAGCATGGTGTGGCGACCCGACCCGAATGGATCAAGTCTCTGTGCTCCGGTGTCATCCCTGGATCAGTAATGCTGACACCACACAGTACTTTGAAGGATTTATAACAGAGTAGCAATCACACACTTATTACATCGTTGCCCAAAAGAGGACATATTACAATAATCATGGCTTAAGGCCATCTAATAACGATAACAGCGGAAGACTTGGAAGATAAGTGAGTCCATCAACTCCAGCGGCATCACTGAGTATAGAACCACGACCTAAAACACCTTACTGTAAATGCGAAAAGTCGCAACATGAAAGTTGCAGCAAAGCAGGTCAGACACATGGAATATCTTGGCAATGTAACACATAGAGAATAATGAATGATAAGCCTGTACTACATGCATATGTGGCTGGTGGAAAAGCTCTCTGATTACAGTTTTGCATAAAGCCAGTTTTCCCTCTGTAAAGGAATAAATTTGTTTAACTATCATGGTGGTTGTTAAACATTGAGAATGGTTGACAGCATCCTCAATCCCAATTAAAGGTACTCATTAAAAACCCAACAATATTAATTAGAGTAACATGTTGAGATTCACATGATATTCAAGTACTAGATACTCAAGATGTCCATAACCGGGGACACGGCTAATCATGATTAGTTTATACACTCTGCAGAGGTTTGCGCACTTTTCCCCACAAGACTCGATCGCCTTCGTTTGGTTTCTCGTACTGTCGGGTGTTTGAGAAACGGATGACCGAGACATAGTCTTTCAGAAGCGCTAGCACCTTACGATGGGTAGACCGGTACACCTACATCCCCTACATCTGCTAGTCCACCACTATAAGAGTTCGCACGACTTAGTCAACTATGCCAGAGCCCATAATGGCTTGTGGCTGCACACGGAAGTTACTAGTTTGAATAATCTCATGATCCCTTTGAGCACAGGTGGCGGTCCAAAAAAACAGGCAAGTCTGATGGAAACCAGTGCCTCAATCCACCCGGATGTGTGTTTAAGTTGCCACCTTAGATAAACCATTAATTTAACAATCTCACATCTTTCATGGATATCACTCACCCAATCCACGTCTACTAGCATAGCATGGCATAATAAGCAAACGTAGAAGTAACTCCCAAAGGTTTCATAAGTAAAACAGGTAATAGGTACTACCTCAATCTACTTCCCATCCCACAATTTAATTAGATCCTAATCATGCAAGTGTTTGAGGACTGATCTAATGCATAAAAACTGGGTAGTAGAAAAAGGTATGATCAAGTGTTACTTGCCTTGCTGATGATCCGCGAAACCTAGAGATTCGAAGTAACAAGCGGCGCACTCCGGGTGATCTATCGCAGACAAACAACAAGCATACAATAAGTACTCATCTAATGCACAGGTAAATCTCGAATAAAAGATCTAACCAGAAAGTTCAACTTAAGAACCCTGGTTGCAAAAAGAATCGAATCTATTAAAGCAACGAAAGCCAAACGACGAAAGAAAACAACTCGGTTCTAGCAAGTTGAAACTAGGTCAAATCTTACAGTAGCAAAACTTTGTTTAAGTTGATTAGTCGGAACGACGGTTTCGAGATGAAACTCCAAGCGTTTGAATCACCTGATTCCGATAAACGAGCGAGAAGATAGACTAGAAAGAAAATCGGATCTGAAATCGCTATCAAAAAAATAGCGGAATAAATTCGATGAGAAAGAAAACGACGAACGGTTGAACGAACGGACGTTCATTAACCGAAGCAAACCGGTGATCACGTTCGTTAAGACGAACGGTCCGGCGAACGCTTGCTAAACTAAACCGGAAAGAAAAACCGGCGAGAAAAACCGATCTATGGTTTCGGAAAGAAAACCGAAACGAAAAACCGATCTAGAAAAATCCGGAACGGAAACCGGAACGGAAACCGAACCGAGGAAAAGAAAAGGTGACGCGGCGCGGGGCTAGTACCTCGAAGAGGCGAGGGCTCATGGCGGCGGCGTTGGGTGGCGGCGGCGACAAGTGGCGGCGGCGTGAGTGGCGGTGGTGAGGGCGGCGGTGGTGTAGGGCGGTGGGGGTGAGGGGCGGCAAGGTGTGGGCGGCGGCGTGGTGGTGAGAGAGGAGAGGAGAGGTGTTGGTTTGATGTGTTAGAGGGGGGTTGCTTGGGTATTTATATTGGGGAGGGGAGGGTTTTTGCTTGGGGTAGGGGACAAGAAATAGACTAGGATTAGGAAACAAGAGGGAAAAGATCTAGAAACAGATACGGAATAAACGGAAGTAGGAAAAGAGTCCTACTAGGATTGGAAAAGAAGCGGCGGCTCCCTGGCTCCTGGTGCACGCGCGTGATGGCCTTGGCCTTGGCCGGCCGGTGGCTTGGCGGCTTGGGCCTTTGGCCCAAGGCGCTACGGGATTTTTTTTAAACGGTTTCGCGCACAGAAAAATACAGAAAAAAAAATCTAAAGGAACTCCAAAATTAATAAATTAAACTTTCCCCGACTCCTAAAAATGAGCCGAACAAAATGAACTTTAACACGGGGCCAAAATGCAATTTTTGAAAACACGCATTTTTTCCTAAGGCAAATAAACTCCGAGAAAAATCCAAAATTTGATTTATTTATTAAATCTTCATTTTTCCTAAATTTTGGGAAAGTCATATTATTCCCTCTCTTATTTTTGATATTGGAAAAATATTTGAAGATAAAATAAATAAATCTAATGATCCTCTTTTTATAGTTTTGAGAGAACTCAAATACGAAAATTTCGAAATCTCCAACTCTCTCCGAGGGTCCTTGAGTTGCGTGAAATTTCTAGGATCAAAAAAATGCAAGAAAATATGATATGCATGATGATCTAATGTATAACATTCCAAATTGAAAATTTGGGATGTTATAAACCTACCCCTTAAGATGAATCTAGCCCTCGAGATTGGGTTAACTAGAAAATAGGTGAGGTGGTCCTTGAGCAAATCTTCTTCTCTTTCCCGGTGGCTTCATCCTCGGTGTGGTGGCTCCATTGAACCTTGCAAAACTTGATAACCTTGTTGCGAGTAACTCTGCTGGAATATTCGAGAATCTGTTGGTTTCTCCTCATATGTTAAATTATCCTTCAACTGAATTGCTTCAAGCGGCCTTTGTATCTCTTAGCGGTACTTCCGCCATCTCGGCGTGACATTTCTTCAGTGAGAAACATGGAATACATCATGAACTCCCGACAGTCCCTCTGGCAATTCCAGCTTATAAGCAACTTCTCCCATGCGTTGCAAGATCCTATACGATCCAACGAAACGTGGTGCTAACTTTCCTTTAACTCCAAATCGCTTAACTCCTCGTAGTGGGGATACTCTAAGATAAACTCTGTCTCCAACTTCATATTCTACCGCTTTGCGTTTTGAATCCGCGTAGCTTTTACATGCGGATTGGGCTACCTTGAGCCTATCGCGAATCAACAACCTTCTTCGAGACTCCTTAATCAAATCTGGTCCAAACAAGCTGCCGGTCTCCAACCGTCCCATGATAACGGTGTCCTACACCTCCTTCCGTACAAAGCTTGAAGGTGCCATCTTCAAGCTGGTTTGGTAGCTGTTGTTATAAGAAAACTCTGCATACGGCAAGTTATCATCCCAACTAGATCCATAATCTAGTGCACAAGCTCTCAAAGCATATCCTCCAAAATCTGATTGACTCTCTCATCATCCATCGATGCGTGGGTGGAAAGCTGTACTGAATTCCAGCCTGGTTCCTAACGTTTCATGCAACTGATTCCAAAACTTTGAGGTAAATTGGGTTCCTCTATCTGATAAGATACTCCTAGGAACTCCGTGCAAACAAACAATTCTGGTCATGTATATCTTTGCCAACTTAGCACTGCTATAGGTAGTCTTGACTGGAATAAAATGAGCTACCTTCGTCAAGCGGTCGACTATAACCCAAATCGAGTCATAGCCTGAATGAGTCTTTGGCAAACCCGTGATGAAATCCATGCCTAGTTTATCCCACTTCCATTCAGGTATCGGCAATGGTTGCAACAATCCTGCTGGCTTCTGATGTTCTGCCTTCACCCTTTGACATACATCACAAACTGCTACATACTCTGCAATATCCTTCTTCATTCCGGTCCACCAGAACGTTTCCTTCAAATCCAAATACATCTTGGTATTTCCTGGGTGAATCGAATAGGGTGAATCATGTGCCTCTTGCAGAATCAACTTCCTGATCTCCGGGTCATTTGGCACGTAAATACGGTCCTCAAACCATAGGGTATCGTGCTCATCCTCACGAAATCCCTTTGCTTTTCCTTCGCTCATTTTCTCCTTTATAGAGGCAACTTCCTTATCTTCCTTTTGAGCTTCTCTGATCTTGTCCATCAACGTAGACTGAATCTCCAATGCTGCTACATAGCCTCTCGGAACTATTTCCAAACATAGCTCTCGAAGGTCTTCGGCTAACTCCTTGGGTATTCCTCCCACCATTTGTGTATTGACGTGGCTCTTACGGCTCAATGCGTCTGCTACAACATTAGCCTTTCCGGGATGATAATGCAATCTCATATCATAATCCTTGATGAGTTCCAACCATCTCCTTTGTCTAAGGTTTAATTCCTTCTGCGTGAAGATGTACTTCAAACTCTTGTGATCCGTGTACACCTCACAATGATTTCCAATGAGAAAATGTCTCGATGTCTTCAATGCATGCACAACGGCTGCTAACTCCAAATCATGTGTGGCATAATTCAACTCATGAGGCTCAAGCTGTCGTGAAGCATACGAAACAACTCTTCCTTCCTACATGAGCACTGCTCCAAGTCCTCGACGTGAAGCGTGCAATACACCTCATAATCCTTGGTCCGATCCGCAAAATTAACCTTTGGTGAGGTAACCAATCTTTTCTTCAACTCCTAAAACTTGCCTCACAATCCTCGGTTCATATGAACTTGGTATCCTTTTTCAGCAATTCCGTCATAGGCTTTGCAATCCTTGAGAAATTCTCAATGAATCTTGGTAGTATCCTGCGAGTCCAAGAAAACTCGGATCTCTCAAGCGTCGTTGGTGCTTCCCATTTAGTTCTGGTCTCAACCTTCGTGGGGTCAACTACTATCCCTTCTCCGGATATAACATGTCCAAGAAATCCAACTTCCTTTAGCCAAAACTCACATTTGCTGAACTTGGCGTATAACTGATGTTCCCTCAGCTTCTCCAAAACCAATCTCAAATGTTCCTTATGTTCTTCTTCATTCTTCGAGAAAACCAAAATATCATCTATGAACACCACGACGAACTTATCCAAAAACTCCATAAACACCTTGTTCATCAGGTTCATGAAATAGGCTGGCGCGTTAGTCAGTCCAAATGACATAACGGTATACTCATACAGTCCATATCTCGTGGGAAATGTTGTCTTAGGTATATCCTGCTCCCGAATCTTCAACTGATGGTACCCTGATCGCAAATCGATCTTGGAAAACACTTTAGCTCCTTGCAAACGATCAAAACGATCATTTATCATAGGTAGTGGGTACTTGTTCTTGATTGTTCCTTCATTTAATCCACGATAATCAACAACCATCCTTAACGATCCATCCTTCTTCTCCACAAACAGTACGGGTGATCCCCAAGGCGAAGAACTTGGGCGTATAAAACCTTTATCCAATAGCTCCTTAATCTGCTTCTTGATTTCCGCCAACAGCTCAATCAAAAACTCAATGTCTCTATCCGGTGGCATTCCTGGCAATTCCTCAGGAAATACATCAGGATAGTCCTTCACTACTGGCACCTCTTCCTGCACAACTCCTGATAGGCAATTTACATGATTCCTATTTGGTCCATGTTGCGATACATACCTAATCCTTCTTCCTTCTGGTGTTGTGAGCAAAATCGTCTTACTTGCGCAATCGATGTTTCCTCCATACATCGACAGCCAATCCATACCGAGAATCACATCCAATCCTTGGGATTCCAAAATGATCAAATCCGTCGGAACACATGCCTTCCTATACTTAATGGCACTTGAAAACATCCTTATGCGGCCATATACTCCGCTCTGGTGAGCTTACTAGCATAGGGTTTTAAGAATTTGAGTAGGCAGACTATACTTCTCTACAAATCCCTTGATATGTATGAATGCGATGCACCGAGATCGAAAAGAACTAGTGCAGAAAAGACTTAACCAAAAACTTACCGATTCTTGCATCGGGCTGATCTTCAACCTCCTCCACATCAATGTGGTTCACATCCTCTGTTGAAAGGGTTTGGCTTCTTTCCAGAGCTTCCATTTCCTCCTTGGCCTTCGGGACATTCATTTGCGTAATGTCCGTTCTTGGAACACTTGTAACAGGTGACATGACTCAAGTCTTTCTTGGTTGGGGTTGATGGTGTGGTCCGGTTCTGGCCGTTGCTTCCTCCATTCCCATTACCATTTTTGTGGCCATTATGGTTGTGCGAACTACCTCCTCCATGGGTATGCTGAAACTGAACTCCCTGTTTAGGGGTATAACGAGGCTTCTTTGGGCTCGAGTTATACTTCCCTTGCCCATACTTCCTCTTGCGGTTCTCAATTTGCTGCTGCTTTCCTTCAATCATGAGGGCACGGTCTACCAACTCCTGGTAGTTGTTGAAACTTGCTACCATCAACTGCATGCTTAACTCATCATTCAGTCCTTCCAGAAACTTCTCCTGCTTAGCTGCATCGTAGTAACGTCATCCAGGGCATAACGTGCTAACTTACTAAAATCATCCACATCTTGGCCAATGATCCTTCCTCCTTGGCGTAAATTGCGAAATTCACGCTTCTTCATGGCCATAGCTCCTGCTGAGACATGGGCAGTGCGGAAAGCTTGCTGAAACTGATCCCATGTGAAGTGGCTGTAAAATTCTCCCACCATGCTGCTGCGGGTCCTTCAAGCTGGTGTGCAGCAAACTTCACCTTTTCTCCATCTGTACATCCTGCAGTGGTCAACTCCCTCCCTATCTTACGGAGCCAATCATCTGCTACAATCGGCTCGGTGCTACTGGAATACACCGGCGGATTCAGCCTAAGGAAATGAGTCAAGTGATCCGCAGGTGGTGGTGGTGGTGGGTTGTTGTTGTTATTGTTGCCTTGGTTCTGTACCAATGTTTGGATCAAAGTGTTCTGCTGCTGAATCAACTGGGTGATCTCTGGCGGGAAAACAAACCCGGGGTCGCGTCTCGGAGGCATCTGAAGGGTTTAGAAAAGACGAGAAATTAAGAATAGAGTGAGGTCTAAGGAGAAAACACTACCCAAATGCACATGAGCAAATGCACATGAGCAAATGCACACAAAATCACTTCATTCAATTCAAACAAAGGGCTTACAACGGTCTAACTATCGCAAAAGTGCGTGTACTATAATGTTTACATGGAGGTAATACTACTATTATGTGGGGGTTATCTATTAATTTGAACCGGTGGAAGACTCCATGATGTCTGCTCCAGCTTCGTCTTCAAAGTCGGGTTCACTTGGATCCGAATCGGTGTCGTCGATGATGATGTAGTTGCTCGGGCAGCCGACGTACTTGTCTTCATTCTTGAGCGCCAATTTCTTCTTGAGTTCTTCAATCTCATACTTAAGATCGTTATTGTGTCTTGCTACAGCTACGATCTCGTCCATGTAGTCCTTACGTGTCGACTTTAGTTCTCCTTCAAGTTTGATGATCCTTCCCTTAGCATTCTTCAACTCTATCATATCATTGCACATCTGGTTCTCCTGGCGTCGAATGTGCTGGTTTAACTCCTGGATGAAAGATGCAATGGATCGGTCCTTCTTAGTGCTGACTATCTCCCATTGTTCATTCCGGCGTCCGCTAATCCGGTAGATAGTGTCCTTGAGGTCTTCTTGATAAACTTCTCCAATGCGTCCCATGGTGATATGAGCTGCCATGCTCTTTCCGAGACTCCAGGTTGGTGCACTGAAAACACTATCTATAGGCTTGGTGATTGGGGCGAATGTTCTTCCCGGAACGTGAGCTTGAATCTTCCAGCGCTCCTCTTCAGGCGGAGTGGCGTTGAAAGTCCCGGTGAAGCTTGGTAGTCCAATGTTCAGGTACTTGGTGACTTCCTTCAAGTGAAATCCAAAAGGTGTGCCTTCATCAGGTTGGGCATACTTGATCTTCGCGTCCTTCATCCTAAAAGAGTAGAAAATATGAGGAGTTAGAAAATGGGAAGAGAGTAGTGATCTATGGCTTTAACTTAGTGGTCGTGTCCTACAGTCAGCGTGTGCTCTGATACCATCTCTGTGGCGACCCGACCCGAATGGATCAAGTCTCTGTGCTCCGGTGTCATCCCTGGATCAGTAATGCTGACACCACACAAGATGCTTGAAGGATTTATAACAGAGTAGCAATCACACACTTATTACATCGTTGCCCAAAAGAGGACTTATTACAATAATCATGGCTTAAGGCCATCTAATAACGATAACAGCGGAAGACTTGGAAGATAAGTGAGTCCATCAACTCCAGCGGCATCACTGAGTATAGAACCACAACCTAAAACACCTTACTCGTCGTCTGAAAAGTCTGCAACATGAAAGTTGCAGCCCGAAAACGGGTCAGCACATGGAATATGCTAGCAATGTAACACATAGAGAATAATGAATGATAAGCCTGTACTACATGCATATGTGGCTGGTGGAAAAGCTCTCTGATTCAGTTTTGCATAAAGCCAGTTTTTCCCTCTGCAAAGGAATAAATTTGTTTAACTATCATGGTGGTTGTTAAACATTGAGAATGGTTGATGACATCCTCAATCCCAATTAAAGGTACTCATTAAAACCCAACAATCTTAATTAGAGTAACATGTTGAGATTCACATGATATTCAAGTACTAGATACTCAAGATGTCCATAACCGGGGACACGGCTAATCATGATTAGTTTATACACTCTGCAGAGGTTTATGACTTTTCCCCACAAGACTCGATCGCCTCCGTTTGGTTTCTCAGACTGCGGGTGTTTGAGAAGCGGATGACCGAGACATAGTCTTTCGAAGCACTAGCACCTTACGATGGGTAGACGGTACACCTACATCCCCTACATCTGCTAGTACACCACTATAAGAGTTCGCACGACTTAGTCAACTATGCGAGCCCATAATGGCTTGTGGCTGCACACGGAAGTTACTAGTTTGAATAATCTCATGATCCCTTTGAGCACAGGTGGCGGTCCAAAAAAAAACAGGCAAGTCTGATGGAAACCAGGTGCCTCAATCCACCCGGATGTGTGTTTAAGTTGCCACCTTAGATAAACCATTAATTTAACAATCTCACATCATCATGGATATCACTCACCCAATCCACGTCTAATAGCATAGCATGGCATAATAAGCAAGCGTAGAAGTAACTCCAAAGGTTTCAGTAAGTAAACAGGTAATAGGTACTACCTCAATCTACTTCCCATCCCACAATTTAATTAGATCCTAATCATGCAAGTGTTTGACGATTGATCTAATGCATAAAAACTGGGTAGTAGAAAAGGTATGATCAAGTGTTACTTGCCTTGCGATGATCCATGAAACCTAGAGATTGAAGTAACAAGCGGCGCACTCCGGGTGATCTATCGCAGACAAACAACAAGCATACAATAAGTACTCATCTAATGCACAGGTAAATCTCGAATAAAAGATCTAACCAGAAAGTTCAACTTAAGAACCCTGGTTGCAAAAAGAATCGAATCTATTAAAGCAGCGAAAGTCAAGCGACGAAAGAAAACAACTCGGTTCTAGCAAGTTGAAACTAGGTCAAATTTTACAGTAGCAAAACTTTGTTTAAGTTGATTAGTCGGAACGGCGGTTTGAGATGAAACTCCAGCGTTTGAATCACTGATTCCGATAAGAGCGAGAAGATAGACTAGAAAGAAAATCGGATCTGAAATCGCTATCGAAAAATAGCGGAATAAATCCGATGAGAAAGAAAATGACGAGCGGTTGAGCGAGCGGACGTTCATTAACGAAGCAAACCGGTGATCACGTTCATTAAGGCGAGCGGTCCGTGACGCTTGCTAAACAAAACCGGAAAGAAAAACCGGCGAGAAAAACCGATCTAGGGTTTGGAAAGAAAACGAAACAAAAACCGATCTAGAAAATTCCGGAGCGAAAGCGAACGGAGACCGAACCGAGGAAAAGAAAAGGTGGCGGTGCGGGGCTAGTACCTCAAGAGGCGAGGGCTCGGCAAGGGCGGGCAGTGGCGGCGCGGTGGTGGAGGAGGGCGGGTGAGGAGGGGCGGAGGTGTAGGGCGGGGTGGGTGGAGGGGCGGCGGTGTGTAGGGCGGCGGCGGTGGTGAGGAGAGGAGAGGAGAGGTGTTGGTTTGATGTGTTAGAGGGGGGGTGCTTGGGTATTTATATTGGGGAGGGAGGTTTTTGCTTGGGGTAGGGACAAGAAATAGACTAGGATTAGGAAACAAGAGGAAAAGATCTAGAAACAGACATCTGGAATAAGCGGAAGTAGGAAAAGAGTCCTACTAGGATTGGAAAAGAAGCGGCGGCTCCCTGGCTCCTGGTGCGCGTGCGTGATGGCCTTGGCCTTGGCCGGCCGGTGGCTTGGCGGCTTGGGCCTTTGGTCCAAAGCGCCATGGATTTTTTAAAAGCGGTTTTGGCATGAAAAATATGAAAAAAAAAATCTAAACGAACTCCAAAATTAATAAAGTAACTTTCCCCGACTCCTAAAAATGAGCCGAACAAAATGAACTTTAACACGGGGCCAAAATGCAATTTTTGAAAACACGCATTTTTTTCCTAAGGCAAATAAACTCTGAGAAAAATCCAAAATTTGATTTATTTATTAAATCTTCATTTTTCCTAAATTTTGGGAAAGTCATATTATTCCCTCTCTTATTTTTGATATTGGAAAAATATTTGAAGATAAAATAAATAAATCCAATGATCCTCTTTTATAGTTTTGAGAGAACTCAAATCTGAAAATTTGAAATCTCCAACTCTCTCCGAGGGTCCTTGAGTTGCGTGAAATTTCTAGGATCAACAAAATGCAAGAAAATATGATATGCATGATGATCTAATGTATAACATTCCAAATTGAGGGTGTAGTAGGCATCCTTCTGACCGCCAGGCGGCTGCTTGACGCAGAGGAACATCGTATTGTGGGTGAACACGTGCTTGCCGTACCTACGAACTGGCCTCTTAAAGGTGCCTCCAGATCTGGCGTAGCTGGGGAGAGCATCATCAAGAACTTTCTTGATATTTTTGTAGTCTATCTTCGACTCACAGTCCGGGTCGAAATACGTGGCCATGGAATATTTCGGGCTTAAGAGGATGAATGTGCAATGTGTGTCACTGCACAAAACACGGAATGTTAGAAAAAAAAAGAACGATCGAAATATAAGAAATCATATGTTACGGGGCGGTGAGGGAATGACTTACTCGGGAAAGTAAGGCACGAGGAAGTTATCCTTATCTGGGTTTGCCAGAATGACGCCTTCGAGGTGTGAACTCGCGACTTGCCGGTCCCCAGCGCTGCCCAAGATCTTGGCACGCATGTAGAAGGGGTCGACTATCCCCATGTCCGGGGTCTTGTCTCTAATGACCCGCATCTCCATACTCAGCGAAAAGAGCCGAACGAAGATGTAGTGCAGTGGATGAAGGTTAAACATAGCGAAGATGTCATCAAACCGCAGGACGATCGTACCCCGATGGCGTTATCCACAAAGCCCTTGCCCTCTGGCACCTTGGCCACGAAAACCGGGTATGCCACATCATTCTGGGAGAGACGCCGCTTCTCCAAAGAAACAATAGTGTCATGCAGACTCCGCATAGCACTGGTTGCAGCATTGAGCAGATTTGTCGGTAGCATCGCCCTACCCGCCACATGCACCCTCCTCGAGATATCCTTAGGTGAAGGTGGCCCGTCGTGAGCACGGATCGTACTCGGTGCTGGCTGGCTCACACCGGCGCCCTTGTTATTCTTTCGTTTCCGTCCATTCTTCTTCATCTGCTGTAATGGGATCGAGTTCTACTCACAGACCGCCTTCTTGAGTGTGTTGGGGCTGATAATATTTCGCACATCGGCTATCTGAGGCTCGATCAAGGCGGCAGCTGGAGGCGTCTCCTGAGAACTGAACGCCAGACGACGCTTGTTGCAATTGGGTTTCTCCGCAGTACCAACTAGATCATGGTTGTCTTTTTCAGGGTTGGGTTCTTGAGAAGGAGGCCCGCAGAATTCGTTACCGTACCCATGTTCGGCAAAGTACTTATCGATGTTGGTAAATGTACCATCGTCGTCCGGATCCTGTGCCATATGCATGCCCGGATCCTGTGCCATAGGGATGTCCGGCATGTCCGGTAGCGTTGCGGTGGTCTTGCCATGACTCTGCGCCGGCACGACAGGCGGTCTTGTCTGTGGGGTGGTGTCCCCCGCCCCCAAACGAATCTGGCTTTTCGGCCAATGCAGGGGCCAGCTTACGCAAGCGCTGAGGGTCATCACATCATCTTCGTCGGCCCCAGCGGGTCGAATCGGAGGTAACAACTCGTCACAGCCTAGCAGCACCCGAACCAGTTCAACCCTATACACGGTGGGTGGCATCGGATTACCGTGGAACACGGGATTGCCCGGTTGAACGATTCTGCCCTTGGCAACATCGATCAACTCGCCGCCCACGAAGTGCAGGAGAGTTCATGGAACGTCAGTGGCGCCCTGCGAAAACATGTAGGGCGTCAGGGATGCCCAGTCAAAGGCAAGGAGATGAAGTCATCGGCCGAGAGGCTTAGTTACCGTGATGGCGTTGAGCCCGGGTAATGTCGAGGCACCACCAACGGCGGGTGTGCAACTGACGAAGGGGCCGCTTGCTGGCGAGGTGCCGTCCGGCGTACACCCGGGTGCATTAAGCTCCAATGCCTATGCCGGCGCCGGAGACACGAATACCTCCTCCGCCGGAGACACCAATGGCGCTGCCTACGCGTTGTGCGAGTTGCTGGCCGTGAAGCTGGGAACCGGGGGCGGCCCCTGTTGGCCGCCCGCAATCCACGTCGTCAGCCCCTGAATCAAGGTAGGCACCATGGCGGTGAGCGTCATGCCCAGTTGTTGTTGCACTTGCTCTTGGACTATCTTCAGAATCCGCGCCACTTGTGCCTTGAGTTCTTGAACCTCGCGCGACTGGCTTTCTGAGCTGGTCTTTTTCTCCTTTTGCCCACCAGCGGTATAGTATGATGACCATTTTGTGGACAAGCCTTTGTCGGCCACACGACCAGCTGACGATGGCTTACAAAGCTTATCCTTGTTTTTAATTATGTTCAACGCCCTATTTAGAGTGATGTCCCATGGGGAGCTCTGAGACAACCCCGCGCTACTACTTTCAGTCTCCTGCGGAAGGAATGTGAATCATTTAGAAATTTGGCTTCATTAATTAGAATGCAACCATATGGAGCTAATTACGCGGGGGTGTATTCCTTACCAGAACAACATCAAGTGCCTTGGTCTTCGGATCCGTGGTAAGCTCCTTTGTTACCGGGTCCTCATTGTACCGGTCCCTGACAAAGTTCCTGGTCTGCTTGTCACGGTATTTCTCGAAGCGGGGCGGTAGGCCTTGCTCGGCACGCTCCGCGTCCTCCTTGTCCCATATAGGCTCCGCCAGTCTGTAACCGCCGGGACCGAGTTGGTGGAACCCTAAGTTCAACTCCCGCATTTCTTTCCCCCACTGACTTGATTCCACGGTTGCGCTGCTCTCGCACTTGATCTTGAACTCCTTGTAGTCATCTTCGCTGATCGAAGGATATTTCGCCTTGATCTTCTCATAACTATCACCTTTGTCAATCATTTTCTTCACCGCGCTTCTCCAAGTAGACAGGTAAGTGCTCATCCTCGTGAGGGCGGCACTGTTCACTTTATTCCCTGAGAGGTGTGTGTTTGCAAAGTCAGCGGCGAACTTGTATCGTTCGTGTAGCTTCGCGGAGAGGAGGCTGCGCAAATTCCCTCGGTCCTTATGCCTTAGGTTCTCAGTGTTGATTGAGATGGTGCTCCGGAGAATGCACCCGAGCTGAACCGAGTACCCCTTGACTAATTCTTTGGGCGCCGTTGGATGCCCGTCGGAGTTCACTTCAGTAAATTCCTCCTTGACGATGCCGAGCACGTTCGGGCGCCGGTCCTTCCATTGCCTCTTCGGTTGGCTACCATCTGTGCGTACGCTGCCATCATCAGTGGTGGCATCCTCTCCGGCACCATCAGTGGTGTCATCCCCAACGCCACTAGGGGTTGTGTAGTCGAGGATCGGTGTCTTCATGGCGTCCTCATAGCGGTGAGGTTCTTCCTCCATCTCTGGGACAGCTCCGAATTGCTTGCTCGAACCGCCCGGCCTCATCGTTGTGGGCCATGTTTTGCTCTAAATAGGAAAAAAGTTTGGTCAAAAAGTTGGTTATTGTCAAGGAACAAGATCATGGTCTCATCATTTAGGGTTTGTCGACACCGAGGCATCCTAAAAGCTAAGCTTTTATCATTTAGGGTTTGTCGATGCCGAGGCACCCTAAAATCCTAAGCTTTCATCATTTAGGTTTTTATCGACACTGAGGCACCCTAAAAGCCAAGGTTTTATAATTTAGGGTTTGTCGACGCTGAGGCACCCAAAATGCTAAGTTAAGTTTTCATCATTTAGGGTTTATCGATGCCGAGGCACCCTAGGTTGACTAATATATATGGGTATCTTCTAATAATATACCCTATCAAGAAAAGGGAAGGAGAATTCTAAGTTGGGCCTAATCACTTGGCTCTATTGCCACCTATGGTTTAATGCAGCAAGAATAAAGGGGTAGTTGATCCTACTTAATTAAGTACTAAGATACCCCGGCCCATGCATTAGTCGCAAGTACCCCATATGTCCTATTTTTAGCAAAGTCATGCTAAAGACGGAAAATTTCAGCATGACCTTTGCTGAAAATAGGACATATGGAGTACCCGAATTTGCCGGAACGGAAGTTAATCGACATTTCGGCAAACTCAAGGGCCTCTCGGGATACAGCAGCAGCATCACAAGTTGACACAATTCCCAAGTTGTATAGCAGCAGCATCACAAGTAGTACCAATGAACATATAGTCCAGCACATTATGAATTTCGATAGCGGCACAAGTTAACTCATTACGAACATATAGTACCAATGAACATATAGTCCGAACATATAGTCGGTGAGCGACATCTATTTACCCACTTGATTTACCGGTCTTGAAGTACAACATATCTTCGGATATTTCATAATCGACATTCACCATTTTAGTATTAATACCCATGTGGTGTACATCATCCTAATGTGTGAGTGTGCTATGGCCGTTGGAAGTCATTTCCGGTCTTCTTGGACTTTTTGCCTTTGCGACGACTTTCCGTGTCCTGCTTCGCCTCATCATCATCATCATTAGCATGAAGCTCCTCCCTGATGCCCATTGATTCCAAGTCTGCTCTTGCTTTCGGACCATCTTTGGTCCTCTCTGACATGTTGAGCAGGGTACCAAGCAGACTCTCGCACACATTCTTCGTGATATGCATGACATCAAGGCTGTGAGGCACACGGTGGATCTTCCAGTACGGTAAGTCCTAGAAAACAGACCTCATTTTCCCTACCTTCAGCAGCGGCTCTGGCGCCTTTCGCTTCTTTCCCGGCTCTGGCGCCTTTTGCTTCTTTCCCGGTAGTGGGCAATCTTTCCAATTTTTCAACAACTCGTCTATTTCCTCGCCGCTCCTCGTACACGGGCGTCTTCGGGGTTCGGTTTCACCATCGAACGGATCCTTGCGTTTCCTCCATGAGTCATCGTCGCGAAGCCACCTTTGATGTCCCATGAACACGGTTTTCGAAGACCCAGGAGCTCTATCTAGCTGGCGATACGTCGTGTCATCCATGCACCTGATGCATCCACAAAATCCATGGACCACCTGCCCCGCGACATATCCGTAACCGAGATAGTCGTGCACCGTCGTGAGCAATGCGGCTCTCATAGGGAAATATTCTTTCTCTGCGGCATCCCACGTATTGGCTGGCGTTTTCCACAGCGTGTCTAGGTCCTCTTTCAGCAGCACTAGATACAGATTGATGTCGTTCCCTGGTTGTTTCGGCCCTTCAATTAGCATACTCATGTGAATGTACTTCCTCTTCATGCACAACCAGGGCGGAAGGTTGTACATCCACACAAACACAGGCCAGGTGCTATGTGTGCTTCTCTGGCTGCCAAACGGATTGACTCCATTGGTGCTCGCGCCCAGCACGATGTTCCTTGGATCCTTCCCAAATTCTGGGTGTTCAAAGTTCAACGCTTGCCACTGGCTCCCATCCTTAGGGTGACTCAGCATCTTGTCTTTTTTATTTATCTCCGGATCATTTGCGTCATCTTCTCGCTTCTTCTCCTCCCTATCCACGTGCCAACGCAGGAGCTTTGCTACCTTAGGGTCTGCGAAATACCGCTGCAGATGAGGAGTGACCGAAAAGTACCACACCACTTTTTGAGGAGCTTTCTTCCTCTTCTTGTATCGAGTGACGCCGCACACCGGACATATGGTAGACTCCGCGTGCTCGTCCCAATAAATGATGCAATTGTTCATGCACACATGGTATTTCACGTGCGGTAAATCTAGAGGACACACGATTTTCTTCGCCTCCTCGAAACTGGTTGGGCACTTGTTCCCCTCGGGAAGACGTTCGTGCCAGAATGACATGTTCTCGTCGAAGCATGCATCGGTCATTTTGTGTTTTACCTTCATCTCGAGCCATGGCGTTACTTTCGGCGGGTATCCTCGGGCCTGCATCCTTCATACAATGGAGTAACGCGTCTATCTCCAGTTGATCCAACTTGGCTTTCTCTCGGCGGCAGCTCTTGCGTTATCCGTGCGCTTGAGAAGCAGCTCTTGAATATGCGGTCCTGCACCCAGCCCATCGATGGTCCATCATCGTGCGCTCCGGCATCTTCATCTTCATGATCATGCCCTTCGTCTGCTCCGGCATCTTCCTCATCATCATGTCCGGCATATTCTACATGATGACTGTGTACTGCATCTACTTCGTGATCATGTCTTGGAGATTCTTCGTCTTCTCGCCCGGCCTCGCCGCGGTTGTCTTGCTGCCCTTCCTCATTTCTTGCCCGACCCCCATGGACAACTTCATAATCATCTTCATCACCTTTCCACCGATAGCCATCCATGAAACCACGCAAGATTAGGTGGTCCCGCACCTGTACGGAATCCGAGTCCACAAGGCTCCTCAGCTTGCATCTTCGACATGGACATCTTATCTCCGTCTCGTTCTTTTGAAGCATTTCGGCCTTCGCGGAGCTCAAAAACCTATTCACGTGCCTTCGGTCATCGTGCCGACCATGGTCGCCTGCAGGGTAGAGCAAAACGATATTTTAGAACCAAGAAAATTTTTGGCATGACTTTGCCTAAAAATAGGACCAAAAAGAATGCATAGTGCCAAAATTCTCGCTGAAACGGAAATGAATCAACATTCCGGCAAAATATTTGCAACTATCACATTTCAAATACCGGTACCTGCAAAAACAAAAATATATGCAATTCCACAAACATATGCAACACCACAAACATACATAGATCTAGGTAGGCCATAAAAAGTGCATGTGCACGTTGTTGGAGGGAGAAAAAAAGTAGATCTACAACATAAAGATAGCTTCCCCCTTACTAACCTATAAAAAAAAGGTAATTTAACCACTTAATTTGGATGAATGTATGGTGCAAATGAGGTGAGGAGGAGGAGGCAGCCGAGACAAGCTTGGAGGAGGAGGTGGAGAGAATGAAGTGGGGAAAGTGAGTGTGTAGGTGTGGCTGTCCAAAATATCTAGCTGGTCCCAGGTTACTAATGGCGCACCACATACAAATGCGCCATTAGTAACCCTGGTTACTAATGGCGCACCACCAGCTGGTGCGCCATTACTAGTTTTCCAAAAAATAGTAGTGGCGCACTCTGTGGCTGGTGCGCCATTACTAGTTAAAACTAGTAATGGCGCACTATGACCTGGTGCGCCATTAGTATTTTTGGAAAAAAATAAATAAAAAAGTATAGTAGGGGCGCACTCTTTGGCAGGTGCGCCATTACTAGTTAAAACTAGTAATGGCGCACTGTGCCCTTGTGCGGCATTAGTATTTTTGGAAAAAAAATTGTTACTAGTGGCGCACGATGGGTCTGGTGCGCCATTAGTGTCTATCACACTAATTGTGCACCAATACATGGTGCGCCACTGCTATATAGTAGTGGCGCACCACATGTCTGGTGCGCCATTAGTGGCCATATCATCTATAGCCCGTTTCCTAGTAGTGTCACATAAGCCATGATAGCAATGATCTCCTATTTTAACAGAAATAACAGGCATGCCTACAATAGGTCTATGTTTATTTTTAGTATCAGGTCTAGCAATTCTAGCATCTTCATAACAGAAGTAAATAACATGCCCATCAATATTATCGGCCAAGAGATCTTTAACCATAGCAATACTAGGTTCAACTTTAATTTGCTCAGGGGGTGTAGGTGTTCTAGTGTTACTCTTACGAACCGCAGTTGAAGCTTTAGCATGATCCTTTATTCTAACAGGGAAAGGTGGTTTCTCAATATAAGCAGTAGGGACAACATGATCAACATTATAAGTCATAGTCTTTTCTTCAACTTTAATAGGTGCAACTACTTTTACTTCGATGGGAGGATTATATTTAAACCACTTCTCCTTAGGGAGATCAACATGAGTAGCAAATGATTCACAGAAAGAAGCTACTATCTTAGAGTCAAGTCCATATTTAGTGCTAAATTCACGGAAAACATCGGTATCCATAAAAGATTTAACACAATCAAATTTAGGTGTTATACCTGACTCCTTACCTTCGTCGAGATCCCAATCTTCAGAGTTGTGTTTAATTCTTTCCAATAAATCCCATTTGAATTCAATAGTCTTCATCATAAAAGAACCAGTACAAGAAGTATCAAGCATGGAGCGATTATTGAGAGAAAGCCGAGCATAATATTTTGAATAATAATCTCTCTTGAGAGCTCATGATTGGGGCATGAATATAACATTGACTTAAGCCTCCCCCAAGCTTGAGCGATGCTTTCTCCTTCGCGAGGCCAAAAATTATATATATAATTACGATCACGATGAACAAGATGCATAGGATAAAACTTCTGATGAAATTCCAATTTCAATCGGTTGTAGTTCCATGATCACTTATCATCACATAGCCTACAACCATGTCAATGCCTTTCCCTTCAAAAATAAAGGGAAGACCTTCTTCTTGATAACATCCTTGGGCATACCTGCAAGCTTAAATAATCCACAAACTTCATCCACATAGATTAGGTGCAAATCGGGGTGTAATGTTCCATCACCTGTGAAAGGATTAGCTAGCAATTTCTCTATCATACCCGAAGGAATTTCAAAGTAAACATTTTCAGTAGGTTCAGTAGGTTAAGGAGCAACTCTTTGCTCTACTGTCGGGGTGAAGATACCCCGAACAAGCCCCTCGAAGGATTATGTTCCATAGTAACAAGTGACAGTAAATTTCAGCCCACTATATAAATTTTTCCTTACCAAATTCCACCTACCAAAGGCGCTTCACTCCCCGGCAATGGCGCCAGAAAAGAGTCTTGATGACCCACAAGTGTAGGGGATCTATCGTAGTCCCTTCGATAAGTAAGAGTGTCAAACTCAACGAGGAGCAGAAAGAAATGACAAGCGGTTTTCAGTAAGGTATTCTCTGCAAGCACTGAAATTATTGGTAACAAATAGTTTTGTGATAAGGTAATTTGTAATGGGTAACGAGTAATGAAAGTAAATAAGGTGAAGAAAGATGGCCCAATCCTTTTTGCAGCAAAGGACAATCCTGGACAAACTCTTATATGAAGGGAAACGCTCACGAGGACACATGGGAGTTATCGTCAAGCTAGTTTTCATCACATTCATATGATTCGCGTTCGTTACTTTGATAATTTGGTATGTGGGTGGACCGGTGCTTGGGTACTGCCCTTTCTTGGACAAGCATACCACTTATGATTAACCCCTATTGCAAGCATTCACAACTACAAAAGAAGTATTACGGTGAACCTAACCATAGCATGAAACATATGCATCCAAATCATCCCGTTACGAACCAACGCATAAACTAGGGTTTAAGCTTCTGTCACTCTAGCAACCCATCATCTACTTATTACTTCCCAATGTCTTCCTATAGGCCCAAATAATGGTGAAGTGTCATGTAGTCTACGTTCACATAACACCACTAGAGGAGGGATAACATACATCTCACCGAAATATTGAACGAATACCAAATTCACATGACTACTTATAGCAAGACTTCTCCGATGTCCTCAGGAACAAACATAACTACTCAGAAATCATATTCATGTTCATAATCAGAGGGGTATTAATATGCATAAAGGATCTGAACATATGATCTTCCACCAAATAAACCAACTAGCATCAACTACAAGGAGTAATCAACACTCCTAGCAACCCACAGGTACCAATCTGAGGTTTTGGGACAAAGATTTGATACAAGATATGAACTAGGGTTTTAGGGGACATGGTGCTAGTGAAGATGTTGATGGAGATTAACCCCCTCCCGCTGAGAGGATAGTTGGTGATGACGGTGGCGATGATTTTCCCTCCCGGAGGGATGATTCCCCAGCAGAACAGCTCTGTGGGAGCCCTAGATTGGTTCCCGCCTTGTGGCGGCGGTGTTTCGTCCCGAAAGCGTGCTTATGATTTTTTCCAGGGTAAAAGACTTCATATAGCAGAAGATGGGCACCGGAGGCCTGCCAGGGGGCCCACGAGGCAGGGGCATGCCTCCACCCTCGTGGCGAGGGTGTGGGCCCCCTCTGGTTGATTCTTTCTCCATTATTTTTTATGTATTCCAATACTTGCCTCCGTGAAGTTTCAAGACTTTTGGAGTTATGCAGAATAGGTCTCTAATATTTGCTCCTTTTCCAGCCCAGAATTCCAGCTGCCGACATTATCCCTCTTCATGTAAACCTTGTAAAATAAGAGAGAAAATGCATAAGTATTGTGACATAACGTGTAATAACAGCCCATAATGCAATAAATATCGATATAAAAGCATGATGCAAAATGGACGTATCAAGCTCCATAGTCTATTAAGCAAGGCTTATCTCCGACCGCCAAATATACTCTGTAAAAGAAAGGGCTTACCAGCCGCTATCTGTTTGGCCTGCATGATCTCCTCGCGAGCCGCCCGGGACTCGGTCCGCGCCTCCTTGGCCTTCTGAAGAGCCTTGGTGAGATTGACCGCTTGGGCTTTATTTTTCTCCTCCAAGGCCTCACACTTGCTGGCGGATCCTTGAGCTCCTGCTCCACTTCGGTCACCCGCTCCTCATACTTGCGGTAGGTGACCTGCTCGGCCTTTAAATCCGCAAATGCTTTGTCAGCGGCCGCTTGGCTCACCCGTGCCTGCTCCTTGGCTTGGGCGAGGGCGCTCTTCAGGGTCTCGACCTCGGCCACACTACCTGCAAATATGATCAGGGCAACACAGGAGATTAGACTCCGCATTGGCATATTACTTCAGGTGTGTACACAATTTTTCAAACATACCTTGCACCTCATCAAACCGCTTGTTGATGCGGACGAGATCCACATCGGCCAGCTCCAGCTTCCGCTTGAGTTTGGATACTTCGGCGGCCTGGGCGGTCGCCGCTAATAGTGAAGCCTGTTTATGAAAATAGACAAGGATGTTATCTCCTATGGATATTACTTGATCCTCTGTTCGGCCATTTTTTTCAAAAGCCGAACAGAGTCTCAAGGGCTACCATCTATATACAGGCATATTTTTTGCATAAGCAGCTAAAAATATTACATCGCATACCTCAAAGCCTGTTAATAGGCCGGTGAAGGCTTCGTTCAGACAACTTTTGGTGGACTGAACCTTCTCAACCACCGTACCCATCAGGGTACGGTTGTCGGTATCAAAACCGGCAGATCTCGGGTAGGGGGTCCTAAATTGTGCGTCTCAAGATCGAAGGTAATAGGAGGCAGGGGACACGATGTTTACCCAGGTTCAGGCCCTCCTAATGGAGGTAATACCCTACTTCCTGCTTGATTGACTTTGATGAATATAGGGGTTACAAGAGTTGATCTACCCCGAGATCGTAATGGCTAAGCCCTAGATGTCTAGCCTGTATGGTTAAGATTGCCTCCACGGACTAAACCCTCCGGTTTATATAGACATCGGAGGGGCTCGGGTTGTATAGAGTCGGTCTACAGTGATAGGAATCTTCATATCCGCATGCCAAGCTTGCCTTCCACGCCAAGGAGAGTCCCACTAGTAGAAAAACACCTATTAGTCCCAGTTCGTAAGGGCCTTTAGTCCCGGTTCATGAACCGGGACTAATGGGTCGTTACAAATACCTCCACCCATTAGTCTCGGTTCAAACACGAACCGGGACAGATGTGCCTCCACGTGGCCGGTCCGCCGAGCCCAGTCAGGGGGGCCTTTGGTCCCGGTTGGTGGCACCAACCGGGACCAAAAGTCCATGTTTTTTTAGAAAAGTGGCTGCTTTAGGAGTTTTGGGGGTTATTTTAGGTTGTTATTAGCTAGCTAATAGAGAGAAGTGTCCTCTCTTATATCTTAGTCCTTGGTTTATCAACGCTGCTGCTATGTTCATTTCACCGCTGATATAACATGCTCATGCATGCTCGCATCATACATCATATATATATATATATATATATATATATATATATATATATATATATATATATATATATATATATATAATAACAAGTCCTACCAATCATGCATCATCATACAACTTCTACTCGTTATTAATAATAAGTCATCGATCATCATCCTCATAGTCATCGAACCCAACCGTACATAATTGTTCTTAGCACATGATCATCGATGATCGGTAGGACCTAAACACCCTTAAGGTAAAATAGCATAAAACAATATAGACCCTGACTCTCCATTATGAAGAATGGAGATCATCCTATCTCAATTCTTGCGCTTCGCTTCCTTTTGCTTCAAGAAGCTCCTTACGACTGTCCATACATTTTTCCATTCTTTGATTGTCATGTCTCCACTTCTTTTAGAAATCCGGTATGGACAGTTGAGATTAAATAGGATGACCTGGATATATGTTCAAAACATGAAGGCTGCCATTCTCATACATCAAATGAGGCACACAATCCTCCGGGATTCTCTGTTGAAAAACATAGTAATAACCGTAGTTAGCAATGATGTACTAGTTTTAGAAGTATGCAAAAAGATGCACGGATGTCGTAATAGTAAAAAATCTTACAGGGTATCTCCATGGTAGTTATCGTAGTTCAACACGTGCACTAGTGGCACGTATTGACCATAATGTTGAGGAGTTCGATTGTAGACATTGTAATTCTCAAGATCAGTACAAAATGCGATCGGATGATTTTTCTCCTTATAAGTTAATTGAGACCATCGGTGTAGTGGGTTTTGTCTACCATCTTCCGCACATTCTTTGAACAATCAAAATAAGCTGTCAATGGAAATAAGCTGTCAACTATTTTGAAATAAACAATATAAATTACTTAATAACTATGTTAAGCTCACATGGGGGAAGAATTGGAGGTGTATCCACAAGGACCCAAATCGAAGGTCTCTCTTGCTCGATTGTAGGATCACCAACATCCATGGTGACAAGCATACCCTCATCAAGACCATACATCTTGCAAAGTGCTTCCCAATTTTTGCAACCAAAATGGGCTACACTCTGAGCATTGTACAACTTTACTTGAAAATCCACACCATGATTGGTACTTAGGATAATTTTTTTGGTTTCGAAACTTTCATGGTCTTCAAAACCCATCCTCTCCAAGACATAGCGTCTTGCAAAGCATGGGATAAGCTAGTCGAATTGGAAAAGATGAAAAATATTGTCATGATTAAAATAGTTGAAGTCATGATTAATTAAGAAAAAAAACTATTGTAAATGCGTTGCGCATCAGTATGAACATCGAAGCTCTCGTCGAGCTTAATCTTTGAAGCGCCTATCTTCGTCCAGCTCAATGAACTGTCGCGAGATACCTTGGTCGTCGTGGCACCGATCGCACTCCCAGGCGGTTTTAATCGTCCGAGTATGACATTTCCGCCTATGTTCATAATTCAAATGAAGGAGAACTTATCCAATATGAGCATTCAATAAGCAAAACCAAATCATAAAATAAAGTAGTATTTAAATTAGCATGCATTCAATAATTATTAGCAAAAGTACATCATCTCTTGGTGTTCGTACATCGTCGAATATTATCACTAATACAACTAGAACCGTGGCGCCCGACGGTATCGACTGGCGGTGGACACTCAAAGATAAGGAACCATCACGGGATCATAGCTCGGTGAGATCCGAAGAACCTGCCGGTATTGTCGAACCTGCCCTCCAATGCAACCATGTAGCGACGGACGTGCTCGTCCTCCTCGGCCGACACGGTGGCGTACCACCTCCGCGGTGTCCGGAAGCCTCGGCACCAAATCATCGCCCACGCGACCACCACCAAACAAGGATTGGGTCAACAACGGGCTGCCTCCTCACCAACCCTCGTCCCCGGAAGGTAGCACCTCCCAATACCAGCCGGGCGGAGCCTAGTCCCGAACATGGCCCTAATCAAGCAAGCCTCCACCGCCCGAGTCGGCGGCACGAGGATGCGGGATAGGCATCGCCGACGTCGATGCGGGAACTACTTCTATATATAGTTAAATAAAGTAGTTTTATTAATTAAATCAACTATCTAGTTCAACTACTATACTAAGCATTTACTATAAATAAATAAAGTAGTACTTACTATAAATAAATAAAGTAGCACTTACTATAAATAAATAAAGTAGCACTTACAACAAACTACTTCTATATATAGTTAAATACTGTAGTTTTATTAATTAAATCAACTAACTCATATTTTTCTTACTAATTATATTACCAAAAAATCTAAATAAAATAGTAATTATATTTTTCTAACTAGCTAGTTCAATTATAGTACTTACTAACACAATCTAAATATCACCAAACATACTATGAACAAATTAATAGAAAAAAAATCTATTAACAGAAAAAAATCTAACACAATATGAACAAATTAATTACACCAAAAAATCTATTAAGCGAAAAAAAAATCTAACACAATATGAACAAATTAATTACACCAAAAAATCTATTAACAGAAAAAAATCTAACACAATATGAACAAATTAATTACACCAAAAAATCTATTAACAGAAAAAATCTAACACAATATGAACAAATTAATTACAGCAAAAAATCTATTAATAGAAAAAAATCTAACACAATATGAACAATTTAATTACACCAAAAAAATCTATTAAGAGAAAAAAATCTAACACATTAATATGAACAAATTAATTACACCATCTAAATTAACATACTATGAAGTACATATCTAAATTACTACACATCTAAGTTCCTCACGACGAGGTCGATGGCGGCAATGACGGCGGCGGGCGGCGGGCGAGGCGGGCGGCAACGTTAGGCGGCAGGCGGGTGGGCGGGCGGCGGCGACGTCGGGCGGGCGGCGAGGCGTCGGGCGGGTCGGCGATGATGGCGGTGTCGGGAGATCGAGGAGGAGAGATCAAAGTGGGGATGCGGTTCTGAAATTTTCCTTATATAGCAAAGTCTTTGGTCCGGTTCGCGGCTCAACGGGACCAATGCATTTTAGTCGGTTGTTAGCACAAACCGGGACCAAGGCCTCTTTTCAGCAGCCCAAAGGCGGGAAGCGAGGCTTTGGTCGGTTGGTGCCCCAACCGGGACTAAAAAATGAGCATTTGTCGGTTGGAGCCACGGACCGGGACCAATGGCCGTGTCTTGGCACGGTGCGGCTTGAAAGTTTAGTCCCACCTCGCTAGCTGAGAGGCGCGCGATGGTTTATAAGCCCCACCGCCTCCCTCTCGAGCTCCTCTTCACCGCAGCTTACGGGCCTACTTACTACTGCTTTGCTGATGGTCCTCTTGGGCCACCTGCGGTCTGAATCCTGGCCCATGGTGGGTTTCTAGTCGTATCCAGGCCGTGGGGGCCCGAGAGGAGGCACTTTTTTCTTTACTTATTTATTTTATGAAGCTATTTTTTAGTCCCATCTCGCCAGCGAGAGGCACTGCAGCTGTTTATAAGCCCGAGTGCGAGAGACGATGAAGAAGAGGCTCAATGCTCACCTGCACGTTGGTTCGCTTCAAGCCTTGAGGAATAGGGTAGACCGCTGCGGAGCTATGTGCGGTGCAGTTTACACTATTCGAGCGGCTTGAAGCGAATTAACTAGCATTGCCTCTCTTTTTATTTTTAATGACTTATTACCACATAGAAATAAATAGAAAAAATAAATATAGCAGAAAAGAAAAAACTATATAAAAACTACTCGAGAAATAAATAGGCGCGGCGGCGAGAAGGTGGTCGGACTTTATTGCCGATCTTGTGAAGCCCTGATCGACCAGTAAACCCAGCCGTTATACCGTTGGGTAGCGGACTCCTCGGTTGGTGTCCGGATAGTTGGCTGTCATATCGAAATTTTGATAGGCATCTGCGACTCGCTACTCCGGCGGTATATGATATCCATACGAGGGCGGGTTAAACCTTGCCCATAGGTGTGATTGCATCACATGGTGTTGGCTCGAGTGATTTACCACGTGGTATCTAGTCAGCGTGGTTAGTCCCATTAGCATACGATAAATTACCTCATGGTGGGAAGGTGCGAAAAAACTATATAAAAACTACTCAGAAATAAATAGAAGAAAAAATAGTTGTGATTAACTTTACTAAAATCTTTTTATTTTTAATGACTTATTACAACTCAGAAATAAATAGAAAAAATAAATATAGCGAAAAGAAAAAACTATATAAAAACTTCTAGAAATAAATAGAAGAAAAATAGTTGTGATTAACTTTACAAAAATCTTTTTATTTTTAATGACTTATTACAACTCAGAAATAAATAAAAAATAAATATAGCGAGAAAGAAAAATATATAAAAACTACTCGAAATAAATAGAAGAAAAAATAGTTGTGATTAACTTGACTAAAATCTTTTTATTTTTAATGACTTATTACAACTCAGAAATAAATAGGAAAAAAATATAGCGAGAAAAGAAAAAACTATATAAAAACTACTCGAAAAAATCGAGAAGAAAAAATAGTTGTGATTAACTTTACTAAAAAATGAGCATATTTTTAATGACTTATTACAATTCAGAAATAAATAGCGAAAAAAATAGTTGTGATTAACTTTACTAAAATGATCATAGATGCTTATTTTTAATGACTTATTACAACTTAGAAATAAAAGAAAAAAATAAATATAGCAGAAAAGAAAAAAAACTATATAAAAACTACTCAGAAATGAGCATAGATGCGCTTATAGAAAATTCAACCTAAATTCATAATAAATTTCTACTAACTTCAGAGAAATTCAGTATGAATTTAGGTTAAATCTCATATAAGGGCATCTATTTTCATTGAGAGGAGCTCAACATGGCAGGGAGGGAGGGGCTTATAAAGCCGTGCGATTCCCTTGGTTGGCGAGGTGGGACTAAACTCGGCACGAGGACCAACCCTTTAGTCCCGGTTGGTGGCATGAACCGTGACTAATGGGCAGCCTTTGGTCCCGGTTCAAGCCACCAACCGGACCAATGGTGGTGGGCGAGGCGAGGCCATTGGTCCCGGTTCGTCCCACCAACCGGGACCAATAGGTCCAGACGAACCGGGACCAATGGCCCACGTGGCCTGGCCGGCCCCCGGGGCTCACGAACCAGGTCCAATGCCCCCATTGGTCCCGGTTCCTGATTGAACCGGGACTAATGGGCTGGACCGGCCTGGACCGTTGGCCCCTTTTCTACTAGTGTCCCATCTGGACACGGGGGAAAGCCTTCCGTTTTGTATCTTCACGGCCCACCAGTCCGGCCCACGTCACATAGCCCGGACGCTCGAGGACCCCGTAATCCTGGACTCCCTCAGTAGCCCCTAAAACAGTCTTCAATGACGATGTGTCCGGCGCGCAGATTGTCTTTCGGCATTGCAAGGCGGGTTCCTCCTCTGAATACTTCAAAGTAGTTGATCGTCAGTACTATATTAGGCTTTGTACAGTAGTCACACCTCTGAATCACAACGGAAAAAAATATAGATAAGCTTTGTCCTCTGGAGATTTTAATGGTGAGACATTACGTCCGGTCACTTTATTATTTTGAACCGTTTTTCGGCCTCCCGTTTCGCGTTTCGAGACGCAACCACTGACGACACGTCCTGTCAAAGCAGAGATCGTGCCGCCCTATTACGGGATTCTCATCAATGCGGGTTCGGGAAACCCAACCATGCCGTTTCGCACGACCCCTTGGAAACAGGCGAGTTTTAAGGCTTGAGAGGGGGGGGGGGGCGCTCCATATTCGCAGTCCATATAAGTGGATAGAATCCAACTCTTCCGCCCCACGCCTCATTCTTTTTCTGCCTCTCCATCCTCAAGCTTCAGCGCCCGAGTTCCAAGCCTTCCTCCCTTTCACAACTCCTCTGACCATGGCCGGCTCCCAGGGCAAGTGGATGGCCTCCTCCGTTATGGAGGAGAACATTAAGGAGCTGCGGGAAGTGTGGTATCTAACCGCGGAGATCAAGCATCGGCTTCCCGGTCTGGAGCAGGTTATCCCCACTCCGGAGCCCGGCGAGAGGGTGGTGTTCATCCCCCACTTCCTCCGCGGACTCGGATTTACCCTTCACCCCTTTTTAAGGGGTCTCATGTTCTACTACGGGCTGGATTTTCACGATCTGTCCCCAAATTCGTTCCTCCACATTTCGGCGTTTATCGTCATGTGCGAGGCCTTCCTGCGCGTCCCACCACACTTCACCCTATGGCTCAAGATTTTCAATGTGAAGCCGAAGGTGGTCGATGGGCAACACGCGGACTGTGGTGGAGCCATGGTGAGCAAGCTCCCCAAAGTCAATTGGCCAAAGGGAGTATTTGTGGACACCATCAAGATATGGCAACAAGAATGGTTCTATATCACGGAACCCCGTGACTCCAAGTGGGCGACCGCCCTGGCCTTCAGATTCGGACCCCCGCTAAGGCTCACATCCTGGACCGACAAAGGCCCGGACTGGGGGTCGGTCCCTGAGGTGCTTCGTTTGCATAAATGCATCAAGAACATGATAGAGAAGAACATTACCCTCGCTGATGTAATCCAAGTGATGCTAATCCACCGGATACTTCCCTGTCAGCGGCGGCCCCTCAAAATGTGGGAGTTTAATCCGGAAGGTCCACGGACCATACAACGGTTCTACAGCACAATGCACAAGGGGATCTAGAAGCTGCTTTTTAAGAAGCAGAAATCATGGCCAAAGTCCTCAGTCGACACCGGCATCGATTGCAACCATCCGGCCTCCGAGGTAAATTCCTAAACCTCCAAACACCATTTGACTTTGTCAACCCAACATAGATGTATTGAGCAGTCCCTCCACAAACATGTCTGGACTAAGAAGGCGGAGCAAATCCGTTGTCCTGGCTCCACTTCCCGAAGACCTGGCCAGTCCTCTTCTAATGAGGATGCTGGTCCCGGCGCCATACCAGGCGCCGGCCAAGAGGGACAAAAAGAAGAAGAGAAAGAAAGAAGAGGGCACTTCGTACACAGTGTCCGGAGAGGTTGATGCCCAGTCCTCTCACGAGGACGACAACGATGAGGAGGAGCTGGAAAAGGAAGATCCTCCCTGCAAGGGCAAGAAGAGGGTGGCCTCTGAAGACATAGAAGCCGAAGCGTCCAAGAGGGACAAAATTACCCTCACTGATGACTTGGAGTCAGACGCCGAGGTCACCCCGAAGCATTGTCGCCGGACTAAGCCCCAGGCTGACTCGTAAGTAGTCCGGGATTTATCACACTCATACATTCTTTTATCCAATGTGATAATAACTCTAAGTTCTATCTCTTAGTCCGGCATGCAGTCTCCCCCAGCTATCCTCATCCTCGGGGGTTCTGCCGCCAGAGATGATGGAGAGCGAGTTGCCCCCACTAGCTTCACCGCCGCGTAGAGCGGATGACATCGAGGTGTCATCCTGTAGGCCCTTCCCGGGCCTCGAAGAGATACGAAGGGGCAATGTAACGGCGCCGGAGGGCAATACCTCGGCTGCTGAAGGCCTGGGGTTACAGCCATTCCGAAGACCGGGGATGGGGACGCCTTTCAGTCTGTCCCCCAGCCGAATACCACTCTGTAGACCCATAAGTCTCCGGAGTCTGACGAGCGACCACCTGCAGGAGAAAAGAGAACAGCGACTTCCTCTAAACCGGAGGCGCCGGATACCATGGCAGATGTACTTCAAGGTGCATCCGTCCTGGCCGAGCACCACATCCTGATGGGTGCAGGGTCTGAGAAGATTCAGTCCGCCAAGAGCGGGTGAATGAAGCCTTCTCTAGCCTGCTAGCAGGCTGCGAGATATGCAATGTAATGTTTCATTTTTCTGATCATTTTTGTGAGAAATATGCTTGTATATAGACAGTAGCCCCTGAGACTCTGTTCGCCTTTTTGAAAGAAAAGCGAGCAGAGGATCAATAATCATTTGTCAGGTGGTAACATGCCATTTTATTTTTGTGTAAAACAGGCTTCTCTGTTAGCGGCAACTGCCCAGTCAGTGGAAATTTCTGAACTCAAGCGGAATATGGAGCGAGCCGATGATGATCTAGTCCTTGTGAACACACGGCTCGACCAGGCGCTAGGTATACTATACATCTTACTATATGCCTGTTTTATGTCCATGTGTTTGTGGAAGTTGAAAAGCTGCCATGTGCATGTTTGTACAGATGGTGCCGCCCCAGTGGAGACCCTCAGGGGAGAGCTTGCTCAAGCCAAGGAGCAAGCGTGGGGAAGCAAGGCAGCTACTGATAAGACGGCTGATGACTTAACGGCCAAACAGGCCGCTTGGCGCCGCTTTGAGGAACAGGTGACCGAGATGGAGCAAAAGCTCAAGGATGCTGCCGCCAAGTGTGAGTCCGTGGAATTCGAAAATAAGGCGAAGGGGACCAAACCCGCCAAGGCTCTTCATGACTCTTCGGAGGCGCGGTCCGAATCCCGTGCCGCGCGCGAAGAAATCCGTCAAGCCGGACAAATAGTGGTTGGTAAGCCCTTTCTTTTACAGGCTAAATTTGGGGATCCGAAGTATGCCTTACTTAATCGACTGTGGAGTTCTCTAGATGTTTATGCGGATCTACCGAAGAGTGCCGCGGACGCCGTCCAATTCTTCCAAGCCCAGGAGGGGTATGCGATGGAGAATCTCTTCGGGTCGCAGTTTTTGGGGCAGGAGCGTCGCGTACTGCTAAATGACCAGATGGCTTAATGGGCGGAGCTGCATAAAATGTCCAGTGCGGCCATGAAGGACGTCATAGTCCGGTTGTGGCATGCCGAAGCCATTCTGGACAGTTATTTTGGCCTTGTGCGGCGTCTCGTCGATGTGCTGCCCCGGATTGACGCCGTCAAGAGGTGGTCCTGTATAGAAGGAGCGCGTATGGCTTTCGCCCGTGTCAACATGCACTGGGTGAAGATGAATGCCGAAAAGGTGGCAGTTGAGGGCCCTCCTGAAAGCAAGGCCCACCGCACACCAGAGCGCTATTTTGAAGACGTGCTAAAAGTTGCTCGCCTTATGGAGGGCCAATGCTCCAAGGACGTAGTGTTTGAATAAAAGAATCCAAATTGTCCAGGTATTTGTATTATGAACTAAGTATTTTGTAATATATTCATTCCGTGATGAAAAAAATGTATCCTCCTGTGCGGCCATTTATTATATCCGAGAGTTCCTAGCCGTCGGCTTCAGCACCCATGTAGATACTACTGGGGTGTTGGGAATTGCACATGACTACACTTAATCCAACGTCTTGGTCCCGAAAGGAGGTGTCAGTGTGGCGAACCAGGCAATCAGACTATTCTATTTTATTGCTCTCACTTAGCTATAGGAGTTTGACAATGGGTCTATTAGGTAGCCCCTGGTATGTACACGGCTACCCTGATGCGAATGCATTACATATTTGACTGGGAAATAGTCCTTCGTGTAATACGGAAAAATCGCTAAGGATTGTAATGAATCGCCGAGTAGCTGACCAGCTCTCGCCACATCATGACAGTCAGTTTTTGGCTTTCTCTACTGAGGTGCTTGACTGGACGAACCAGAAACACAATCACATTAGTTCTCCCTTTACTACCCTAGCCGATCAGACAGAACGTAAGGTAGCAAGCACAGGAGCCATGCAACCCAACTATTAAACAAATACATGATTCGGAGCTGATGCATATAATGCCGGACTCGGGACGCCGAATTTTGCTGTGAAGCTATTCAGACTTTTGTTTGACAGCCCATATGTTGCCTTATAAAGCCCTTGAGCTTTTTATGCCAAGGTGCGTGCATGAAACAATTTAACAGGCGGAATAAGGTCTATAAGTAAAGACGGTACCGAATAAGATTTTTGGTTCACTAAAATCTGATTGATACGTCAAAACGTAATCTTACAGAAGGTACCATAATCACCAAGGCCATTTTACATGCCAGGGGTCTAGGGATAAGGGGAAAGCTCTATACATGTTCTTGAGTAATGTTGTGGTCTGCAAAATGCTTTACACCTTCCTGTCACACGTCTGCGCCGCTTTCGCCCAAGTAAGGAAGAATCCTTTAGAGGAATGGTCTTCAGCTATGTATATGGAACCGGGCTCGGAGAGAGTCCTTGTGAGTCCGGAGAACGAGTAGGTTTTGATTCACCTGTGGTAAAAGGAAAAGATGATTAAATAAAGGGGAAGGCCGTGTAATGTCGAACCGTGTTATAGGCCTGTCCATATATTGCCTTCGCCGATGCCCAACGTGTTTTGAGTGCATAATTATGCACGCGCGGTATGAATTTCGCGGAAGTACGCGACGGTCGACAGAGGTGAAGCTGCTAATCTAGCCCTGAAGTTGCCGGACTATCGGCATGCAAAACTAACTGGTCTTGCATGGTGAAGTCCGGTGACTTAATAGCCGATCAGGTGTGCAGCTTGACAGGGCCGCTTTGTACTTCGGCCGCAATGGCCGTGGTATGCTCCTCAGTGCGGAGGGAGCGCTCCATGTTTCCATTTATTATAATGATGCCACGCGCACCGGGCATCTTGAGCTTCAAATAGGCGTAGTGTGGGACCGCATTGAAGCGGGCAAAATCAGTTTGCCCGAGCAGTGCGTGATAGCCGCTGCGAAATGGGATGATGTCGAAGTTCAAGTCTTCGCTTCGGAAGTTGTCCGGCGAGCCGAAGACGACCTCCAGCGTGATTGAGACTGTACAGCGGGCCTCTACGCCAGGTATTACTCCTTTGAAGGAAGTTTTAGTGGGTTTGGTTCTTGATGGATCAACGCCCATTTTGCGGACAGTGTCTTGATAAAGTAGATTGAGACTGTTGCCGCAACCATCCATGAGGACTCGCGTAAGGTGGAATCCATCGATGATTGGATCGAGGACTTGAGCTGCAGAACCTCCATGACGGATACTGGTTGGGTGGTCCTTTCGATCAAAGGTGATCGGACAAGCCTACCATGGGTTGAATTTTCGGGCGACCGGCTCCATGGTGTAGACGTCCCGTCGCGCGTGCTTGCGCTCCCTCTTAGGGATATGTGTGACATATATCATGTTTACTATTTTTACCTCGGGGGGAAATTGCTTATGTCCCCCTATGTTCGGTTGACGAGGTTGTTGGTCATCGTCGTTGCTTGGCGATCCTTTTCCCTTGTGTTTGGCGTTAAGCTTGCCGACCTGCTTAAAGACCCAACAATTTCTGTTGGTATGATTGGCAGGTTTATCGGGGGTGTCGTGAATCTGGCAAGGCCGATCCAATATTCTGTCTAAGCTGGATGGGCCGTCTCTGTTTGCCTTGAATGGCTTCTTCTGTTGACCGGGGTTGGAGCCACTGAATCCGGCATTAACTATCGTGTCTTGCGTTCCTTCATTGTTGTTTTGATGCTTGTTCTTGTTGCGTCGTGGCTTGCCATTGCTGTCCCTGGTTTCAGATGTACCAGGGTCGCTTGTGCTATTGCTTCTGCGAGCAGGCCAGCTGTCTTCTCCCGTGCAAAAACGGGTCATATGTGTGGTGAGGGCTGCCATGGACTTCGGCTTTTCTTGGCTGAGGTGTCGAGCAAGCCACTCATCTCGGACGCTATGTTTGGAAGCCGTGAGGGCTTCTGCGTCCGGACAATCCATGATCTGGATCTTTTTTATTAGGAACCTTATCCAAAGTTGTCAGGCTGATTCCCCGGGATGCTAGATTATGTGGCTAAGGTCATCGGCATCCGGGGGCTGTACATAGGTACCTTGGAAGTTTTCTCTGAATGCATCCTCCAGGTCCTCCCAGCTACCAATAGAATTTTTTGGTAGACTGTTCAGCCAGTGTCATGCTGGTCCCTTAAGTTTGAGGGGAATGTATTTGATGGCGTGTAGATCGTCACCGCGAGCCATGTGGATGTTGAGAAGAAAGTCTTCAATCCATACTGCCGGATCTGTTGTGCCATCGTATGATTCGATGTTCACGGGTTTGAACCCTTCTGGGAACTGGTGCTCCATTACCTCGTCGGTGAAGCATAGGGGGTGTGCGGCGCCCCTATATCCGGTCGTGTCACGACGTAGTTCGGATGAAGTTCGTATGCGGTTTTCGGCCGGGGACTGGTTGTACTTGCCGCGCCGGGATTGGTAACCGTCCTCTCGCGCCGGGGCGTGCCCCCGTGAACCGTAGATTGATCTGTTCTGGCATGTTCTATTTTCCAGGTCCTGTCATAGGTCATATGTGTATCCCCGAGCTGTTGTCTCTCTACTTTTGCGGCACGGTAGTGCGGGCTGGTATTCGGCTTGAGTTGTCGTTCTGTTCCAGCCACGTGGTGGTCGATCGGGTCCATCCTCGGCATTACACGTGCGTGGTATAGGCTCCAACGCCTCATCGTCGAATTGGGGTAGCAGCTTACGCTTCGGGTAACTCTTTGTTGGGCGTTCGAGGTCGTATTCTTCGGTTGCCAGGACATTAGTCCATCTGTCGTTGAGCAGATCTTGGTCAGCTTGAAGCTGCTGCTGCTTCTTTTTTAGGCTTCTTGCCGTGGCTATTAGCCGGCGCTTAAAGCGTTCTTGTTCTAGGGGTTCCTCTGGCATGATAAAACCTTCATCCTCGAGGCTCACGTCGTCTTCGGAGAGTGGCAAATAGTTGCAGTCCTCCGAGTCTTCGTTCCCTTCTTGCTCGTCAGGTTGACCTGCCCGTCCTCCCAATCATCCTGTTCGGATGTTGGTTTGATGGGGTCTTATTGGTCTTCGGCGTTTTCTGGAGTATCATCGTCTCCGGTGGTGGTATTGCTGTCTTTTCCGTGACGCGATTTAAAGCGGCGCCGCTAGCGTCGATGCTTTGATGGTATCTCAGGAGGTTCATCCTCAGCTGGATTCTTCTCACCATCGTAGTCGCCTTCCTTAGGTGTGTCCACCATGTATACGTCGTATGAGGAAGTGGTGGTCCAGCGTCCGGTGAACGGCGGGTTTTGGGCCTGCTCCTCTCTGGCATCGTCGTCCATACCATCGATGTCTTCGGAGGCGTAATTGAGCATGTCGGTAAGATCCTCGACAGTGGCTATGAAGTGGGTGGCGGCTGGGAAGTAAAATTCCCTGTTTTCAGCCCCTAGTCCGGACTGGGCGCAATTCGCACTACTAGGAAAAGGCCTACTAATGGCGCACCGGTTTTGCCTACTAATGGCGCACTACCGGTGCGCCATTAGTAGCACGCCATTAGAATTTTTTACTAATGGCGCACCACTGGTGCGCCATTAGTATCTGATATACTAATGGCGCTTTTGACGATGGCGCCATTAGTATGTAACTCCATCGCCATTAGTATGCCTCCCGGGGCCATATGTAACCATGTGCTTTGTCACACTAATGGTGCACTCTGCCTTGATCGCCATTAGTATCCTTTGGCATACTAATGGCGCACTCTGCCTTGATCGCCATTAGTATGAATATTTGGTTTTTTTGCTTTTACGATTTGTGCACAGGTTACAAAATACATTATTGGACAGAATATAGACAGCAGCGCACAGCAACATCAGATTCATCGAATACAATAGAAGATTAGTCTCCGAATACAATTCATCATATTAGTCTCCGAATTCAAAAGACCGAACAAAGATGAAACATTACAAGTCTCAAGACCGCGAGTATCGAGTTTGTCTTCACATTATAAGTCGATATCGATCATCTAAACTACCATCACATAAAAGAGAGTTGTGGTCATCAGGAATTCCGTTGGATTCCCGTCGTAGTCCACTTGAGTGAATTCCTCCTTGACGGTGCGGAGCGCATTCGGACGCCGGTCCTTCCTTTGCTTCTTCGATTGGCTGCCATCTGTGTGTGCGCCGTCATCATCAGTGGTGGCACCCTCGGCGGCACCATCAGTGGTGTCATCCCCGACGCCACTAGGGGTTGTGTAATCAGGATCGGTGTCTTCCGCGGCGTCCTCATAGCGGTGAGCTTGTTCCTCCATCTCCTGGGACAGCTCCCAGAATTGCTTGCCGCCCGAACCACCGGCCTCATCGTTGTGGGCCATGTTTCGCTCTAAATAGGAAAAAAGTTTGGTCAAAAAGTTGGTTATTGTCAAGGAACAAGATCATGGTCTCATCATTTAAGGTTTGTCGACACCGAGGCACCCTAAAAGCCTAAGCTTTCATCATTTAGGGTTTGTCGACGCCGAGGCACCCTAAATGCCTAAGCGTACATCATTTAGGTTCTCATCGACACCGAGGCATCCGGGGCAGCCAAGTTAAGTTTTCATCATTTAGGGTTTATTGATGCCGAGGCACCCTAGGTTGGGCCTAATCACCTGGCACTAATCACTTGGCTCTATTGCCACCTATGTTGGGTTTATGATCTAGGGTTTATCGATGCTAAGGAGAATTCTAAGTTGGGCCTAATCACTTGGCTCTATTACCACCTATGGTTTAATGCGGCAAGAATGGCGGGGCAGTTGATCCTACTTAACTAAGTACTAAGATGCCCCGGCCCATGCATTAGTCGCAAGTACCCCATATGTCCTATTTTTAGCAAAGTCATGCTAAAATTCACGGAAAATTTCAGCATGATCTTTGCTGAAAATAGGACATATGGAGTACCCGAATTTGCCGGAATGGAAGTTAATCAACATTCCGACAAACTCAAGGGCCTCTCAGGTTACCTGCAAATTCATCACGACACGATGGTCGGGGACATGACCTTTGCAAAATGGTCGGAGACACGATGGTCTTTCTCAATGTGATCAATTGATGGATCAACACGTAAAACATGTCCAATAAGTATGATTTATAGAGTCAACATCAGTATGAATATATATAAAGTTTTTCTTCATCAGCCAGGCCCATGCAAGTAACTGCATCCAGCAACTATTTCTGCTACTATGTAACTAACTACACTCTGTATTTATAGATTCATTTCAGATGAGATCAGATTGAGCTCCAACTGTAGATGCAGGTGAGGGATCCATGAGCCATCATGCCAGCCAGCTAGGAAATAAACTTTACTTTCCAAAGGAAATAAAAATACAATGCATACATACATACTTAAGCAGGTAGATAGATAGATAGATAGATAGATGAGCATGTTCAGTTTACAAGAATGAATATAAACAAGCAAAGAATGCATGCAAGTTTAAAGTAAAACGTTTCAGTTAATGCAAGTACTCCTCTTGCTCTCTACTTTCTCTCTTCTCTTCTTCAGTTAATTAACTGAATTTTAATGATGTTGTTGTTAACTGAATTTTACTAGTTAAACACATTATAACTGAATTTTACCATGTCTCCCCCTCACGGGCGTTTGAGAAACAGGAGGGCCCACGTCTCCCCTCTAGAGTTTTCGAGGGCCCACGCCCCCTCCAAAGGGCAGGGCGTTTGAGTTTTCGAGGCAACTCCCCCCGTCCCTCCTCCGGCAACTCCCCACGGCGCAGAGAGGGGTTTCTTCCCACGTCCGGTAACTCCCTCCTATTCCATTGCCGCTCCATCTTTCTCCCTCTTCCTCCCTCCTCATTCCATTGCGCTCCATCTTCCTCCCTCTACCTCCCTCGCCAAAGCATCAAGCAACTCCCCTCTGCCTCCACCATCGCTGGCCGGGAGGGCAATGGCGGAGGAATCGTGGAGCAACTCCTCCGTCTACCAAGAGAATGGCGGAGGCATCGTGGAACAACTCCCTCCGTCGCCAAGCATCACGTGGTGAGGCGTCGGCAAGGAGCCACAGTGGTCGACGACGACGTTCGGTCCCAGGCGAAGCGGGACTACACCGTGCCGCTCAAGGTTGATATCCACTGAAGGAGCCGCTGGATGTCGTATGCACCAGCAATCCGCACAAGCCGACAAGATGATCCGGAAGATGAGGAGGAGGCTCGGCGCATGCTTTCTCGGAATGTCGGCGTTGATGTCGAGTATACCGGGAAGACAAACCTCCAAATTGCTGCAGTTCTGCGATTATGCGTGGAGGATCTCGTCCTGGTATACCACATCACCGCGGCAACCAAATGGTAAAAACATCCAGTTCTGAAGTAATTTTTTGGTAATCATACAGAATGTTGTCTACAAGTTTTTGTGATCATTTAGTATCTGTTATGAATGTTGTCTTGTAATGTAAAAGATTGCAAAAAAAAAATACATCATTGAGATGTTATGCTTGCTGTTTTGATCATACTGAATGTTGTCTTGTAGTTGTTGTGATCATTTAGTAGTTGTTGTGATCATCTGTTTTAACTGAATTTTGGTCGAGCTCGAAGATGCTATTTTAACTGAATTTTGCTTCAACTGAACCCATTTTAATTCTGTAGTTTCTGAAGTTTTCGAAGTAGATGAATTTGAATGCTAAAGATTATTTTGATGCAGGCCCAAGGAACTCCGCCCGCTCCTGCAGGAGAAGAAGCTATACACCTTTGTTGGCTTCTGCATTGGAGGCGACAAGGAGAAGCTGAAGTTGTCTGGTTTGGAGATCAACGCCGACAAGTACGTCGACTTGCAGCGCAAATGGAGAGTTCCAAACAATGGAAAGAAGTGGCAATCTTTGGCTGAGTTTGCAGCCAGCCTCATCCACCCATCCTACTCAAAAATGAAGCAGAAGATCGACAGGAATTCGTACCACCTACTATGGGGGACAGCCCCTTTGCCAAACAAGCTCATCGAGTACGCCGTGAAAGATCGTCGTCACCTACGAGGCATGGAAGAAAATCGAAATCACCAAAGAAGGTTTGAGCTCGGCAGAGGCGGAGGATCATTGGGATGACCGCTACTCTGGGGATATTGAGTTGTTTGTGGTATTGGGATGACCCCTACTACTGTGTCTCAGTTTGTAATTATGTGGTTGAACAAGTTTGCTTTTGTTATGTTGAACAAGTTTGCTTTTGTTATGTTGAACAAGTTTGCTTTTGTAATGATGAACAAGTTTGCTTTGGTTGTCAGTTGACATCATCTCGTCGCTGAGCATGGTTTAGGTTTACCTTTATCTATTTATTATTTAGGCAGAGCTATTCAGGCATGGAAGATATAATCATCCTTATGGTGAGGATCGCAATGTTTTTAGCTGCCAAGTTTCTCATGCGGTCCATAATCGCAATGTATAGAGTGGTCTATGTGTAGTTTCATGTGAACATCTCAGCCACACAGGAAACAGAGCATCAAATAACTAAGTGAAGCAAATAATTGCTATGCATTTCTTGCACTTGAGAAGGAAGAGGGAGAGGAGGCGGAGCTCACGGGAGGCGCACGGCGGGGAGCCTAGTAGCAACAGAGGTGGCGAAGTTGAGGAAGACAGCGGCGACCGAGGAAGAAGAGGTGGGGGTGGAGGGTCGGCGCCGTCGCGCCTCGGTTCATGCTGCCCGCCGCCCGGTGTTGAAGCAGATTCTGCCCGCCGCCTTGCCTGTCGCCTCGCACGGTGGAGCTCGAGGGCTGGGAAGGCGAGGAGGGGTGGGTGGGTGCGGTGAAGGCGAGGAGGGTGGATTGGGAGCGGACGGCGATGGGGCGCAGGGCAGGGCTGACTGGGGCGGCGACGAGATGGAGGCGCTTGGCGGCGGGCGGCGTGGGTCGGCAGCAGCAGGTGGATCTGGTGGCGAGGGAGAGAGGGTCGAAGGGGATCTAGCGAACAGGGGGGATGGCTAGGGGGAGGGTTCTAATGGCGCACCGTCCAGTCATGCGCCATAAGTATGACTATTCTAATGGCGCACCACCCCTCGGTGCGCCATTAGAATTTTGTTTTAATCTAGCCCACTAACCATATCTACAACCTAACCCTATCTACAACAGAACCCACCCACTAGCCCGACTGGTCAGACGACAGACACACACACAGGAGGTCTGGGTTTGATTCGAGCTCCCCAATATTTTTTATGCATTTTAAATGTTGTTTTTTATATTTATTTGTGTTTAAATATGTTCAAACTTGTTTAAATCATAACAGTAATATTTTTTATAAAAACAGTACTAATTTTTTAAAAATATGTTCAAATTTCTTACTTGAAAATATCATCGGCGCGGCAATGGGCGGGGAGGGCGGGGATCGAGATCGAGATGGAGGGGAATCGAGATCGAGATGGAGGGGATCGAGATCAAGTGTCCTCATGAATTCAAAAAGTGCCCATGAAATTTAAAAATATTCATGATATCAAAAAGTGCCCATGAAATACAATCGAGAAATGAAGACTACGATTTAAATACAATCGATCTTAGCTAGCTATCTGTTCACAATCTTCTTGCCCTTCTTTTTCGCAAATGGAGTTCTTCTGTGGAACGGACGTCCTTTAGGTAGGGTGGTCCTGCTTTCTCTCGCTGCCATTAGGAGGTTTGCAAAAAAGTAAAAAAAAAATTATATACTAATGGCGCACTGTCTTGGTCGTGCGCCATTACTAGTTCTAACTAGTAATGGCGCACTTTGCCATCCCTGCGCCATTAGTTTGTATGGAAAAATGGGAAAAAATCAATAGTAGTGGCGCACCGTGAGCACGGTGCGCCATTAGTGTATTCCACACTAATGGCGCACGAGCAACCGGTGCGCCATTAGTATATAGTAGTGGCGCACTACTTACCTGGTGCGCCATTAGAATCAGTCCTATCTATAGCCCTTTTCCTAGTAGTGTCGGAAGCGGTCCCTCTGTAATGGCGAGGGATCACATTAAGTCTAGAGGCTCGTTTAAGAGCAAAGTTTGGATGGGGACAGGACGTCCCTGGCCGAACTCGCATGACGCCAAATACAAAGATCCTCGGATGTCAGCGACATAGTTCAGATTTCCAAAACTGATCTGGTGACCAGGGGCCTAGCTGTCGATCTGCTCCAGGTGGCCAACCGAATTGGCACGCAGTGCGAAGCCGCCAAATACAAAGATCTGGCCGGAGGAAAAGGTCTTCTTCGCGCCATCTTTGTCGTAGATGATTGATGGAGCCATCGAGCCTTTCGACGACGACATAGTGGAACTCACAATGAAAGCACCAATGTCGGTGTCAAAACCGGCAGATCTCGGGTAGGGGGTCCCGAACTGTGCGTCTAAGGATCGAAGGTAACAGGAGGCAGGGGACACGGTGTTTAACCAGGTTCGGGCCCTCTTCATGGAGGTAATACCCTACTTCCTGCTTGATTAACTTTGATGAATATAGGGGTTACAAAAGTTGATCGACTACGAGATTGTAATGGCTAAACCCTAGTTGTCTAGCATGTATGGTTATGATTGCCTCTACGAACTAAACCCTCCGATTTATATAGACACCGGAGGGGCTAGGGTTGTACAGAGTCAGTTTACACAGAAAGGAATCTTCATTCCGCACGCTAAGGTTGCCTTCCACGCCAAGGAGAGTCCCATCTGGACACGGGGGAAAGCTTTCCATTTTGTATCTTCACGGCCCACCAGTCCGGCCCACGTCACATAGCCTGGACGTCCGAGGACCCCATAATCCTGAACTCCCTCAACGGTGCTCGTCCACGACGGAAGCACGTTGCAGTGCGACCATCAGAGGGTTCGGCGCCTCCGGATTAGTGGAGTAAGTCGAAGTGGGCCCTCCCCCCTCCTTTGTAGGGGGTTGTGTCGGTGCAAAACCGGCGGATCTCGGGTAGGGGGTCCGGAACTGTGCATCTAAGGTCGATGGTAACAGGAGACAGGGGACACAATGTTTACCCAGCTTCGGTCCCTCTCTATGAAGGTAATACCCTACTTCCTGCTTGATTGATCTTGATGAATATGAGTATTACAAGCGTTGATCTACCACGAGATCGTAATGGCTAAACCCTAGAAGTCTAGCCTGTATGACTATGGTAATGAGTATCTCCCCTCTCCGGACTAAGTCCTCCAATTTATATAGACACCGGGAGGATCTAGGGTTACAGAAGGTCAGTTACAAAGAAAGGAATCTACATATTTGATCGCCAAGCTTGCCCTCCACGCCAAGGAGAGTCCCATCCGGACATGGGTGCAGTCTTCGATGTTCGTACCTTCGCAGCCCATAAGTCCGGCCCATGGCTAACAGTCCCGATGCCCGTGGACCCCTTAGTCCAGGACTCCCTCAGTAGCTCCCGAACTAGTCTTCAATGGGGAGGTGTTCGGCGCATAGATTGTCTTCAGCATTGCAAGGCTGGTTCCTCCACCGATGACCTCCAAGTAATGTATTCGGCTTCCTATTTAATGTTGCACCCTTAGGCTTCTGTGCATCAATGACTTCAGCTTCCACGTGTCGAGCGAATGCGGGAGGTCAGGGTATTTTTGCACATGACACCCTGGCCACGCGAGGGATAGCGTCTATTTAAAGAGATTGGATCTCAGATCCATTTGACATCCCGCGGAAAAATCCTCAAAGATTGCTAGGAAAGAACACTCCAACATGTCTAGCATTCCCGGCTCCTCCTCCCGTCCCTGCAGTCCAGAAAAAGGCGTGTGGGAGAAGTGCTCCATATCCTATATTCAGCAGGTGAAGCTGCAGATACAGGGATTTCTCCCTCCTGCGGATCTGGTCCCTGTTCGAGCAGGGCTGGCCTCCTTCAATGGCGGAATCCAGGCGGAGGATTTCCCCAATCTATCCGGGGGAACGAGTGTGTTTCGTCCCCTATCTCCTAAGGGGTGTCAGATTTCTAATCCATCCGTTCCTCCAGGGGCATCTAGAATACTACGGCCTCCAGCTGCACAACTTTACTCCCGCCTCCATCCTGCACATTGCGGGTTATGTCGCTTCAGGCGAACTATTTCTGGGTATTGAGGCCCATTTTGAACTATGGAGAAAGTTGTTCTGTCTTGACCCGTGTAACCACGAGGGATCAATATTTGAAGTGGGCGGAGCCGAAATATGGCGCATCGCCGATACCGGGTACCTGTCCGGCACACCAAGGAAGGAATCTGAAGAATGGCCTTCCAAATGGTTCTATATCAAGGACGTCGCACTTCCCGGCCGAGTTCGGAAGGGTCTTCCCGAGTTTGCAAGCGTTCCGCTGAAGAAACACCACAGCTGGCGCCCCCGGAGTTTTGAAGAGGATGATAGGGCGGAAGTTCGTCAACTCATGAGCAAGATAAAGACGCTCGCCCAGTCCGGATTAACAATAGTCGAGGTAATGGCGACCTCCATAGTACGAGGTGTTCAGCCACTTCAATACAGAGGGCTCCCAATGTGGCACTATAATGGGGAGGATGAAGCCTCCCGCTGCGGTCGGAAAGGTCCGGACACCCCTGCTGTCGGTGTCAAAACCGGCAGATCTCGGGTAGGGAGTCCCGAACTGTGCGTCTAAGGTCGATGGTAACAGGAGACAGGGGACACGATGTTTACCCAGGTTTGGGCCCTCTCTATGGAGGTAAAACCCTACTTCCTGCTTGATTGATCTTGATGAATATGAGTATTACAAGAGTTGATCTACCACGAGATCGTAATGGCTAAACCCTAGAAGTCTAGCCTGTATGACTAAGGTACTGAGTACCTCCCATTCCGGACTAAGTCCTCCGATTTATATAGACACGGGGAGATCTAGGGTTACACAAGGTCGGTTACAAGGAAAGGAATCTACATATTTGGTCGCCAAGCTTGCCTTCCAAGCCAAGGAGAGTCCCATCTGGACACGGGTGCAGTCTTCGGTCCTCATGTCTTCACAACCCATGAGTCCGGCCCATGGCTAACAGGCCGTACGCCCGAGGACCCCTTAGTCAAGGACTCCCTCAGTAGCCCCGGAACCAGGCTTCAGTGACGAGGTGTTCGGCACACAGATTGTCTTCGGCATTGCAAGGCGGGTTCCTCCTCTGACGACTTCCAATTAATGTATTTGGCTTATAATTCAATGCAACACCCCTAGTCTTCTGTGCATCTATGTTTTCAACTTCCACACGTCGGGTGAATGCGGACGGTCAGGGTATTTTTTGCAAATAACACCCCGGCCATGCAAGGAAGAGCGTCTATTCAAAGGGATCGGATCTCAGACCCATACAGCACCATGCGGAGAAAATCCTCAGAGATTGCTAGGAAAGAACATTCCAACATGGCTAGCATCCCCCAATCCTCCTCGCGTTTCGGCCCAGAGAAAGGCGAGTGGGAGAGGTGTTCCGTATCTCATGGCCAGCTGGAGAAGCTGCAACTGCAGGGGTTTCTCCCTCTTGTAGATCTGGTCCCTGTTCGGGCAGGGTTGTCTTCCTTCAACGGAAAGACCCAAGCGGAGGATTTTCCCGATCCATCCGCGGGTGAACGAGTGTGCTTCGTCCCCTATCTGCTGAGGGGCATGGGATTTCCCATTCACCCATTCCTCCAAGGGCTTCTGGAGTATTATGGCCTCCAGTTGCACCATTTTACCCCAGCCTCCATCCTGCACATTGCGGGTTATGTCGCTTTATGCGAACTCTTCCTGGGTTGTGAAGCCCATTTTGATCTGTGGAGAAATTTGTTTTGCCTTGTCTCGCGCAACCACGAGGGATCGATATTCGAAGTGGGTGGGGCCGAAATATGGTGTATTGCTGAGACCAAATACCTATCGGGTACACCGGAGAAAGCGTTCGAAGAATGGACCTCCAAGTGGTTCTACGTAGATGAGGTCGTACTTACAGATCCAGTCCGGAGAGGTCTCCCAGAGTTTGCGAGTGTTCCTCTAAAGAAGCGCCACAACTGGTGACCTCGAAGCCCCGAGGAGGAAGATAGTGCGGAAGTTCGCCAACTCCTGAGCAAGATCAAGACAATTGCCCAGTCCGGGTATATGATAGTCGAAGTGATGGCGACCTCGATAGTACGGGGAGTTCAGCCACTCCAATACAGAGGGCTTCCCATGTGGAATTACAATGGGGAAGATGACGCCTCCCGCTGCGGCAGGAAAGGTCCAGACACCCCTGCCGCCCTAGCCAAAATATTGGCCGAACTATTCAAGGGTGAGGAAGAGGAGTTCATGCGCATCACGCACAGAGAAGGATATTCCATGTACAATCCTCCTAGCTGGGTGAGCCCCCAACCTTTTGCTCCACTCATTCCTCTCCTTGAGCTTTATTAACCCGTCCATTTATAACAGCACTGGCGAAAGACTTCCGAGTGGCTTTACAGCCCCGTCCCGCAGCCCGAGGGCCACAATCGGGACCTTGACCCCGGATTCGAAGAGGATCCGGATATATTTGTGGTGCTGGAGAATGGCGTGTTTTACCAGGCGAGCTACGCCGGCACCAAAGTGGCCATCATCGCCGATTACCCTCGTCTTCTTCCCGCTTCACACGTAAGTGGTCAGGAGACATCTTCCCCGAAAGTATTCCCTCGTTCCGCCTCACACACCGCACTGTCTCGTGCTTAGAAGGGGAGGCATTCGACATATCGTGCTACTCCAGGAGCGACTCCAAAGAGAACGGCTCCCGCACCGGGCAAGCCTTCGAAGAGGAAGGCAGGCGAAGATACGGTCGGGCCCTCGTTAAAGAGGTATGGCTTTGCAAATATGTTTTTTGATAGTCGCATCAACATGTGACTTTCATGTTCATCCCGTATCAGGAAAAGAGTCCGCTGGATTGTGTCCGGGGTCCGGGCAGTAAAACTCCCAGCAGCCAGGATCCAGCCCTAGCCGAGGGGGTGGGGGCCGATATGTGAGTGACGCTGGACTGTCCTTTGGCCGAGGGCTCGAAAAATATGTCCGTCACCAACTCGGAAGTGGAGAGCGCCATGAATCATCGGTGCTGGAGGGCCATTTTATGAGACCCCCTCTGTTCGAAAGAGGCGTTTGATGCCTTCAGCTCGGCTAACGCATACATCCGAGCTGCTCGAGATGGGCTTAGCGGAGCCACAAAGCAGCATTTAACGGATGTGTAGGTAAGATTTATTTTGTCCGAAAAGGATAAGCACGTGCTAGTAGCCCCCGAGACTGAAAGCTGTTGGCACAAGTGATTTAAGGATCGATGTATAACCAGGTTCTGACAGAGAGGAACAACCTGCTAGCTCAAGAGCTGGAGCAGTGTCGGACACAGCTAAATGCTTCTACCGCCGAACTGAAAGAGTCCAAGAATGCATCTTCTAGTAAGGTTCCCCTCCATCGAGGAATTACAATTATACAATAGCTGTGCTAATAGTGTTGCTTATCTCATAATAGGATCATTAGGTCAACTCGAAGGGAAGTTGAAAACCGCTCAAGCAGGAGAGAAAGAGGCAAAAAGACTACACACCGCAGGCGAGCGTATCCTGGCCTGAGTCAGAGAGGAGAAAAACAAACTCCAGGATTCAAACACCAAACTGGGCGAAGAACTGAAAGATGTATGAGCTAGCTAGCCGACTCCATGAAGGAGAACAAAAGGCTGTGAGGCGGCATATTCAGTATGTGGCCAAATTGACCTTATAATAGTTTGGAGGTAAAAGGAGCTGATATAGTTGTGATTGCAGGTATGTTGACGGGCAGTCCCGAACAGGAGTTGTCCGGATCATCAAGTGATCTCCTGCAAGGGCTGTCATAGTTGCACGAGCAAGCTCGGTAGGCAATGCGGAGTGTAGCCAAGGCCTTACGGCCATCCGACTCCCCTCCAGGGAGTATGCAGAAGCTCGTAGAGCTGTTCAAGGGAGCGCGGCGGCGTATCCAACTATGGAAGATATCGGCTTGCCGAGAGGGTGCGCGAGAGGCCTGGTCCATGGTAATAACACGATATACCAAGCTGAATCCAAATCACATGGCCCGGGTTGGACCGCTAGGGTCTAATGGGGAAGAAATTCCCGTTAGTTTAGTATATGGCCAAGTTGAGGTGGCTGCTAGATACTCCCAACATGATTGTAAATTAGACCGCCTATTGGACGGTATAGAGGAGGACATTTTTAAGTCCTAAGTGACTATGTATTTTTCCTTCTAGCTAGATTGTAAAATGATTGTCATGGCCAACCTTTTCGCTTCGATCTCTCGACCTGAAGGTGCGGAGTGTTTCCAAATACCTGAGCGGCAAAAGAAACGCGGTATGCATGGAAACCAGGCGTACGGGTCATAGGTGCTTTAACAGACAAGTTGTATCCGTCTAGTTATGTTATATTACACTGAAGTTGTAAGAAACATCTTCCAGAGAGAATAGTTCCGTTAAGGGTTCCTTTCCCTGGGTGTGCATGCATTTATGTGCATGTCCGGACTATGATGAAAAAATCACAGTGTGTATAACTTCTGGGGGTTCATAATGGAGCGAGTGCAAAAACATATTTAGTTTGCCGACCTAATATTCCCTTAAGAACGCTAGCTTTCGGCTTCACCCAGTCCGAGGTACACATCTGGATGACCCGGCAGTAACAATCGCAGAGGTGCTCCCTTTATTCCCTAGCCGAACTAACGGGAACGTAGGGCATAAGCACAGGAGCAAGGCAACCCAGCTTGGCCAAAACTGAAGTCATATCGATGCATATAATGGCAAAGAAAAGGTACATATGCGAGAAACGCATATGTGATGAGCTTTATGCTCAGAAAATAAGAATAGCAAGCTTCTGTCCAAGAAGCCCCCAGGTATGATAGACGTACATACTTGAAGATGTATGCGTCGAGGGTGCACGGTCTAGCCGCACAAAAGCCTTTAAGGCAAAAGTGGAAAAATGAAAAGAGAGAAAAATGATGAAAACAATAAGAGGAAGGAGTCGAACAAAGAGTTCGGCGCTAGGCATAGAATCTTCGGAGTCTGGCCACGTTCCAGGGATTCGGCTCTTGTCGATTGTCTGACGCATCACGCAAGCGGTACGCCCCTCCGGTGAGAACTTCATCAATGATGAAGGGACCCTCCCACTTGGGCTTGAGTTTGTCCTTTTTCTTCTCCGGCATGCGTAGAATGAGTTCGCCGACGTTGTAAGCTTTGGCCCGCACTTCTCTGCTTTGATACCTGCGAGCCTCCTGTTGATAAAATGCGGAACAGGCTTTTGCGACATCGCGCTCCTCCTCCAGGGCATCTAAGTTGTCCTGCCGATCGAGCTCGACCTCTCTCTCTCTCTCTCTCTTCGTACATGCGCACTCGAGGTGAGTCATGAATAATGTCGCAGGGTAGTACTGCCTCTGCGCCATACACCATGAAAAAGGTGTGTATCCGCTATTGCGATTGGGCGTGGTCCGCAGCCCCTAGAGTACGGAGTCGAGCTCCTCAACCCAGTTCTTGTCTGACTCTTTCAAAGACCGCACTAGTCTAGGCTTAATGCCACTCATAATAAGACCATTGGCTCATTCGGCTTGACCGTTTGTTTGTGGATGATATACAGAGGAGTAATCGAGCTTGATGCCCAGATTAGTGCACCAAGTTTTCACTTCACCGGCTGTGAAATTGGAGCCGTTATTAGTGATGATGTTGTGGAACACCGTAATGGTTTACCACGCCGGATATAAAGTCTATTACTGGCCTGGACTTGGCCGTTTTAACTTGTTTAGCCTCTATCCACTTGGTGAATTTGTCCACCATGACTAGAAAATATTTTTTCATATGGCTTCCTCCTTTATGGGGTCCAACCATATCCAGTCCCCAGACCGCAAAAGGCCAAGTGAATGGGATTGTTTGTAGGGCTGTGGGGGCATATGGCTTTGGTTGGCGAAGAGTTGGCATCCAACACAATGTTGGACAAGGTCCCGTGCATCCGCTCGGGCCGTCGGCCAATAGAATCTTGTACGGAAGGCCTTGCTAACAAGGGCCCGAGCTGCGGCGTGGAGCCCGCCGAGACCGGCATGAATATCAGCCAGTAGCTTCCGCCCCTCCTCCTCGGAGATACATCTTTGATGGACTCCGGTAGCGCTTTACTTATAGATCTCTCCGTCGTGAACCTTGTAGGCCTTCGAACGCCGGACAATGCGGCGGGCCTCATTCTGGTCCTCAAGAAGCTCCTTCATGTTAAGGTAGGCACGAAAGGGTTTGGTCCACGGGGCAATGACTTCCATGATGAGATGCGCCGATGGTGTTATTTCAGTGGCTGAGCCTCTGATGATGTCGCTATTTTCGGAATCTGGGGTTATGTTCGGATCCGGACTAGTGTTGTCGTTTTCCCCCTGCCACACCACTGATGGCTTAAAAAGCCTTTCTAGAAAGATATTAGGCGGGACGGGGTCGCGCTTAGCGTCGATACGAGAAAGAACGTCCGCCGCTTGATTACTCTCTCGAGCCACATGATGGAACTCGAGCCCCTCGAACCGAGCCAAAATTTTTATGATGGATTATGATAAGCTGCTATCTTCAAATCTTTGGCATCGAAGTCTCCATTTATTTGAGATATTGCAAGGTTTGAGTCCCTGCGCACTTCCAGGCGTTGTATGCCCATGGAGACAGCCATCCGGAGACCGTGCAATAAGGCCTCGTATTCGGCTGCATTGTTGGAGTCCGTGTATAGTATTTGGAGTGCGTCTTGAGCAGCGTCTCGATGAGGGGCGTTAAAAGCAGCGCCGCTCCTAGCCCTGCCAGCATTTTGGAGCCATCAAAGTAGATAATCCAATTGGAATATGTGCCATACTCTTTAGGGAGTTCGGCCTCCGTCCATTCGGCGACGAAGTCAGCCAGTACTTAGGATTTGATAGCTCGATGTGGTTTGTATGTAATATCAAATGGAAGGAGCTCGACGGCCCATTTGGCTATCCGGCCCGTGGCATCGCGGTTTTTTATTATGTCGTTGAGTGGTACTTCGGAAGCCACCATGATCGATCACTCCTGGAAATAGTTCTGTAGCTTTCGCGATGCCATAAAGACTGCATATGCTATCTTTTGATAATGGGGGTACCGGGATTTGCATGGTGTAAGAACAGTGGATACGTAGTATACTGACTTCGGAAGCGGGAATTTGTGTCCGTCATGTTCTCGATCAACGACGAGCGCGACACTCACCACCTGATGTGTTGTCGATATGTATAATATCATGGGTTCGCCGATGTTGGCCGCGGCCAGGATTGGGTTGCTTGCTAGAAGTGTTTTTATTTCCTCCAGTCCCGTTGTTGCCGCGTCCGTCCACTCGAAGTGATCGGTTCGCGGAAGATGCCGATAGAGTGGCAGTGCCTTTTCTCCCAATCTGGAGATAAAGCGGCTTAGAGCTGCCATGCAACCCGCGAGTTTTTGGGCTTGTTTGAGGTCCGTTGGCGTAGCCAATTGAGACAGAGCTTGAAATTTGGCTGGATTTGCTTCCATTCCTCTATTGGAAACAATGAATCCCAGCAGTTTTCCCGCAGGGACGCCGAAAACACACTTTTCCGGATTGAGATTGATGTCATATGCGCGGAGGTTGTCGAATGTGAGACGTAAATCGTCTATTAGTGTTTCGACTTGCCTAGTTTTGATGACAACGTCGTCCACATAAGCTTCAACTTTCTTGCCGATCTGTTTCTCCAGGCATGTTTGAATCATGCGTTGGTTTGTGGCGCCGGCGTTCTTGAGCCCAAAGGGCATGGTGTTGAAGCAGAATGGCCCATATGGGGTAATGAATGTTGTTGCAGCTTGATCGGACTCCTTCATTTTGATTTGGTGGTACCCGGAATATGCATCAAGGAAGCACAGTGAGTCGTGTCCTACGGTAGCATCAATGATTTGATCAACGTGGGGGAGGTGGAAGGGATCCTTAGGGCAAGCCTTATTGAGGTCTTTAAAATCGACGCACAACTGCCAGGATTTGTCCTTCTTTGGTACCATCACCAGGTTTGCCAGCCAGTCAGAATGTTTTATTTCTCTGATGAATCCGGCCTCGATTAGCTTGGCCAGCTCCTCCCCCATAGCTTGGCGTTTGGTCTCAGAAAAGCGCGGCAGTGCTTGTTTGATTGGTTTGTATCCCTTTAAGATATTAAGGCTATGTTCGGCCAGCTCACGTGATTGGTTTGTATCCCTTTAATATATTAAGGCATGTCAGATGGGTGCCAGGAGAATATATCCCAGTTTTCGCGAAGGAAATCCCTTAGTGCGGTATCGACCGTTGGGTCTAGTTGTGCTCCAATAGATGTTGTCTTCTTGGGGTCCGTTGGGTGGACCTGGAATTTGACTATTTCTTCTGCCGACTTGAAGGAGGTGGATTTGGGTCGTTTGTCTAAGATCACACCGTCCTTATCCACCATAGAGCGCAGTGCGGTTAATTCTTCGGCCGTGAGGGCTTCAGATAATGCCTCAAGGGCCATGGATGCGGTTTTGTTTTCGGCGCGGAGTGCTATGTCCGGCTCACTAACAGGAGAGATTATGCCGTTTGGTCCGGGCATTTTGAGCTTCATATACCCGTAATGAGGTATAGCTTGGTAGCGTGTAAGAGCGTCCAGCCTGTTGGGGGTTGGGTGCGACATATGCCAATGGATGGCTTATCATGGTGGGAGCGAGTAGAACGTCACCGGTGCCTGGAAGCGGGATGAGGCGTAGAGACGAACGCCGGCGCACTTTACCCAGGTCCGGGGCTCTCCTAGGAGATAATACCCCTAGTCCTGCTCTGCGGGGTCTCCGCATGATCACTATGGCACTAGTGAGTAGAATGGTGCTCCTCGAGCTGTATGCTAGAGGTAGATGAAGGCGGGGCTGGCTCTCCTCTCCCCCTAGGTGTGAGTCTAATTCTAATAGGTTGGAACCTTTTGCATGGGTGCCCTGGGGGGTTTATATAAGCCTACCCCCCCAGGGGTACAATGGTAATCTAGCCGGGTGTAGGACCCGACTGTCAGTCTCTCTGGCCACCTTCTTCTCTGCCGGCTGCTGGGGCCCGCCGCCTGGTGGGCCCCGCCGACTGGTCTGGTACGGAGCCGACAGGCCGCCCTCTCCGCTCGCGGGTCTTGCCGGCTGCTGATTACTATAGCCATGATGCTAATGACGCGGGCTTGGTCAAGGGAGCGTGGCTACAGCCCCGCCGTCTGGTGGGAGATCACTGTTGCCATGCCGCGTCTTATCTGGTTAATGGCGCGTAGGGCCCCGAGGAAGGAACGGGCCGCCTGCTGGAGGCCGGCCTCCCTCGAGTCCGACTGGCCAGGCTTCCGCCGTCTTCCGGGCTCTCGCTGCCAGGTAGGGCCCACCATCTGCAGGCCGTACCGACAGGCCATCGCGGGAACAGGGCTCCGCCCGCCCATACTGATGTCAAGGGCGGGGAGGCCACGGTGCCGCGCCGGATAGAGATCTCCGCTTGTACGGAGCACTGTGGCCATGCCCGGCCCTGGATTCGGGGGGATTTGCTACACTGTAGCCTCACCATGTCTTGTCTTCTTAATGGGGGCGCAGACTCTGAGGACGCTGAGGGCCGCCTGCCGGAAGCCGGCCTCTCTGGAGGCCGCCTGCAAGGAGTTGGCCCGTCTTGGTGTGACCTTCTGGAGCTTAGCCGCCTTCTGACAGCTGGCCATAAGAAGGCGGTGCTTTATCTCGATGTCCCGAGGGGCGCAGCCGGCCCCAATGTCTTGAAAGGTTTTGGGCCTCGGGTTGGGTTACCCGTGGGCCCCTCCGTCGAGCCGACTGCTCGAGGCAGCACGCGTAAGCGGAAACAAGGCGCCGTCTTGTTCAGCAGCGCGCCGAAGAAGGCCAAGAATCCGACAGCCGCGACCAGGCGGAAAGAGGCCACCGCGAAGCCGGCCAAATACCAGAAGCTCCCGAAGGCGCCTCCTATGGTGTCGGTGTAAGTACCTTTTCCTTGTACTTTTCTTTCTCGTCGATTCTTTATGAGCTTTCTCACTTTGCTTTTCTTGGCTTAGGGCCCCACTCTCTCTTGAGAAGTCGGCCGCCGCCTCCATCGTTGGGTCGGCGAAGACCTCCACCACCACCCGGCGAATTGATCCGGACACTGACCTCCGGGAGGCGCGGGAGCGAAACGCGCGGGAGGTGCGCGCGGAGCAGGAAGCCGCCCGCTTGGAGAACGCGGAGGCGAACAAGGCGGAGGCCGCAGCTTTGAAGAAGCTCGTGGAGGCCGAGGCTGCCGTCGCGGTGAAGAAGCAGGCCGAGGAACCGTGCGCCGTCAGTTGGCGTTGTTCGTCGTCCCTGAACTCTGTGCCGCCATCGCCAGAGTTTGTTGCGCCGACTGGGGGAGCCGGCGCTGAGCACCCGATCATGGAGAGGGACGGTGGTGACGTCGTCATGCCGGACGTAATCGTGCTCCCGTCACCACATTTTGAGGAGGCACGAGACAAACAGCCGGCTGATCCGCCGGCGCCACCAGCCGGAGACGAGATGGTGACAGGCCCAACTGCTAAGGTCCGCACACCGTCACGCCGCCGGTTTGCAAAGGCGGCCTTGGCGCCATGCCTGCTAGAGAGCGCAACCGCGAGCTCTCCGATCCCGGACGCCGAGGCGACCAACACCGCGCCCGCTGACTGGATGCGAGGAGGCGGGACTGACCCTTTGAATCAGGCAATTCTAGACGCCCAAGGCAAACTCCGGGCCTAAGCCGACGCCCTGAAGCGGTGCAACCAAGTGTTCCTGGAGTCGCGAGAAGCCGTCCCGGTATGCTTCTTTATCTTTAATTCTTGTATTTCTTATACTTATGCGTGCGGGTGGCGCCAAATGGCCTGCTGAGTGTAATCCACGAGTTTGGGCAGGCTGCTTTGGCGGCGGCTCAGGCGATCAGCGCATGCTCAGTACTAACATTGTCTGATATGTTCACCGCAGAACTATCATAACCTCCGCACGGTCATCTTCAACTCTAACGTCCGAGATCTGGACAAACGGACCGCCGACCTGTCGGAGAGCCGAAGTAAGTCCTTGTTTTCATTCTCTGCGGGGGCGCGCTGGCACACCCGCGGGCTGTAGTCCCCGATATTCGGGCCGACTGCTGAGCAGTCGGGCCGGATCTCCCCGGCAACTGTTCTTCTTCTTTGTTGGCTGCTCACGCCTTTTTCTTCTTCTATTTTTCGCAGAGGCCAACGCCGCCCTGGAGCAGCAGCTGGGCAAAGCCAACACCGCGCTGCGTGCCAAGAAGGCGGACTGTAGCAAGCTGGCCGAAGAGCATGACCGGGTGGTCACGCAACTGGCGGAGCAGGCGGAGCTTCTCAAGAAGACCTAGAAGGAGGCGAAGGAGAAGGAGGCCGGTCTCCTTGCTGAGTTCGAGACCGAACGCTCCGCCTGGACCGACAAGGAGGCAATGCTGACTACCAGCTTCGGCGAGATTGAAGATATGGTTGATGGTGAGCTTCCTTCTTTACTCTTTCTTCGAGCCGGCCGCTTCTGATCAGGCCGGCTTCTTGTTCCTAATTTGACTCTTTTGCTTTTTGTTTGAGCAGACTTCTTCCCAAGTCACTCTGGTGCTTCCAACCAGGCTATCGAGGCCAATCACGAAGGACGGATGGCAGGAGGCGAGCAGATTGCTGCCGACGCCCCCCGCACTCTTAACGAGCAGCTTCTCAGCATCCAGGCTCGTCTTCGGCCAGCTCATCGGATGCTGCGTCACCTTCAGCGTGTCAGCGCCCAGGCGATCGCCGCCTTATGGCCAGACATGCCGGCTCCATGTACACGCAGCAGGAATGCCGAGTGGTGGAGGTGGCGGCCGGCCGCCTTGAGGGTTGGAAGGGTTCCTCGTCCCGGTCCGGCGCACGCCGGGCCTTGGAGTTCGTCAAGGCGTGGTACCCTGGGCTAAATCTAGCCCAGTTGACCATGTTTCGACAGGAGGCCCAGGAGGAGCTGGTGGCGGTGGAGGGTGATCTTGTCAAGCGAGTGGCGACGATCGCCGAGTACACCAACACCAGCATCTTCATCCCGGAGCTGGCCGAGAACGGCGCCGAGGCGCCACCAGAGTGGTTCCGGCTGAACCCGGAGGATGGCGAGGACTCGGCCGAAGTGATCGACTCCAGCGACAAGGGAGAAGACGGGCAGGACGGGGAACGCGAAGAGGAAGCGCCAGAGGTTGAAGCGGACGGCCAGCCTCAGCTCGACCGTGCCTCTAGCAACGAGCCACGCCCGAGCGAGCCGGCTGCTACTGAAGGCGACCAAGCGGAGACTGACCAGCCGGCCGCTCCACCAACCGGCACCACCGACTCCACCATTCCACCGAACACGTCTACTGCTCCCTAGGCTGCCAATTTATGTTTGTTTTTACCTGCTTATCAGTCTCGACAAACTTTGTTAACTTCGCACAATTCCACCCACAGGGTTTATTTCAAACTTCTGTTGAATGTTGGCCAAGGGCCTTTTGATATGTAAATATGCTCGCCGAGTTCTATCTTTCCTTGCTTTCTGCTCCTTGGCTTTTTCCTTTCCCGGCTTCCCTCGGTTGTCGTCTTGCCAGCCGAACAGCCGCTCTGCGGACTGTGGCTGGGTCAAGTACTTAGCCACTTTTGGGAGGCAAGTACTTAGCCGATTAGAGTTTTTTTATCAAGTTAAGTAGAAGCCGGCCGGCCGGCTACTCAGCAGCCGGTCGGTGAAGCGGGAAGCTGGCTTGGACTATGTGCATGCTTTGGGTCCTTAGCCATTTTTCATGCAGAGACCCTTTCTGCCTTAACTCCTGCCATCCGAACAGTCGCTCTGCGAGCTGCGGCTTCTGGCAGGAGAAAGCTTAAGTGCCAACACATTACTTGTCCGGCTACAGGAAGCATTACATAATACAAGGCGGCGAGTCCCCGGGTCGACTGGTCGAACCCGGTGCCAGGCGGACTAAATGAAATAACACACTGGTAGGCATAATACTTATCATATAGATAAAAGAGGGCAGTCCCCGAGCTCTTCTCGGGGGACCCGGAGTCTTCGTACTTAATACAAAAGTTGGCGTGGTACATACTGCGTCAACTGTAAAACCATCAAAGGAGGTTTTCATTCCATGGCCACTCCGTCTCCTTGCCAGAGTCGTCTCTTTTGCGTGCTCGAGGCTTCTGAGCATCGATCAGGTAGTAGGAGTCATTGCCCAACACCTTGCTGATGATGAAGGGGCCTTCCCAAAGTGCCGAGAGCTTGTGTTGGCCGGCTGTTCGCTGGATCAGCCGGAGCACAAGGTCTCCCTCTTGGAAGGATCTTGGCTTGACCTTCCGATTGTAGTACCGGCGCCGGCTCTGCTGGTAGAAGGTGCTGCAAGTTCTTCGACTGCTAGGACTACTACTTGCACGAGGGCGGTTGGGCCGGGAGGCGGCAGGTTGGAGTCGGCTTCCACTTGCTGAGTGGATGAAGTCCCCGGGCCGGCTGCTGCAGTCCCCGGGCCGGGTTCTGAAGTCCCCGGGCTGGGTGCGGCTGCTGCAGTCCCCGAGTCGCCTGCCGAATTCCCCATGTCGGCTGGTGGGGTCCTCAAGTCAGACCCGACTGCTTCAGGAGGATCCGGCACAAAGATGGAATCTGATTCTGGCGATGTCTTGACGGACGGCTTAAGGAGGCGTTGTAGGGTGACGCCGGCTGGTATTGCTTGCCGGGTGGAGCCGATTCGTGCCAAGGCATCTGCTTGCTCATTATCATTTCTTGGCACATGGAGGAACTCGCATCCTTCAAAGTATCCACTGAGTTGTTGTACGAGGAAGTTGTAGGTGGCCATATTTGCATCCTTGGCATCCCAGTCGCCAGACGACTGCTGGACCACCAAGTCGGAGTCACCATAGCACATGATCCGGTGAATGCCAAGTTCCTTGGCAAGCCAGAGCCCGTGAATGAGTGCTTCGTATTCAACGACGTTGTTAGAGGTGGCAAAATGGATTTGCAGCACATATCTGAGATTGTCGCCTTTGAGAGAGGTGAGGACGATGCCTTCTCCCAGACTGGTGCGCATCTTGGAACCATCAAAGTGAATTCACCAATGGGTGGAGTCTGGCGCTGGCGGCAGGTACTGGGTCTCGGAGAGTCGACGAGGAAGTCGGCCAGTGGTTGTGACTTGATGGCGGTGCGAGGCTGGTAGTAGATGGTGTAGGGGGGCAAATCTATGGCCCATTTGGCCACTCGGCCCGAAGCATCTCGGCTTCCAATGATCTCAGCAAGTGGAGCTATGCAGACCACAGTGATTGGGTGCTCTTGGAAGTATGGCTTCAGTTTCTTGGTGGCAAAGTGCACGCCGTAGCACATCTTCTGGTAGTGGGGGTAGTTTTGCTTGGAGGCGGACAGCACTTCACTTAGGTAATACACCGGTCTCTGGACTGGTAGTGCTTTGCCTTCTTCTTTGCGTTCCACCACTATGACCATGTTGACCACCCGGCTGGTGGCGGCGATGTAGAGGAGCATGATCTCCTTAGGAGTCGGAGCCGCCAGGACAGGCGGAGTGGTCAACATCTTCTTGAGCTGGAGAAAAGCTTCATCCGCCTTGTCGTTCCACTCGAAATAAGTGGTCTTCTTCATGAGCTGGTACAAGGGAAGAGCCTTCTCGCCAGCCAACTGATGAAACGGCTGATGGATGCCAAGCAGCCGGTGAATTTTTTCACGTCCAGCAGTCGGGTGGGCACTTCCATCCTCTCGATGGCCTTGATCTTCACAGGGTTGCAATCTAGGCCGCGCTCTGAGACCAGAAAGCCAAGAAGATGGCCGGCTGGCACTCCAAAGACGCACTTCTCCGAGTTGAGCTTGATCAGAAATCGGTGCAAGTTCTCAAAGGTCTCCTTGAGGTCTTCTAGCAGAGTTACACGCTTCTCTGTCTTCACCACAACATCGTCCACATAGACGTGTGTGTTTCTGCCGAGTTACTTGAGGAGACACTTCTGCATGCAACGCTGAAACGTGGCGCTGGCATTCCTCAAGCCGAACGTCATGGTCAGGTAGCAGAAGGCTCCGAATGGCGTGATGAAGGCGGTCTTCAGTCTATCGGCCTGGTTCAGCTTGATCTGATGATACCCTGAGTATGCATCCAAAAAACTCAACAGCTCGCATCTGGCTGTGGAGTCTATCACTTGGTCGATTCTTGGTAACGCAAAGGGGTCTTTGGGGCAAGCTTTGTTGAGGCTGGTATAATCAATACACATGCGCCATTGCTTGTTCTTCTTCATCACTAGGACTGGGTTGGCTAACCATTATGGAAAGAACACCAAAATGATGAAGCCGGCTGCTAGAAGCCGGGCTATCTCTTCTCCAACAACTCTTCTCTTATCTTCCGACAGGCGGCGCAAGGGCTGCCTGACTGGCTTGGCATCAGACCGGACATGTAGCTTGTGCTCGGCGAAATCCGTCGGAACACCCGGCATGTCTTTGGGTGACCATGCAAAGATGTCTCGATTCTCATGGAGGAAATCGACGAGCTCGCTTTCCTATTTGCTGTCAAGGTTTGCACCTATGACTGCGTACCTCTCCGGGTGCTCTGGGTCCAAGGGTATCTTCTTGGTTTCTTTGGCTGGCTTGAACGAGCCCTCATCTTCCAACTCCTTGGGGTTGGGTGACATCTCTGGCTGCTTGCCTGCCATTGCCACAACCCAGTCAAGGAGCCGCTTCTCAGCAGAGATCACGAGGGACTCGGCTAGCCGGCTACTATCTGCTGCGCAGGCGGACGACTTCTTGTAATCCCCTGCTATGGTCAGGATTCCCTTGGAGCTCGGCATCTTCATCTTGAGGTAAGCATAGTGGGGGACCGCCATGAACTTGGCCAGGGCAGGCCAGCCAAGTAGAGCATGGTAAGGGCTCTCAAGGTCCACCACCTCAAACAAGACTAGCTTTCAGCGAAAGTGTTCTTTGTCTCCGAAGAGGACGTAAATCTGTGTCTTGCCGATTGGTGAGAAGGAAAGGCCAGGAACTATGCCATGGAAAACAATCCGGCTAGGCTGAAGATGTCTCTCTTGATTCCCAGCTTCTCCATAGTATCTTTGTACAGGATGTTGATGCTGCTGCCACCATCTATCAGTAATCGAGTGAAGCGAGCAGCTCACCTCTCCATGGCAAAGGTGGCATCCACACCAGAGCATAAGAGCCGGGATTGGGCATCACCTCCGGGTGGTCGGCTCTGCTCCAGCTGATGGGCTTCTCAGACCAATGCATGAACTTGAGGGTCTCTGACGCTACTGCATTTACTTCTTGTTGTCGCTGCCGTCTGCTATGCCTGTCGTCAGCCACGCTGGTGAACACAATATAAGCCCCATGCTCTTCAGGATATTCGTCTTGTATCGCGCCGACTGGCCGAACCGCCGGCTGTTGAGGAGGAGGCGGCGGGCCGGCAGGCGGAGGGGGCTGGAGTCCATCTCCCTTTGCGATCCTGGTGAGCCAGTGGCACTTTTGAGTAGTGTGGTTGGATGGCTTCGCACCACTGTGGAACTTGCAGGGTGCATCGAGAGTGTGTTCATATGAGAAGGCGGGCAACCAGTTGGGCTTGCCGCCCTTCTGTCGTTTGGGGGAGGCTGCCCTTCCAGCTGCTGATCTTCGACTGTTGCCACCTGCCGGCTCGTGGAAGCCGGTTGCATGGCCTTGCGCTTGTTATCGTTCGATTGCTGTTGCCGACTGGCGTCGCCAGCCGGGGTCCGAGGAGCTTGAGGGGCCACCTTGCCCGACACATTGACTTGGATCTCCGTCTTCATGGAGGAGTCGGCGGTGGTGTACTTGTCTGCTATGATCAGCAGTTCGTCGAGGGTCGCCGGTTTGTCACAGAGAAGCTTGTGCTTGAGGAGGGTGCCCTCTCGACACCCGGTAGTGAAGTACTCGATGGCCTTCACCTCGTGCACGCCCTCGCAAGAGTTGCGCAGCTCGGCCGAGCGCGTGAGGAAGTCGCGAGTCGACTCGTTGAGGCCTTAGACGCACAAGAAGAGCTTGCGAGGCTTGGGCGGCCGCTTGTACATGCTAGTGAAGTTGCGGATGAATGCTTCAGTGAAGTCAACCCAGTTGTTGATGCTTCGGGGCTTCAGGCTATTCAGCCATGTCCGGGCGGTGCCCTGGAGCGTGAGTGGAACGTACTTCACGGCAACATGCTTGTTGCCGTTCCCGATGCTGACGGCTGTGGAGTAGTCGACCAGCCAGTCTTTCGGCTTCGCGGAGCTGGTGTAGTTGGGCATATCTCTCGGGAGAGTGAACCCTTTTGGGAAGGGCTCATCTCGAATGCGGGGGCCGAAACAAGGCGAACCCAGCTCGTCTTCTTCTTCTAGCGCCAGAGAACGATTGGGGCGATCGATCCGATGGCGGGCATCGTTTTCTCCAATTCCTTATCGGCGGCCAAGGCGGCCGCCGAGTGACGGGTGATCAACAAGCGGCAGGGAAATGCGCCTCTCCCTGCGGGGAGGGGGAGGCGAACAGTCATCTCGCCGCTGCATTGCTCTTGGGTGGCCGTCTTGGTCGCGCCCGATGGTGATGTGAGTCCGGCTGCAGCTGGCAGCCGTCTCCTTGTCTCTTCTATCGCGGACGCCACCAGTCGGTGTCCGGGATGTCGCGCCTTGGTCTCGGCGAGGATGCGGGTCGTCGTTTCACCGGTTGGGCGCTTTAGTGCGGCACCCGACCCCTTGCTGCTCAGCAGCCTCGTCAAGGAGCTGTTGAACGCGCTACGTCATGTGGCGACGCTTGTCGCCCTCGAGCTTGTCTAGCTCGTCTGCTACCGCCTGGGCAGCTCGTATGTTCTCTGCAGGTGTGGCATACATGGGACGATCTGTCCCGAACATGCTGGCGATGGTCGCGCCACGCTGCCGGATCTGGCCAATGCGGCTAGGCCCACCAGGAGCCGGTGTGCCACCGACGGCACGGTCCATCTCACGCTGGTAGGCCTCCAAAAGGTGTCTCATGCTGGCCAGCCGGTTGGCGCTCTCGACGAGCTGGACGCGGCGTGCCTCCAGCGTCTCAGTGTCGGCGTCTTCCGGGATGGGTGCAGTCAAGTCTTGCATCGCCGCCTGCAACGGATCCTGGCCACCTCCGCTAGAGTGCTCGTCGTGGCTGATGACGAGCACTTCCATGACGGTGCTGCCGCCGCTGTCCGCGCGAGGAAGCGGCTCGTCGTAGACCACCATGTTGGTGGGGAACGCGTCAAGCGACGCCGTGTCGGAGTCGACTAACATCGGGTCGGTGGAGCCAACCGACTCCAAGTCAGCAGCAGGCTCGCTGGTGACATGGAGCTGATCGAGGAGGCTCACGAGGCGGCTCTCGGGGCCATCTGTGCCCGCATCAGACGCGGGCTCGTCGGAGAGGCGAATCTCGCCAACGAGATCAGCGAGGCAGCTTGCCGCGCAGGCGACCTCCGCGTCGCGCAGCCCGTCGGCGCAGACGCCGTCTGGCGTGCCGGGTTGGCTGCGTTCGCCAGGAAGAAACAGGGTTCCCGTCCAGAACAGGTCTCCGGGAGACGATGCACCTCGCCCCATGGTGGGCGCCAAATGTCGGGGGTTGGGTGCGACATATGCCAATGGATGGCTTATCATGGTGGGAGCGAGTAGAACATCGCTGCTGCCTGGAAGCAGGATGAGGCGTAGACACGAACGCCTGCGCACTTTACCCAGGTTCGGGGCCCTCCTAGGAGATAACACCCCTAGTCCTGCTCTGCGGGGTTACGCATGATCACTAAGGCACTAGTGAGTACAACGGTGCTCCTCGAGCTGTATGCTAGAGGTAGAAGAAGGCAGGGCTGGCTCTCCTCTCCCCTAGGTGTGAGTCTAATTCTAACAGGTTGGAAACCTTTGCATGGGTGACCTGGGGGTTTATATAGGCCTACCCCCCAGGCGTACAATGGTAATCTGGCCTGGTGTAGGACCCGACTGTCAGTCTCTCTGGCCGCCGGCTTCTCCGCCGGCTGCTGGGGCCCGCCGAATGTTCTGGTACGGAGCCGACAGGCCGCCTCCGCCGCTCGCGGGTCTTGCCGGCTGCTGATTACTGTAGCCATGATGCTAATGACACGGGCTTGGTTAGGGGAGCGTGGCTACAGCCCCGCCGTCTGGTGGGAGATCACTATTGCCACGCTGCGTCTTATCTGGTTAATGGCGCGTGGGGCCCCGAGGAAGGAACGGGCCGCCTGCTGGAGGCCGGCCTCCCTCAGGTCCGACTGGCTAGGCTTCCGCCGTCTTCCGGGATCTCGCTGCCTGGTAGGGCCCGCCGCCTGCAGGCCGTACCGACAGGCCGTCGTGGGAACAGGGCTCCGCCCGCCCATAGTGACGTCAAGGGCGGGGCGGCCATAGTGCCGCGCCACGCGGAGATCTCCGCCTGTACGGAGCACTGTGGCCATGCCCGGCTCTGGATTCGAGGGGATGGTCTACACTGTAGCCTCACCATGTCTTGTCTTCTTAATGGGGGCGCAGACTCTGAGGGCGCTGAGGGCCTCCTGCCGAAAGCCGGCCTCTCTGGAGGCCGCCTGCAAGGAGTCGGCCCATCTTGGTGCCGCCTTCTGGAGCTTAGCCGCCTTCTGACAACCGGCCACTCAGACCAGCCAGCCATCATGTCACGCCCAAGATGCGACCCTATCCTAAAGGAACTCGAAGGTCCCACCAAGGATAGAAGCGCATCTTGAAGACGCTATTGCAAGGTGGATATCATTACATCAACATTACATAATAGATGGGGATACATCCAAGACATACAATGTCACATGAATACAACAAAACATCATATACAAGACCAACATCTGGCTAAGGATGAAACATAAACAGAAACTCAAACGACATCCACCCTGCTAGCCCAGGCTGCCGACCTGGAACCTATCCCCTGATCGAAGAAGAAGCAGAAGAAGAACTCCAATACAAGCAAACATCGCTCTCACGTCATGATCATCGCAAACCTGTACACCTGCAACTGGTGGTGTAGTGTCTGTGAGCCACGAGGACTCAGCAATCCCATTACCATGGGTATCAAGACTAGCAAAGCTTAATGGGAAAGGAAGGGGTAAAGTGGTGAGGTTGCAGCAGCGACTAAGCATATATGGTGGCTAACCAAGCATAAATGAGGCGAGAAGAGAAACAAAGGGCGGTCGTCAACTAGTAATGATCAAGAAGTGATCCTGAACTCCTACTTCGTCAAACATAACCCGAAGCAGTGTTCTCCTCTCGATCAACCCGAAAAAGAGACACTCACGGTTACGCTTTACGGTTGGTGTATTTTAGAAGAGTTTGCTTCAAGTTTACTACAACGGATATTAACAAATTCCCATCTGCCACATAACGCGGGCACGGCTCTCGAAGTTTATACCTGCGGGTGTCCCAACAGCCCATGATAAGCTCTCGCGATCAGCGAAGGATATTCCTTCTCCCGGGAAGACCCGACCAGTCTCGGAATCCGGCTACAAGACATTCGACAGTAATAAAACAAGACCAGCAAGACCTCCGCGTGCCGACATCACGATAGTAGCAGCGCGTATCTCGTCTCGAGCCACGACGGATGAGCACTACGCACAACTAGAACCAGCCCTCAAGTTTCCCGAGGTGGCGCTGCAAGTGGCTCTAGTTTGGACCAACACTTAGACAAGCATTGGCCGGGGGCTAAAATAAAGATGACCCTTGGGATGCGCGACTCCCAAGGGAAAAAGGTGATAGGTCGGGCAAATGGTAAAACCAATGTTGGGCCTTCTTTGGAAAAGTCTTATTCAAAGCGAACTGTCAAGGGGGTCCCATAAATCACCCAACCGCGTTAGGGACGCAAAATCCGGGAACATAATACCGATATGACGGAAACTAGGGCGGCAAGAGTGGAACAAAACACCAGGCATAAGGCTGAGCCTTCCACCCTTTACCAAGTGTATAGATGCCTTAATAATATAAGAGATATTGTGATATCCCAACAAAAATCCTGTCCACCATGGAGGAATCTTCAACTTCACCTGCAACTAGCAATGCTATAAGAGGGGCTGAGAAAAAGCGGTAACATAGCCAAACAACGGTTTGCATAGGAAAGGTGTCAAAGGTTAGAGGTTCATGGCAATTTGGGATGGCTTGATAAACAGGTGATAGGTAGCACAACATAGCGATAGAACGAAACAACTAGCATAGCAATGATAGTAGTGAGATCCAGGGTAGCGGTCATCTTGCCTGAAATTCCGCAAGGAAGAAGAACAATTCCATGAAGAAGACGAACGGATGAAGCCGAACCAAGCGTGAGCGAGCGAATCCTCACGATCGCATAGCAAGCAGGAACTAACAAGAAGCACACAACATGGTAAACACACCACACATGAACAAGACATGATGCACAATCAAGCATGATGCATGACAAGCTACATGAAGCTACTCCTGGCAAGAGATGATGCAAACAAGAGCAGCACATCCAAGCAAGTTTAAATGAGGCCGGGAACAACATATAACAATTCCGGTAAGTCCTCATATGCAAATTTCGAAATTGTTCCAGATCTGAATAAACCTTATGTTCAAGTTGTCAAACATCAAGTTAAGATGCACCATGATGATCTACACGAAATTCTAGTCAAGTTACATATAAAGTTCATTAGATTCGAAGCTACGGCCTAGAAGATATGAGCAAAGCAAGTTAAACATGGCATTGATGCAAAATGCATACAAACATCAAGAAAACACCTCAAAACAAGGATGCAACATGATAATATGAAACTACATACAAAATCAAGAAATTTTCATATAAAGCACACTCGAAACACACTCAAAACGGAGCAACGGTTCAACACATACACCCTATACAAGTTTAAAGGACAAGCTGTCCAAAACAGCAACTAGGCATATTGAAAACACCAAAACAACATTCTACAGCCCCTTAACATGATAACAAAAGGCATGGACGTGATATACAGGTAAAGCATAACAAAACATGAGCACTGAGCTATCTCCATAAATCACTAGAACATGCTCAAAATGACATGGCAAGATTGCAAATACTAACAGTTTCAGACTTTAGCAGAAATAACATCAGGTTGCAACATTTATAGCTATCAAACAACATGTTACAGGAAATTATCATGGCAAAAAAAGGCATGGCATGAACCTACTAATTGCATAGAACAAAAGTCCCTTACTGACCATGAGCCACAAAGGATCAGAAAATATGGTGGCACACATGTAAACATGGCAAGTTATATTACAGATTTATACATGGCAGGAACAACAATAAGTAGGCATGTTGGTGAGCTTGAACCACTCACTACAGAGCAATAAATGGCATGGCAAGGAACCCAACAGTAGGAATACATGTTTATGAAGCTAAGAATGGCAATAACAAGTTCATAGAGTGCATGGATCACTAACAAAAACCTTGGCAAAATTGAATAACATGTAAACAATCTGCCAGGAAACATTTTATAGCAAAAGTAGAGCTCGATTGACTCAAGCTATGGCACTCCATAATTGCAAACAAGGGCATGGATGGATAGAGAATAACCATATGTTCAAAACATCCTTACTGAAGTATCTCAAAATAAGCATGGATCTCTCTGTAGCATCAAGTTTACATGGCATAAAAATATCAGCAGAACAGGGGCTGAAATCATCAACATCATAAAGCCTAGTTTGCATGCTTGTGCTAGTCACCACAGAGATCACAAAAATACATGGCATACACCCCTGTAAAGATGGAATGACATAGCACAAAACACATGTAGACATCAACCTCATAGGATGCACACATCAAATTCAACAAAAATGACAAATCATCAAGTTATAACAGTTTCAGCAGATTAACATCATATAGCACTCTTGCAACGATGATTCAGGCATCAAGATGACCTCAACTGAATATGATGCAACGGAATGAAATGATGAGCATATCGCAGCGAACATTTTGATATATTATGCACACAAAACGGAGCAGCTATCATGGAGTTATGGCATGTCAAACAGAGCAACATAATGCAGAAAGTCAGGGACTTAGCAGATTTTCACCTCCGGGAAAAGTCAACCCGGGACGGAGGGATCCGGGACGGCGCGGTACAGGACGGGGACGAGGGCGTTTGGTTGGACGTCTTGGTGGATATGGTCCCGATCCGGGACGAAGCAGCTCCGGCGAGGGGCGACGAGGGCCGGAGGAACTCGGAGACGGGCGGGGCGAGGCGGATCCGGCCGGATCTCGCCGGATCCGGCCGAGCTCCGGCAAAGGGCGACGCGGGCGGCGGGCACGGGCGGGCGGCGCAAAGTCACCGAGAGGCGAGGCGAGGCGGTCGGGGCGGCACGGAGGTGCCGCGGAGGGCAGCGGCAGCGGCGCCCATGGTGCCGTAAACAGCAGGGCGGCGCCAGCCTGCTGGACAACGTGGCGGCGGCGGGCGTGAGCCGGCACGCTCGGGGAAGCAGGTCAGCGGCCGGCGACGGAGGCGCAAGGCTGGGCGGCGGCGGGCTCGCCTTGGGCAGTCTTGAGCCTGCCACAGGCCCCTGGCCTGGTGGCGGGGAGGAGAGAGGAGAGCCGGCGGGGATGACATGGCGGCGGCGGATTCGTCGAGGGACGGCGGCGGACGAGTCCGGTGCCGGGCGGACGTGTCCGGCGCGCGGAGGAAGAAAGGGGCTAGGGTTGGACTGCGCGAAAAATCCGGGGAGCACATATTTATACATAGAAGGAGGTGGGAGTGTCCAAATGAGGTGCGGTTTTCGCCCACACGATCGTGATCGAACGACCGAGACAATGGAGGGGAGTTTGCTGGGTTTTGGGCCACTTTGAAAGGGGTGTTGGGCTGCAAAGAGAAGGGGGCTTTTACAGTTACCCGGTTAACCGATGGGGTATTAAACGACCTCCAAATGACCCGAAACTTGACAGGCAGTCTATGGGTGCTATACCAAGGCCGCTTGACAAACCTCGGTCCATTCTGAGACCGTTTAACACCGCTTACGAAAAAGAGGCAAAAAGGCGCCGGAGACATAGGAGTGCGGATTGCAAAAGCGGACAACGGGAAAATGCTCGGATGCATGAGACGAACACGTATGCAAAATGAGATGCACATGATGACATGATATGAAATGCATATGATGACATGGAAAAGTGCAACACGCAAGCAAAAGACAAGGCAAGGACTGCGAATAACTGGCAGACACCTGGCGCAACGAATCCGGGGCATTACAACACTCCTCTACTAACAAGAGATCTCGTCCCGAGATCTTAGGACCGAGACGGAAGGGAAAAGGGATGAGGTGAAACAAAAACTCAAGAGAAGAGGCAAAGAATCGAGAGAACTCGAGAAGAAGAGAAGAACGACGAGAATGAGGAGAATCAAATGCTCATGGAAACACGATAGACTCGAAAGCACTCCGGTTAGAGCGAGATAAAAGCGAATAAGACTGAAAGGATTTAGGCAGCACTCCGGCTGAACATGGAAGGAGTTGGAACTGAGTTTGACAAGATGGAACGATAGTTGACGAGAGGAACAACACAATGCCTCCGGAAGAATTGAAAGAATTGAATGAAAATAACTTAGAAAGAAGGATTGAACGGAGTTGTTGAGAAAATCAACAACGAAAAGAAATAAGCTTGTTGTGGGCTTATAGGTAACATCTCAAGATCATAAGATGATAACGGGCCACAAACGAAATGATTGGATAGCTTAGAGGAACGAAGAAATGCGAAACTCCACTTCAAAAGAATACGGAGAATTAATTGCACTTAGAGATGCGAGAAGGAAAGATAATTGAATTCCTCCAACAAGAATCTTGATGAGCACTTGAAGAATGAATTAAATCATGAAGAACCACCATGAAGAACTCCGGTAACAAAAGGATGATGAGATAGAAATGAAGGATGAAAAAGAGATAAGATAAAAGCCTTGCGATGATTTAGATGGAGGATCCGACGAAATAGTCTTGGAAAATTTGAACTCCGGAAAAGAAAAGACGAACGACTTGAAACTAGAATTTATTCACCAAGAACAAACTCCGAAGGAAAAGATTACTCACTTGGATGAAATAAGTATAAGATTTATGTTATGCTTATCCTCATCAAATTAAATTGATGACAAGCAATGGATTCTGCATATTACTTATTCTTCTTGAAAAGGATTGAGAAGTGACATATCGCAAACTTGAGAAGGACTTCATGAACCACCGGTAGGATTGGAAAGAACGAATGAATATATGATGAGAACGGAAAAGGAATCTTCAACGAGCCACCGTAAGAGTTCAGAAATGACTGATGAAAAAGAATGAATCACCGGGAAGAATTAGAAAAGCACAAAGATACTTGAGGAATAAAAAGACAAGATAACAGCGGGACCCATGAACTGATTGAAGAATACTTGAGCGAACACGAAAGAATATTAAGGCGAGCGAAAGGGAGCACGGATATAGAACAATTGGAGAACGAATCTGAAAACTTAGAACGAAGAAATCTTCCGAAAAGGTGACCTCCGGATGATCGAGAGGGAAAGCAACACCTGAAATACTCCGGATGGGTAAGAGAGAATATCTGACAAACGGCATAATTCGAGAGGATAGCATGAAGGTAGAACCACGAATCTTCGGGAGAATGGGAAAGATTTAGAGGAAAAATTCTCTTCAATCTTCAAATGATGAGGAGAAACACCACCAAAATTAATGACATACTCCGGAAGAAAGAAAAACAGAGAGGTTGAGCCAACAATGAAATGATTTGAAATTGATCTTGGAAAAGGCATGTGACTGATGGAATCCATTCTTACGTCACACTTGAAAAGAATTGGGAATAGCTCTGGGGAAATTAAAAGATTCAGCTAAGATCCTGGGAAAGACCTGTGGGTTAGGGCCCACTGAAGAGATAACACCGTTGGAAAGGATTGTTGAACAGATAGATGATGCACCGGAATAATTGAAATATTTGAATGAGGTGACAACCACGAATTAATTGGAACACAGACGAATCTCTTGATATGCCTTGAGCACTCCGGAAGGACAAACTGGCGAGAGGAGAACGAGCAGGGAAAACACTTGAGCCGAGGAAAAGAATATAATCACTACCAAAAATTAGAATTGAATCCACCAGAGAAGAAAAGAGATGAAGAATATCGTACAAAACGAGAATTCACCGGTTGAAATGATTGAGGGAAGACTGAACAGGCTCCACACGAATGGAATTGATGCTCGAAAGAGACTCAAGCTCCGGGAAGAAGAGGGTGGGAGGGCGGGAAAACAAAGACAACTTGGAAGGGGGAACCGACGAATATCTTGAAGAGAGAACACCAGTTGAAGAAAGCAAAGGCTTCACACGAGTAGGATGGATACTCGATTACGGACTCGGTTCGAGAAGAAGAAGGGTGGGCGGGTGGGAAAGAAGACAACTGAGGATTGAACTCAAAGATGAAGAGGCTCGAGTCAACTTGACGAGAAATGCACCGGATGAAAAGAGCTGAGGACCAACGATCGGAAAGCCAACTGCGTGAACCTAAGGAAAAATTTGAAGGGGAAGAGGAGTAATTCAAAACACCTACGTCAAGATTCCTCACCAGAGCGACGAAGGGGCTGAGGAGTAAAAAGAATTCCTACTCTCCGATATAACTAGAATCCGAAAAGTTTTTCTAGACTCGACATCGGCCAAACTACACGATCAATCAAGGGGGCTCCTAGGGCCGGTCGAGGCTCTGATACCAACTTGTCACGCCCAAGATGCGACCCTATCCTAAAGGAACTCGAAGGTCCCACCAAGGATAGAAGCGCATCTTGAAGACGCTTTTGCAAGGTGGATATCATTACATCAACATTACATAATAGATGGGGATACATCCAAGACATACAATGTCACATGAATACAACAAAACATCATATACAAGACCAACATCCGGCTAAGGATGAAACATAAACAGAAACTCAAACGACATCCACCCTGCTAGCCCAGGCTGCCGACCTGGAACCTATCCCCTGATCGAAGAAGAAGCAGAAGAAGAACTCCAATACAAGCAAACATCGCTCTCACGTCATGATCATCGCAAACCTGTACCTGCAACTGGTGGTGTAGTAATCTGTGAGCCACGAGGACTCAGCAATCCCATTACCATGGGTATCAAGACTAGCAAAGCTTAATGGGAAAGGAAGGGGTAAAGTGGTGAGGTTGCAGCAGCGACTAAGCATATATGGTGGCTAACCAACGCAAATGAGAGCGAGAAGAGAAACAAAGGCGGTCGTCAACTAGTAATGATCAAGAAGTGATCCTGAACTCCTACTTACGTCAAACATAACCCGAAACCGTGTTCTCATCTCGATCAACCACGAAAAGAGACACTCACGGTTACGCATTACGGTTGGTGTATTTAGAAGAGTTTGCTTCAAGTTTACTACAACGGATATTAACAAATTCCCATCTACCACATAACCGCTGGCACGGCTCTCGAAAGTTTATACCCGCGGGATGTCCCAACAACCCATGATAAGCTCTCGCGATCAACGAAGGATATTCCTTCTCCCGGGAAGACCCGATCAGTCTCGGAATCCGGCTACAAGACATTTCGACAAGTAATAAAACAAGACCAGCAAGACCTCCGGCATGCCGACATCCCGATAGTAGCCGCAGCGTATCTCGTCTCGAGCCACGACCGGATGAGCACTACGTACAACTAGAACCAGCCCTCAAGTTTCCCGGTGGCGCTGCAAGTGGCTCTAGTTTGGACCAACACTTAGACAAGCATTGGCCCGGGGCTAAAATAAAGATGATCCTTGGGATCGCGACTCCCAAGGGAAAAAGGTGATAGGTCGAGGCAAATTGTAAAACCAATGTTGGGCCTTCTGGAAAAGTCTTATTCAAAGCGAACTGTCAAGGGGGTCCCATAAATCACCCGACCGCGTTAGGGACGCAAAATCCGGGAACATAATACCGATATGACGGAAACTAGGGCGGCAAGAGTGGAACAAAACACCAGGCATAGGGCCGAGCCTTCCACCCTTTACCAAGTGTATAGATGCATTAATAATATAAGAGATATTGTGATATCCCAACAAAAATCCTGTCCACCATGGAGCAATCTTCAACTTCACCTGCAACTAGCAACGCTATAAGAGGGGCTGAGCAAAAGCGGTAACATAGCCAAACAACGGTTTGCATAGGAAAGGTGTCAAAGGTTAGAGGTTCATGGCAATTTGGGATGGCTTGATAAACAGGTGATAGGTAGCACAGCATAGCGATAGAACGAAACAACTAGCATAGAAATGATAGTAGTGAGATCCAAGGTAGCGGTCATCTTGCCTGAAATCCCGCAAGGAAGAAGAACGAGTCCATGAAGAAGACGAACGGATGAAGCCGAACCAAGCGTAGACGAACGAATCCTCACGATCGCAACGAAACAGGAACTAACAAGAAGAAGCACACAACATGGTAAACACACCACACATGAACAAGACATGATGCACAATCAAGCATGATGCATGACAAGCTACATGAAGCTACTCATGGCAAGAGATGATGCAAACAAGAGCAGCACATCCAAGCAAGTTTAAATGAGGCCGGGAACAACATATAACAATTCCGATAAGTCCTCATATGCAAATTTCGAAATTGTTCCAGATCTGAATAAACCTTATGTTCAAGTTGTCAAACAGCAAGTTAAGATGCACCATGATGATCTACACGAAATTCTAGTCAGGTTACATATAAAGTTCATTCGATTCGGAGCTACGGCCTAGAAGATATGAGCAAAGCAAGTTAAACATGGCATTGATGCAAAATGCATACAAACATCAAGCAAACACATCAAAACAAGGATGCAACATGATAATATGAAACTACATGCAAAATCAAGCAAGTTTCATATAAAGCACACTCAAAACGGAGCAACGGTTCAACACATACACCCTATACAAGTTTAAAGGACAAGTTGTCCAAAACAGCAACTAGGCATATTGCAAGCACCAAAACAACATGCTACAGCACCTTAACATGATAACAAAAGGCATGGACGTGATGTACAGGTAAAGCATAACATGAACACTGAGCTATCTACATAAATCACTAGAACATGCTCAAAATGACATGGCAAGATTGCAAATACTAACAGTTTCAGACTTTAGCAGAAATAACATCAGGTTGCAACGTTTAGAGCTATCAAACAACATGTTACAAGAACTTATCATGGCAAAAAAAGGCATGGCATGAACCTACTAATTGCATAGAACAAAAGTCCCTTACTGACCATGAGCCACAAAGGATCAGAAAATATGGTGGCACCCATGTAAACATGGCAAGTTATATTATAGATTTATACATGGCAGGAACAATAATAAGTAGGCATGTTGGTGAGCTTGAACCACTCACTACAGAGCAATAAATGGCATGGCAAGGAACCCAACAGTAAGAAGACATGTTTATGAAGCTAAGCATGGTAATAGCAAGTTCATAGAGTGCATGGATCACTAACAACAACCTTGGCAAAATTGAATAACATGTAAACAATCTGCCAGGAAACATTTTATAGCAAAAGTAGAGCTCGATTGACTCAAGCTATGGCACTCCATAATTGCAACCAAGGGCATGGATGGATATATTATAACCATATGTTCAAAACATCCTTACTGAAGTATCTCAAAATAAGCATGGATCTCTCTGTAGCATCAAGTTTACATGGCATAAAAATATCAGCAGAACATGGGCTGAAATCATCAATGTCATGAAGCCTAGTTTGCATGCTTGTGCTAGTCACCACAGAGATCACAAAAATACATCGCATACATCCCTGTAAATATGGAATGACATAGCACAAAACACATGTAGACATCAACCTCATAGGATGCACACATCAAATGCAACAAAAATGACAAATCATCAAGTTATAACAGTTTCAGCAGATTAACATCATATAGCACTCTTGCAACGATGATTCAGGCATCAAGATGACCTCAACTGAATATGATGCAATGTAATGAAATGATGAGCATCTCGCAACGAACATTTTGATATATTATGCACGCAAAATGGAGCACCTATCATGGAGTTATGGCATGTCAAACAGAGCAACATAATGCAGAAACTCAGGGACTTAGCAGATTTTCACCTCCGGTAAAAGTCAACCCGGGACGGAGGGATCCGGGACGGCGCGGTACAGGACGGGGACGAGGGCGTTTGGTTGGACGTCTTGGTGGATCTGGTCCCGATCCGGGACGAAGGAGCTCCGCGAGCGGAGGAGCTCCGGCGAGGGGCGCAGGAGGAACTTCGGAGGAAGCGAGAGCGGCGGAGGCGGCGAATCTCGCCGGATCCGGCCGAAGCTCAGCGAAAAGCGGCAACGCTGGCGGCCGGGCACGGAAGCGGCGCAAAAGTCACCGGAGAGGCGGGCGAAGCGGTCGGAGGCGGCACGGAGGTGCCGCGAGAGAGCGGGCGGCGCCAGCAGTGCCAGCGGACAGCGGAGGGCGCCAGCCTTGTGGGCAACGTGGGCGCGGCGGCAGGAGCAGCGGCACGGCTCGGTAAGCAGGTCAGCGGTCGGCGGCGGAGGCGCCGGGCGCTGGCGAAGCGCAGCGCAAGCGATGGGCGGCAACAGGCTCGCTGGCCGAGGCGGGCCTGGTGGCGGGGAGGAGAGAGGAGAGCCGGCGGGGATGACGTGGCGGCGGTGGATTCGTCGAGGGACGGCGGCGGACGAGTCCGGCACCGGGCGGACGTGTCCGGCCCGCGGAGGAAGAAAGGGGCTAGGGTTGGACTGCGCGAAAAATCCGGGGAGCACATATTTATGCATAGAAGGAGGTGGGAGTGTCCAAATGAGGTGTGGTTTTCGCCCACACGATCGTGATCGAACGACCGAGAGCATGGAGGGGAGTTTGCTAGGTTTTGGGCCACTTTGAAAGGGGTGTTTGGCTGCAAAGAGAAGGGGGCTTTTACGGTTACCCGGTTAACCGATGGGGTATTAAACGACCTCCAAATGACCCGAAACTTGACAGGCGGTCTATCGGTGCTATACCAAGGCCGCTTGAAAAACCTCGGTCCATTCTGAGACCGTTTAACACCCGCACACGAAAAGAGGCAAAAGGGGGCGCCGGGAGACATAGGAGTGCCGGATTGCAAAACGGACAACGTGGAAAATGCTCGGATGCATGAGACGAACACGTATGCAAAATGAGATGCACATGATGACATGATATGAAATGCATATGATGACATGGAAAAGTGCAACATGCAAGCAAAAGACAAGGCAAGGACTGCGAATAACTGGCAGACACCTGGCGCAACGAATCCGGGGCGTTACAACACTCCTCCACTAACAAGAGATCTCGTCCCGAGATCTTAGGACCGAGACGGAAGGGAAAAGGGATGAGGTGAAACAAAAACTCAAGAGAAGAGGCAAAGAATCGAGAGCACTCGAGAAGAAGAGAGGAACGACGAGAATGAGGAGAATCAAATGCTCATGGAAACACGATAGACTCTGAAAGCACTCCGGTTAGAACGAGATAAGAAACGAATAAGACTGAAAGGATTTAGGCAGCACTCCGGCTGAACATGGAAGGAGTTGGAACTGAGTTTGACAAAATGGAACAATAGTTGACGAGAGGAACACCACAATGCCTCCGGAAGAATTGAAAGAATTGAATGAAAATAACTTAGAAAGAAGGATTGAACGGAGTTGTTGAGAAAATCAACAACGAAAAGAAATAAGCTTGTTGTGGGCTTATAGGTAACATCTCAAGATCATAAGATGATAATGGGCCACAAATGAAATGATTGGATAGCTTAGAGGAACGAAGAAATGCGAAACTCCACTTCAAAAGAATACGGAGAATTAATTGCACTTCGAGATGCGAGAAGGAAAGATAGTTGAATTCCTCCAACAAGAATCTTGATGAGCACTTGAAGAATGAATTAAATCATGAAGAACCACCATGAAGAACTCCGGCAACAAAAGGATGATGAGATAGAAATGAAGGATGAAAAAGAGATAAGATAAAAGCCTTGCGATGATTTAGATGGAGGATCCGACGAAATAGTCTTGGAAAATTTGAACTCCGGAAAAGAAAAGACGAACGACTTGAAACTAGAATTTATTCACCAAGAACAAACTCCGAAGGAAAAGATTACTCACTTGGATGAAATAAGTATAAGATTTATGTTATGCTTATCCTCATCAAATTAAATTGATGACAAGCAATGGATTCTGCATATTACTTATTCTTCTTGAAAAGGATTGAGAAGTGACATATCACAAACTTGAGAAGGACTTCATGAACCACCGGTAGGTTTGGAAAGAACGAATGAATATATGATGAGAATGGAAAAGGAATCTTCAACGAGCCACCGTAAGAGTTCAGAAATGACTGACGAAAAAGAATGAATCACCGGGAAGAATTACAAAAGCACAAAGATACTTGAGGAATAAAAAGACAAGATAACGACGGGACCGCGAACTGATTGAAGAATACTTGAACGAACACCGAAAGAATATTAAGACGAATGAAAGGGGAACGGATATAGAACAATTGGAGAACGAATCTGAAAACTTAGAACGAAGAAATCTTCCGAAACGGTGACCTCCGGATGATCGAGAGGGAAAGCAACACCTAAAATACTCCGGATGGGTAAGAAAGAATATCCGACAAACGGAATAATTCGAGAGGATCACGAATCTTCGGGAGAACGGGCAAGATTTAGAGGAAAAATTCTCTTCAATCTTCAAATGATGAGGAGAAACACCACCAAAATTAATGAGATACTCCGGAAGAAAGAAAGACAGAGAGATTGAGCCAACAATGAAATGATTTGAAATTGATCTTGGAAAAGGCATGTGACTGATGGAATCCATTCTTACGTCACACTTGAAAAGAATTGGGAATAGCTCTGGGGAAATTAAAAGTGTCAGCTAAGATCCTGGGAAAGACCTATGGGTTAGGGCCCACTGAAGAGATAACACCGTTGGAAAGGATTGTTGAACAGATAGATGATGCACCGGAATAATTGAAATATTTGAATGAGGTGACAACCACGAATTAATTGGAACACGGACGAATCTCTTGATATGCCTTGAGCACTCCGGAAGGACAAACTGGCGAGAGGAGAACGAGCAGGGAAAACACTTGAGCCGAGGAAAAGAATATAATCACTACCAAAAATTAGAATTGAATCCACCGGAGAAGAAAAGAGATGAAGAATATCGTACAAAACGAGAATTCACCGGTTGAAATGATTGAGGGAAGACTGAAGAGGCTCCACACGAATGGAATTGATGCTCGAAAGAGACTCAAGCTCCGGGAAGAAGAGGGTGGGAGGGCGGGAAAACAAAGACAACTTGGAAGGGGGAACCGACGAATATCTTGAAGAGAGAACACCAGTTGAAGAAAGCAAATGCTTCACACGAGTAGGATGGATACTCGATTACGGACTCCGGTTCCGAGAAGAAGAAGGGTGGGCGGGTGGGAAAGAAGACAACTGAGGATTGAACTCAAAGATGAAGAGGCTCGAGTCAACTTGACGAGAAATGCACCGGATGAAAAGAGCTGAGGACCAACGATCGGAAAGCCAACTGCGTGAACCTAAGGAAAAAATTTGAAGGGGAAGAGGAGTAATTCAAAACACCTACGTCAAGATTCCTCACCAGAGCGACGAAGGGGCTGAGGAGTAAAAAGAATTCCTACTCTCCGATATAACTGGACTCCGAAAGTTTTTCTAGACTCGACATCGGCCAAACTACACGATCAATCAAGGGGGCTCCTAGGGCCGGTCGAGGCTCTGATACCAACTTGTCACGCCCAAGATGCGACCCTATCCTAAAGGAACTCGAAGGTCCCACCAAGGATAGAAGCGCATCTTGAAGACGCTTTTGCAAGGTGGATATCATTACATCAACATTACATAATAGATGGGGATACATCCAAGACATACAATGTCACATGAATACAACAAAACATCATATACAAGACCAACATCTGGCTAAGGATGAAACATAAACATCATATACAAGCGCATCTTGAAGACGCTTTTGGAAGGTGATCTCTTCAGACCGATAATTCTCCGGCGTGCCGAATACCACGTCAAGTGTGATTTTTCCCACACACCGCGCCTCCTGACTAGGAATGATTCCTCGGAAGGTCGTGCTACTTTGCTTGATGCGGCTCCTGTCTATTTCCATTTTATGGAGTGTATCCTCATAGATGAGGTTTAGTCCTCTGCCGCCGTCCGTGAGGATCTTGGTGAGTCTAAAGTTGTCCATGATGGGACTGAGGACTAATGCCGCTGGCGCTCGGACTGTCATGTATTTCGGTTCGTCACCAGCAATAAAGGTTATAGCCGTGTCGTTCCAAGGGTTTATCACAGCGATTTGGCAGACTTCGGCGAGGTCGCGGAGTGCCCTTTTGCGCTTACTTTTTGAAGCGAATGTCTTGAAGACCGTCAATACTCTGGGGTCGTCGTCTTCTGGAGGGTGTTGCTCTGGGGCGTTTTTGGTAAGGATGTCCTCGCCGCTCTTGGCTACCTGCCGTAGTATCCAACATTCTCTAAGGTTGTGGGTTGGTATGGTGTCCGGTGTTGCGTGTATTTTGCATGGGCCATTGAGCCATCCCTCCAGAACGGTTCCATGCCGCGTAATGGGTTTATGTTTCGTGTCTATTAGACTGGGCGTGTCACGAGGATGTGCTCTTTTTGCCTGGACCAGCGGTTGAGTTGGGACCGATGGCTCCCAACAAGCTGCCTGATCTTTCCATGAGCTTCCCATTGCGCTGTACTTCTGTACGATAGTTTCCAAGTTAGCGAAGTGTGGTATACGGCGGTGATTAATGGCATTGAGGATTCCTTTGTTCGTGCAATTGTTGCAGAACGCAAATATCACGTCCTCGTCGCGGCAATCTTTGTCCTTGACAAGGAGGAATCTGGCCCAGAAATGGTGGACTGTTTCCTGAGACTGTTGTTGTATGCTCATGAGAGCGCTTATGTCTGGGTGGGTGGGTGGAATTGGATTCGGACCCTGACTCAGTCGATGATCCGGTGTCTGAAGGTTTTCCAGACTCAACAGTCTGGGCTCTCGAGTATCTTCTCGTTGCCTGTGCCTGCCATCCGATTCTATGTTCGGACGGCCGATCACCTCCTCTTACTGGTGGGTGTCCGGCTCTGCAGGGTCAGCGACCCGAACATAGTCCGTCTTCAGTATAGGGGAAGAGTCGCCGTCTTGCTCCTCGACTACCGCTATCGGGTGGGTGACCGGTGGAGATTTGATTTCTCTTTGGTCGGGTTTAAGCCCGATCCGATCGTAATCTGTGGCGATTTCCCAGGGCGGCGATGCAATCAAGGAGCTCGTTTAAAGATGAAAACTCCGTCGGATCCATCTGCTTAGAGTGTTTGGGGTCGATACGAAGGGGATTTTCGATGGCCCGAGAGGTCATCGTCGGCTTAGCGGCCGAACGGGCGGTCATGGTAAAGCCGCCCAGCCGGAGGGTTTGGCCTGGGGCCAGTTCTCCTCCGGAGGTGATATTGTCTTTAAGGACAAGGCGAGTCATCGATCCTGTCATCAACGGCACAGTGGAACTCTCAATGGAAGCACCAATGTCGGTGTCAAAACCGGCGGATCTCGGGTAGGGGTTCCCGAACTGTGCGTCTAAGGTCGATGGTAATAGGAGACAGGGGACACGATGTTTACCCAGGTTCGGGCCCTCTCTATGGAGGTAATACCCTACTTCCTGCTTGATTGATCTTGATGAATATGAGTATTACAAGAGTTGATCTACCACAAGATCATAATAGATAAACCCTAGAAGTCTAGCCTGTATGACTAAGGTAATGAGTATCTCCCTTTCCAGACTATGTCCTCCGGTTTATATAGACACCGGGGAGATCTAGGGTTACACAAGGTCGGTTACAAGGAAAGCAAACTACATATTTGGTCTCCAAGCTTGCCTTCCACGCAAGGAGAGTCCCATCCGGACACGGGTGCAGTCTTCGGTCTTCATGTCTTCACAGCCCACACTACAAAAAAAATACACTTCCATGATGATATGTGTTTGTCACAGTAGGTCACGTTTTCTGTCATGCAATACATCCATGACAAATTCATGACAGAATCAAGATAGTCATACCTACGCTGTCGTAGAAGTGTTCCATGACATTACCAAAATTATCATCACGGAAGTGTCCACTTCCATGACGATAAATCACGCGTCACAGAAGTGCTTTCGTCAAGGGTGACCGACACGTGGCATCCATCGTAACGGAACGTTGTTAAGCTATCGGGTTCGGTTTTGGATCCGATAACCCGTTAACAGCCCCGACCAATGGGGATTTTCCACGTGTAAAATCATCCTTTGCTGGAGGAAACACGTGTCGGCTCACTGTTGGGACAGATGTCATCCACTCATTGGACCCAAAGCGCCTATGATACGTCGACACGTGGCACGGCCCAACAGAGGCCCATTCCTATGAAAAGGCCGGCCCGTTTGACTTGGTAAAAAGGTGGCGGGCCGGCCCACGGCAAGCCTCTTAACAGCCTGTTCGCATATAGCACATTTTCAGCCCGCTAACCCAGGGCCCGTTTTACGGCCTATCCGAATTAGTCCCAGTAGCGTCATTTGGGCCGTCCAATATAATTTTAACCCATTTTAACTTCCGGCCCATGCATGGCCCATGACGTATTTCGGCCCATATGAGTCCCTTTGCAACTCTTGGCCCATTAATGGCCTATGGTGAAACTGGCCCGTAATGAACAGTGCGTCGCTTTATACCCATTAGCGGCCCATTATTCCATTGGGTCGTTTCCAGCCCGTGTTACCTTTCGGCCTTCCGAGGGCCCATTTATTCTTGGGCTCATTTCCAACATTCGGTTACTTACGACCCGTTACTGGCATTTTCTGCTTGTGGGCCAAATTCAGCCCGTGGATACAATCGGCCCGTTTGCGGCCCGTTAATCTGTTGGGCCATTTTCATAGCATCCTCAAATATGGCCTATTAACGCCCCGTTATGGTCAGCCCATAAAACGTATGATTTCGACTCTAGCCCGTTTACGGCCCCTTATACGGCCCGTACAAGGCCCATAGATGAGACGGCCCGTAGAAGGCCCATGTATCCTACGGGACGTAGAAGGCCCATTTACCCGATGGCCCATAGAAGGCCCATTGATCTGACGGCCCATAGAAGGCCCATGGATCCGATGGCCCATAGAAGGCCCATGGATCCGATAGCCGATAGAAGGCCCACGGATCCGACGGCCATAAAAGGCCATGGATCGTCCGTCCTGTAGATGGCCCATGGATCGTACGGCCTGTGGAGGGCCATGGTCACTACAATGTTTGGGTGAGTTGGCCCCCGTTTGAACGATATAGCATATTCAAAGAATTATCCTACTCTATACTATCACCTCTAAAAAACATACACTATACAATAAAGAGACTAAGGCATAGAAACGTAGAATAATCCTACACTATACAAGAAATAACTTACAGCCGATTATACCCACTGGGCATTATGGTTCGGCACTAGTGATAATAAAGCATACACAAACAACAATTTACATACACTGGGCAAATACAGCTCATACATCATGGACGCGCATCAACATAACTTACCATTTGAACTATAATCTCTTCAAAAAATAGGATTGGCCGGATTTAGATAGTACAAATTACAGTCTGCAAAATCTCCAATTCCTTCGTTGTTACCTCAGTGTCTTGTTTCATTTTTTGACTCCTGCATCTAATACCTGCATGTCCAGTCTCAACTTGTTGATTGTATGTTCAGAATCATGTACACGTTGTCTTGCCACCGCTAGTTGATGCTCGAGAACATCGGCACATTCCAATTCCAATCCATAATCATTCGGTAACGGCCATGCCACACTGCTCGCGGATCTTTTTGTTGATGTCACTTCATCCTGAAATGTTTCTGTAAGTACACATGACTAGGGCAAAAATATAGTTACAACAGTGAAGCGAGCAAGACAGACTATTTTGTACATGGAAAAACAGGACAAACAATAATGTTACACGTCATGAAGCATAAGCAGGTGATATTTTAAAAATTATGAAAAAGGTAGTATGTGCAGCCTGCATACAGAAATCTCTCTTAGCTCACCAGAGGAGCATGATGTTGGGGCCCAATCCAAAACACAAACAAGTTACAAATTTAGACAGCAGGTTGCATAGAAGTAAGCAAGCGGTTGGCCATTCTGTAGCTCAAGTAAAGTCTTAGGGAGCATAATGAACAGCAGAGGGTTTCATACAAACATACTACAGCAAGCAAAACTATGAAATCATTAGCCTAGTATAAACTAGATTATGAGCCTCATGCAATAATAGTTGGTTAATATAATTCAAAGCTTCAGGCACACTTCGGCAGAGTAATTAAATGGTAAGGCCTTTAATTATGTCAACTAATAGTTATACAAGTACCCAACATCAGGCATCATTCTTTGGGCATCTCATTAACTGAGGACAAATAAAGCAATTGAAAAGTGCAAATTAACTATGCCTGAAACAAACAAGGAATTGAACTGTTGAGTTGGATACAGTGACTTACCTTAACAGGTTGAAGAGGCTCAGCGTAGCTCCTACTTCTCTTGCAAGGCTCCTTCCTAACATCTTGTACATGGAAATCGTCAATCTTATCTTCATTGCACCCCCTCTGCAAGGTGACACAAACTAGTTACTCGTCTCCTTGGAAGATAAATATGCATACTTTCCAGTCTGTGAACACAAAAGGGTGAGATTATAACAAAATAACACCACATAATGAAACATGCCGCATCTCTTGCACTTGCACACAATGGAATGAGCATTTACTATGTCTGCACTATGTAAAACCTAGGCACACCTTCGAACTGGATCTCCAGGTACTCTTGGAGAGCCTACTTTAGTGTACAGCAAAACCTTTATGTCACCTATGAGTTAGATAGCAGCCCTTAGTGTTTAAATCGTTGACAAGCTCTGTTAGACTGTTAGGTCAAGAACAACAAGTAATCAAAGCACACAGTCCTAGTATGGTTGGCTGATGCAAATAAGCAATTGAACAGATGTGTGAGCAAATCTTACATATCAAGAAAAGAAGCAAAGAAGGAGGCTTAAAGACCATCACTTGACTGACCAGATTTAAGGGGCATTTAAACATCATGTGCAACGTATGAACTAACATAAACATTGCATATCCTAGATTCTACAATGGAATGCACATTTATTAGGTTATGCCATGTATGATGATGCCTAAATGTACACTATAGCAGGCAGGAGTGATTCATCATTGCACGCACAATTGAATTGCGGGTTAAGGGCCAGTTCTATTTCGCCTTTTCAGGGCTTATTGTCAAAATAAGCCATAAAATATCTAAAGTAGTCATTTTTGAGTTATGGGCTTGGGATTAACTAATTTCTCTTTGGAGGGGGGTGTTTCAGGTAGAACCTCACTAAAAATTGAAGGGAAGGGGAATAGTGAAATGACTCTGTTGTCTGCCTATATTACACTCAAAATGCAACTGGTGACGCCCGCGTCACACCTCACCTTCAAGTAAAAACAAACACGCAAGCGTTTATTGCCCTGCCCGCTTGCATCTCCTTTCCCCTTTCCCTCTACCTCGATCCCTTGCCTGCAGCACTAGGGCTCCTCCAGCAAGTTGTCGCCACTGGTCCCATCTAGCCTGGTCCTTGATGATGCTCTGTCCAGCTAGGCTACATGGCCGGTGGGTAGGGGAAAATCTCCCTGGCTGCTCCTCCCTCTGGCGTCCCCCCCCCCCCCTCATTCTCATGGTCTCCAGCAGCTGCTCCATTGTGGTTCGTCCAACGCACTACTCCGGCAGGCGCTGCACAACTACGGTTGATGCCACACTACGGCAGAAGGCACCTTATTCCCGCTCCCAACCTCCCAGGCCATGGCCTTGAGGTGCTGTTGAAGGATGAGCTCATACAACAAGGTGAGGATGCTTCTGCTGCTGCTATATGATGCATTGCTATGATCTGCTCCTGCTGCTGCTATATGATGAATTGCTATGAGATGCTGCTGCTATATGATGAATTGCTATGAGTTGCTGCTGCTGTTATATGATGAGTTGCTATAAGCTGCTCCTGCTGCTACTATATGATGAATTGCTATGAGCTGCTCCTGCTGATGCTATATGATGAATTGCTATGAGCTGCTCCTGCTGCTGCTATATGATGAATTGCTATGAGCTGCTCCTGCTGCTGCTATATGATGAATTGCTATGGGCTGCTCCTACTGCTGCTATATGATGAATTGCTATGAGCTGCTGTTGGTATATGATGAATTGCACACTGCTGCTGCTGCTGTTGCTGTATGATGAGTTGCTATGAGCTTCTGCTGCTATATGATGCTTTCAGGTGGTGCTGCTATATGATAATAACCAGCCACTTGGACGATCGAATTTCAATAAATAATTGTTCTTCATTTAAATGTGGGTCATGTGTTTTTGTTTAAATTAGGCAATGGGATCTCTATGGAAAACATTGACCAAAGTAGATTGTGCCAAGTAGATGGTATCTTTGTATTTGCATTTTGAGCAATTAGTGATGGTCTGTTTTCCTATCATATTAATTACTGCACTGGGTTCAATTTGTGATGTTTGCAAGTCAAATTAATTTTCATATGGGTAGCAAAATGAAAAAATATAATGCAATCTAGACTTTTCACTGGTCATACCAAAGATAAGCTGAAAACGCAATGCAAAGAACTGGTTGGCTTATTACATGGAGCATATATTCACAGGTGCTTATTTTCTTAGGATAACTCGTAATAACTGTCCCTAAGAAACTTGGCCAATAGAACTGACAGACAAATAACATGTCACGATGATTGCAATGGAGGAGTGACGTACCATAGCACACTGTATGGGCTCACCGCTGGCTCTCCTTTTTTGCAATGTTCCATGAAATTGCCACATACATCTTGTACGTTTTCATTGTGTAACCGTATCTGCAAGTTGACACGGCTAATTTCAGACATCTCTACATGATAATACATTGCATATCCCTTGCGCATATTTAGACCACCAATTAACGATTGTGTGCATAGCATAAACTAGCTATGACTCTGTGTGCTGGGCTAGCAGGCACTCTAAGGGAGCCTAATGTAGTGTACTGGAATTCCCACATGCCACCTATGATTTTGTGTAATGTACTGCCTCTATTCCTAAATATATGTCTATGTAGACATTCCAGTATGGACCACATAAAGCTGTATATAGATGCATTTTCGAGTGTAGATTCACTTACTTTGCTCAGTATGTAGCCTATAGTGGAATCTCTAGAAAGACTTATATTTAAGAACGGAGGTACGAGGTAGTATCATGTATGACATCTACATATCTAATTTAGCAGCCAGTAGTAGAAATCATTGTCTGCACAAAGGGATTACTGGTCAAAAATCCTAGCAAAGCACGCTGGCAGGCGTAGAACAGTACAAGAGAGAGAGAGAGAGAGAGACACTTACAAGATCATAGCAATGCCTCGGTCCAGGATCTTGGTTGGCCAAGCTGTTAGATCCAGAAGAAACATCGTCCTTGTAGTTTTTGCCAGCCGCATAACAGGTAACAGCGACCTGTTAGTATATTTGAAGTACATCGGGCAGGTGATGCTGGACGGGTTTAAAGGTGACAAGTACCTAGGACGTGGCGGGTGCTTGGCATCTTGCCAGGCGGTGGGAATCAGGTTAGAAACTTCAAGGGTGATGATGCTGCGCTGGCTGTCGAGGTCCAGTAAGGAGATCTAGAACCGTCGAGTAGGGTGTTTGTGGAGCGGCTCCGGTAGGGTGGACTACGGTGTGGGCGAAGCGGATCTGTGCCCGTGGACGAGGGCGTAGGTGAAGCTGCTCCGGTGGTTGGTTAAGGATGGTCTCGACGATGCGGATCTGCGGCCGTGGACGAGGCGTCAGAAGCTGCTCCGGTAGGTTGGATGTGGGTGCGAGGAAGCGGATTTGAGGCCGTGGACTTGTGAGTTGGCAAGGCGGACCCGGTAGGGTTGAAAATGGTATAGGCGAAGCTACTCCGATGGGGTTGACGATGGTGTCAGTGAAGCGGCTCCGGTAGGGTTGAGGAAGGTGCCGTCGAAGGGGGCATCGGTGGGGCGGCTCCGGGGGGTGGATGAAGCGTCTCCAGTGGGGAGTACGAATGAGCCGTTGCAGATGCGCTGCGGTTGATGAGAGTACCAGCGAAGCAGATCCGACGCCGTGGACAAGGCCGACACTGAATGGGCTATGGTACAGTGGTGGATGAGCAGTCTACTTGTTTCTAGGGGAGGTGGGAGGGGTAGATGCGGCCGCAGAAGCAGATCCGGCGAGGTGGACGCCACTGGCGATGAAAGGGCAATGCGCGGTGGATGAGCAGTCTAGGGTTTCGAGAGGGGAGGGGAGAAAGGCCGATGATGTACGGACGGCGTGATGTTAGATGCTCTGGTGCTGTGAAGTTAGTCGTTTTTGCAGGAGGGGGAGAGGAAATGGGGGTGCCGTGCAGTTGGGGGAACCGGAAGTTACCAAAGCAGCCCCGACCTATTATGTAGATGAGGGTGGTATTGTAATTGTTGGTCTCCGTGCACCAAGGACAAAAGTGGAATTTCGCATGCTAAGACTAAGGTGGCGGAAATTTTAGAAGGAGGCGGGAGATTTTGCCGCCCGCGGGATCGTTCGTATCCATTTTCAACTAATTTTGGACAGTGCTAGCGGGAAGGTCATGCGAGACTGTGTACACGGGGCACGCGTCAGCAGTTAATAACTGGTGTGAAGTCCACCCTAGAAAAAAAGACAATAACCCGGGATGATGCGCCGATAACTTGGACGTTCACACGGGCGCGACCAATTGTACGGGTGTAGTGGCGCGTTCACAAAAAAAGGGATCAAACGCTCAGCCTATATATTTCTCATGTAAATAGATAATTTCGTGCAATTGGTTATTTACTTTAAATAATGCATTGACATGTTAGTGTAGAGGCGCACAAAAAGAAACGGATATTGTAGTACGCTAGTTAAAAGTGTTACCTCATATGATTACATAGCCTCCATTTCATAAATTGCGTACCCGTTGAATTCATATATGAATATTACATATATTACTTCATAATAGAACCTTAAATCAAGACTAATGATTTTGAATGCAAGAGTAACAATGGTGCATGTACATGATAGCTACATTGGTTGTTTGAAGAAACATCACTGTAATTTTGGCATGCACAACTGAAAAGATTTATTTAAATAGAAAAAATGTGATATGTGAGTGTCCAATCTTTATAGCGTTGAATCGATATTGTACCTTTGGCCATGATACGAAGTATATATTGATTTATGTTCAAGCGATGTACGTCCACGATCTCTAGATAGTGATACGTGAATGAATTGTGCAATCTCTCTCACACACATACATATCTCATTTCCCTGTGGGCATCAGAATCACACATGCACACTTCGTGTATTTCTCTCCCTTCATCAAGGTTAGAATTCGACTTTCTACCCCGTCCAACAAGTGTCTCACACAGAAACACACACGCTCTCTCTGTCGAACACGCCCACCCCATTAATTCCGCCCACCCACAGCCACTAATGTATCAAAGTATGATAATGTCTCTCACACATATGCCTAAGGTTAACTCGAGTTCCGGAACCATATGAATACATACAATGGGATTCTAGCAGAGCACCATTTGTTTTGAGATTTTGCTCTCTCTCTCTCTCTCTCTCCCTCCCTCCCTCTCTCTCTCTCTCACACACACACACGCGCGCGCGCGCACACACATTGTTTCTCGCTTCATTTTTCCGGCACTTGCATGCGCACAATTTTGTTTATCTTCGTGATGCTTTAAGTATGCCTCGCACAAATACTATCTACCTATCCCTTAATATAGCTAGATATGTGTCACACAAACTCCTTCTCCCTACTAGCAAGATGCCCATGCGTTGCACCAAACATGAAGATGCATTTGTATGAGTAATTTATCTTGTGGGAGAAAAGGATGAACGAGGGAATGCCTTATTTGCGAATGCGGAGAGGGGTGTGGGTATCTTTTTGCAAAATTGCCACAGTTTCCTTCCTATCCGTCGAATATAAATCGGATGGCCTATATTGCAGGATGGCAGCAACACCATCATCACCAACTCTGTTTGTTATAAGAGTAGGGATATGTAAGTGTCACTCCCCCGACCCCCCGACACACGCACCCACACCCACATAACCACACACGCACACTTCACAACACCGAAGGAGTAGGGTGACACCTCGATCTTGATACTAATCTATCGACTGGCTTCACTCTCAAATACACACACACACACACACACACACACACACCACCTGACACCGAAGGAGTAGGGCGGCACCTCGATCTTGATAGTAATCTATCTACTCCTCTTTCAAACACACACACACACACACACACACACACACTCGCTAGCCTCTGTGCCTACCGCGCACACTCTCGATACGTCTTTCTCTCCCTCCCCCTCCCCCCGCCCCCAACAATGACAGCAGAAGGGTGATAACTCGATCTAATCATAATCTGTCAATTGGTTTCTCTCATGAAGATTGTGTCTCTGTGCCTTGCTCAGTAGCCCCCTCGATATGTAGACTTCTTGTGCGCGCACAACTGTAGTGACGATGACGCTGAACCCAGTGTGGCTCGTTTTTACTGGCCTCATGTGATAGTTTTCACCCTGTTTTCTGTTAATTAACAAGGCAACCTTTTCTTTGTTACTACTAGTGAATCTGAAATCATTCGGGGCAGACATAAAATATATCACTTCAACCCAATTATCGCAGTAACTATTTTAAAAGAAACTAGCTAGATGCCCGTGCGTTGCACGGAACATCAAGATGGATTTGTATGAGTAGTTTATCTTATGAGAGAAAAGAATGAACGAGGGAAGACCATATTTGCGAACGTGGAGAGGGGTGTGGGTGTATTTTTGCAAAATTGCCATAGTTTTCTTCCTATCCGTTAGATATAAATCCGATGGCCTATATTGCGGGATGGCACGCACACCATCATCACCAACCCTATTTTCTACTCCCTCCGTTCCTAAATATTTGTCTTTTTAGATATTTCAACAAGTGACTACATATGGAGCAAAATGAGTGAATATACACTCTAAAATATGTCTACATACACATCCATATGTGGTAGTCCATTTGAAATCTGAAAAAGACAAATATTTAGGAACGGATGGATTATAAGAGTAGACATGGAGATATATCTCCAGCATGGTCTACAACAAAAATGTGCTGGACTGGTTAGCGTCAGATGCTCGGAACGCGATAACATGAGTTCGAATTATGTCTTTAACTTTAGATTTTTATATTATATATTACTTATTTAATACATACTTCTTTCGCTATTGTACTGACAGTGGAACCCAGAGAGTACTTAGAATACAAGATTAAGGATGGACTTGTTTCTTTTTAACTTTCTGTACGAAGCTGTAGCCACCCTACAAGTCACGTGTACACTGTACGTGCAATTAACTTTTTATAGAGGGACAATCATACACGCAATTAACTCAAATGGATTGGATGTCACTCTATTATTTCCAGCATAAGAGCATCTCCAACGGAAGCCGGCAAATTTCCTCCCGCTTCCTTCCGTGGAGGACGACATCAAACGCTAGCGGCATACATTTTCACAAGTCTAACCAACCAGATGAAATTCATGCAAACACGGACTGATTTCATATAAACATGAAGGATTTCGTATAAAAAGCTGGATTTTCATATAAACATGATGGATTTCATTACATTTACATGAACTAAGCGTTGCCAATCTGGCTCTCTTGGTATAATTAATACTCCCTCCGTCCGGAAATACTTGTCCTAGAAATGGATGTATCCAGACTTATTTTAGTTATACATACATACAATTGATCCATTCTTAGAACAAAAATTTCTAGCCAGCTGGAGAGGGAGTACATAATCCCTTTGTCTTCCTCATGTCCGGCAAACACTTTGCGGGGTCGACGAAGGTCCTCGTAAGAGACGAAGAAGCAAAGAAACCACCTGAATGCGCAGTCGTCTCCTTGGCGGTGGCCTTCATGGGACCCAAGTGGCGGCAGCCTCCCAAGTTCTACTTCTACTCTATGATGGCGGTGGACACGGGGAAGCTGGCCACCGACTCGTCGCTCTCCACGCACCCGGCTTCTGTCTCTGCCTGCATGGCTCTGCCGCAGGCACGGGAGGCGTGCCCACAGACACGGGAGGCGCGCCACCACAGGCACTGGTGGCGCGGTACGATGCCCGTACCGGTGTGCTTGCCGCCGTGCCAGCGTGGAGCAACTCGCCACTCCTCATCGAGCTAAACTGGAGCGGCGATTTGCTGAACCACGCGCCTGCTTGGGGTGGCAACTGGCTCCGTCGGGCCAAGCGAGGTTGGTGAAGCACCGAGCGGCCTCGCCCGTATCCGGAGGGCTCGGCGGGCCACCCAGACGGGTAATATGCCGGAGAATGGCTCCTTGAAAGCCATCGGAAGAGTGGAGAAAATGGTGAAGGAGGAGATGGGGGAGCGGCGGAGGGGTGCGATTCTTGCCCGCTGTCTGTCTGGCCTCGTGTAAATAGAGGGCGAACGGTAGGAGCTTGGCCGGCGTCTGGCCTCGTTTAAACTGAGGGCGGACGGGAGGTGCTCAGCAGGTGTTGCGTTTAATTCCGGCCTGCTCATGAATGGGTGTGTGGCCGGAGTAGGTTTCTCGGTTTGCATGCGGGTTTAACGGAGGGGTTTGATGGAGGCGAGGAGGTGTGTTCAGCCGGGCGTGCAGCGGGCGGTGCAGTACTATTTGATTTCACAGCAGTCGGCGCAGTTCCCGATATGGCTTTAATGCAGACGAGGGAGGGAGTAGCGGTTCCCGAAATGTTGAACGGCCAATGCATTCTCCTTCAATTAATGCATGAGGGAAGTAATGGGAGGAGGACCATGAAAAGAGGCTACACGATGTGAATGCAACACAGTTTTCCCTCATATAAAGGAGCCCCTCCATTCCAATGCATCTACCACATTGTACGCACCTAAGCATTTGCCTAAGCACCTACACTAAGTGCAAAAGAGCTCACTCTAGACCCATGGCGGTGATGCGTGCGAGCGGCCAGCGGTTGTGCTAGATGGTCCACGACGTCGGCCTACGACATGGTACCGAGGATCATCTCCAGACATTGGAGACCGGCTGGTGGATGGCCGCCGTCGACGCCAACTACGACTCTCAGTTGGACCAGATGATCGTTGCCACCACAAACAAGTTCACCGTCCTCAAGAAGCTCGCGGACAACATCACCGTACTCCTCCAGCCCACGCGCCCGGGCTCCTCATTGCCTACCACCCTAATCGGCCTCCATGGCCGGAACCTCTTTCAAGCATTGGTGGCCCTGTGACTGCCCGCCAACGCCACGAAGAATGTCCACCTGGAGGTCGCGCTCGCCGCGATGCGCCTCGTCCTGCAAGAATTCGTCGACCTACACATCCACGTGTACAAGCAAATCATGTATATAGGTATCTACAAGACTAGTGAGGACGCTATGATGTTGTCCTTCCTCAACCGGCTGGAAGCCTTGGATGCCTTTGCTGAGAAGCACCTCGACCTCGCCACAAAAGCCGCCGCTCCTTAGCTGCCGGTCGGTGGCCCAGCGCACTAAGTTGAGGAGGAGGAGGTCGTACGTTGATGGATGCATCTTTCTTCTTGCCTTCTGTAACCACCACTGTGATCGCATCATCATCGTGGCCTTAATTCTTATTGTGTTGTTGCATTCTCGTTCTAGTCAATACCAACATGTGCGATCCCTTTGCTTAATTATATGCATCACTGTTACTAGTACTCCATCCGTCAATTTATAAGTTGTGCTTACCTTTTCCTTCAACTTCGTGCAACGCGCGGGCATCTTGCTAGAAACACTAGAACATGTCGGACCGCGTGTGACCAAACCGATGATGCGCCAACCTAGCTACTACGCACCCTGCTTATCTGGCGGAAATAGCCCCGCCCTAGCGTTTCCAATCGTTATTTCTATCTATCGATCGTGCCAAGGAGCATAACCAAAATGTTACAATTTATACATGTTTCTCTACTCCTACTCCTATAAAAGACTCAGTTGGTGATGGTGGTGTGTCTGACATCCGTCGTTTCTGACCATTAGATCTGCATCTAACGTCTGTGAGGTAAGTTGTGGCATTTTTGCAACAATAGCCCACTTCTCTACTTCAATTTGCACAAAACCCCTTATTATCTTGAAAGCAACCACATCCCTCCCTCACCTCATCTAAACAGCCTGAGAAATATATTTTGAGTGAAAAATACTCCCTCCGTTCCTAAATATTTGTCTTTCTAGAGATTTCAATAAGTGACTACATATGGAGCAAAATGAGTGAATCTACACTTCAAAATATGTCTATATAATCTGTATGTGATGGTCCATTTGAAATCTCTAAAAAGACAAATATTTAGGAACGGAGGGAGTAATATATTAGGAGTATATCAAAACAAGAGTGATTTCTTTCAAGTTAGTGCACAAGTACTACTATTCTACTACTTTGGATCCGTCGCAACGCACGGGCACATTGCTAGTAAAAGGAAAAGGCCTGCCTCATTCACGTCGCACTCCCCCCACACACGCCCGGGAATCGGGAGTACTCCATGGCCCGTCCGGCACGATACATAGCTTAGGGAAGGCGTGTTGCCTAGCATTTTCACTTTCATGTGGGACCGCCGTTGAGAAAACCGACTATTGGCAAACCGCACCCCGCCCGCCACCGGGTTGGAAAACAGAAAGATGGGAAGATCTAGCTGTAGCACGGAAGCCAAGAAATTTGGTGTCAGATGGGGCTCGTTGATAGAGTAGGAGCATTCCGTACTACTCTACTCCTACTAGTACCAAGTTTGTACTATACAACTAGTACTACCACTATACAACTAGTAGGTACGTGCACGGCACAACATCGTAGGAACAAAAAATGGGAAGATCTTGTTTTGGGTGATTTATCTTTTTTACAGTCAACGTAGTATGAATAATATGATGTGGGTGGCACCCATGAAGCTTATGTGGCTTGGTTGCATGGCTACGAAAGGTTAGAGAAAAATAAATAGATAATGTGTTTAGAGTGCACTCCACTAAACAGATATACTTTGGATCCATTGCAATGGGCCGGCACATCTATATCTATACCTCCTATATAGTGTGTGAATAACTTTGAAAGTTGGTCGTTGGATGAAGCCAATCCGACGGTACAAACATGGCAAATCCGAGCACTACTTGCCGTTGGATATCATCTACATTCCACCAGATTCTGCCACATGTAGAATCTAGAAGACTCCATAGTTGAACTTCATTCATGATTAACTTTGCCACAACTAAGCTTAGGCAAAGTGTGTTTGCCACAAAAAATGTGGCTAACAAAATGGCCACCACAACTGTGGAAAGATTTGGCAAGAAGTTGAATCTATGACATGTGGACCAGGTAGCTAGAAAAGTGTGGCAAGCCACAAGTGTAGCAATGAACCAAACACATGCCTGGTGTGTTTGGTAGGGCGTATGAAGGGTGCATGATCCCAAGTGTTCCCTTCTCGACCCACTTTTGGGTGTTTGGTAGAGTGTATGGAGGGTGCATGTGTCCACACTAGATTAGCACAAATACACTAGAAGCATGCATGAAGAGAGCATACATGAAGAGGGGTGTTGAGTTGAGCATGCATGAAGAGGGAACAACTATGCTGAGACGAGAATGCAACCAAACACACTTGTGGCACCCCTAAGCTTAGGCGTGGAAACCTTAGGCTTCAAATCAAACCATAACTTTGAAAGTTGGTCGTTGGATGAAGCCAATCCGACGGTACAAAGATGGCAAATCCGAGCACTACTGGCTATTGGATATCATCTACATTCCACCAGATTTTGCCACATGTAGAATCTAGAAGACACCACATGTAGAAGCATAATACATAAACCACCAGAATCTCATGCGTGCAATGCATGTGTACCTTACTAGTACTCCCTCCGTCCGGAAATACTTGTCCTAGAAATGGATAAAGTGGATGTATCTATAACTAAAGTAAGTCTAGATACAACCATTTCCCGGACAAGTATTTCCAGACGGAGGGAGTAGTTGGTAGATAGTAAGAAACAAATTCTGGGTTTGGCATGAGCTCGTACTGCGGGAGCACCACAAGGCCTGCCGCAGGAGTTACATTTCCCTCTCGAGGCCCATGGGACCGAACTTTAGTGGCGTAGTGCCTGGCCTATGAGTCAATGACATGCGGACCTTAAATGCGACTGGCCCACTTGTCATTCTCATGGTGGTGGTGTGCTTCACGACTCACTCGTTAGAGATGAACCGGCCGGTGGTGGCGTGGCCGTGGCGAGGGTGCCACAGCTGGGCGACGGGGCGTTACGAGGGGTAGATGGCCACACTGGCGGGTACTACATGTAGTACAGAAGTACTCCAGCTGAGGATTGATGCCTGGGACGAAATGTGTCACAGCCGCTGGATGAAAATTTGATGGTGCGGGAGTACGGATCGGAGCACAGCAACGGAGCAGGAAAACCACGTCCAATCGGGTGTGGTTGTGGTAGAAAGTTGATGGTCGCCGCAGTTCAGCTGGCCCGCATGTCATGCACAGAAAGGCAGAGGAGCGGTGGGGCCGAGAGGGATGAGGCGCACGTCGGGGGGATGAGGATCCCCTGACGTGAACAATCCTACCATTCTATCACTGACATGTGGGACCCGCAAGTGTGGGTCCCACCAGTTAGTGAGGGAAAGGTAGGGTAAGGCAGTGATAGCCACGTTAGAGGATCCATGTCCACGTCGGGGGACGTCGTGCTTACAGGTAGGGTTGGAGCGGCGTCGTGGGAATCACGTGTGGGTGTGGCAGTGATAGAAACAAGAAACATGATGGTCGTCGTGGTTCAACTTCCATGAACAAGCTGTCATGTCAGCTGACACATGTATATCAAAACTAGAGTGTTTATATTTCAAGCACGTGAACAAGTATTATTCTACTACTTTGGATCAATTGCAACGCACAGGCCAGCACATTGGTAGTAGTAGTGTCTATCTCTATCTCTAGAGGCCTTCCCTCGTTCATCCTTTTCTCTCACAAGATAAACTACTCATACATATGCATCTTGATGTTCCGTGTAACGCATGAGGATGTTTCCTTGGGGGTCTCTCCAGCGCGGCGTGGCCGTAGTTGCAAGTTGACGCCCGTTGAGATGCCGATGTTGAGGGGCACTCGGATTTCCTCCGATGAGCAGGTAAGATGAGTTTGATCACATAGTAAATGCATTCTAAAGACTACTTCCGTGTCCATTTCCTAATTCTCCCCCTACCCACTGTTTCACAGGTTAGGCTCGGTGCGAGTGGAGATTGGCTTGCATATGTACGGGAGGGTACCAACATCAATTTGCACAACATTTACAACGGTGACACCGTTCCCGTAGAACCTTTGTCCAACATTGGGATCAGCCATGCAACGGGCCACCACATGAATTGGTATGATAGAACCACGGTGAGATTGAATAAGATAGCACGAACCTTGCAGATGGCGGTCAAAGGTGGACCATGCTGTTTGCGGTCGATTTGTTGCCGTACGAGTACGAAGACGCTGTGCTCCTTTCTAACCGCATCTTCGCGGTGAAAAACCAGGGGACTTGTTTTGTATGGGACACATCCTACGATATACTCCCTCTCTCCCAGTTTATTTGTTTTGAATCTTTTCGTTTTATAAGTTTCAAATTCAAATTTAGAGGGGCAGTGGGGCCGAGAGGGGTGAGCCGCAGGTCGGGGGACATGTGGTGTCATGGGTTCGTGCGGCGTCGTGGGAATCGTGTGTGGCTGTGGTAGAAACTTGATGCTCATTGCATTTAAGGTGGCCCACATGTCATGCACACAAAGGCAGATGGGCGGTGCAGCCTAGAGGGGTGAGGCACACGTCGGGGGATGTGGTGTCGTGGGTTGGAGCGGCGTCGTGGGAATCGCGAGTGGTAGTGGATGAAACGTGATGGTCGCCGTAGTTGAACTTCCATGGACAAGCTGTCATGTCTACGGACACATGCATTGCATACCGATCACTGGAAGGAGTAGTAGAGAAAGCTAGGCAGATAAATAGTTCCTTATAGTCAAGCGGACCCATGCTACTACTTGTTCCAAAGACATGCACACCATCGAAATAGTCCATCTATATCAATATACATAGAGAGGGAATATTTTTTTAAAAGAGAGGAAATAGTTCATCCATCCATAATGCCCTACTGCTGGTGCAACTTCTTCTTCTTCTTCTTCTTCTTCTTCTTCTTCTTCTTCTTCTTCTTCTTCTTCTTCTTCTTCTTCTTCTTCTTCTTCTTCTTCTTCTTCTTCTTCTTCTTCTTCTTCTTCTTCTTCTTCTTCTCATTTTCTTTGGGAGACGGCTTCGCAACAAGCTCTCTGGACCTTGCAACTATCTCGAAACTCACACGGGCATCGAGGGCAGCATATTTTATCCGCTCGTACGTCAAGGGATAATTCTCCCATCCAAACGACCTTAATGCCAGCGTCTCGTCACCCTTCTAAAGATTTGTTCCTAGCACAAAATTTAATACATCGAATACGGATGGTGTCGGTTTATCACAATCTTCTAGAGGAATTTTTATTTTGGTTTGTAGGTCAGCGATGCTTTTCAAATCAAGGTTGTACGGCTCCAACTTCTGTTTGTCCCCTGCGATGGCTGCCCCACAGAAGTATATGTCCTCCCGAGACAAGAAATCGTGAAGCTCACCTGGAATGGAGGGAGCGTGTATGATGTGGTACACCAAAACATCATCTTCGAGGCACAGCAGAAGGACAGCGGCACGTTGGATCTTCCAAGTGGCACGCTCCGTGTACTCTGCGTCGAGACCGATGACATTCATCTCCACCTTTTGGAAGGAGTTGGATACATTGTTGATCCACTTCCGAACAACCCTTGGGTGGTCGGTGACTGTGGCAACTATGCTCAACGAGCCTTCGACGAGGACATGTTGGATGCTAAAAACCTGCATCCCGATCTCTTTCGACATATGGAACCGCTGGACCGGAGGGCTATGGTTTCGAGAATTAGAATTAGATGGCTAGTCCAACTGAAGAAGATGATTATTTATAGGGTCTTCAGAATTACTCCAGGAGGATGTGAAGAGGTTAAAACATTCTGAATGCAGTGTGGTTTGGATGCAAATGAAGATCAAGGAGTAGTAAAAAAGCCGAGGAAAATCGGTTCCCGATGGAGAAGTAAATGGGAGAAGTTATGCTCATGCATGAGGAGAGCTGTGGTGGTTTGAGTGCTGCATGCAATGGATTAGACGGGCTCTTCGGTTGCCTTTTCTCTCTCCCACGTGCACGGAATGGCCCACTTGCATGCTGTAGTTTATTGGCTAGAGTCTGGCTGCAGCTGCTCATGTGTATGCTAATTAATGCAGTGAATGCGGGGCATGGAGGGAAATCGTTGCATGCAAAAGGGTATATACGTAGACTAATTAGAGAAATACTGAAAAAAGTTATGCACAGACAAAAGAGGACCGGAGGGAGTACTACTCATGTTCCTACTACGGTTAAGGAATTTGCGGTTATCCTCAAAAAAGAAAAGTCCTTTTTCGCACTACCGCATGCACGAGAATTTGGTTCTGCTCGCAATATGGATGATAGCTGGAGGATGAAGTGAACCCAGAGGCATGCTAGCATGGGAGTGTACTCATGTTCCTACTACTCCTACTAGTAGTAGTAGTACAACTGTGGTACACTTGATGGTCAAAATACTATTATTCATCCGGTCCTCACAGTGAAGTGACAAGACCCTGCGCCCGAGGTGACACCAGTCCAGGCGGCATGTCCGGGTTACCAAAGTCAGCTTCACCTTGTGCACTGTGCAGTCACTGTCACCGCTGCTGTATAGCATGCCTCGCCTCGTCTCGCTCTCCCCAGCACCACTCCATCTCCATCTCCGTCTCGGCGGAGATCCTGAGGTCACTCTTCATTATCTCACTGTGCCCCCGCATACCCTCGCCTCACTCGCCTCCCCCAGTACCACTATTCCCTCGCTAGCCGCTCCAGCACTGACAGCCTTCTCCCCCGTAAATCAAGCCCCCCAAAACCCCACCTTCCAAACTCCACCATGGCCGAACGCGAACCGCGCAGGATCCATATGAGCCGTGATTGGAGCAATCTCCCCAGTGACGTCCTCGACCTCTGTTGTTCGTGTATGGATATGTTGAGCGCCCTGCGGCTGGCTGCATGCTCGAGGGACATGCACACGGCCATCATCGAAGCGAGGCCAAAGCTTTTCAAGACACCCTGCTTGCTGCTATCTGGTCTTGCGAGATTGGCTCACCATGATATGGAGGCGTACATGATGCCCCTCGACTTCAATCCGATCTCCATTAGCCAAAACTTCTTTGCAGGTATGTAGTGGGTCACCGTACATCATTTCCCTCGACTTCGATCCGATCACCATCACCCGAAACTTCTTGGCAGGTATGTACTAGGTCGGCATGAACTCCCACTAGATGGCTGCCTACAGAGAAGACGGTAAAAAGTTGGTGCTCGTGAACTTCCAGACCTCCCATGAGATTATCCTTCCTCCGTTGGATTATATAGAGTTTTACCATCGCGGTCCTAATCATCTAGATTACCTCGTCAGTTGGATGGACCTTGTTTTGCAGAAGATTGTAATCTGCCAAGTGCCCACACGACATGCGAATTAAGCAGACTTCAAGCTAATTACCTTGTTCGACCGCAGACTCGCATATCTTTACACCGGTGCCTTCTTTAGCTGGAGACAACCCAGCTCACAGTGGATCATCGTCAAAGCTGATACACACTTCTGTGATGCTATTGAACACAATGGCATCATCTACGCGATCGACAAAGCAAATGGCACCACGTATTGCTGGGACGGCGCATGTAAGTTGTTTCCGTCTCATGTTAATGATGATGCCATGAAACTGTTTGAACTTTTTGTGATGATTGGCATATCCCTGTTTGAGCAGAATTTGAGTAGAACTATGGCAATGTATTAGAGACGCCATAAATCAGCTATATTTGGAATGAGTTAATTCATGCGATTGTGATCATGTCATTACAGCCAATTTGTACCCCTGAATAATCAAACGGTTAGGAATATATGGATATTCTCGTTATTTTACAGTAATCTATATACTACTACTAAATATGAGTGTGTTTCAATGGCCGTGTTAGTTTCCTCATTTTCATGATGTAGAAACATGCACCACACTGTTGGTTTCATCTAACCATACAATAGGGAAGTAAATGTGCATATGGAGAACTCTATATTTGGAAGTAGTGAAATCCTGTAATGCTTACCATGTGTACATACCTATATTCGCCCTTCAGCAATCAATGGCTAGAATAATATCCTCAAAAAAAATTGCCCACAGAACACGAGTATATAACAATGCATGGTCTGTTAGTTACCTTGAAGAATTTGTTTGTGAGGACAGAACATGATTACATAACATGCATGACATGGTATTTTCCTGTGAAGAATCGATTGCGAGATAGCATGAGTACAACCATGCATGGCACTTCTATATTTTCGAACCCAGTATACATTTCCCTGTATTTTCCTCCCAGTTCCAACAGGGGCATATCAATGCTGTTTCTTGCATTATCCTACTCATACTCTGAACAATGTTGATCTTACATTAACAACGCCTGTCCTTTTTTACATGAGGCAGTGTCCCTATAGTTACTGCCCTTTGTAATCACACCACCTTTGCCAAAAACAGGGAAGCACAACTGGTTCCTCGCTCGATCAGACGACGGCAAAAGACTGATGATCATTCGGACACATGAGCCGGAAAAGTTATATTGCAAAAACCCCACTGTATACAAGCACCGTGAAATACGTGAGTATCCCGAAAGTGGTTGTTACGTCTATGAGCAGGATACCAGCTTGTTGGGGCCTTCAGGATTTTTTAGTTGGAGGCGGGTAAACAGCCTTGGTTCACACTCTCTGTTTCTCGGGCTCAATTATTCGATTAACCAAGAGATCACCGTTGGCAAGGACCTTGATGGCAGAGAGGCTCTGTTTGCTATGGAAAACTGTGTATACACGGCGAGCCCTAGGAGTTCGGGAGCAAACTCCCCTGATTGTCAACGATGCAGCCTGCAGCCAAAAGAAGGTGAGAATGAAAAAGGCATCCAGATTAACTTTGATCCTTGGATGTCTCAATTACGACAGGCAGTGATGTGGTTCAAGCCTTCAGGTTGATAGGTAATTGGGCTGTTGCGTTGAAAGGGTGGAGTACTAGTGTCTCCGGATCATTGGTCGCTGAAGCGGGGCTGCAAATTATGATGGTGTTGGATCATCTCTTCGAATGAATTTGTTGTCTTTGCTGCTTGTTCTGGATGGGCAGTTCTTTCTTTTGTTATGCATATTCCTTGTCATTTGGTCATCCTCGTCTATGTCACTCTTACTGTGTAATAGTTGCCTCTATTTAGAATGTCATTCTCATCTGGATCACGAGAGTCTGAGCACTGCAGATGGGTGCGTTTTGGTGGTGTAGCAAGACTTCTTATGAACTATCGTGTCTTGCTGTTTATGTCAGTAGTAGTCACTAGTCAGTGTTTGAATGTTGTATATATCGTTGTTTTGAACTGTTTATTTTCTCGAACTCCTGGTGGGCTAAATGAGGGCATCACCATTCTCCAGTGTTCAGTGTGTATCTCCTTTTTACAAGTTATTTAATTTGAGCTCAGTGTCTTTTCGATGATGTACACTTGTTTGGGCCAGTGAGGTGTCGTTCAATATGGGCCGAGTAGAAATTCAATGCCAAACAGGTCAATTATGGCTCTCAGGCCAGGCTCTAAAAAATCCTCAAAAAACAGGCTGGGCTCTCCAAAAAAGAAAGAATAAGGACTCTTAGGCCGACATGTGGGCGCCACCGGTGCTTGCGCGCCGAGAGCATATTGGCGCATGTTCGAAATTCAAGTTACCTTTTCATCCCAAATCTCCCGCCCCTCCCCCACCTCTGGAATCTCGATTCCTACTCCAGTTCCCCCAAATCCCCCTCCTGTACTCAAGCTCACTATCATGTCGCCGGTCAACGCGGATCTCCGAGCCGGAGATCCTGAGGTCCGTCCTGCCTTCGGTCACTACATGCTGTCGCTCAACAGTGGCATGGCGGCGCTTGATGTCCAGTTCGCCGGCAAAGTGCTGATGGTAACCATCAACGGCGACCGGCCTCCCGTCTTGCCGGACGACCTTGTCAAAGCTCTTGGCATTGTGCACGAAATCCAAATCAGTGACTTGCTCATTGAAGTCTGTCCGCCACCGGCTGATTTCTTCGTCAGGTTCCGTACAACTTTCGACTGCGGTCGTGTGTTCGAATCTTTCCGGCGTTTGTTCTGCGATGGCGCGCTGGTGAGCTTTGATCGAGGGCACCCAGGATGGGGCTCGGTGCCCTCTGAGCTTGAGTTTTTAACAAAGCTTACCTTCCACGGCATGCCTCGACGTGCTTGGAACAACGAGTCCATGAATGAGCTTATCAATGACCTTGGAGGTGAGCTCGTAAGTATGTCTGTTCCTCCAGACAGCTGGGCTCTGATAGTTATGGCATGGATGAAGAAGCCGTCCACCATACCGAAGGTGATTGGTGTTGAGATACCAGTGCAGGAACCGGGGTTGTACTATTCGTCTCCACCAAGGCCGCCGCTGACCACGTTAGGGATGTACCTGTATCGACTGTTCGTGCATGTCGAAGAAATGGTCAATCCATCAATCGAAGTCCTGCCGGCGCCGCTGGTGCCAGGGTCTGTCGACGACATCCATTACAGGAGTCAACGTCAGACTTTCCCCGTGTTGCTCGGAACGATGGATGGCACAGGGCCTACTCCATCGCGCGGCCGAGGCCACTGCTTCTTTGGGAGAAGAGGCAGGGCTGGCTGCCTGGATGTGCTCTAATTTGAGCTAACAACTGAATCTTGTCAGATACTAGTTAAATCTGAGCTATGGGTGTGAAGCACTGATGTGCAAGTATATTTGATTGTGACATGTTCTAATTTTGTACCTGAACTTTTTTAGAAAGGGATGTACGTCAACTTAATGAGCTAGGAGAACTTATTGTGTTGTCTGTATGTTTTCTTTGCACAGCTTTCAAGAGATTTCCTTGTCATTGATAAAGACGATGAACCGTTATGTACGAGTTCGTTGGTTTCAACATAGACCTACCCATAGCGATCCACTGCTTCCATCCTAATTGTGCCGCCTGCGTGAAATTTTTGTATGCAAGTTCAGTGTGCTATGATGTTCTATATGATTGTGTCAACTATAAGTTTTTGCTGAGCATCAGCAACGCATATGGCTGAAAGATGTATTTACGAGCATCGACCGATGGGTCTCTCTCTCTCACACACACACATGCACAAGTGGGACCCGTTGAATTATTTCTTTGCTCGTGACAGCTTTTAATTAGGTTCCACTGTAATCTAACTTTTTTCTCAAGTTATTAATTGAGCTCAGTGACTTTCCGGCGTCGCTCAATGTGGGCTGAGTAGCCATGTTAGGTTGTATTATACTACGCAGGCCTGTTTTTCAACATCAGCAATGCAACTGGGCCGACAGTTGTACACAATATCCGGGTCAACTTGTTATTCTCCGCCCCACTGGGCTGCAAACTTTCCTAGGAGGTATGCATTAGGCTTAACAAGAAAATGGACTTTAAGATATAATAAATGGGATGTAATTATAATAACTGGGCAGTAACTATAAAAAATGCACCAAACGCGTAACTAGTTTAAAAAATATATTATTTTTGGAATTTGAAATTTTAATTTCATTACTTGGTGCGCATGCAATATTTCGTTGGATTTTAACGTAATACAAATTTATTTTGAAATTATATTTAATCTGACTAGAAATTTTGGATAAAAATATTTCAGATCCCATAAAAATGTGGGAATTTTTTTGAATTCTGTTTTGAGTGGTTGGTTGAAATTATTAATCGTTGTCCTAGCTAGAAAATGGGTTGTACTTTTAGCAAACTATAAATGGGTTGTAGTAAATTCCATTAGAATTAAAAAATGGGTTGTACTTTTAACAAACTGTAGATGGGATATAGTAAATTCCATTAGAATTAAAAAATGGGCCATACATTCTTACAAATCGCAAATGGGGTATATGTTCTCTGCCACACACTTGTGGACCTTCTAAGTTGACGTGTCCCCTAAAAAAAATTAAGTTGACGCGTATGCAAGGCTTTGTCAACAACACACTGTTCTGGCAGCTGTGGCCGTTGGATGTCCATCCAACGGATGTGTGCTTCTTCTTCCATCTCGGGTATTCTTGCTTCGGCCGCCCAAAAAATGATTCCTCCCCCTGACATCTGGGGCGCACCATTTCGGAGGCTGACCTGTGGGCCTACTAAGTTGACGGGTACCAAGGGCTTTGTCAACTTAGTCAATATAAACGATTCTAGCTGCAGTGACCGTACTATGTCCATCCAACAGCGGTAGTGCTTCTTCAACTGCTGGTCTTCTTGCTCCAGCCGCCCAAAGCAGCGCCGGTCGTGCCACGTGCTCCTGCCTCCCCTGGCCGGCTGTGATGCCGCGGAGGCCTCACCGCCCCCTACTACTCCCACCGCTGGCCAGGCCATCCCTCTACTCACCCACACCCCCTGTTATTCTACGGTGATGGTAGCCTCACACCGCAGTCGAACCAGTGAACCCTCATACTCCTCTCCATGCGGGCTTCCACTGCAGCATCTTCCCCAGCTCCGCGTTGTCCCCTTCCTAGGCCTCGTCGTCATCCACCGCCCTGGTCCTCTCGGCGCGGTGTGGTCAAGATGGTCAAGGAATGGCTTCCATCGTACATGGACTGTACATGGAGTGGCTGACAGCTGGGTCCACGGCCGCAGCAAGGAAGTGCCTCCTTATTACGCGCAAAATAATTATTCCTCCACCTGACAGCGGGGACCCATGGAACGCGTCACCGTATTTCGCAAAAAAACATTTCCCCCTGTCTGCTGGGACCCACCAGCTACATCTTCGCACGCAAGGAAGTGCGTCCGGGCAAAAAAACGATTTTCCCCCTGACTGCTGGGACCCACCAGCTACATCTTCGCACGCAAGGAAGTGCCTGACAGTCGGGACCCACCTGGTCGAAGCATATGTAGCGTTGTCATTCTGGTCGCGAACGTGTACATACATACTAGTCGATGTAGAGGCGTGCACGTGTTGTAGTAGAGGCGCGCACGTAGCATGTACACGTACGTATAGCGGCCAGTGTGCAAGAAAGAAAATACATCCACGTACGTACATACGGGCAGGGTCTCGTACGCCTACTCGCGCATACGTACGGCCAAGGCTCGTGTACATGGCTGGGTCGGAACGGAGAAATTGCGTCGTCGTCATGTTCATGGGGAACCAACCGGCTGGGTCGGAACGGAATGCGTCATCGTGTTCATCGGGAGGGCTTGGATGGAACAGCCGATGGAAACGGGGCCTGGCGTACCGCAGAACGGAGGAAACGGCTTTGTGTTCGACCGGCCATGTTCGAAACAGGATCATGTTCATCGGGAGGAGTCTGGCGTACCGCAAAACAGAGGAAACGGACCTCCTACGGTCGAAACGGGGGTCCTGTTGATCGGGAGGGGTGTGGCGTACCGCAAAACGGAGGAAACGGACTTGTGTTGTAGCGCTACGGTCGAAACGGTGGTCCTGTTCATCGGGAGGGGTGTGGCGTACCGCAAAACGGGACTCCACGGGATACTGTTCATCTCCACCGTCGACCCCCTCCAGCCTCCACCCGGGATTGTTCATCCACGGGCTCCTGTTCATCTAGCCTCCACCGCGCGCTACTCCACTGGCTACTGTTCAACCAGCCCTCTCCATGGGGTGGTCCTGTCCATCCAGCCCTCCACGGGATCCTGTTCATCCAGCCCCAACCGGCTCGATCAATTGGGTTCCTGTTCATCCAGAGGCAACACCACGGGGTCATGTTCATCCACCCCCACCGAGAACTGTTCATCCAAATCCCCCAGCAACGCTCACTGTTCATCTAGAGGCAGCATCGATCGGCTTCAGTTAGCAGCAGTAGCGAAGGAATCGCTCGATCGGGTTCAGTTAACAGCTATCGATCGATCACTCGGGTTCAAGAACGCTGTAGCCTTCAAAGGCAATCACTCGGGTTCGATTAGAGCCCAACGCCGCACACCACGCTGTGCGTATGAGAGAAACGCGCATCGCTCGGCCCCGACCACCCACCGTAACCGGGAACACCCCGATATTTTCCCCGCCCTCGCTTCTACCATGTTTTTTTCCGTCATGGACGGCCCAAAGAATGTCATGCAGCTACGTCTCCGGCCCGCCCAAGATGAAAAGCCCATTTTCTGTCATGATTTTTGGCCATAGAAGTAGGACCCCACCACATCTATGATGATACCGTGTTTTGTCACAATTATTGCCATAGAAGTGTCATAAGTATGACAGGAAAAAAATTCGTTCGACCAAAAATGTCACGGATGTGTATTTTTTTGTAGTGCCATTAGTCCGGCCCATGGCTAACAGGCCGGATGCCCGAGGACCCCTTAGTCCAGGACTCCCTCACCCGCCGCTCTGGCCAAGATACTAGCCAAGTTGTTTAAAGGGGAGGAAGAGGAATTTCTTCGCATCAAGCGCAGAGATGGGTACTCTATGTACGACCCTCCCAGCTGGGTAAATCCTAACCCCTCTGCTTTTACTCATTCCACTCCCCAAGACATCTTTAATGAATTCTTAATCCGCTTATTTATAACAGAACTGGTGAAAGATCTCCGAGGGGCTTCACAACCCTGCCCCACAGCCAGAGAACCACAACCGGGAGCTTGATCCTGGGTTCGAAGAGGATCCGGATATATTCGTGGTACTCGCGGAAGGGGTGTTTTACCAGGCGAGCTATGATGGCACGGAAGTGGCCATTATCGCCGACTATCCCGGTCTTCTTCTTGCTTCTCACGTAAGTCATCAGGAGACATCTCCTTCGAAAGAGTTTCCTCGCTCTGCCTCACCCACCGCACTGTCTCATGCTCCAAAGGGGAGACGTTCGGCATGTCATGCTACCCCGGGAGCGGCTCCAAAGAGAGCGGCTCCCATGCCGAGCAAGGCCTCGAAAAGGAAGGAAGGTGAAGACACGGCCGGGCCTCCATCGAAGAGGTATGGATTTGAAAATACGCTTTTTGTAGTCACATCCAACTGTGAATGTTATGTTTATTCTGTATCAGGAAAAAAGTTCACCGAACTATGTCCGAGAATTCAGCCAGTCGTACTCCCAACCGTCGGGGTGCAGACCCTGCCGGAGAGACGGGGGCCAATACGGGAATAACACCGGACTGTCTGTCAGATTTCGGGTTCCGGCAGACCCTTGAGGTTCGAACACTGGGGTGCGCGCGAAGATCCAACCTTCCACCGTCTCGCACCTCGCCGAATCGCAGGGACTTAGACTACTAAACGGAACAGCACAAGAGACACGAGATTTATACTGGTTCAGGCCACCATTGTGGTGTAATACCCTACTCCAGTGTGTGGTGTGGTGGATTGCCTCTTGGGCTGATGAGGAACAATACAAGGAAGAACAGCCTCGCGAGGGTCTGTTCTTGGTGGGTGCGATGAACTGCTAGGTGGTGTTCAGTCGCTCTAGCTACTGGTTTCTTGATGAGGATTCCCCTTGTCCAGCTGCCAGATCTTAGATCCCCCTACCCTGTGGGTGGCTAGTCCTATTTATAGGCGGAGGCCCTGGGCCTCTTCCCAAATATTGAGCGGGAAGGGCGCCAATAATTGGCCATTTTGAAGGGGAACATCGGGTACACTTATCCTGACTAAAGTTGGTCCTCGCCTACCAAAGGCTCTGGTGATGACGCCTGCTTGGGCTCCACGATGACTCCATTCTAGCCGTTGGGCTGGTCTTGGTCTTGTTGCACCGAAACGGATGCCTTTGCTTGATGCTCTCGCCTGCGCTTGCTCCCTTTGCACCAAAGAGGAAAGGAGGACGCCATGCTGGTCTGGCGCCTGATCGGCGCCCTTGGTCGTCATGGCTTGCGCCATGGGCACCTCGCAAGGTACCCTGCCTTGAACTCTCCGCCTCCTCATGAGCCAGCCTGACGAGGTCGCCTCAGAAGCTCCTTGTCGCCCGCCCATGAGGCTTGGCCCCTCGCGAGGGTCTTGAGCTTATGCTGATGAAGATGGGCGTCTTGGGCCTCCTTCGAGCCACGCCGCAGCCGCAGCAGGCAGCTAGTCTGGGACCCCCATTCCTTAACGCCGACAAGAGCCCTCGGCCCTGGCCTTGAACTTGGCCGAGCAGAGAGGCGAAGGGTAAGTGTGAAGTGTCGTCGGGTCCTAACAGCCTGCGGCCTTGGGCGCCGCGTGGCGGTTGATTGGACGTGGGCGGCACTGCAACCGCGTGGGTTGATAACAGAGCGGCATCTTCCTTGCCTCCTTTACTTTCTCCCGTTGCTGCTCAGATCCCCTTTCTTGCACCTCTCCTCTCCGCTTCCAAGATCTTCAGATCCACTCCGCCTGCGTGCCCTAGCCGGTCATGGCGCCTCGCCAAGCCCCGGCCAGAGCTTGGTACTCTCCTGCGTTGGACCCGCCAAATGTGTCAGGGGCGAGCCTCGCCCTGGTGCGCGGGATGGCGGAGGCGCAGGGCGTCAACGGAGCGGAAGCGTTCAAGGCCGGCTCCGCCGCCCCTGAGGGTCGGGGGAGTACCTTCTACCCGTTCTTCGTGAGCGCCATCATTGCTGGTCTGGTGCCTCCCTTTTCTGAGTTCTTCTTCTCCGTCCTCCGTCACTACAACATTCAAGCTCTGCACCTCCATCCCAACTCCGTCCTTCTTCTCGCAATCTTCGCCTACTATTGTGAGGCCCATGTTGGGGTGAAGCCCTCGGTGGCCTTGCTGCGCCACTACTTCTCCCTCCGAACCTCCCGTGGTTCCGCCTCCGCGTGCGCGAGCTTCGTCGCATACGGTGGAGCCATCGCCATTTCAAACCCTGGGAAGCGGATTAAGGGCTTCAGGAGCAAGTGGGTCTTGGTGGATGCTGGGCGCATCCACCCTCAGCTGATCCTCCCCACTGAGCACCCCGAGAGCTCCGACGACTGGTCCCGAGAGGAGCTTCTGGATCCCCACGCGAAGCTGGTGCTGGAGAAGATGGACGCAGACCTGAAGCTGGCCAACGCGGGCGGGCGGGCGGCTGACCGGGTGCGTTCTTGCCGAGGGAGTTCCCTGGAGCATCAATCTGGCCCGCTTCGCCAAGACTCGCCTGGCGTGGAGGCCTCACTCGAGCCCCGTGGTCCTGGCCAGCGAGGATCTGGCGACGGTCCTCCAGTCCTTGGTTGGGGGCGACATGGCGAGACTGGAGGGCGCCCCGCGCCCTTGTTCCTTCGCGAGGATTGGGAGCAGGTAGTAGGGCCCATGCCTATCTTCAATGGGGACGGGCCCGTGCCCGTGGAGGCTCCGGATGACCTGGTGGACGTGTCCTCTTCCGACTCCAGCGAAGAGGTGGAGGAAAGAGAGCCGGGAGAGGGGGTTGATTCGGGGGCGGAGTCAAGGGCTCCTCCCCTGCGGCACAGGTCCCGCATTCTCCGCCTCCCCCAGAGTTACGACGACGAGGATGAGGATGAGAGGGGAGGCAGAAGCCTGCCCCCGATCCCGAAGAAGGACCGGACTGGCTGGCCTCATGATCCGCCCTGCCCCGGGTGATCCGCAGACGCGCCTCCTGCTCCCGGGCCCCTTGACGCTGATCCCTGCAGCCGGCTCTCGGGCTTCAAGTATGGCCGGAGGTTGCTCGAGCCTGCGAGCGATGACCACTAAGTGTTTGATTCTTGTTTTATTCCTTTCTTTGTCGCCGAGGCTTGATATCTGTATCTCTTGGCTAGGCTGGCGCCTGCGACGAAGAAGCTGAAGGGAGCTCCTGAGGCTTCATCTGGGGTGGCGTCTCTGCCCGCGAAGGAAGGCAATGGCAAGACACGGGCCTCTCATGCCCGGTCATCCTCGCGAGGCCTGGCGGAGCTGGCTGGGGCGAGCTCAGCCCCCATGGCCCAAGCGACTCCCGAGGTGTCCTTGCCTGATGCCGCTGCCATAGCTGTTGGGGCGCAGCAGGTCCCGCCTCGCGATACTGTGGTTACGCCGCCGCCATCTCCTCCTACTCCACCAACTGCTGTCTCTCCGACTCCTCCCACTGTCCTGGATCGTGCTGCCGCTGAATTGGACCGGCTGCGGCAGGATCTTCTGGGCGCCGACCTCGCCAGGCCGGGCGCTTGAGCTGGCCTCGCTGGATTCGCTCCGACGCTTCGATTCGGGCGGCGCTGGTCCAGGCCTCGACGGCTTACGACGAGGAGAAACAGGTTGTCCGTGAGGCGAAGGCTGCCCGCGATGCTGCCCTGGGGGAGGTAGCCAGCATCCAAGGTCGCTATGAGACGCTGGAGGGCGAGCTGAAGGGCCTGCAGAACCAGCTTGCCGAGGAGGCCCGCCTCCGCCAGGAGCAGGAGGAAAGCATGAAGGCTCGCGAGGCGGCCGTCAAGGACCGGGAGGCCAGGCTGAAGAAGCGCCGTGACCGCCTAGGCGCGCTGGAGCAGGAACTAGAGGCGAGGAAAGTCGAGCTGGACGACGAGGCGCGGGTTCTTGCCGAAGATCGCGTGGCCTTCACACAAATGGAGGTGAAGGCTCGCACCTTGCTGAGGGAGCTTTATGATAGCGGCCTGGAGAGCCCACTGGCCGGCGCAGAGGACGGCCCCGCCAAGCTGCTTCCCTTCCTGGTTCGCGCTCTTGAAGATGTCTCCCTTGGTCTTGGCCCCACGGCTGAGGCCGAGGCGCGTGTCTTGTCTTCTGCGGCACTGACGCGGGTCCTCACCCACGTCTACTGCAACGCCCCGGATTCGATGCGCCAGGTGTCCTTCAGTTATTCGCCGTCTTTGCCATGTCATGTGCTTGCGTGTTGCACTTTGCCATGTTAACATCTGCATTTCATATCATGTCGTCATGTGCATCGCATTTGCATACGTGTTCGTCTCATGCATCCGAGCATTTTCCCCGTTGTCCGTTTTGCAATCCAGCACTCCTATGTCTCCCGGTGCCCCCTTTTGCCTCTTTTCGTGTGCGGGTGTTAAACTTTCTCGGAATCGACCGAGGTTTGCCAAGCGGCCTTGGTATAGCACCGGTAGACCGCCTGTCAAGTTTCGTGCCATTTGGAGGTCGTTTGGTACTCCAACGGTTAACCGGGTAACCGCAAAAGCCTCCTTCTCTTTGCAGCCCAACACCCTTCCAAAGTGGCCCAAAACCCAGCAAGCTCCCCTCCATGCTCTGGTTCGTTCGATCACGATCGCGTGGCCGAAAACCGCACCCCATTTGGACTATCCTAGCTCCCTCTACCTATAAATAGGTGCTCTCCTCCGAAATTTGCGGTCAAATCCCCCCTAACCCTAGTTTTTCTCCTCTGCGCCGCGCCGGACATGTCCGTCCCCGGCCGGACATGTCCGCCGCCCTCATCCAACGGTGCGTGCCACGTCACCCGCCGCCGCCGTTCCGCCGCCTGCTGCTGTTCGGATCGGCCTGAGGCCCATCTCGCCGCCACCGCCCATAGCCCGCGGCGCCCGCCTCCGCGCCCGGCCTCCGCCGCTGCCGCCGCCTCCTCGCTGGCCGTCGACCCGCCGTCCTCGCCCGGTCGCCTCCCAGCCGCGCCTCCCTCCGCCGCTGGGCTCGCGCCGCCTCCGCCGGCGCCCGCATTCCGGCAGGCGGATCCGCCGCCCGCCGCCCGGTCGGCATCGGCAAGTTCGCGGCCGCAGCTCGGCGCCCGCCATCACAGCGACTCGCTGCCCGAGCTGGAGCTCGCCGCGCCGCCTCCCACGCCTCCCGTCGGCCACACTCGCCCGGGCGGAACCGGCGAGATCCGCCCAGAGCGCCCCGACCCCGCCTCGCCGGACCTCTCCTCGGTCAACTCCGGCAAGCTCTCCGGCGGACCTCGAAGCCCGTGCCAACCGGGACCAGATCCACCAGGCCCGCGAACCAAACGGCGTCCCGCGTCCCTGGATCTCCTCGTCCCGCACGCCTCCGTCCCGGGTTGACTTTTCCCGGAGGTGATATTTCGCCTAAGTCCTAGATTTTGCACATTATCTTGCCATGTTCATCGCATCGTATCTCTGCATCCGTAGCTCTGTTTCATGCGTATAATATGTCAAATTGTTCGCCTCGATGAGTACATCATTTCATCTCATTGCATCATTTTTATTTGAGCTCATATTGATGCCCTAAATGCTGTTAGAAGAGGGCTATGTGATGTTAGTTTCAGATTCTTATCAGAACATGCACTTTTGTCATTTTTGCCATGATTGATGTGTGCACCCTATGGACTTGAGTCCGACATGTGTTTTGTAATATGCCATGCCATATTTACAGGGGTGTATGCCATGTATTTTTGTGATCTCTGTGGTGACTAGCAAAAGCATGCAAACAAGGCTTCATGATGTTGCTGATTTCAGCCCCTGTTCTGCTGATATTTTTATGCCATGTAAACTTGATGCTACCGAGAGATCCATGCTTATTTTGAGATACTTCAGTAAGGATGTTTTGTTATACATGTCTTGCTCTATCCATCCATGCCCTTGTTTGCAATTATGGAGTGCCATAGCTTGAGTCAATCGAGCTCTACTTTTGCTATAAAATGTTTCCTGGCAGGTTGTTTACATGTTATTCAATTTTGCCAAGGTTGTTGTAGTTGATCTGTGTATGCTATGATGTTGTTCTTGCCATGTATAGCTTCTGTGACATGTCTTCTTACTGTGAGTTGCCTTGCCATGCCATTTATTGCTCTGTGGTGAGTGGTTCAAGCTCACCAACATGCCTATTTATTGTTGTTCCTGCCATGTTTGAATCTGTATTATAACTTGCCATGTTTACATGGGTGCCATCATATCTTCTGATCTTTTTTGGCTTATGGTCAGTAAAGGACATTTGTTCTATGAATTTAGTAGTATCATGCCATGGCTTTGTTTTCCATGATAAGTTCTTGTAGCATGCTGTTTGATAGCTCTAAACATTGCAACCTGATGTTATTTCTGCCAATGCCTGAAACTGTTATTATTTGCAATCTTGACATGTGTGTTTGAGCATGTTCTAGTGATTTCTGGAGATAGCTCAGTGTTCATGTTTTGTGATGCTTTACCTGTATATCATGCCCATGCCTTTTGTTATTATGTTGAGATTCTGTAGCATGTTGTTTTGGTGCTTGCAATATGCCTAGTTGCTGTTTTGGACAGCTTGTCCTTTAAACTTGTATAGGGTGTACGTGTTGAACCGTTCCTCCGTTTTGAGTGTGCTCTATATGAAACTTGCTTGATTTCGCATGTAGTTTCATATTATCATGTTGCATCATTGTTTTGAGGTGTTTGCGTGATGTTTGTATGCATTTTGCATCAATGCCATGTTTAACTTGTTTTGCTCATATCTTCTAGGACGTAGCTCCGAATCTAATGAATTTTATATGTAACTTGACTAGAATTTCGTGTAGATCATCGTGGTGCATCTTAACTTGCTGTCTAACAACTTGAACATAAGGTTTATTCAGATCTGGACCAATTTCGAAATTTGCATATGAGGACTTACCGGAATTGTTATATGTTGTTCCCGGCCTCATTTAAACTTGCGTTGATGTGTTGCTCTTGTTTGCATCATCTCTTGCCATGAGTAGCTTCATGTAGTCTTGTCATGCATAATGCTTTTTGTGCATCACGTCTTGTTCATGTGTGGTGTGTTTACTATGTTGTGTGCTTCTTCTTGTTAGTTCCTGTTTCGTTGCGATCGTGAGGATTTGTTCGTCTACGCTTGGTTCGTCCTCATGGCTTCATCTTCTTCATGGACTCGTTCTTCTTCCTCGCGGGATTTCAGGCAAGATGACCGCTACCCTGGATCTCACTACTATCATTGCTATGCTAGTTGTTTCGTTCTATCGCTATGCTGCGCTACCTATCACTTGTTCCTCAAGCCTCCCAAATTGCCATGTCAGCCTCTAACCTTTTGCACCCTTCCTAGCAAACCATTTTTTGGCTATGTTACCGCTTTGCTCAGCCCCTCTTATAGCGTTGCTAGTTGCAGGTGAAGTTGAAGATTGCTCCATGGTGGACAGGATTTTGGTTGGGATATCACAATATCTCTTATATTATTAATACATCTATATACTTGGTAAAGGGTGGAAGGCTCGGCTTTATGCCTGGTGTTTTGTTCCACTCTTGCCGCCCTAGTTTCCGTCATATCGGTGTTATGTTCCCGGATTTTGCATCCCTAACGCGGTCGGGTGATTTATGGGACCCCTTGACAGTTCGCTTTGAATAAGACTCCTCCAAAGAAGGCCCAACATTGGTTTTACCATTTGCCTCACCACCACCTACATTTCCCTTGGGAGTAATTAACCCAAGGGTCATCTTTATTCAGCCCCCGGCCAATGCTTGTCTAAGTGTTGGTCCAAACTAGAGTGCTTTTGCGCCTCGAAGGAAACTTGGGGTTTGGTTTTAGTTGTACTGATCGCTCATCCGGTCGTGGCTCGAGACGAGATAGCGGCTACTATCGTGGTGTCGTCACGCTGAGAGGTCTTGCTGGTCTAGTTTTATTGCTGTCGAAATGTCTTGTAGCCGGATTCCGAGACTGATCGGGTCTTCCGGGAGAAGGAATATCCTTCGTTGATCGCGAGAGCTTATCATGGGCTGTTGGGACACCCCGCAGGTATAAACTTTCGAGAGCCGTGCCCGCGGTTATGTGGCAGATGGGAATTTGCTAATATCCGTTGTAGTAAACTTGAAGCAAACTCTTCTAAAATACACCAACCGTAAAGCGTAATCGTGAGTGTCTCTTTTCGGGTTGATCGAGAGGAGAACACGGTTTCGGGTTATGTCCGACGAAGTAGGAGTTCGGATCACTTCTTGATCATTACTAGTTGACGACCGTTCCTTTGTTTCTCTTCTTGCTCTCATTTGCGTATGTTAGCCACCTTATCATGCTTAGTCGCTGCTGCAACCTCACCACTTTACCCCTTCCATTGCCTTTAAGCTTTGCTAGTCTTGATACCCATGGTAATGGGATTGCTGAGTCCTCGTGGCTCACTGATTTCTACACCACCATTGCAGTGTACAGGTTTATGATGATCATGACGTGAGAGCGATGTTTGCTTGTGTTGGAGTTCTTCTTCTGCTTCTTCTTCGATCAGGGGATAGGTTCCAGGTCGGCAGCCTGGGCTAGCAGGGTGGATATTGTTTGAGTTTCTGTTTATGTTCCATCCATAGTCGGATGTTGTTCTTGTATGTGATGTTGATGTATTCTTGTGGCATTTGTGCCTTATGTATGTATCCCCACCTATTATGTAATGTTGATGTAATGATATCCACCTTGCAAAAGCGTTTCAATATGCGGGTCTATCCTTGGTGGGACCATCGAGTTCCTTTTGGATAGGGTCGCATATTGGGCGTGACATCTACCTTCGCGATCCCAGCGTCGACCTGGACAGCCTGCTGGAGCCAGCAAGCGGCGAGCATGCAGCTGCCGCTGCTGAAGCTGTGAAGGGTCGCGCAGAGGCTCTGTTGGGGAAGTTCCGGGCCTTCAGCACAAAGCCGAAGCGAGGCGTTGCCGGCCCTGCTGCTCCACGAGGCGAACCCACTCCGCGCTGCTCCAACGCCGACAAGTGACTCCGTTGTGGCTCATGTCCTCCTTTTAATTCCTGCACATGTATCATGCCTCGGGGAGGCGTTTAAACTTGCATTTGGTATTGCGATAACAGTGTGGACTGTAATATTTGCTTTTGAATTCCTTGAAATTTGCGCTTCCTACTTGCTTATGTTCTACGCCGGCAGAGCCCGGCCCCGCGCATACCTCATCCGCCGTTAGCCCCGACCGGAAACCTGGACGGGACCAAGGAGTGAGGGGCTACGTGACAAGTTAGGCTCCTGAGTCGCGATGCTCAGGAGTCCCCCTTGGCGCACGAACAACAAGTAGGGACGTGAGACGCGGGCGGATCTACCGTTCTACGTCTGCAGAGCCCGGCCCCGCGCATACCTCAACCGCCGTTAGCCTTTCGGAACTAAGGGGTGAGGGGCTACGTGACCAGTTAGGCTCCTGAGTCGCGATGCTCAGGAGTCCCCCTTGATGCTCAAATGGCATTCGTACCTTGGCTCCGCAAGGGGAGTGACGTGCGACGATCCAGGCCCGAGGGGCTGGCTGGGTGGCGGCGCCCGGGCGTGACCAGGCGCAGCCCCCGTGCCCAGCCCCTCGCGGGCGCCTCCCGAGGGAGGCGCGGCGACGAGGCTGACACCGAGCCTGGGCTCCTCGAGGTTGATGCGACCCGAGGCCACCTCGCTTGTTTATCACTAGCGCGGAGCATAGCACTTCCGCATGCGTGACGGGCATAGCCGCCTCGACAAGTGTCGCCGGCCAGCAAGGAGCATGGTGCTTCCACTGAACGTGGGAGGGGCTCTCCCGGGAGGAGCCCCGGGCGATACAACCCCACCCCGACACGTGGCTGGCATGGTAGGGCTGGACGAGGTGTGTCTGGGCACCCGTGAGCCAGCGCAGGACTCACGGGCCCTACCTCAAGGCGGGTTGTGCACGGCTCGGGCCTTATCTTCGAGTGTGTTCCTCGCAAATTTGGCCAGATGTCGGAGAGCTCACGCTTGGGTCCCAGCTCTCGGGCTGGTCTCGGCCGCCGCTAGCAAGCCGTGTCGCGATGCCATGGACAAGACCAGAGGGTGAGGGCCGGAGAGCCGGTAGGAGCCACGAGTCGCGATGCTCGTGCACCCCCTTTAACGCGCAAGCTGGGTTTAGATGACGAAACTTACGCCCTCGGGTCCGGGCTCGGGCTGGTCTCACCGCCACGGCAATCCAGGTCGCGATGCCATGGACAAGACCAGAGGGTGAGGGCGGAGAGCCAAGAGGAGCCCTGAGTCGCGATGCTCGTGCACCCCCTTTAACGCGCAAGCTGGGTCGATGCAGCAACTCACGCCCTCGTGTCCCGGCTCGGCTGGTCTCAGCCGTCGGCGGGCAAGCCGGTCGCGATGCCATGGACAAGACCAGAGGGTGAGGGCCGGAGAGCCGGTAGGAGCCCTGAGTCGCGATGCTCAGGCACCCCCCCTTTAACGCGCAAGCTAGGTTAGATGACGAAACTCTACGTCCTCGGGTCCCGGCTCTCGGGCTAGTCTCAGCCGTCGCTGGCAAGCCATGTCGCAATGCCATGGACAAGACCAGAGGGTGAGGGCCGGAGAGCCGGTAGGAGCCCTGAGTCGTGATGCTCAGGCACCCCCCCCCCTTTAACGTGCAAGATTCCGTCACCCAGGAAAAGGCACCAAATAACAAGCATGATGGAGCGAGAGCATAACCCTAAGAAAAACGTAGGAAGGATGCATGCCGCTGGGACAGGCCCGAGCGGCTTGGGGATGATGTAGCCCGAGGGCCACCCCCAACAGGATAGGCTAATGACATCAAATAAAAGGGATACATGCCGCAGGGACGGACCCACGCGGCCTGGGAATAATGCAGCCCTGAAGGCGCTCCCAGCCGGGAATAAAACTTAAAGATGTCACCTGGTGAGGCCGAGGACTAAGGGGTGTTGGTGTAGCAGACTCGGTGGGCTGCGGAGCCGACCACGAGCCCCTGTGCCCGGGGCCTCAGGAGGATCCGAAGGCACCGCGGCTCCTCGCGGGCCATCTCCATCTCCGCCAGGGCTGCAGCGTGCCTGACCTCTTGAGCCTCCAGGATGGCCCTCATGAGACGCTGGTGCGCAGCTGCCGCATTTGGCAGGCCATAAGGCATGCACACGTAGCTGTGGGGCGGGCCCTCGCAACGTCCCACTCGCGAGGGCCAGAGGCTCTCTTGAGATGCGGCTCGGTTGAGCCCTGGTATGTCGATGCAGACGCGCAGCCCACCATCCTCGCCTGGATGGGGGGCCACAGCGGGCAGGCGGCGGCTGCCCCTCATGACCCTTGACTCCTGTAGCTCCTGAATGGCCTTGCTGATGAACTGCTGAGGGTTCGGCCCTCCTTGCCTCGCTCCTGCTTGCGGGAAACGTGCTTCAAAGCACGCCTCCACGTGGTGCCCAAGCGCCTCCCTCGAGACATTGGCGAGGTCGGCGGCCCTCCAGGGGAGAGCCCCGAGCCCTGCCTGAGGAGGGCACCGGGCGCGTTTTCCTATTCGATGGAAGGTGGCTCCCCCTGGCCCGGCGCGGGCCCTGAGGGGCCTGCCTCTTGAGGAGCCGGGCCGGTCGATGTCTTCTTCTTCTTGGGTGCGGCCTCGTGAGACCTCCTGCTGCTGTGGTCTGGGTCTTCTAGCGACGCGCCCCAAAGGCTCGCCTGTGGAGCACATCGCGTCTCTCTCTTCACGTGGCACCGTGATGACCCCGCCACTTCGCATCTTGAGGACGCTAGAAGCGGTGGTTGGTTACGGCCATGAATTTGGCCAGCGCCGGGTACCCGAGGATGGCGTTGTACGGCAGGCGAATGTGGGCGACGTCGAAGTCGATGAGCTCGGTGCGGTAGTTGTCGCGAGCCCCGAAGGTGACAGGAAGGCGGACCTGCCCGATCGGGACCGTGGAGCCATCGGTGACTCCGGAGAAAGGCTTGGTTGGCTGAAGCTGACTGTAAGGCACTTGAAGATTGTTGAATCTCCATGGAAAGGACGTTGAGCCCTGCTCCGCAGTCGATGAGGGTCTTGGTGACTAGCACATTGCTGATGATTGGGGAACAAAGCATCGGGAGAACTCCGGCTGTGGCTGCGCACTTGAGCTGATCCGCTGAGCTGAACGTGATGGCGCACGCCGACCACCTGAGAGGGCGCGTGGCCTCCAGCTTGGGGAGGACTGCATTCACTTCGCGGGCGAACTGCTTGAATATGCGCTGAGAGGCTGGGGCTTGAGCTCCGCCTAGGATGCAGGCGATCGCACGCGGTTCCTGGAAGCCCCCAGCCCCCTCGTCCTGATGACGGTCTTCAATTCTTCTTGGCGGCGGCGGCAGCGGAGGGAGGCATGCGTTCCCCTGAGGGCAATCCTCGGGAGGCTGATCCCTCCAGCCTCCCTCGCGAGGCGGGTCTTGCCAACGGTCCTCGCGAGGTTGGTCGCGCCACCCTTGGCGCGGGCGCGGTCTTCCCAATACCTCGCATTCCTTCTTCCTCCTCGGCAGTAGCCTCTGGTCGTTCAGGCCGGGCGCTGCCGACCCTTCCTTCAAGCTGACGCACGGAGCTCTTGGCATTCATTGGTGTTGTGGGTGTGGAGGTCGTGGTACACGCAGCACCGGCTGCCCTTGGAGGACTCGGGCTGATCTCGCCTCGCTGGTGTGTCTGGTTCGCCGCGAGCACGGCAGCCCTTTGCGCTTCACGCCCTGGCCTTGGACTTCTTTCTTCTTGGGATCCGCGGCAGGCAGCTCGAGCAGGGAGAGGCGCCCCTCCTCAGCCCTGGCGCACTTGGTCGCCAAGTTGAACAGCTCCAAGGAGGTGCATAGATCTTCATGCATCGCCAGCTCCTCCTTCATCTTGACATCGCGCACGCCGTCGGAGAAGGCAGAGATGATGGCCTCCTCCGTTACCCTGGGGATCTGGAGGCGTGCTTTGTTGAAGCGCTGGATGTACTTTTGCAGGGTTTCCCCTGACTGCTGCTTGATTCGGCGCATGTCGCTCATGGCGGGTGGCCGGTCGCGAGTACCCTAGAAGTTGGCGATGAAGCGGGTGCGATCTCGCCCAGAAGAGATCGTGCTCGGGGCCAGATCGTGGAGCCAAAGCGGCTCTGGCCCTGAGCGCCATGGGAAACCAGTTCGCCATGACCTTTTCATCCCCGTTTGCAGCCTCGATGCCCAGCTCGTAGAGCTGGAGGAATTCCGTAGGGTCAGCTGTGCCGTCGTAGCGAGGAGGCAGGTCTGGCTTGAACTTGGCGGGCCACGCGACGCTGCGCAGCTCGGAGGTGAAGGCGCGGCAGCCCGCCGTGGCCGTGCCGGGGCCTCGGACGACAGAGAGCTTGGTCTTGCGGGCCTCCCTGCGCCGCGGCTGGGGGCAGCGCAGGGTCCTGACGTGCCGGAGCGGGGAGCGCTCGGGCAACTTCTTGTGGGCGAGGAACTTCTTGACAGCTCCGCTCTTGCCGCGCTGGCGCGGGCGGAGCGGGTTTCGCCAGGGCGCGCGCTTTGGGGCTGTGGCGCCTTGAGGAGGAGGCGGCCGAGGCGCCCAGGAGCTCCATCGCCGCGCTGGGCGGGGTGCGGTGCAGCGAGACGGACGGTGCGGGGGCGCCTCCTCCAGCGCGGACGAGCTCGGCGACACGGTCGAGCCATTCTTCGTAGATGTCGTCGACGGGGCGGTAGCGCATGAGCTTGTTTGCCGCGATGAGTGCAGCTCGGGCCTCCATAGGCAGCGAAGCGCGTGACGAAGAACCAGCGGGTGAGCGGCGTGGCGGTGCGGCCGCCCCGCTCATGGACGGGTGCTGGGACGATGCTTGCTGCTCGTTCCCCGCCAGGCCGGTGGCGGCGTTGACGGCAGTGACGGGAACGACGAGGGCGCCCACGACAGAACTGTCTGGGCGACATGGGAGGCGAGGGCGGCTCGGCGCGGGCGCGAGCCCGACGGGCGCCGACATGGTTGCGGTGGTCGGGAAGAACGAGGCGACGGAAGGCAGATTCGGCGCACTCTACCGGGCGCGCCAAATGTTGGATTTCGGGTTCTGGCAGACCCTTGAGGTTCGAACACTAGGGTGCACGCGAAGATCCAACCTTCCACCGCCTCGCACCTCGCCAATCGCTGGGACCTAGACTACTAAACGGAACAGCAAAAGAGACACGAGATTTATATCGTTCGTGCCACCATTGTGGTGTAATACCCTACTCCAGTGTGTGGTGTGGTGGATTGCCTCTTGGGCTGATGAGGAACAATACAAGGAAGAACAGCCTCGCGAGGGTCTGTTCTTGGCGGGTGCGATGAACTGCTAGGTGGTGTTCAGTCCCTCTAGCTACTAGTTTCTTGATGAGGATTCCCCTTGTCCAGCTGCCAGATCTTAGATCCCCCTACCCTGTGGGTGGCTAGCCCTATTTATAGGCGGAGGCCCTAAGCCTCTTCCCAAATATTAAGCAGGAAGGGCGCCAACAATTGGCCATTTTGAAGGGGAACAGCGGGTACACTTATCCTGACTAAAGTTGGTCCTCGTGTGCCAAAGGCTCTGGTGATGACGCCTGCTTGGGCTCCACGATGACTCCCTTCCAGCCGTTGGGCTGGGCTTGGTCTTGTTGCACCGAAACGGATGCCTTTGCTTGATGCTCTCGCCGCGCTTGCTCCCTTTGCACCAAAGAGGAAAGGAGGACGCCATGCTGGGCTGGCGCCCGACCGCGCCCTTGGTCGTCATGGCTTGCGCCATGGGCACCTCGCGAGGTACCCTGCCTTGAACTCTCCGACTCCTCATGAGCCAGCCTGACGAGGCCGGCTCGAGGAAGCTCCTTATCGCCCGCCTCATGAGGCTTGGCCCTCGCGAGGGTCTTGAGCTTGCGTTGATGAAGATGGGCCGGCTGGGCCTCCTTGAGCCACGCCGCAGCCGCATGAGCGAGCAAGTCCTGGGACCCCATTCCTTAACGCCGACACTGTCCTTCGCCCGAGGGTTCGGAAGACATGTCCGTCACCAACACGGAAGTGGAGAGCGCCATTAATCATCGGCGCCGGAGGGCCGTTTTACGAGACCCTGGCTTCTCAATAGAGGCATTCGATGCCTTCAGCTCGGCTGATGCATACATTCGAGCTGCTCGAGATGGGCTTGGCAGAGCCACAAAGCAGCATTTAACAGATGTGCAGGTAAGTTTTCTTTGTCCGAATAGGATAACCACATGTCAGTAGCCCCCGAGACTGAAAGCAGTTGGTACAACTGATTTAAGGATCGTCGTATGACCAGGTTCTTACGGAGAAGAACAACCTGCTAGCCTAGAGCTGGAACAGTGTCGGACATAGCTAAATGCTGCTACCGCCGAACTGAAAAGGTCCAAGAAGGCAACTTCTGGTAATATTCCCCTCCATCCAGGAACAATAATTATATACCAGTTGTGCTAATACTGTTGCTTGTCTCATAATAGGATCGTCAGATCAACTGCAAGATAAATTGAAAACCGCTCAAGCGTGAGAGAGAGAGAGGCAAAAAGACTACACACCGCAGGCGAGCGTTTTCTGACCCGAGTCAGAGAGGAGAAAAACAAACTCCAAGATTCAAACACCAAACTGGGCGAAGAACTAAAAGATGTGCGGGCCCAGCTAGCCGACTCCGTGAAGGAAAATAAAAAGCTATGAGGTGGCATATTCGGTATGTGGCTGACTTTACCTCATGTCAGTTTGGAGATGAAAATTAGCTGATATAGATGTTCTTGTAGGTATGCTGACGGGCCATCCTGAAGAGGAGGTGTCCGGATCATCGGACGAATTGCTTCAAGGGCTATCTCAAATGCACGAGCAAGCTCGACAGGCAATGCGGAGTGTTGCCAAAGCCTTGTGGCCCCCCGCTTCCCCTCCAGGAAGGATGGAGGAGCTTGTAGAGCTGTTCAAAGGAGCACGGCGGCCTTTCCGACAGTTGAACATATCTGCCTACCGGGAAGGTGCACGAGAGGCCTGGGCTATGGTAAAAACGCGGTATACCAAGCTTTATCTGAATCACATGGCCGGGTCAGACCTCTAGGGTCAGACGAGAAGGAGGTTCCCGTTAGTTTGGTATATAAACAAGTAGAAGTAGCCGCCAGGTACTCCCAACAGGATTGTAAATTAGATTGTCTGCTAGACATTATAAAATAGGAAGTTTTTGAGTCCTAAGTGACTATGTACATTCCTTGACATGTTCGACTCTAGCTAGATTGTAAAACGATTGTCATGGCAGACCTTTTCGCTTCGACCTCTCGACCCGAAGGTGCAGAGTGCTTCCGAATACCTGAGCGGCAAAATAAACCGTAGTATGCGTGGAAACCAGGCATAGTGGTCATAGTTTCTTAAACAGACAAGTTGTATCCGGCTAGTTATGTTATATTACATTAAGATTGTAAGAAACATCTTCCAGAGAGAATAGTTCCGTTAAGGGTTCCTTTCCCTGGGTGTTCATGCAATAGCGTGCATGTCCGGACTGTGATGCAAAAATCACAGTATGTATAGCTTCTGGGGGTTCACGATGGAACAAATGCAAAAAAACATCTTAAATTCACCGACCGAATATTCCCTTAAGAACGCTAGCTTTCGGATTCACCCAGTCTGGGTACACATCCGGATGACCCGACAGTCACAATCGTAGAGGTGCTTCCTTTATGCCCTAGCCGAACTAACAGGAACGTAGGGCATAAGCACAGGAGCCAGGCAACCCAGCTTGGCCAAAACTTAAGCCATATTGATGCATATAATGGCGAAGAAAAGGTACATATGAGGAAAAGACACATATGTGGTGATCTTGATGCTCGAGAGATAATAATAATAACAAGCTTCTGTCCGAGAAGCCCCTAGGTATAATGGACGTACATATTTGAAGATGTATACGTTAGAGGTGTGCGGTCTAGCCGTACGAGAGCTTTAAAGCAAAAAAAACAAAAACGGAAAAGAGAGAAAAAATAATGTAAACCGTAGGGAAGAAGGAGACGATCAAAGAGTTCGGTGCTAGGCATTGAATCTTCAGAGTCTGGCCGCATTCCAGGGGTTCGGCTGTAGGCGATTGTCTGACGCATCACGCAGACGGTACACTCCTCCGGTGAGAACTTCGTCAATGATGAAGGGACCTTCCCATTTGGGCTTGAGTTTGTCCTTTTTCTTTTCCAGCAAGCGTAGAACGAGTTCGCCAACGTTATAAGTTTTGGCCCGTACTTCTCTGCTTTGATATCTCCGGGCATGCTGTTGGTATAGTGCTGAACGGGCTTTTGCGACGTCGCGCTCCTCCTCCAGGGCATCTAAGCTGTCTTGTCGATCAAGCTCGGCTTCTCTCTCTTCGTACATGCGCACTCGAGGTGAGTCATGAATAATATCGCAGGGCAACACAGCCTCTGCGCCATACACCATGAAGAAAGGTGTGTATCTGGTAGTGCGGTTGGGCGTGGTCCGTAGCCCCAAGAGTACAGAGTCGTGCTCCTCAACCCAGTGCTTGTCTGATTCTTATAAAGACCGCACTACTCTTGGCTTGATGTCGCTCATGATAAGACCATTGGCTCGTTCCACATGACCGTTTGTTTGTTGGTGGTAGACAGAGGCGTAATCGAGCTTAATGCCAAGGTTAGCACACCAGGTTTTCACCTCATCGATTGTGAAATTGGAACCGTTGTCGGTGATGATGTTGTGTGGAACACCATAACGGTGTGCAACATCGGATATGAATTCTATCACCGGTCCGGACTCGGCCGTTTTAACTGGTTTGGCCTCTATCCACTTAGTGAATTTATCCACCATGACCAGCAGGTATTTTTCTTGTGGCTTCCCCCTTTAAGGGGTCCAACCATATCCAGTCCCCAGACTGCGAAAGGCCAAGTGATGGGGATTGTTTGTAGGGCAGTAGGGGGCATATGGCTTTGGTTGGCGAAGAGTTGGTACCCAATGCAACGTTGGACAAGGTCATGTGCGTCTGCTCGGGCCGTCGGCCAATAAAACCCTGTACGGAAGGCTTTGCTAACAAGTGCCCGAGCTGTGGCGTGGTGCCCGCCGAGACCGGCATGAATTTCGCCAAGAGCTGCCGCCCTTCTTCCTCGGAGATACATCTTTGAAGGACTCCGGTAGCACTTTTCTTATAGAGCTCTCCATTGTGAACCTTGTAGGCCTTCGAATGCCGGACAATGCGGTGGGCCTCGTTATGATCCTCGGGGAGTTCCTTCCTATTAAGGTAGGACAAGAAGGGTTCGGTCCATGGGGCAATGACTGCCATAATAAGGTGGGCCGATGGTGTTATTTCGGTGGCTGAGGCCCCGATGATATCGGTCTGTTCAGAATCTGGGTTTGTGTTCGGATCCGGACTTGTGTTGCCGCCCTCCCATTGCCACACCACGGATGGCTTAAAAAGCCTTTCCAGGAAAATGTTAGGTGGGACGGGGTCGGGCTTGGCGCCGATACCAGCAAGGACGTCCGCTGCTTGATTACTTTCTTGGGCCACGTGATGGAACTCGAGCCCCTCGAACCGAGCCAACATTTTTAGGACGGCATTATGGTAAGCCGCCATCTTCGGATCTTTGGCATCGAAGTCTCCATTTATTTGAGATATTGCAAGGTTTGAGTCCCTGCACACTTCCATGCACTATATGCCCATGGAGACAACCATCTGAAGACCATGCAATAAGGCCTCGTATTCGGATGCGTTATTGGAGTCAGTGTATAATATTTGGAGTACGTACTGGACGATGTCTCCAGTGGGGGACGTTAAAACGACACCCACTTCTAGCCCTGCCAACATTTTGGAGCCATCAAAATACATAACCCAGTTGGAATATTTGTCGTACTCTTTAGGGAGTTCGGATTCTGTCCATTCGGTGATGAAGTCAGCCAGTACTTGGGATTTAATAGCTCGACGTGTTTCGTATGTAATATCGAATGGAAGGAGCTCAATGGCCTATTTGGCAATCCGGCCTGTGGCATCGCGGTTGTTTATTATGTCGTTGAGTGGTACTTCGGAAGCCACTGTGATCGAACACTCCTGGAAATAGTGTCGTAGCTTTCGGGATGCCCTGAAGACCACGTATGTTATCTTTTGATAATGGGGGTACCAGGATTTGCATGGTGTAAGGACAGTGGATACATAGTATACTTACTGAAGCGGAAATTTGTGTCCGACCTGTTCTCGTTCAACGACGAGCACGGCGCTCACCACCTGATGTGTTGCCGATATGTATAGTAACATGGGTTCTCCGACGTTCGGCGCAGCCAGGATTGGGTAGCTCGCTGGAAGGGTTTTTATTTCTTCCAGTCTGGCTGTTGCCGCATCTGTCCACTCGAAGTGATTGGTGCGCCATAGAAGGCGATAGAGTGGCAGTGCCTTTTCTCCCAATCTTGAGATAAAGCAGCTTAGAGCTGCCACGCAACCAGCGAGTTTTTGGACTTTTTTAAGGTCTGTTGGCGTAGCCAATTGTGACAGAGCTTAGATTTTGGCTGGATTTGCTTCAATTCCTCTATTGGAAACGATGAAGCCCAGCAGCTTTCCTGCGGGGACGCCAAAAACACACTTTTCTGGATTGAGCTATATGTCATATGCGCAGAGGTTGTCAATGTGAGACGTAAGTTGTCTATTAGTGTTTCGACGTGCCTTGTTTTTATTACGACGTCGTCCACATAAGCTTCAACTGTCTTTCCGATCAGTTTCTCTAGGCATGTTTGAATCATGTGTTGGTAGGTGGCGCCGGCATTCTTGAGCCCAAAGGGCATGGTGTTGAAGCAGAATGGCCCATATGGGGTAATGAATGTTGTTGCAGCTTGATCGGACTCCTTAATTTTGATTTGATGGTATCCGGAATATGCATCAAGGAAGCACAGTGAGTCGTGTCCTGCGGTAGCATCAATGATTTGATCAATGCGGGGGAGGGGGAAGGGATCCTCACGGCAAGCCTTATTGAGGTCTTTAAAATCGACGCACAGGCGCCAGGATTTATCCTTCTTTGGTACCATCACCAGGTTTGCCAGCCAGTCCGGATGTTTTATTTCTCTAATGGATCCAGCCTCAATTAGCTTGGCTAGCTCCTCCCCCATAGCTTGGCATTTGGGTGCGGAAAAGCGCCGCAGTGTTTGTTTGACTGGTTTGTATCCCTTTAATATATTGAGGCTGTGTTCGGCCAACTTGCGCGGGATTCCTTGCACGTCGGAAGGGTGCCAAAGTAATATATCCCAGCCAAGAAGAAAATCCCGTGAGCACACAGGCCGAATGCTGGGTCTAGTTGTGCCCCAATAGATGTTGTCTTCTTGGGGTCCGTTGGGTGGACCTAGAATTTTACTATTTATTTTGTCGGTTTGAAGGAGGTGGATTTGGGTCATTTGTCTAAGATCACGTTGTCCCTATCCACCGTGTAGTGCAGTGCGGTTAATTCTTCGGCCATGAGGGCTTCAGATAATGCCTCAAGGGCCAGGGATGCGGTTTGTTTTCCGCGCGGACTGCTATATCCGGATCACTGACGAGAGTAATTATGCCGTTGGGCCCGGGCATCTTGAGCTTCATGTACCCGTAATGAGGTATAGCTTGGAAGCGTGTAAAAGCATCTCCGCCCAAAAGGGCGTGATATCCACTGTTGAAAGGGGCCACTTGGAAGGTTATCTCTTCGGACCGGTAATTCTCCGGCGTGCCGAATACCACGTCAAGTGTGATTTTTCCTGAACACCGCGCCTCCCGACTAGGAATGATTCCTCGGAAGGTCGTACTACTTTGGTCGATGCGACTCGTGTCTATTTCCATTTTGTGGAGTGTATCCTCATAGATGAGGTTTAGTCCGCTGCCGCCGTCCATGAGGACCTTGGTGAGTCGGAAGCCGTCCACGATTGGACTAAGGACTAATGCGGCCGGTGCTCGGACTGTCCTGTGTTTTGGTTCGTTACCGGCATTAAAGGTTATAGCCATGTCATTCCAAGGGTTTATTGCGGCGATTTGGCAGACTTCGGTGAGGTCGTGGAGTGCCCTTTTGCGCTTATTGTTTGAAGCGAATGTCTCAAAGACCGTCAATACTCTAAGGTTGTCATCTTCTGGGGGGTGTTGCTCTGGGCCATTTTTGGTGAGGATATCCTCGCCGCTCTTGGCTACCTGCCGGAGTATCCAACATGCTCTAAGGCTGTGGGTAGATATGGTATCCGGTGTTGTGTGTATTTTGCATGGGCCATCAAGCCATCCCTCCAGAACGGTTCCATGCTGTGCAATGGGCTTATATTTACTGGCTACTAGATCGGGCGTACCACGAGGGCGTGCCCTTTTCGCCTGATTGAGAGGTTGAGTTGGGATCGATGGTTCCCAGCGAGCTGCCTGAATTTTCCAGGCGCTTTCCATTGCGTTGTACTTCTGTATGATAGTTGTCAGGTCAGCGAAGTGTGTTATGTGGCGGTGATTGAGGGCGTTGAGTTTTCCTTCGTCCGTGCAATTGTTGCAGAATGCTGATATGGCATCCTCGTCACGGCAATCTTTAACCTTGTTCTTGGCATGGAGGAATTTGGCCGAGAAGTGGTGGACCGTCTCCTGAGACTCATGTTGTATGTTTGTGAGGGCGCTGATATCTGGGTGGGTGGGTGGTTTTTAATTTGGACCCTGACCCAATTGTTGATCTGGAGTCTGAAGATCCTCCGGACTTATCAGTCCGGGCTTCGAAGTGTCCACTGATTGCTTAGGCCCGCCGTCCGATTCTATGTTCGGAAGGCAAGTCCCATCTTCTCGCTGGTGGGTGTCCGGCTCTTCAGGGTCGGGGATCCGAACATAATCCGTCCAATAGAGGAGGGGTCGTCGTCTTGCTCCACAACTACCGCTATCTAGTGGGTGATCGGTGGTGATTTGATTTCTCTCTGATCGGGTTTAAGCCCAATCTGATCATAATCTGTGGCGATCCCAAGGATGGCGATGCGATCGAGGAGCTCGTTCAAATACGAAAACTCTGCCGGATCCATCTACTTGGCGAGTTCGGATTCGACACTGAGAGGATTTTCGATGACCCGAGAGGTCATCATCGGCTTAACGGCCGAACGGGCGGTCATAGTAAAGCCGCCCAGCAGGTGGGTTTGGCCTAGGGCTAGTTCTCCTTCGGAGAACAAGGCGAGCCATCGATCCTGTCGTCGACGTCACAGTGGAACTCTCAATGAAACCACCAATGTCGGTGTCAAAACCGGCGGATCTCGTGTAAGGGGTACCGAACTGTGCGACTAAGGTCGATGGTAACATGAGACAGGGTACACAATGTTTACCCAGGTTCAGGCCCTCTCTATGGAGGTAATACCCTACTTCCTGCTTGATTGATCTTGATGAATATGAGTGTTACAAGAGTTGATCCACCATGAGATCATAATGGCTAAACCCTATAAGTCTAGCCTGTATGACTATGGTAATGAGTATCTCCGCTCTCCGGACTAAGTCCTCTGGTTTAAATAGTCACCGGGAGGATCTAGGGTTACACAAGGTCGGTTACAAAGAAAGGAATCTACATATTTGATCGCCAAGCTTGCCCTCCACGCCAAGGAGAGTCCCATCCGGACACGGGTGCAGTATTCAATCTTCGTATCTTTGCAGCCCATCAGTCCGGCCCATGGCTAACAGGCCGGACGCCCAAGGACCCCTTAGTCCAAGACTCCCTCAGGTTGCTCGCTCGATTCCGGAGTCACATGGGTCTCCGGAGTGATGTTCGGTTGGGGGCCGGACTGGTCAGGGCCCCCATCGTTAGTCTCCATGGGGGTTGTACCCCCCATGTTATCGGCAGCCAAGGCATTACCCTCTAGCGCCGTCTGGGCGGCCTCCCGCACCTCTCCGTGGCCCGGAGAGGCCCTTTGGGACAACGCTTCGGTGTCGTCCGTGGCTTTTGGCGGAGAGGCTCGCAGAGGCGTCTCGCTCTCCACCATCCCTGGCTCTAGCGAGTTCCCCAATGATGATGATAGTTGGGGGAGATCGCGGGCCGGACTGGAGCACACAATATAATGTGTTAAAACTAAAATTATAAATACGGGATATATGTAAGGCATTCTTGGATACTTACAAATCAGCCAGGGGCTTCGACCTGGAGCGCCACTCAGGGATGGCTTCGGCATCCGAATCTGAGCCGTCCGAGAGGGATATCTTCCCCCTCTTGGAAGCCTCGCCTCTGGGTCTACGGAGGCCGCCCTTTTCTTCTTCCTCCCCTTAAGGGGAGAATTGCTCTCTTCCTCCTCCTCCTCTTCGTCTTCATCTCCCTTATGGGAGGAGAGAGCTTCGGTATCTCCAGATACAGTGTCTGGAGTACCTTTACAGCGGAGGCCATCTTTGGCATCCTTGCCCTTCTTCTTGGCCTTCTTCTCTGGCGCCTGGAACGGCGCCGGGACCAGCATCCTCATCAGCAGAGGATCAGCTGGGTTTTCGGGCAGCAGAGCCTAACACTTGATTCGCTCTGCCTTCTTCGTCCAGCCCTGATGAAAGGATGGAAGTCTCAGCATACCCTTTGGATTTGTGAACTAAGTTATGTTCGGAAAGTAAAAAACTTACCTGGGTGGCCGGATGAGCGCAGTCGAGGCCGATGTCGTCGGTCGTCTCCGGCCACGACTTCTGGGCCTTGAAAAGCAGCTTCCAGATCACTTCGTGCGTCATGCCAAAGAATCGTTGTAGGATCCGCGGCCCTTCTGGATTGAACTCCCACATGTGGAGAGGCCGGCGCTGGCAGGGAAGGGTCCGGCGGAATAGCATCACTTGGATCACACCAGTGAGCTGGTGTTCTTTTCTGTAATGCTTTTGATGCACTTTTGCAGCATCAACAACTCATCGGTCGACCCCCAGTCCATACCCTTGTTGGTCCATGACGCGAGCCGCATCAGGGGTCCGGATCTAAACTCAGGAGTGGCCCAGTTGGTGCCGCGGGGTTCGGTGATGTAGAACCACTCCTGCTACCATATCTTGACAGTTTCCACGAAGGTCCCTTTTGGGCGGGTGACGTTGGAGAGCTTGCGCACCATAGCACCTCCGCAGTCTGCGTCCTGCCCGTCAGCCACCTTCAGCTTCACATTGAAGACTTTGAGCCATAGGCCGAAGTGGGGGGGGGGGGGGATGCGGAGGAGCGCATTGCACACGACGATAAACGCCGAGATGTGGAGGAAGGAGTTTGGGGCTAGATCGTGTAAATCTAGCCGGTAATAGAACATGAGGCCGCAGAAAAAAGGGTGAAGTGGAAACCCTAGTCCACGGAGGAAGTGGGGGATAAATACCACCTTTTCGCCGGGCTCTAGAGTGGGGATGACCTGCTTCTTGGTAGGGATCTTGTGCGCAACGTCCACACTCAGGTACCCCGCCTCCTGGAGCTCCTTGATGTCCTTCTCCGTCACAGAGGAGGCCACCCACTTGCCTTGAGAGCGAAATCCGTACATGGCTGTAGAGGTTGGTGGTGGTTGGGAAGATCGAAGCTTAGGTGCTGGAGCTCGAAGATGGGAAGGCTGAGGTAGGAAGAAGGCATGGGGTAAAAAGATGGATCTTTATTAGCTTATATAGGCAGTGAATACCAAGCGCCCGCCCCACTAGCCTTAAAACTCGCCTATTCCCAAGGGGTCGTGCGAACGGCACGGTTGGATCACCCAAACCCGTATTGATGAGAATCCCGCGATAAGGGGACATGATCTCTGCTTTGACAAAACGTGTCAATAGAGGCTGTGCCTCGAAGCGTGAAAGCGGGAGATCAAAAAAATGGTTCGAAATGATAAAAAGGCCAGACGTAATGTTTCGCAGACAAATTTATGAGTGGACATGCCTTATTTTGATTAAGTATTGTGCCCTTGTGGTCAAGGGTTGTAACTGTTATACAGAGCCGGATACAGTTCTCTCACTCAGAAGATTGCTTTAAAACTATGCGGAGGAGGAACCCGCCTTGCAAGGCTGAAGACAAATATGCGTGCCAAATACATCGTCATTGAAGACTGGTTCAGGGGCTACTGAGGGAGTTCTGGATTAAGGGGTCCTCGAGTGTCCGGGCTATGTAACATGGGCCGGACTGGTGGGCCGTGAAGATACAAGGCAGGAGGCCTTCCCTCGTGTCCGGATGGGACTCTCCTTTGCGTGGATTGCAAGTTTGGCGTCTGGATGTGTAGTTTCCTTTCTTTGTAAACCGACTCTATACAACCCTAGGCTCCTCCAGTGTCTATATAAACCGGAGGGTTTGGTCCTTAGAGGCTATCACAAATCATATAGGCTAGACATCTAGGGTTTAGCCATTACGATCTCGAGGTAGATCGACTCTTGTAACTCCTATACACATCACAGTTAATCAAGCAGGAAGTAGGGTATTACCTCCATTAAGAGGGCCCGAACCTGGGTAAACATTCTGTCCCCTTGTCTCCTGTTACCTTCGATCCTCGGACGCACAGTTTGGGACCCCCTACCTGAGATCGGCTGGTTTTGACACCAACAAACTGCCTTTTCAGTGGCCGCTTTCTCTGCGGTCACCCCGGCCTCAGCCTTCTTAAGGGCTGCCTTCAAGCCCTCTACCTCAACGGTGGTAGCTGCAATATCTGCACATTATATGATTAGCATACAGTCCGGAAAGTAAGTATCCGGCAATAAGCAACCGTACACCTTAACAAGGGCTTACCTTGCGCCTCATCAAGCTGCTTGTTGACAAAGGTGAAGCTCTCCATCGGAGCGCTTGAGCTTCCGATCCGTCTCCTCTAGTGTCGCAACACTACCAGTCGCGGCCAAGGAAGATGCCTATGACATCAAAAAGATCACACTACTTTAAATATTGGCCTAGAGAAATTGGACCCTCTGCAAGTTTCTTTGTACTTATTACGGAGTCTCGGGGGCTCCTATACATACGACCTACTCAAACATTAAAACTAAGGGCTAAAACCACTTTACTGGAAAAAAGTATTACTTGACTTACCTCAAAGTCTGTTAGCAGGCCTTGGACAACATCGTTCAGCCCAGATTGGACGGACCGAACACCCTGTAAAACCACACCCTTATGCTGGTCGACGATGACAGAGTTGTTAACCAACTCCTCTAGCACGTCCGGACATCCCGCTGCCGCTTGGTTGGAGGAGTTCGGCACGGGCGTCGGGCCCTCAACCCCTTCCCCGTGGAAGGAGGAACTAGCACCGTCGATGGCCTTAGGGGCTCAGGTGCGGACGGCTAAGAGAGTCCGGACCCGCATTATCCAGGAGGGCCGCACCCTCATGGTCATTGGTGACCGAGGCGTCAGCCTCGGCCATGGTGGCGTCGCCCTCCTCCCCCGTGTTCAGAGGGAGAGGGGTCCTTCAGGACAAAACTTCCCCGACCTATTCAGGGATAAGGGGAGGTGTGGAGCGCGACGTGGATCCGCTGTCCGCCAGTTTAATGGGCGGAGACGACCCCTCCGAGGTCTGCTCGGCGGGATGGCCGCACAGTGTGCTGTGGAGACACACGATCAACTTCCATGAGTAAGGGATTGTTGAAAATAAAGTGACTAAAAACGCCAAAATTCGTACCTGGCAGCAGGGGGCTTGACCCTAGGTTCCTTCTCCGGAACCTTTTCGGACGCTTTGGACTCCTCATTGGAGTCCGAGCTGTCAGGCAGGATCAGCTTAGGCCGACACTACCTCTTCGGGGCCTGAGGGGGTTGTACCTCCTCGATGTCGTCGGCCGCTACCCTCTTCTTGGAGTGCGAGGAGGCGCTTTCCTCCTCATCCCCGTCCTCGTCTTCATCCCCGTCCTGAGCAAACGGGGCTGCAGCGTCTCCGGACCGGGTGTCTGAACTAGCTCTGCAGCGGAGGCCCTCCCTGTCCTCCGGTACATACTTCTTCTTCTCGCCCTTCTTGTCGGCCGCCTTGCAAGGCACCTCTGGCCGCTCGCTCGCCAGCCAGTACCTCCACCAACATCTCATCCATCTAGATCAGGGGTGCGACCTACGACACTCGAGGTTGGCAACAGTTTTGTCAAGGGCATTACGACCACATCCTGACATCCGCTGCCTTGGGCATGACCACCATTGTTTGCCTTCGTTGGAGCAAGAATTATGAGCTCCCACATACACGACTAAGTTCCTACAGGTGTTGGTGTCTGTGTTTTAACTTTTGCTCATTCTTTTGTTTTTAACACGTGAATTTCTCTTGCTGGACCGTTTCAGTGAAAAGGAATTTGGTTTTGAAGCTAGTCTTGAAGCTTACGATCTGAAAAACATAGGGGAATTATTTTGCTCTATGTTGTGTTGAGGTTCCTGCCCAACAGGTGCTTATTTTTATGCCTAAAATGAAGCATGTGCTTTCTAGAATAAGCTCCATAGATATATATGCATTGCCTGTGTTGACTGCTCCTAAATTGAAACACACTTTTGCAGGTTTATCAACGCATACTATACGATTGTGGTAGAAGAACTTGTTCTTATTCTTTTGTCTAATTAGAGTTTTTGATTAGTGTGATAGATGATTTTTGTAGATGCATAAGTTACAAAACATGACCTTGTGAAGAGACAAAGTTCTAGAATTTTTGGATAAGATCTGATGATATAATTTTTGAAATAGGTCCCAAAAACTTTAGAATCAGATACTACTAGTGTATTGTTCTGTTTTACTAGACTAGACGATGATGCTCAGAAATATTAGACTATTATATTATCTCAAGGATAGAGAATTTTCTTGAAGAGCTTCTGATACTATGGGACATGAATGGTGCTCCAAGAACCAAACCTGGTCAAACCTGGTTCACGACAACTGTGGTTTCTCAAAATCCATGCTTCCTTGGATTTTTTTGTACTTTTGTCATGTCTTCTCAATTTAAGTACCAGTCAATTTTAATAGCTCTCATACTATCAGTGTAATTATAATAACTTAAAGGAGGATAAATATGGATGGGTCGAATATTGTTCATGACGAGTACGGTGGAGCAGCAATTAGCGGAGACGACTAGACGAGGGCGACGGTGCACTTGACAGGGATGTTGGGACAAACCCCGAACTACCTCTCTCTCGCACTCGCTCGGACATAGGTGGAAGGAGAGGGACACAGATATTTCCGGCGCACGTACGCCCCGCCGCACGAACGGCACCTTGGCCGCACGAACGGCCTTACTTTACTGGGCACATACCCCAGCCCGGCAACACACCGGTGCCTACTTAGAGGAGCTCTCTCACAGCCGACCAGGCGCATACCACGGTCCTGGTGGAGACTACCTCATCTCTACCTACTAGGCTCGGCTCATACCGGCGCCATTTTCATCAGTACATAGTGGGGGTTTTATACCCAGGTGCAAACACACCACCCGGCCACCACACCGGCCACTTACTCCACGCACACACGCACTAGTCTAGCTAACAAACTCACTAATCCAGCCGGCTTTGTAGCACTGAGAGCGCAGTGCCTCCGCACACAACGCGCACACACGCACATCACACAGGCCTGCTGCTGCACTCAGCCACCACTAGCTTAACCGCTTCCAACGCACACACACTAACCAACTACATGCATCAAGATTAGTACTAACGTTTCCCCCCTAATCTTGACTCGTCGCCGGAGTTCCTGCAACTCCCGTCGTTGTCATCGTCGTCATCGCCATCTCCACCCGATGCCAACACGTGCCTCTGTGCGTGCGGTGACGTACCATCAGCTCGCCATGCTTGAGACGCAGTTACCATGTCGCTCGACGTTGAAACCGAGTGCCATCACCATGCCCGGACTCGCCGCGGGTCGCCGCGCTCCGCAGCCGCATCATCGAGGACACCCCGTCCGCCCTGCTTGATGAGGACTCACCGCGCGCTGCCTCCGCATCCGCCATGTCAGCCGCAGTGCCGCACACCTCCACAAGACGACACACGGCCCGGATCTTCACCGTGCAGCCGCCGGCGAACACCGCCACCGCTGGCATGCCTCCGGCAAGGGAAGGACAGCCAAGATGAACCAGCTCTGATACCAATTGTTGGGACAAACCCCGAACTACCTCTCTCTCGCACTCGCTTGGACGTAGGTGGAAGGAGAGGGACACAGATATTTCTGGCGCACATACGCCCCGCCGCACGAACGGCCTTACTTTACTGGGAACATACCCCGGCCCGGCAACACACCGGCGCCTACCCAGAGGAGCTCTCTCACAGCCGACCAGGCGCATACCTCAGTCCCGGCGGAGACTACCTTATCTCTGGCTCCTAGGCTCGGCTCATACTGGTGCCATTTTCATCAGTACACAGTGGGGGTTTTATACCCAGGTGCACACACCACCCGACCACCACTAGCTTGACCGCTTCCAACGCACGCACACTAACCAACTACATGCATCAAGATTAGTACTAACAAGGTGATGATGTGGCAGAGGAGGTTGTCATGGAGGGTGCTGATGCGATCCTCGCCGATCGAGAGGGAGTTGGTGGAAGGCAGCAAGGCGAGGGGAGTGTAACAGTGTGGTTAGCTGGGTTCGCTTGGCCATGGTTAAGAGTTGTGTTCGTTTGTCCAATGCTATTAAATGCAGGTATTGTCCATCAAGAAGTCCTTTTTGTTGGCAGGAACCATTTCTGTCTGCTTCTCACTGTATATAACTTCAAGACATAAATTTTAGTAAAATGGGCACACCATTACTCAGCTGAAAATTTTGTTTTGCCAACTACTTCACTTATGACCAATTCCTCTACCTTTGCATTCTTTTTAGGCACTATACTGATCGTGAATTTGATATTACACTACAGAAAAATACACTTCCGTGATGATACGTGTTTGTCACAGTAGGTCGCGTTTTCTGTCATGCATGTACATCCATGACAAATTTATGACAGAATCAAGATAGCCATACCTGTGCTGTCGTAGAAGTGTTCCATGACATTACCAAAATTATCATCACGGAAGTGTCCACTTCCATGATGATAAATCGCGCGTCATAGAAGTGCTTTCATCAAGGGTGACCGACATGTGGTATCCACCATAACGGAACGCCGTTAAGCTATCGGGTCCGGTTTTGGATCCGATAACCCGTTAACAGCCGGGACCAATGGGAAATTTCCACGTGTAAAATTCTGATTGGCCGGAGGGAACACATGTCATCTCGTCAGTGGGCCAGATGCCGCCCGTCCATTGGAGGAAACATGCCTACGATACGTCGACACATGGCTGGGCCCAATAGAGGCCCATATAGGTTAAAAAGGCCAGCCCAGTCAAAGGCCCGTAGTACTTACTCAGGTACTAGTGGGCCAGCCCAATAACGGCCTGCTTCATAAAGGCCCATTTACGGCCCGAAGCCAGATCTGGCCCGTTAATTGTTCGCCGAATATTCAGGCCCATTTACGGCCCGAAGCCAGATCTAGCCCGTTAATTGTTCACCGAATATTTGGGTCCAATTACAGCCAAGTGACTTTCATCCTGTTAGAGGCCCGATGTAGACATGGGCCCATTTCAGCCCGGTGTGACTTTCGGCCTAGGAATGGCTTGTGCTGCCCATGGGCCATATATGGTCCAATGGTACATCGGGCCCACTAACGGCCCATGATAAAGGTGGCAACAGTTAAGCCCAACGTGACTTTGGGCCTGTTAAAGGCATGTCGCATAATTCGGACCGTTGATGTCTGTACTAAGGTTTTGGCCTCTTAAAGGCCCATGATATCAGTGGGCCAACTAAGGCTCGAGATATGTTTCGGCCTGGTAACTGCCCATAATATAACTGGGCCCAAAAAGGCCTGGTCTACATTTCAGTCTGCTGAAGGCCCGTCGACGGCTAGTGAAAATTGAGGCCCAACATGCATTTCGGCCTGCTAAAGGCCATGGTTTCATCTGGGCCATAACAGGCCAGTACAATATTCAGCATGTTAGTGGCCCAACGCTACCTGGGCCAAACTAAGTGCTGGGTCCACAAAAGGCCCAACTAAAATATAGGTCGGTGTAAGTTGTGGGCCTCGCGCAAAGTGTGAAGGCCCCAATCATTCGGGCCCAAGAAAGATGCAGGCCGGCCCAATTGTGGCCCGATAAACACCAGGCCCGTTAGAGACGAATGTTTCGGCCCGGTCGACTACATCTGATTTTTTTCAGATAGCGAATGATGGCTACGGCATAGTAACTAAGAATAAACCTACACTATACAATAAAGGATTTATGGTATATTACATCCACTGGGCATCGAAGTTCGCCACAGTGATCATAAAGCGCAACGAAGAAGCAGATAACAAAAACGGGGCCCCATTGCAGCGTAACAAAATAATACTAAACCGAGACCACTTCCAAGACAGTTCAAGAAAGGTTAGCCTTATGCTGGAATCATGCGAAGAAGCCTTGAGCAAGGCATGAGACCGCCTAGCATGTTGGTCATAGCTTCCAGGTGTAGCTGTTTAGAGATGAGGTTCTCATTGGTGTTCTCCGCAATCTCTCTTAGAGATAGGACTTCAAGTCGAAGTTGAGTTGCAGAATGCCTTTTTGCTAGAACTTGGGACTGATGAAGTCGAACTGATTCAGACAACAAAATCTGTGAGCTTGTCTGACTACAAGTTTCAAGTAACTTGAGCACTGAATCAAGACAAGACTTTGGGGTTGTCTCGCTATCTTCAAGATGTTTTGCCTTCTTTGCTGCAATATATGTTGGGTTTGTCTCATAGCCTTCAGCAGACTTGTTCATGCCATCAGGCATATCACCTCGAAACAAGGTAGAGAGATGACAGGTTTTGCACGTGTATAAACAAAGATGATAACTGTGCTGTCAATTCCATCCAATTTCAAATTAGAAAATAAAGAGTAAGTTCAAAATATCAATAGCATAATTTGGCATTGTTCATAATGCGGGGAGCTTCACCACACTACTGGGTTACCATGTCAACATAACAAGCATAGATGAAGGGCACAGAAAATAATTGTATCTATTTTGGTTAATGTGCATGGCATGGTGTTCATATCATCAGCCACATCAGTAAGATAAAATAGGAGATGACAAGGTGCAAACGTGAGCTGCTTCACCACACACTGGATTACAGATCCACAAAAACAAGCATACATATAGGGAGTATTGAGTAATGTGCATCGTATGAATAAGGAATTTGGTTTTACAAGTAAAACTTAGAACTTACGTTTCTTCTGAACATGCATTTCGGTAGAAACAGCAAACTAAACAGCAGTAAATGATAGGGAGTATGAGCAAATTAAATAGCAATTGAGGATAAAGGCTTTAGAAGGACTGACTTACATTAACAGTTAACACCGACTTTACAATGCCCTTCTCCATGTCAAGGGAAGTATAACTCAAGAATTTCAGCACAGAATCTTCTTCATAAGCATTGCATGTACTCTACATTTTGTAGAGAGTAATTATAGATATGATAATACTGGAAGGGATAGAGGATAATGAAGATAAGATGCAGATTGATGCTACATAATCAACTACCAATCCCTGGATGTACGAGCGTTACAGGACAAAATGTACTGACAAGAGCAATGGGCTACACTTCTGCACTGGCATTGTCTGTTTATTCTACTTTTTGGTAAGATTAAATATAGATCTGATCATTTTTAGTAAATGGTGGGCGAGGGAGATAAGATGCAGAATGCTACACAATGAACCAATCCCTCTTCCCATAATACAAGAGTGTTTCGAACACTGGTGTACTATACAAAACGTTCTTATATTATGGGACGGAGGGAGTAGCTGTTAATGTAAGTACAGTGATAGACGACCTTGAGTCCTTACAAGAAGACTGCAAAGCTAAACCTCTTCAAAAGCATTGGGTTGATTCTAAATTTATGTATGAGTCCATACAGATCTTATAATGTCCACCAAATGGACGATAACGAAGCTAACATGTCCGGTGATGCTACATAATCAAACAGCTTTGAAAGTAAGTATGGTCATACAGGGCAAGAGGTACTCACAAGAGAAATGCAGTGTGCGGTATAGTTGTGAGATTCTGCGGTCCCTTGAGAATAAATGTTCTTCTGCTAACACTTTTCGTACAAGTGAGACGTTAAGGCAAATGCAGAAATGTAGTTCAAATTGTGATGTGATATCATAGACAGTACCTTACGCTGCAGCCGAGACCAATGTGTAACAAGATTATTCCAGTCACTGTCGGATAAATGTAGCATCGGAGACTTTACAGAAATTTCATTTAGAGGCTTGCCATCGAAGTGCGCTTGCCTCAGGTAGGAATGATACTTCATCAACGAGTGCTTGAAAAGCGCAACCAACCCTTGCTCGTCTTCACAATCCAGTTTGGTCCTCACATATTTAAAAGAATGAAATCTTGTGTCTTCTGTCAGAAGAAACATATGCAGTAATGACCATGAATAACATTAGTACATTACTTACGCGTAAGTTGCGGAGGAAGATTGGAAATTGTTCTGTGTCTGTGGTATAATCTTTCCATGAAGGAAAGATGCGCACAAAGTTCTTGACAACAATATAAGCTTCGTCTTCTAAACTAGAAAGAAATGGAACAGGGGTCCAATTTGCTGCAATTGGGGCTCTCTCTGGTTCGAAAAGGGATTTGGCAACTGGATTTGGTGTACTCTTTGCTGGAATGGGGGTTTTGCGTCGTAGAGATGGTGCTACATCAACTGGCATAATCATAATGTTTGCTGCAGTTTTGGTCTGCTGAGTTGGGGCATCAGAAATGACCAGTGTAGTAGGGCTAGAGTCTGCTAGAGTTGGGGTGTTTTGTGGGTCAGGTGATATTGCAACTACACCTAATGGGCTATTTGATTTATCAGGTGCCACTACCTTTTCCAAATACTTCTCTTGTGCTCCTCCACGATCAGCAATCGCCCTCTTCCTTTTGAACGTCTGATACACAAGAACAACATTTGAATGGATAAATATGGTATGATGACAGATGGAATATGTACTGAAAATGGATAGGTGGGGCGTATTCACATACACGATGTGTAAACTAACCTAATGGCAGTTCAACAAAGTAGAAGCAATGCAAAGCATCAGTTGCAAGATATGTGCGACCAATATAACCTTGGAAAGTTAGAGCTAGCACCTTGATGGGTGAATAAGATAGGACATCTTCCTCTGACTCCTCCACTAGGGAGTTACATTGACTTAGGTCTCCCTCTAGCTCAGAAACACTGTTAGGATCATATTCTGAGCATGAATCTGTAGGTGGAGAGCGTTTGCATTGCATTGCATCCAAACTTGATTTTAGTCCCTTAATGCCAAGTTTGACAGCCATGGCATTGTTCTGTTTTATTATTTTCATGCGCGCAAGCTCATAATCATTATGATGATGTTCAGTATCTGAGCTTCATGAAAACATAAAAAGTAGTCAGATTATCTGTGGAATGGATTGTGGATTCAACTCGAAGAGTGTCTCCCTATAAACCCCTGCATATGCAAAGTTCACCCCCAACCATGCTAACCAGACCACACACAGAAATACAAACCCCTTATGTCTGTATAACAGGCAGGCACACATTTCAAAACTGAAGTAGGCACATTAGAATCATATGAAATTCATATTTGAACAAATAAACTAAGGAATTATGAGTGGCATAATGTTTAGCTTCAAGGGTGGAGTGTTAGTAGTGCGACACAAAGCAAGTAGGTAGATTGTATTCCATGTAAAAGATCGAAGCCTATGTAAAAGCTGGAAATGACACTTTCTTTCTATACAATGCAGTGTTCGTTGCCCACACATGATGGAAGATATCACATAGAGAAATACTATTCACTCATGTCTACGGTTGCAGTATTTAGAAACAGGGTGGTCCACCCTAAAAGAATATTGACAACCAGTATGACAAGGCAAGCATAGATGTAGTGAATCAATCATTTACTTGTGAGCTTACTAGAACAAGTATGCAGAATTGTAACTGCAGTAAGAGACCGTCCAAAATTTGAATCAAGAAGTTTGCCTAGCACTTATTGTTTGCAACTAATCAATGTGAATAATTGGATATTATATCGAATGAGTAAGAAAGACAAGTAAAATTGTCAACAAACATGGCTTGCAGTAGTAATCTGGGTCAGTGTCACTACGACCAACAATCCAAAATGACTAGTGTCTGTTCCTAGGGCCGGAATTTTGAAAACCCTATGAACTTTACAGGTACTAAAGATTACCGAAATACATCTGAACCATTAATTGTAGGTAGCACTGAGCACACAACAAACCCTAATGACAGTCATGCCTAATGAGTAATGAATCAATTAGAAAATGGGTGATGAGGAGTGGCTATTGAGTGTTGAGGACGTATCTCAGGATAAATCGGGTTGGCTTAGTGGGTCTTTGCACGCTGAGCCCTGAACGGACTAGGAAGGTAGGCACGGCAGCAGCGCCCGGCAGCGGTGACGCTTGCTGGGCGAGCGGCTCTCGACCTCTGTTAGTCCGCGTCTCCTCCTAGAGTCATGCCGTCTGGGGCGACAAGTCGCCAAGCAGGCAAAGGCGGTGGAAGCAGTAGAGATCGGAAGCGTAGCAGAATAGAGGGAATCGGGCCTGGGACGACCCAAAATCCAGGGTGGGCTGCCCACGGTGGGCACCTCAGAGATACACACCGAGCGGTAACATGCATTTTCAAAACTAATTTAGGAACATTTAGCTGACCGATTAAACGACTCTGTTTTAATAATATCATATTCGTATTTGAACAACTAAGCTTGTTTAGCTTGATGGGTGGAGCAGTGTTATTACGACACGAAGCACGTATTCTCATCGTCTAGTGATCATAAAAGGGGGAAACCGGAGAAATGATATTTAGCAGCCATTGTTTGCTTCGAACTAACAACTAAATTCTAAGAGCTGAAAAGAAAGCAGAGTAACCAAGTTAAGATCTATTTTCTGGTTGAGATCAAAAAGTTGAGGAGACATGAAGTACGACCTCTCTTGCGGCGCCATGTAGGCATCGGGGGTGCGATGGTTGTCGGTGGCGTTGAAGCAGATCTGCGATGGTAGATGGGTGCATAGGGGGATAAATCCAGTTGCGGTGGAAGAGAAGGTTGTGTGAGCGGCCCCGGCAAAGAGGACGACGGCGCCGATGAAGCGAGAGGATGTTATGCAAGGCTCTCGGTCCGTCGTCGTGGATGAGAAACGTCCATCTCTAGCAGTGGACGACGCGGTCTTGGTAGGCGCTCCGGCATGGTGGAGGACGGTGGTGATGGATGTGGTGGAGGACGACGGCAATGGATGGGGTGGAGAATGGCGGCGATGGATGGGGTGGCGGATGGAGGTTGGTGTGGGGATGGTGTTCTAGCGCGGACGGTGTATGAGTGGCAAAATGGAGGGGGAGATACGTGGAACCATTTTTCTGGAACGCGCCTGTCTGAAATATGGGAAAGTTACGAACTTAGCCCCCGTTTAAAATTTGGACGTCTCGTCGGTTGGGGATACGAGGTAATCTCGTATCTCGCTAATATTTGCCCAGAGCGATTTCGGGCGAGGAGAGGGTGGTTGGTGCCCATGGTTGGCGCCCATGGTGTATGAACGGGGCTGACAGGTAGAGTTGTTGTGCCACGTCTGAGTGAAGTTACAAACCTGCCCCTAATTGAAAATATTTGCTTGCATCGATTTTGGCAGAGTCGAGTTTGTTTTGCCGCCCACCGTGCATGAATGGGGAAATGGAGGGAGAAACAGAGGTCTTTCGGACGAGCTTGAATCAAATGTTTTTTGCCTCCCATGTTTGGCGCCCACCGTGTCGGAATGGGCTCAGAGGCGGTCGTGTCACGTCTTATTGAAGTTACTATCCTACCCCTATTTAGACTAGTGGAAATCGGGTCGATGGATTGTCCGTTTAATGGGTAGACAGTAATTTCCATCTCCCAAACACTTAGCTTCGGAAAGCCGACGTGGGAGTGGACATTTTGCCGTTCTTTCGAATTTTGGGACAATAAGCATCCACCGTTTACCCTGGCAACTAAATTCGAATCCATTTTGTATTCCTATACGAATCTTTATAAATCATTCTATGTGTTTTTATATATCTTCAAAAGGACGACAAAGATGTATTCCATTGTCATATATGAATATGGTTTACAAATGCCGATACTCAAATTCAGAAGCTAGAATCCAGTTTAAGGTGAATTCGAATATTTGGAACACTTCATCTCCAACTCAAATGTCACACGCAGCATAATGTGTACTCCCATTTAGATATGTACACAAGCGATGTATCAAGATTCAAATACCGAGTCAATCAACCAAGAATGTACAGAACTAATAGACATATAAACACTTATAGAGTATATGGATCAATAATATCAACTAACATACATAAGCCAGGCCGCTGTACTTTTTTTTGCTACAACAGCATCCTTTATTTAGCCAAGCTACTACAGCATCTTCCCCCTTTCCGATGCATGCCACTTATGGTCCATCTATACTACTATTATTGCTGAATGCACATTCTGCCCGATTGGCATATGTGTAGTCTGGCACAGCAATCAAAATGAAATGTCTCCGAGTCTTATCAATTAATACAGACTTGTGCTCAAATAAAATTACAAACAAAAAAAACAATTATTACATGATCTCTAAAACAAATGGTTTGATTGATTACATGAACAAACAACACAAATGTTATTCAACAATGGAAAGAACATTTCACCTATGATTTACCAAGTGGGAATATAATTTCCTTTTTTCCTTCAGGACCTTAACAATGTGGTCAGTCTCAGCTTGCTTCATTTTGAAATCCACCAAATATTTAATGGTTGTCTTGAGTACTGCTACTGATTGTGTTTTTTGCTTCCTTAACATGTCAACTTCATCTCTAAGTGCAGAAGTAGAATCTCTTTCTACCACTAGTTTAGCCTCTAGAGCATCAGCAGTTGGCAATTCATAATGCACGATTGGGCCGGTGCCACTGTTGTGGGATGATACAACGTCCATGGGGACCTCGCTCTTTGATCTTGGGCTAACCTGTTTTGCCATTAAAGTTCCGATTTGATTCAGAAAAGTTGAAGTTAGTAAAACCTCTCAACTGGGAGTTAAACAGCAAACTAGTTAAACAAACAAGGAATTAAAGAGTTTCAATTCGATGCTAAAAAGTAGTTATTAACATCATTGTAACCCGTTGTTGCAGCAGCAAAGCAGTTAAACAAACAAGTAGCTATTTAAGTTCAGGCAAACAGGTAATTCTTAATAGTAAGTATCAAACACATAGATAGGCGCAGTCTATAATAGGATTAACAGGCTGTGGCATTAATTTCTTACAAGGTTGTACGAAGGAGTCCATGGCATCAATTGCTTGGATACGCAGTCCCAATACTTATTTCTTCCCACACTGCATTGGTAAGTCGAATGGTTAATCTAGTAAGATGGTGCGTCCTTGATATGTTATATGAGGACGTGTAGTCAGACTAGTTGTAGCCACACACATCACACTGGCTTTTACTGTATATTTCATGCGATTACTTTTGGCATATTGAGATCTAAGCAATCTACAATAGGATGAAAAGACTGGTATCCTTCACATTATTAGCGAACTCAGTTCATAGAAACAAGCAATTCAACCATTCTGTGGGTAAATCAAAAGCGTCACTGGAATATTTTTCACTACCCCAATCATACATGTAAAAAGGGGTGACGCCACCATAGTGGCTGGTATGGGCGGCCGCCTCGGGTGGCTCGAAAGTGTGCACCTAGTTTGAGTCGTCCAGGTAGGGCCAGGCTAGTTCTGTTCGTCCCAACGCACGAGCAGGCAATGTAAAAAATGAAGAAAACTGTTTCAATTTGGATAGGCCAAAAACATAAGTGCAAGGCAGGCCCTATAGCAGGCTCGCGGCCCAAATGAGCGCCTCCCATATCGATCGACATCAGGAAAAATCTCAATTCATCTGCTCCAGCCTCCAGTCTGGTTCGCTCCTAACCTAGCCGCCGCTGGACAGACCGACAAGACACTTCCTCGCGCCTCGTTGGAGGGCGGTCGCCGGGCTTCAAGAGAACGGAAGGACAAGAAGATGAAGATCCTACCGGTGTAGCTCATGGGAGGCATGGCAGCAAGCACGGCATGGCATCGAGCTTGCAAGAACGGACATCGTAGCTTGCAAGAGTAGCATGCGCAACGAAAGCAGGTACATCACATCCCTGATTATATCTAATTCAACTCTTCAATTTCTGGCCAATAGTTAAACTCGGCGGTGTTGTAAAACTGCTTGTATGTAGGGAATCTATGAGAAAATGAAACCAATTTCTAGTTATTCTATAACTTCCCCAATCAATCTGAATCGATCGAATCTGATGTATCTAATCAAGCTTATGTGCAAACATCCAAGCTCATGTTGTTCTTGAGCTCAAGTGTCTAATGAATGATCGCTAATGAAGGATTTGATGCAAACATTTTACATCATCCTGGTGATGAACATATAGTGTCTAATGAGGCATCTAATGCAAGAATTTTGCAAGCTCCCATTGAAGGATTTAGTGTCTAATGATGATTTGCTATGTTGAGAGAGACATAGAGATTTGCAGGCATTGATGACAAGAAAATTATAGTGCATTTTCATGGCTTGAGGAAACGTCGAGGCCATCTACCAGAAAGTCCCCGTATCATGACAACGTAGCTTAAATACTTTTCTAATCTGTTGGTTGAAATTATTGGCATACTTGTGCAGGATAGATATATTGATATGCGGTTTGCGCACTGGTTATAGGTACAATTACACTTTGATATTTTCAGCCAGAGAACGAATAATTCAAGCAGGTACAGACCATGTTTGTAGTCCTTGTACACCATGTTGCATTTTATGTTTTTTGGTGCTTGCATCATTTAGTGTTTATAATCTGAACTACTTTGGATCATTAGCTGGTTTTCAAAGTGCATGTAGCTTCACGTTTCCTAAGTTATGTTGATTTCCGGAGTGCAAGTGCCTTCGTATTTTTTAAGTTAAATGCTCGCCCCGGGTAACTTGCATTCGTGGATCCGCCACTGCACACAAATCATACATGAATGCCAGTACGAATTAAATGAAATGCAGGGACTTACGCTAGCTCGTTATGCAGTGCTCATCGCAGCTCGCTTGCGCTTGAGATGTTCCATGTACAAGTCCATGTTACCACTTGCTTGGATGTGCAGGCCTTGTGCTCCTTGCATCCCCCTCTGCATTTTTTACACGGCGAATGGTTGATCAAATAAGACGAATCGACCTTGCTGTTGTACCGAGGACATATACTTACAAGGTTATACGGTAAAAAAGGATGTGTACCAGATCCCGTAGCGCCGTCATGCTTCACTAAAAAATGGATTTGCTTGTTTCAGATGATATCTCCAGAAGAAATAAGAGTTAAAGTCAGAGTTGGATAGGCGTGTAAGCTAAGAGAGCAGTGAAAGGATATCCAAACATCGTCGGAATAGTGCACAAGGGAGTGATGTGTGGATACCTAGTTCAGGCCGGCGTTTGGGCATGCTCGCCTAGCTAGAGTGTGGGTCACTTCACAGCCGTTGAGGGTGATGCGCTGGCATTGGCTGGCTGTGCACGGATGCATATCTTGAGTGGCAGTGGAGCACTATGATGCGGTGGACGAGACCGTAGGTGAAGCCCCAGCGGCCTCGGGGGGCGGAGGCGCGACGATGTGCTCGGTGAAGTAGCCCCGGTGAGCTGGGAGACGGCGTCGGTGAAGCGCACCTGATGCGGTGGAATCGGTGTCTGTGAGGCACGTCGGTTGCGGCGGCCGACATTGTCGGTGGACCACCCGGTGCGGTGGACGTGGGCGTAGATGAGGTAGCTCCGTTGCGGTGGTGAAGCGTGACCGTCGTCTTCGTCGTTGTCGTCTGGCACAGAGGTGGGGAAAGAGATGAGACGAGCGGCGATTCGAACTTTGCTTGGGTTGGCGGCGAATTAGGGATTTGAGCAATCTGGGCGCGGAAGGGGATGGTGGAGAAGGGAGATTTTGCAGGGCTGGAATTGGGGCCGCCAGATTTTTCAATCCGAAACGTGGAAGCATGAACTTATTTTTTCGTCGTCCTTTTTTTTGGGGGGAGGGGGGAGGGAGGGAGGGGGTGGGTGGCTGGGTGCTAAGCGTCCGTCCGACACACGCGGCCACCACGACATGACCCTGGTCTACCTGGTGCGCCTACATTTGAGAATGCAAACGAATCTTCTTTCATTTGCAAACGAATCTATATGTATTACCATGCCTGTGTTTTCCTTGCAATAATTAGTCATTCGAAACGAGATACTATAAATTAATTAATGAGGAGTTATTTGAAAAAAAATCGAAACGGTATCCACAGTATCCTTGCTAACGTGGACTAGAGTGTGTGTCACATAATTAGTTATTTGAATTAGAGTGTGTGTCACATAGCGATCTCCAATTCTAACGTGGATTTCGCATTTCACTGTATCCACGCTACTTTTTTAATACAAATTCATATGTATATGATGAACACCATGGTAGTGAGAAAACTTTTGGATGGATTCAAACATATGACCTACAAAATAGCACAAAAAATCGAGTCAATGTCAACTTTTCAAAACCTAGTATGGCACGAATTCGAAATAATTACCAATATGCATGGCCCTCAGTTCAAATCTTACAATGTACACCGAATTGAAACATTGATATTAAGTCTCGTACTATCTACATTCAAATGTTGTTTTAGCCCCCCCCACACACGGTACATACTTCCTGTATCGGTCAATCTTCCTCTCCTAACCACCTTAGGAAGCTATCGGTTTCCAACACACAACCATTCTTTCTCTCCATGTTTCGATCTCTAACTCTCTCAACTACACAACCCCCCTTTTCCACTCTCTTACCAAATGTATTTACCTCACACACCCGCCACTGCACCCCATGCCGAGCTCTCTCTCTCCCTCTCCCTCTCACCCTCTCGCACTAAATACATGCATTGCCTATCTAGCCCCCCAACCTCTCGTGCGCACGCACGCACGTTGTCTATCTAGGTCACTCCCTCAAGACTGTCTCACTCTTTCTTCCGCACGGCGGGCCACACTCGCTCAATCTCGCTCTCTTTATCTGAGTCTCATTTAACCTCGTTTTCTTTCACACACAAATGATATATCTCCCTCTCCGGGCCTCGATCGACACACTCTATAGTCTTTCACGCTGATTGTCTATCTAGGTCAGTCCATCGAAGCCGCCCCCAGTCTTTCGACCTCATGGAGGGCCACGCTCTCTCTCTCTCTTTCTCTCTCTCTCTCTCCCCTCTCTCTCCCCTCTCTCCCTCTCTCCCTCTCTCCCTCTCTCCCTCTCTCTCTTTGTATGTCTCGATTGACCTCGCTCTTTCTTGGACAAAAATGATATATCACCATGTTTGAGCCCATTTTGACTTATTCACATTGTATACTCTCTCACGCATATTGTCTATCTAGGTCACTCTCTCCAACCCGTCTCACTCTTTCGATCGCACGACGACCCTATGTGATCGATCGACCTTGCTTCCTCCCACGCACAAAATATATCTACACGTCTGTGACTGATCATCTCTCAAGCTCTATCTTACAGCCCTCACCCTTGCCAAAAGCTCAATCGGACAATATCTCTCCAGAGCATATATATCAGTTCAATGAATGTCGGACCACACTCACTTAGTCTCTCTATCTATATGTCTCTCGATTGACCTCGCTTTCTCACGCCGTATCTTCCACACATTGAAGCTACCTCTCCATCCCTCGCAAAGCCGAAGCTATTTACATTGCGAGGGGCACTCCAACCTTGGATTAATTTGTGTAGACATTTATTCCGGTCGGTTTAGATTATATTTTCATAGCATTCGGCCCACAACTACTCCAAACACGGTTGCAACCCCCGCAACTCCCCTAGTTGATTTCCCTCTGGCTCGGTCGTCGCTCTCTCGCACGTCCTTTCTCGCCTTCAACGTCACACCATGGTATTATTGCAAAAAACTCTGTTGTTCTATATAAATATTATAAATAAGCTACAAAACTACACACCGATAATCCACTTGGAATGGAACAAATTTCGACCCACAAATTAAAGTGCTACAAACTACACACCGAGGGGCCCACATGTCATGAAACAAATTTGAACCAATATACAAATTAAAAAAATAAAGGATGAGGATCGAACATGCGACCCGGGCCTTCAAGCCGCACGTCAATAGGCAACATACCTAGAACATCAATGTTTGTTGTACCTCCCTTTGTTCACATAATGTTTTTATATTACCACAGCCTATTTAATGGATAACATGTAATATTATTTTTAGTACTATTCGCCTTCACTTACTGGTGGGTTCCATGTGCTCTCTCTCTCTCTCTCTCTCTCTCTCTCTCTCTCTCTGCTTAGACGCGTTTACGGCAAACACGAAGAACTCGCGGGCGATGTTGCCGTTGACCATATCTGGACGAGTTCACAAGTTACGGCACCAGTTTCACGTGCTAGCAGCACTAGTCAGTGTGTACGTGCAATGCACATTAATTTGGAAGTATATTAAGTGCATGCAGATATTAAGTAGGATATTATTTGCGTGTTATTATGTGATTAGCACTATTTTTGGCGTGAAATTAACTGCATGCTAAACGTGTTGAGCGCTCGACATTGAAGCAGTCTAGGTCGTTGGATGACAAGGAATACATGTGGCTTGATGACATTTTATATTTAATTTGATACAGCTCTAGCAGAACATTCAATCGATCAAACCATAGATTTCGTTCAGTCTGACCCCGACTTTAAATTATATGACGATCGAACTAAAATAAACAGAAATGATAAACGTTCGGATTTTAAGCATGGTAATCCGAACGTTTTTCATGGCAAATTTATATTACGCGGCGGCGGCGGCGGGATCTTGCGGTGGGAAGCGGCTCCTCTGCCGTGCTCTGTGTGTTGTCGGGCCACTGACCGACGGCGACGGCGGCACCTTGCGCCGTTGTTGGCGTACTCCTGTGTAACGCCCCGGATACAACTTTCAATATTCGTAACTCCAACTCTTACCTTTTCCGGAGATGCGATATATTATTTCCTTCGTGGTTGGGTTTTGTCTTCCATTTTCCATTTTTTTCATGTCTTGCATCTCATCTCATGGCGTCATGTGCATTGCATCCACATGTTTTCATAAAGCTTGCACCCATTCGTAGTTGCCGTGTCCCCCTTGCTTTCGTTGACCGTTCCAAGACCAATCGGGTTTTCTCTTCCCTCTTGACCGTGACCACCTAACCTCTCTTGCCAGCTCGCAGCCCCCTCGCGTGCGTCCGAAACTTGCTCCGAAACCGAACCGCTCAGTCATCACCGTTGCATTTAGTTCATCTCCTAACATCTATAAAACAGCTCTGTTTTCTCTTTTGGACTCCCTAACCCATTTATTCCGAACCATTCAATTTTGATCGGATGATCCAAACTCATCTCCCCTTTCCTATATATAAATCTCCTTGTCCATTTTTAGACCAAACCCTAAATCCTAGGACATTTGTCCCCTAGCCGCCACCCACTCACCAAATCCCCTTGGGATCCATCCTCCCCAACCATCGCCGCCCTACAGCCTCCAGATCCCCTCTTCCTCGGGATCTCCCCCGCTCCAAATCAGCAGCCACCACCTTCCCCTCCTCGATTTTGCCACCGATCCAACCAGCCACTCCTCTCGATCCACCAACCACAGCGCCTGCAGCCTACTCTGCCTCGTCCCCACCGCCGGCAAGCAGCAGCAACAACCAGGCCGTCCCGCCTCCTCTTCCCCGACGTTGCTGCCTCGCAGGAGCATCCCGAGCCAGAGCTCGTCCGCGAGCAGATCGAGTTGCCATCTCCCTCCTCCTCGTCGACCACCAATTCCCTGCAGATACAGCCGCGTGCCTCCTCTGCGCCAAAGCCACGGCCTCACCTTGCGTATCCCCGCTACATCCGCTTCGATCCGGCGGGGAACGGGACCCCGCCGCCCTAAACCGGATCCCCGCCGTCCCCGTTGTCTGCATCTCTTCCGGCGAGCACCACTAGGTTGTGGCGCCCCTGCCTTCCATCTCTCCCTTCCGCTCTCTCTCGCTCACGTTTCTCTCTCTCCCTCTCTGCGTTCAGCGCCGGGCATGGAGCCCCGATGCCCAGGAGCTTCATCCTCGACCCGAGCTGGCCCGGATCCGGCCATCTCTGACGCCCCCATCGGCGGGCTGCCAAGTCCCTTGCCTCGTCCGCATCTGCCTCGTTGTCCTCGGAGTTCCAAGCTGCGTCGCTGCCTTCCTGCTTCGCCCTGTTTCGGCCTCGTCCTCGTCGAGCAGAGAACGAGCGCACTCCGTGCGTTGACCCGCGCCTGGGCCACCTCCCCTTCGCCTGTTGATCAAGGCCTAGCCGTGCCAAGATCCGGCCTGCCTGGCCTCCTGCTCCACTGACTGGGCTTAGCCCATGGTGAGCCACCCCAAGGCCAGCTCCCCAGCAGATTTCGGCCGGATGTAGTTTTTTTACCTGTCTGCGATTTTAGCATTATCCACAAGGAAACCTGTTTTACAGAAAAGTCCCTCTAGATCATGCATTTAATAACTCACAATTGGTGCATCGGATTAAAATGATTTAAACATGTAAAATGCTAAGAATTTTGTGTAGATTAATAATAGGCCACTTTCATCCATGTTTAAAATGTTTAAAATGTTTAAAATGTTGTTTGTTTAAATTTGCTTAAATGCCATGCTAAAATGATTTATTTCATAACTAAATAACCGTAGCTCGGTTTTAAATAAACTTTATATGTAAATGGGGTGGAAAAATGCCTAGTTTAACATGGTGCACTTTATTTTTCTGTTTAACAACATTAAAATTGTCGTTAGGACAGAACAGTACCAAGTCCAACATATGCACATGAGGATTTTCCGGAATTGTTGTTTGTTGTTTCCGGCCTCATTTAAAATTGCCTAGATAGGTAGTTTTGTTATGTTTCACCTCTTGCCATGTTAACAAAATTTAATCTTGTCATGCATTATACTTGATTGTGCAACATGCCTTGTTCATGTGTTGTATGTTTACCATGTTGTTTGCTTCTTTCCGGTTTGCTTCTCTCATTAGCTCCGGTTTCATTCCAGAGTTGTGAGGATTCGTTCGACTACGTCCGATTGTCTTCTTCATGGACTCGTTCTTCTTCCTAGCGGGATTTCAGGCAAGATGACCGTCACGCTGGTTCTCATTACTATCATTGCTATGCTAGTTGCTTCGTTCTATCGCTATGCTGCGTTACCCACCACTTGCTGCTCAAGCCTCCCAAATTGCATGATAGCCCCTAACCGTTGTCACCCTTCCTAGCAAACCGTTGTTTGGCTATGTTACCGCTTTTGCTCAGCCCCTCTTATAGCTTGCTAGTTGCAGGTGAAGATGAAGATTGCTCCATGTTGGATTATGTTTATGTTGGGATATCACAATATCTCTTATATTATTAATGCATCTGTATACTTGGTAAAGGGTGGAAGGCTCGGCCTTATGCCTAGTGTTTTGTTCCACTCTTGCCGCCCTAGTTTCCGTCATATCGGTGTTATGTTCCTGGATTTTGCGTTCCTTACGCGGTTGGGTGATTTATGGGACCCCCTTGACAGTTCGCTTTGAATAAAACTCCTCCAGCAAGGCCTAACCTTGGTTTTACCATTTGCCTCACCACCACCTATACCCTTTCCCTTGGGTCGGCCAACCCGAGGGTCATCTTTGTTTTAGCCCCCCGGGCGGTGCTTCTCTAAGTGCTGGTTCGAACCGGCAGATCATGGGGCCACCTCGGGCAACTCGAGGGCTGGTTTTCTCGTATGTCTGACCTATCCGGTGTTGCCCCGAGAACGAGATATGTGCAGCTCCTATCGGGATTGTCGGCGATCGGGCGGCTTTGCTGGTCTTGTTTTACCATTGTCGAAATGTCTTGTAAACCGGATTCCGAGTCCGATCGGGTCTTCCGGAGCAGGAATATCCTTCGTTGATCGCGAGAGCTTATCATGGGCTTGTTGGGACACCCTGCAGGTTTGAACTTTCTAAAGCCGTGCCGCGGTTATGTGGCAGATGGGAATTTGTTAATATCTGGTTGTAGTAAACTTGAAGTAAACTCTTCTAAAATACACCAACCGTGTGCGTAACCGTGATTGTCTCTTTTAGGGGTTGATCGAGAGGAGAACACGGTTTCTGGGTTATGTTTGACGTAAGTAGGAGTTCAGGATCACTTCTTGATCATTACTAGTTGACGACCGCTTGCTTAGATCCTCTTCTCGCTCTTATTTGCGTAAGTTAGCCACCATACATGCTTAGTCGCTGCTGCAACCTCACCACTTTACCCCTTCCTTACCCATTAAGCTTTGCTAGTCTTGATACCCATGGTAATGGGATTGCTGAGTCCTCGTGGCTCACAGATTACTAAAACAACAGTTGCAGGTACAGGTTATGCGATGATCATGACGCGAGAGCGATGTTTGCTTGTTTTGGAGTTGTCCTTCTGCTTCTTCTTCGATCAAGGGATAGGTTCCAAGTCGGCAGCCTGGGCTAGCAGGGTGGATGTCGTTTGGGATTCTGTTTGTGTTTCATCCGTAGTCGGATGGTGCTCTTATGTATGATGATGTTGTATTCGTGTGGCACTGTATATGTCTCTTGTATGTATCCTCATCTATTATGTAATGTTGATGTAATGATATCCGCCTTGAAAAAGCGTATCGATATGCGGTTCTATCCTTGGTGGGACCTTCTGGTCTCTTTAGGATAGTATCGCATATTAGGCGTGACAAGTTGGTATCAGAGCCTCGACCGACCATAGGAGCCCCCTTGTTTGTTGGTCGTTGTTGAGTCTAGAAGAAAACTATTTTGAGTCTTAGGATTATATATATATCGGAGAGTAGGATTCTTTTTACTCCTCACCCCCTTCGTCGCTCTGGTGAGGCCTCCTGACGTAGATGTTTTGTCTTTCCTCTCCTCAAATTTCACGAAAAAAATTTTTAGGATCACGCGGGTATCTTGGGATCGTTCTGATAGTCTTGTTACGAGAACATTGTTCTTGGTGCCTCCTGACATTTAGGGGTTGTGGCAGTGTCCCGGGGAGTTGAGCTCCGAGGTGTTGTCGTCACAATTTTATCGTTGCGATTCGGAATACACGAGTTTTGCCGACATCAAAATCTCTTTTATGCATTTGTTGGTGAGATAACCTCGACGCCACCCAGTACTGGGGAGTTCGGGAGTATTGCCATAGCTTGTATAACGGATGCTTTTCGAAGGTTGAGGTACATGATTTCTGGAGTTTTCTTGGTTATGTGTTGAAGGATGGATACAGCTGGATCTAGGTATTGTTAGTTTGGGTGAAAGATTTTGTGTCCCCTGTATCCCCAACACCAGATTGCATAACCAGAAAGTTTCGGGAGTTTATAGGTGGTAATTCAAGTAGCTCCTAGAATATCTTTCCGACAGATGCATGGATATGGGATTGGTTAAATATCTATCATACGTATTTGTTCCGGCTTATTTCTGCAAGCCAATCCTTTGTTTTGTTTCAAGTTGTGGTATTTGAGTTGCTTCAATGTCAAGTGTTGCCTAAATGGTGTTCCCATATTGCTATGTGAATACTAATCCTTCTTGATCATCAAGGTCGTCATGTTAATTCTTTTCCAACCGGCGTGCTTCTCTTTAAGTGGATCCGATCATTTCAACATCCGCAAGATAAATTCTAAGTTTTTTTCTCAACGGTATCCGTTTCATCCGTCCCCAAGTTTCCTTTGTTTTCCCGCCCTCCCACCATTTTTTCTTCAAGGACTCAGATTTCTTAATCATGTATCCTTTTATTTGTGGGAAGTCTCTTCATTCTTTTCTTCCAATGTTCTTATCCGGTGATTTCCCATGAAGATGCTCAACAGTTTCAATTCCATCATCCTTCATTGTTGTTTCTTCTCCGGTGGATCCAATTCAAGCTTTCAATATTCATCATATTCCTTTCCTCGTTTCTAATGCTTTCTCGTGCCGATGCACCTCTTGATCATTCACTTCTCGCTATTCATTTGTCCTGGAGTGCTGAAGATATCTCAGAAGGCTCGTCTTTTCTTCCAAGATCTGTTCAAGCTATTTGGAGATTATTATGTCATTCAAGCCATTTAATTCAACCGGTGCAACCTCTCTTTGAAATTGTTCAACAGTGTTTTCTTTTGAGTGGGCCCTAACCCACAGGTCTTTTCCCAGGATCTTACCTGACTCTTCTAATTTTCCCGGAGCTATTCCCAAATTCTTTTCGAAGCTTGACGTAAGAATGAATTATCATCAGTCATATTCCTTCTCCAAGATCGCTTTCAAATTCTTTTCATTGTTGGCTCAACCTCTTTGTTTTTCATTCTCCCGGAGTGTATCAACAACTCTTGGTGGTGTTTCTCATCGTCTTTCTCAACACAGACGATCGAAGAAGTGTGTCCTCTAAATCTTGGTCCATTCTCTTGAAGATTCATAGTTCTAGCTTCATGCTATCCTCATAATGGTTTTGATTGTGACAATTCTTTTCACCCATCCGGAGCATTTCATGAGTTGTTTCCATTTCTTTCCTCCGAAGGTCATCATGTCATAACTCTTCATTCTCAGCGTGTAGCTACCGTTCTCCAAATCTTACCGTGAATCGTTCAAATATCCTCTAATCAGTTCGTGATCTCTTCATTCTCTTGTATCTAAATCCCCTCAAGTATCTTCATTTGTTTTCCAATTCTTCCTGGTGAATTGTGCCTTTGCTACGTTCATTTTCTATTCTTATGGTGGTTCGTTCAAGATTTCACTTCCTTCGTTATCATATTAATTCATTCGTTGTTTCCAAATTCCACCGGTGGTTCCATCAATACCTTCTCAAGTTTGCGCTATCTCTATCCTTAATCCCTCAAGAAGAATAAGTAGTATGCCAAATCTGTTACTTGTCATCAATTTAAATTGGTGAAGGATACGCATAACGTAATTCTTATTATTGTTTCATCCAAGTGATCTAGTTTCTTCTTTCCAGAGATCATCATGTCACATTCTCGGTTCGAGTTGATTCACCTTTCTTTTCCGGAGTTCCAAGTTTTCGGCATTATCTCATCGCGAAGCTCCTTCTAAATCATCGCAAGGCTTCACCCTGTGTTTTCAACTTCTCTTTCTTTTTATCATCCTTTTATTACTGGAGTTCTTCATGGAGGCTCTACATGGTGGTTCGTTAAGGATTCTTTTCATTCTGCAATTGTTCTTCAAGATTTCTCTCGAAGTTATGATCCGCCAAGCTATACTCTAAAATAAACATGGTGTTCAACACATGTTTTGTTTTGAGGAGCTCAAGTATTCTTCATCTTGCATTCCAAAGTGCAATTCTTTCTACCTTATCTTTTGAGGTGGTGTTATGTCACTCTTGACAATTTTCTTCATGTTTCATGATTCACATGTTGTCAAGAATGAGATATTTTAAATCCACCAATCTCTTCGTTGGAGTCATCTTGTGTCATGTTTCACCTAAAGCCTTCCCTAAGGAATGTTGCTATTGTGGTGCTTATCAATGATCCAAGTTATCTCTCTATCCTCTCGGCAAAAGAAGTTTTTTTCATCTCTTCTTTGATCTCAAACAAGCAATTGTTTTTCGTTAGTGGCAGAATTTCACCTCAAGTGTTGAGATGTTTCCCTAAGCCCACTACAAGCTTATTCTTTTCGTTGTTGGTTTTCCAACAACTCCGTTATAACCTTCTTGGAAGGGTGCTTTCCAAGCTCATTTGTGGCAGAAGTTGGCATTTTCTTCTCCATTCTTTTATTCCAATGATCTATCTTCTATTCTTTCTTCCGGAGGCATTGTGATGTTACTCTCTTCGACCCATCATCTCATTTTGCAAATATCATGTTCTTTTCCTTGCTTACCCGTTTAACAGGAGTGTTATGTCCTCTGCTCAAGTTATTTCATCTTATCAAGTTTTGCCTCCCTTCTCAACCGGAGTGCGGTCGGAAATGTTTCTTACCCCTTGTGCCAGTCTTTCAATTCCGGAGGCACTATGTTGTTGATTTCATCAAATATCCTCTCATCTTGTCAAGTTCATGTTCAATTCCTTCCATTTACAGTCGGAGTGCTGCCCAAATTATATCATTCTTCCTCTCTCATCTTGTTTTAACCGGAGTGTTTTCAACTTTGCTCATCTTCGTTGTTTTCTTTCTTTCATATTGCTCAACCTCTCAAGGTTTGTGGTTTCACTCTTTTGTCAAGAAGCAACTTTGTTTTACCTCTTCCTCTTATGTTTCTCTCCGGTACCATCCCTAGATCTCGGGCCGAGATCCTCTCGTAGTGGTGGAGTGTTGTAACGCCCCGGATACAACTTTCCATATTCGTAACTCCAACTCTTGCCCTTTCTGGAGATGCGATATATTATTTTCGTCGTGGTTGGGTTTCGTCTTTTGTTTTGCATTTTGTTCATGTCTTGCATCTCATCTCATGGCGTCATGTGCATTGCATCCACATGTTTTCATAAAGCTTGCACCCGTTCGTAGTTGCCTTGTCCCCCTTGCTTTCGTTGGCCGTTCCGAGACCAATCGGGTTTTCGCTTCCCTCTTGACCGTGACCACCTAACCTCTCTTGCCAGCTCGCAGCCCCCTCGCGTGCGTCCGAAACTTGCTCCGAACCCGAACCGCTCAGTCATCACCGTTGCATTCAGTTCATCTCCTAACATCTATAAAACATCTCTGTTTTCTCTTTTGGACTCCCTAACCCATTTATTCCGAACCATCCGATTTCGATCGGATAATCCAAACTCATCTCCCCTTTCCTATATATAAATCTCCTTGTCCATTTTTAGACCAAACCCTAAATCCTAGGACATTTGTCCCCCCTAGCCGCCACCCACTCACCAAATCCCCCTCGGGATCCATCCCTCCCCAACCATCGCTCGCCCCTACAGCCTCCAGATCCCCTCGTCGTCGATTTTGCCACCGATCCAACCAGCCACTCCTCTCGATCCACCAACCACAGCGCCTGCAGCCTCCTCTGCCTCGTCCCCGCCACCGGCAAGCAGCAGTAGCAACCAGGCCGTCCCGCCTCCTCTTCCCCGACGTTGTTGCCTCGCAGGAGCATCCCGAGCCGGAGCTCGTCCGCCAGCAGATCGAGTTGCCATCTCCCTCCTTCTCGTCAACCCGACGATTCCCTGCAGATACAGCCGCGTGCCTCCTCTGTGCCAAGGCTGCGGCCTCACCTCGCTTCTCCCCGTTGCATCCACTTCGATCTGGCAGGGAAAGGGACCCCGCGCCCTGAACCGGATCCCCGCCGTCCCCGTTGTCTGCATCTCTTCCGGCGAGCACCACCAGGTTGTGGCGCCCCTACATTCCATCTCTACCTTCCGCTCTCCTCTCTCGCTCACGTTTCTCTCTCTCCCTCTCTGTGTTCAGCGCCGGGCATGGAGCCCCGATGCCCAGGAGCTTCGTCCTCGACCCGAGCTGGCCCGGATCCGGCCATCTCTGACACCCCCATCGTCGGGCCGCCAAGTCCCTTGCCTCGTCCGCATCTGCCTCGTCGTCGCTGGAGTTCCAAGCTGTGTCACGGCCTCCCTGCTTCGCCCGGTTTCGGCCTCGTCCTTGTCGAGCAGAGAACGAGCGCACTCCGTGCGTTGACCCGCGCCTGGGCCACCTCCCCTTCGCTTGTTGGTCAAGGCCCAGCCGTGCCAAGATCCGGCCTGCCTGGCCTCCTGCTCCACCGACTGGGCTTAGCCCATGGTGAGCCACCCCAAGCCCAGCTCCCCAGTAGATTTTGGCCCGATGTAGTTTTTTTACCAGTCTGCGATTTTAGCATTATCCACAGGAAACCTGTTTTAAAGAAAAGTCCCTCTAGATCATGCATTTAATAACTCACAATTGGTGCATCGGATTAAAATGATTTAAACATGTAAAATGCTTATAATTTTGTGTAGATTAATAATATGCCACTTTCATCCATGTTTAAAATGTTTAAAATGTTGTTTGTTTAAATTTTCTTAAATGCCATGCTAAAATGATTTATTTCATAACTAAATAACCGTAGCTCGGTTTTAAATAAACTTTATATGTAAATGGGGTGGAAAAATGCCTAGTTTAACATGGTGCACTTTATTTTGCTGTTTAACAACATTAAAATTGTGTTTAGGACAGAACAGTACCAAATCCAACATATGCACATGAGGATTTTCCGGAATTGTTGTTTGTTGTTTCCGACCTCATTTAAAATTTCCTAGATAGGTAGTTTTGTTATGTTTCACCTCTTGCCATGTTAAAAACAATTAATCTTGTCATGCATCATACTTCATTGTGCAACATGCCTTGTTCATGTGTTGTGTGTTTACATTGTTGTTTGCTTCTTTCCGATTTGCTTCTCTCATTAGCTTTGGTTTCGTTCCGGAGTTGTGAGGATTCGTTCGACTACGTCCGGTTGTCTTCTTCATGGATTCGTTCTTCTTCCTAGCGGGACTTCAGGCAAGATGACCGTAACCCTGGATCTCATTACTATCATTGCTATGCTAGTTGCTTCGTTCTATCGCTATGCTGCGTTACCCACCACTTGCTGCTCAAGCCTCCCAAATTGCATGATAGCCCCTAACCGTTGTCACCCTTCCTAGCAAACCGTTGTTTGGCTATGTTACCGCTTTTGCTCAGCCCCTCTTATAGCTTGCTAGTTGCAGGTGAAGATGAAGATTGCTCCATGTTGGATTATGTTTATGTTGGGATATCAAAATGTCGCTTATATTATTAATGCATCTATATACTTGGTAAAGGGTGGAAGGCTCGGCCTTATGCCTAGTGTTTTGTTCCACTCTTGCCGCCCTAGTTTCCGTCATATCGGTGTTATGTTCCTGGATTTTGCGTTCCTTACGCGGTTGGGTGATCTATGGGACCCCCTTGACAGTTCGCTTTGAATAAAACTCCTCCAGCAAGGCCTAACCTTGGTTTTACCATTTGCCTCACCACCACCTATACCCTTTCCCTTGGGTCGGCCAACCCGAGGGTCATCTTTGTTTTAGCCCCGGGCGGTGCTTCTCTAAGTGCTGGTTCGAACCGGGCAGACTGCGGGGCCACCTCGGGGCAACTCGAGGGCTGGTTTTTCTCGTATGCTGACCTATCCGGTGTTGCCCTGAGAACGAGATATGTGCAGCTCCTATCGGGATTGTCGGCGCATCGGGCGGCTTTGCTGGTCTTGTTTTACCATTGTCGAAATGTCTTGTAAACCGGGATTCCGAGTCTGATCGGGTCTTCCCGGGAGCAGGAATATCCTTCGTTGATCGCGAGAGCTTATCATGGGCTAAGTTGGGACACCCCTGCAGGGTTTGAACTTTCTAAAGCCGTTCCCGCGGTTATGTGGCAGATGGGAATTTGTTAATATCCGGTTGTAGTAAACTTGAAGTAAACTCTTCTAAAATACGCCAACCGTGTGCGTAACCGTGATTGTCTCTTTTCGGGGTTGATCGAGAGGAGAACACGGTTTCTGGGTTATGTTTGACGTAAGTAGGAGTTCAGGATCACTTCTTGATCATTACTAGTTGACGACTGCTTGCTTAGCTCCTCTTCTCGCTCTTATTTGCGTAAGTTAGCCACCATACATGCTTAGTCGCTGCTGCAACCTCACCACTTTACCCCTTCCTTACCCATTAAGCTTTGCTAGTCTTGATACCCATGGTAATGGGATTGCTGAGTCCTCGTGGCTCACAGATTACTACAACAACAGTTGCAGGTACAGGTTATGTGATGATCATGACGCGAGAGCGATGTTTGCTTGTTTTGGAGTTCTCCTTCTGCTTCTTCTTCGATCAGGGGTTAGGTTCCAGGTCGGCAGCCTGGGCTAGGAGGGTGGATGTCGTTTGGGATTCTGTTTGTGTTTCATTCATAGTCGGATGGTGCTCTTATGTATGATGATGTTGTATTCGTGTGGCACTGTATATGTCTCTTGTATGTATCCCCATCTATTATGTAATGTTGATGTAATGATATCCACCTTGCAAAAGCGTATCAATATGCGGTCCTATCCTTGGTGGGACCTTCGAGTCTCTTTAGGATAGTATCGCATATTAGGCATGACATCCTGGACGTTGGCCTAGCTTCAAGGAAGGCCAAAATGTTCTAGACTTCGAAGCGAGTCAACTGGCGGGAGGAGGCGGCGGCGTTAGTGCAAAGAAGCGGTCGACGGCGCCATCGATGCTGCTTGAGGGTGCGGCACCAGCTGGGGACAGGCGCTGTCAACGGCGGCGGAGACATTCGTGTGCACGGCACCGCTGCAGTGTGTGCGTCGATGCTGCGCAGAGGCGCATCTGTTGGCAGTGCATGGGCACCGCGCGCGGCGTCGCGTCGATGCACGCTGAGCTCATGCGCTGGCAGGTGTACGGGCGCGTGAAAGTCGGCAGGGACCTCGTGGAACCCCGTGGCATTAAGCTCGGCGACAATGTGCGGCTCCCAGCCCATCAATGCCACGGGAATGGGTGCTGGCACAGTCGGGGAGACGCGAGCCGGAACGGGAGCGGGGACAGGCGCGGCGTCTTCCCGCGAGGACAGTTGAAGCTCGTCCCAAAGCACCTTATGTCCTTGAGACTCCGGCCGGGTGTCTTCCTCAGGAAACTGGAAGACTAAGGGCAGACCATCGTGATGCGGTATGGCGTACGTTTAGGTCAGGATGGTTGGAGGTAGACGACAGGAGAATCAGAGAGGAAGAGAGAAGATTGTAGCGATACCGGGTAGTGCGGGGTTGATTTTAAACTGTGGCACCGGCAGCATTAAAAGTGGGAGCGGTTCGGACGAAGGTGGGCGACGGAGCCTGGTCAAAGGGGTCGCCTCCCAGTGAGCCTGCACAGCGTTCTGCTCGCATGCCTCCCTATCAGTTGGCGCAGCGATCTGCTCGCATGCCTCCCGTCGACTCACACGCTTGCTCGGACGGCACCTACCAATGAGAAGCGGGACTCGTGGCGGCACGTAAATGCCCACGGTTTCAATAGTGAAAGTGTTCGCCTTAACGTGACAGGTCTTTGTTCCAAAATACCTTGGCTCTTCATTTTTGCAACTTGCCATAAGCAGCTTGTCTCAAATTGAAGAAAAAATTACGAAGTAATATTTGTGCCATATCACGTGACCATGCTCAGTTTCAAGAATTTATGGTCACTTTATGATTTTCTGAAATTTAAGATCCGGGATTCGAAACAATGTCATAACCTGCATCATGCAATAAATTTTCAAGCCATACATCTGTCCTGTTGTATTTCTTAAGAAAGGATTTGGTCAAACATTTTCCTTAGTTAGACTTCAGACAAGTTATATATGTAGAGCAAAAGGATAATCCCTCTGTACCAGTGCATTGCCTGATATATTAACTCAAGTACTAGGCACGAACAAACGGGCTCAATTCTGTGCTCATCCTGGTGTAGTAGTAGTAGTAGTAGTAGTAGTAGTAGTAGTAGTAGTAGTAATAGTACTAGGCAATGCAGTTGACGGGTGACCTTGGCGAGCGGTGACAGAGGAAATTGAACCGTGCTCGGCACGGTAGGTAACGACGTTGTCTAGTTACTGAAGCATCCCTCTGTTGTTCATCGGTAGTCATTATGGACAGGGGACATGAGGGGAATTTCCTAGGCCTGGAACTCTGGCCGCCAGATATTTCGACTCGAAACGTGGAGGCTCGACTGCTTAGGGTTGCCTAATGTGCGTACCACGCACGCCACCGGAAGGAAACGAGCCCGGTTTTTTTAGGATCAACACGAGCCTGCCAAGGTCTGGCTGGTACGCCGTTGGGTCCTACCATTCGAGAATACGAAGGGAACCTTTTAAATTGCCGAACGAATCTATGTGTATTACAATGCCCGTATTTTCCTTGCAAATACTAATCTCAACGTGGTAATTGATTTATGAAGAGTTGTTGAATTAGAGTGATTTTGTGATATAGTGATCTCAGCGTGGATTTCACATTTCATGGTATCCCTAGTAAGTTTTTCAATGCAAATTCAAATTTAAAAGATGAACAATATGGAGGTGAGAAAACTTTGTATGTATCAAGCATATGACCACACACACACACACACACACACACACACACACACACACACAGAGACACACACACACGAACACAACAACGATCCAATAAGTATAGTGCATCTATTTTTCCAAACCATGCATGTATGACACGAATTCAAAAATACTCCTTCTGTTCCAAAATATTAGTCTTTTAGAGATTTCAACAAGCGACTACATACGGAGCAAAATGAGTGAATCTACACTCTAAAATATGTCTATATACATCCGTATGTGCCAATCCATTTGAAATCTCTAAAAAGACTAATATTTAGGAACGAAGGGAGTAAAATGTAAGACATGCATGGTCCTCAATTCAATATTTAAAACGAACATGAAACTGAAACATGAATATTAAGTCTACTACTATAGTACATGCAAATGTGTGTTTAATTAGGCGGAGCTATGATTGTCGGGGGTCAACCCCTCGACCTTAGTTAAAATTGTGAAGCTCTGTTTAGGGTTGTTTAGATTATATTTATCCCCACCCTCCCAACCACCGATTGGTTGTGCATACACCACCCCTCCTCCCCGGAAGAATATCATGTGCCCCCATACCTTAGATGCTATATGCCAATACGAGTTGCTTGGAGCTTGTAGATCTGAGATATAGCAGCTCACATGATGTCTTAATATTTTTACAGGAAACCTTGATGAGTTTGAGAATTGCACACAATTTGTACAAAAACTACTCAGATGCCCTTGGATCCCATATCCAATGACCTCGTCAGATCGTATCCTTTGTAGCATCTAAGATGAAGGAGGACATCATATTCTCCAAGTATGTAAGAATATCGTGTGCTACCACACCTTAGATGCTTTGGTGATCTAAGCTCTTCGAGCCGTTGATTTGTGACTAACACCTCCTTGGTGGTTGAATGGTTTTTGCAGAAAAGCCCCAAAGAGTTCGACCACCGCCACAAGCACAAAGACTGCTTTCAGATGCCATTGGATCTCAGAAAAAAAACAACCTCGAAGCTCGTATCACTATAGAATCCAAGCTGCGAGAGCAGCTTATGTTTTCTCTCACGGGAGAATATGAGGTGCTCCCGCACCATAGATTCTATGGTGATACGAGTTCACGGAGATCTAACGGCCCACAATAGGAGGTTTGAATGTTTTTGCAATATACGGCTGAGAGAGTTTGGGAATTGCGCAAAAAGTACAAGTACTAAGCATGTGCCATCTGATCACTGATCATAGGACCTAGATGCTCATATCACCGTAGCGGGTAATTAAGCTACGGGGAGCACCTAATATGAGCAACGGGGAGCCGTTGGATCCAAGATGCAGCGGCACGCACGAGGCCTGAATGTTTTATCTACAAAAAAACCTTTGGAGAGTTTGTAAATTGCGCATAATTACAAAGACTACTTCCAAGCCATTGGATCTCACTTCCAACGGTGTAAAAACTCGTATCACCATAGCACCTAAGCTACAGGGTGATGTGATATTCTATGCCGCTGTCATTTTTGTTCGTAAACTTGCAAAATAAGTGTAACTTGTGCGTTACTTGTCTAACCGCGCAAAGTGTTTGTTCAACAAACCATCCTACACTGAAATATCAGAACAACACACGGGGGTCCCACTTGTCGTTAAACAAATTTGGACCTAAAACTAACAAATCTGAAAGACGAGATTCGAACTGGCAACCTAGACTACAAAGCGTAATTCGATAGCCTGAAACAAAAAAGGTTGTTGGCTTTGTCCCATAACTTGATTTTATACAGTATTACATTGAGTAGATTAGAGGGAGTGCCTCGTCAACACGTGCATGCCCGTTGACTCACTTACTAGTGGGTCCCAGGTTTGTGATCTCTCTCTTCTCTCCATCGTCTAACCTTTGCATGGGCACACACGAAGAGCGGCGCTAGCTTGCCATGGTGTTATTATAACTAAAAAAGCTTGGAAAATAGAAGAATCGCCTAGAACAAGAGACGTTGTGGCTGGTCGAGACGGAGCTAACCACACCTATCCCCCGTGCCATGTTAGCATGATGAAACTGTGTGGCTAGTGGGGTGTTTTTGACCGACTGGCTGGGTCCCGAGATCGAACCATAGGTACTATGTCTGATACAGTAAATTTTTACACGCACATTTTTCCTCTGTGCCGACACATGGTACACCCTACCGCGCGGTTTCGGGGTCCTCCGGGAGGTGTACGCATACATTCTTCCTGACGTGGGATGCCCTACCGCGCATTTTCGCCGAAGCAAGTAAATGACTCATCAAATCACGAAAGACCACCTTTCCCGCCGAGTACATCAGTGAAGCAATGTGGCTAGCTAGTTGGGCTAGTTCGACCGATTAGCTAGGCCGCCGCCACATTTGTTTTTTCACCCCTTTTTTATCTACTTGCCAGCAGGTAAATTTAAATATCCACCGCGGTGTTGCTCTAGTGTTTGAATGCAGCAGACGGGAGCAGGCGCGGCAGGATTTTTAATTTTTTGATTGACAGGAGCAGGCGCGGTAGCAATTAGTCACGATGACTCCGCCTGTAAAACCCACTGCTCCCTGATGTGAGAAGTTGTCGACTGGTATTTTACCATGGTGAAAACCAAAAGATTCCCCGCTCCTCGGCTGGCTACCTCCGCCTTCCGTAGATTGCATTGCCTTTCAGCCGTTTCGCCCCCTGTATCACCAACGCCGTGCGCCTCGAGAAGCAGAGGGACTTCGGTGGTGTTTAGGCGCCCGCTGCATGGGCATGTCCATGTCTCGGCGCAACATGACCGTTGGATCAAACTCAGACGGTGCAGATCAGTCACTGTAACACAAAGCATGTGGGTGTGTTTGGTTGCATTCTCATCTCAATATAGTTGTTTCCTCTTCGTGCACTTGTGTTAACCTACTAGTGTGGACTCATGCACCCTTCATGCACTCTGCCAAACACCCAAAAGGGGGTCGAGAAGGGAACTTTTTCTCCCATCCCGTGCACCCTCCATATACCCTGCCTAACACTATTCGTGCTTCATATGGTTCATGTTTCATGGAGTACTGTAGCACCGTACTCTCCGTGCACTGTAGACCTAGTTCTATTAACATTGATCTCACCGTTCATTCTCGTCCGGACAGTCAAAAAAGCGGTACTATGTTACTACATTACTGTTCATATAGTTGACATGTGCACAACATCATTTGTTGTTGTCATATCTTACTACACTAGCAACAAGATTATGTAGTACTGACGTATGAACGACTGCACATGCCTAGTAGTAGGAGCATTGTGTATGTTCAAGTGGTTGTCGTGTTTCGCACTCCTTCGTCGTAAGAGTGGAAATGCTTGTTGTAATCATTTTTTTCTTCAGAAAAACAGTGGACACGCTCTACCGTTCGGATCCTCCTCCAGCCATGCACTAAATTACTCACTTTCATCGACGTGTGGGACAGCCAGCATCGGGGTCCACCAGCCATGCACTAAATTATTCCATAGTAGAGTGAAGGCAGACTACCCCGATCGAAGCGCCGCAGTAATGCCCAATGAGCCGTCAAATCACAAAACCCCCTCCTTTCTAGCAGTAAGTTGGACGGATGAAGCAACCATCATTTCACTCTTCTCTCTCAGCTTCCTCTCTACCCAACCCGCTTCTCCCTCATCTTGTTCCTCATTTCTTCAAGAAAACCCCGACCTGCTTCTGCCATCATTCTTCTCTCCCAGAGAAGGAAAGGTGAGCGCATCAATGGTGTTGATTATGGCCAAGGCCCGGTCTTGCAACCCCGAGACTGATCCTATAACTCCCTCTCTATTCTTCTTTTGGGTTTGTGATTATGGTTTCTTTTCTTTTGTTTCTATTTGACAGTTTCTTGATGGACGCTGGAGCACCGACCGAAGTGATGTCTATGGCTCTGGCCAAAACCATTGAGGCTCGTGGTACAAAGAAGCGCAACCACCCCGCCAAGACTACCGCAGATAAGCTCAAAGCCATCGCCCGGTCCAAGACCCCCTCTCCGGGATCCCTCATTAAGCAATTCCAGGTAATATATCTTCTTGATGATCTTTTTCTCGATCTTGATCATGTTTTTTCATCTAACACGCAGTACTAGTACTAGTAGTACAACTTTCTGGGTGATCTTTTATGTGATTTTTGTGTGCTAAATGACGGTTCTAAATTCCTATTTTGACCAAAACAAGCGAGTGGTTGACACTAATTTCTTATAGACTACTTTCAACTACTCCCTCTGTCCTAAATTTCTAGTCTACATCCGTATCTAGACAAATCTAAGACAAGAATTTTGGGACGGAGGGAGTACTTTATGAACATCAATGCTACCTTTGAAGAGGTTATATTTGCCTCGGTAACTTGTGTTATGGATATTGCAAATAATCCCTCTACTCTCATGCCTTTGAAGACATGTTGTAGTGTCTTTGTTCAATCATTTATGTTCGTATATGTAGTCATATATGGAGTATAATATCGAAAATGATCTTATATTTCTAAACGGAGGTAGTAATAAAATATGGTTTCTGTTTGAATTATAACCAGGTCCGCGGTGGAGATGAAGTTCTCGAAGTCATGCCATGTGAACTGGAAGACCTGAGATGAGTTCTACAGCTAAACTATCCAGCTACTGTATCCTTGTCGCCACGTGTCCTGAACTAGTGTTTTCCTGTAGCATTGTTGTCAGGCATGTTCTCGAGGTTGTACTTGACCACAACAATTTCCTGGCTGTGCCTTCGATTACGAAGGTGTGTTCTTGTAAAGCTTCCCAACAAATTTGATGCGGCCTGTCTTCACCATCATTGTTTATGAGTGGAAAGACCACTCTGTTAGGTTCTCCAAGGTTGACGAGATGGTGATGGTGCATGTAGACATCTCTCACAAAGTCCATGGCCTAGTTAGTTATGCGGGGTTCATGCCATGGGTCGGTGGCAAGAAATAGTCTGAAGAGTTTAATTAGTGCAACTTTGCTTGTCTTTAGTAAGTACTATTGTTCAGTACTTGATTTGTGTTTGTGAACCCTGTATTGTTTATTAGTACTGCCGCTTTTGGTGTGTGGTCAGTCCTGATAACGGTTTATGTTAATGTCTGTCCACTCAATTCAGTCTGTATATTTTGAAGTATCCAGATCATCTTTTTCGTGAGGACGGTTTATCAATTATGGTTACACTCCAATATCTGTATGCATTGCAGGGTTTATCGCACCCACCAGGATTTCCAGTCCCATGGATGTTCGGTCCATACGATTTGTCACGACCTTTGGACTATCCTGCTTGTGGGAGTAGGCGGGGCCCCTGCATGCCACCCGTAGTTGGACGATCAATATTCTATTTAGTACTTCAACGTAGTGATTTCCTGGTAAGGATTCACTCATGTCACATCAAGTAAATCTTATTGATTTACTGTCTAAATCTTATTGATTTAATGTCATGTTTTCTTTCTTTTCCTGTAATTTTACGATGCAGGTTTTGCCATGTGACATTCATCACAGAATAAACCGTTTGGTTTGCTCTACGATGGCTATTTTTGCAGGTTTCACTTGTTATGTCGTGTCAGTAACGAAGGTACTGTCCATCACTTATATTACTGGAAAAAATTGGATTAGTCTGTTGTCTAAGTACAAGCTGAATCCCTATGATGAACTGCAGTTTGGTTTAACAAAAACGCCACAAATAGTCCTTCTCGCGTTTAAAAGAAATGAAGAAAAAACTGGACCACGATCATGAAGCCTAGTCAAGTTAGAAAGCTGATCATAGCAGACCAGACATGATCACCACTGTCTCGCACATCGGTACCACCTTCAGCAACGGATCGAGCACCTGCAGTTGCTCTAGCACTGACAGCGGAAGCAACTCGGTCTGATCCAGCTGAGGATTGGGCACCGACTGCGTCAGCGGATCAGTCTGATCTACCGAAGGATCGTGCATCGACACCGGCACCTGCTCCGACACCGGCACCAGCTCTATAAGGAGCACCATCTCCGGCAGTAGCATCGGTTTCGGCACCTGCACCAACACTTGCACTTGCATCTACTCCGGCCCTTGCAACGACAACCGAACGAGCAGTTGCACCGGCAACAGACTGGGCTGTAGTTCGCACTTCATATACCAAAGTCCTTATAAAAACCGACATGTCCACCTTCTTGGTAAGCATTGGCCGCCCAAGTGTTTCGTTCTTTTTTCTTTCCATGTTGTTTCGCATGATTCACTATGTTGATCTAACTGTTTGGGTATGTCTTCTTTTTTGCAAACAGAGAATTCCTAGAGCAACGAGGGAGTCGTTCAACAATCCGGGCGACAGCGGCCAAGTTTCTCTTACCCTGCGCAGCTTTGGTGTGAATGAACCTGCTCAATATACCGTAAGTACAAAGGGTGGTAGCATGATGATTGATGCTAAAGGATGGTCAAGGTTCAAATCTAAATCATATCTTGCGGTAGGGGATGATTTGAAAATCGAACTTTCTCGGCAAGGAGAGCTGGTCCAAATCAACTTTGAAATTCTTCAGTAGCAGCACGCAACTGCCGAACTGGTCTATCCTCTGAGAGATTTTGATGTAATAATCTGGCATGGTGAAACAAGTGTCATGTGTGTATAAGTAATACGACGGTATTATTTATCACATGGTATATCGTTGATAGAATTGCAACTCTCATTGCTGGTTAGGAACTGTCGTTCAATTTCATTCCAACAACTGTCGTGCTTTATTCAATTTTGTGTATTCGCCTTGCGATAGCATCTAAAACCAGCGATGTAACGATCGCTTGCAATATGAAAAGTGCTGAGGTAGAACACATGGGCCCCCAAACATGCAGGGTGGGCCTGCGGCCCAAACTCCAGAACTGTGAGCCTGTCTGAGTATTATATTCTCAGCTGAACCCCCATAATGCCCGTGCACTGTACGTAACATCAAGATGCATTTGTATGAGTATTTTATCTTGTGAGAGAAAAGGATGAACGAGGGAATGCCTTATTTGCAAATGTGGAGAGGTGTGTGGGTACCTTTTTGCAAAATTTCCATAGTTTCATTCCTATCCGTCAGATATAAATCGGACGGCCTATATTGCAGGATGGCAAGCACACCATCATCACCAACACATCTATACTGTGTTAAAAACAACTCTGTTTTTATAATTATATATGTTATATATATTCCCTTTGATTTTTCTTATGTATAAAGTTGTGATATAAAAGATTTGTATATTTCTTTACAGAGGGAGTATCTCTCTGTCAAAAATATATTTTTGTGTAACTAGTTACTACTGTCTTTCTACTTCCTTTCGCTGATATGTGGGGCATCAGGCAACGGGGTCCACGTGCCATATGCACAAATTAGAGTGCACAACTGCACGGTAGACACACCCCCGGTCGTAGTGCCACAGTAATGCCCAATGAGCCGTCAAATCACAAACACCCCCCCTTTCCAGCTTTAGCAGTAAGCTGGACGGACAAAACGATAATATTTCACTAGGCCTGAATCTCCTTCTCCCTCGTCTACTTGTTTAGAGAAAACCCTCTCTTGGCGATTGCATAGGGTTTTCTCATGGAGAATCAGGTACGAATTCTTCATCCATCCCGATAAATCCAAGTCCCTTGGTCGCGAGTAATCCTAGGATGGCAGCCGCCACTGTTGATGCATTTTTCTTCCTACTGAATCTAGTGTGTTTCATTTGCAGTGCCCAAAGTGTGAGGACCCTACAGGTTTCTGCGCCCTCGGCGAGACGCCACACTCGTTCCTTCTCATCCTAACACAGGATTTTAAAACGCGCACAATATGTTCCTAGAATCCTCTTTTCTATTCGGGAGGGTGGGGTTTGTTTGAACATGATGTCAACTAATTTGGAAATTTATATTGCTATATTTGGATAAAAGGTACTACCAGTACGATGTTCAACACTAACGTGAAGGAGGAAGTTATTTCTAGATTTGGATAGGGAATACATTGTGTTCTCATATTATTTTTCCTGCAGTGCATTATTTGCTCTGCCAGAACACATGTACTCAAGATGCTCGGCCTTGCCATAACTGAATACACCAGTTTAATGGTCAAAGTGAAGACAAGCCATGGATATAATTTTCGAGTTGGGTTCATGAACCAAGAAGATCGCTGCTTTCTTTATGGCCGAACTTGGATAAACTTCCTCAAGTGTTACAGACTGAAAGTTGGCGCACGAATGTTGATGGAAATAGCAGAACCTGGTCTCATCTTCACTGCGATCTTCCACCCCGACGTCGTTCCAATTGTTCATCCATGTTAGTTTTGTATTTGGTTCTTGCTTGTTGCCTCAATTACTTCTTAATCCAACTATTCTCTCTAACTAATCACAATTTAACTTTAGAAGTAGCAACAAATCTCTCACGAAGATGCTACTTCTAACTAATATTTTCTTATAATTGGTGGCACGTGTAGGTTTTTTCAGAGTTAAGCAGGCTGCTCCTTTGTTATTCTGTAGCAACTCGGCCGTTACTGATGGCACTGAAGCTGACTAGGACGAATTCCACAAGTTCCTACACTTTATTGATCGTCTTGAGGTCCTTGTGGGGCGTTTCAATGGTGGAAGTCCACGTGGGATATGTGTGCCACTGTTGCACTCGCTGAACAGGTCCAACTGTGTCGCGAAACTTATGGTACGAGTTGTTTTCTGTTATATATGTTATTCATAAACTATTGCTTATACACAGTTTTACAGCTGTGATCTTCTTGAAATGAAACTGCCCAGTTCTATTGTTCCTATACATATGCGACCATGGTCGGGTCGACTTGCGCTTGGTCACAACATGATGTTTATGTCGACCTACTCCATTCCCCTTGAAGATGAAAAGATACTTATTCATGGGTGGTCTCAAATAATGAAGGCCCGTCCATCTTGGAGAATAGGACAGAAGATTATGTTCTTGCTTTTCCATGGCTCTAAAGTGAATATCATGTTTATTGACCACATTGCGAGATGAAGCCGCTTTCAGAAGGTTGTGGATGCGTGGGGTGGCGCCTGGGCCTTGTCCTGGGGCTTGGCGGCCTCACCCTTGGTTAACTGTAGGCAAAGTAGCACTTTTCAAGGCGTGCTTTGTACGGTTGAACCTGTATAAGTACTCATACTGCTTTCAGCTATGTTAAGTGCCCCTGCTGGTTTTAGTTAAGTTTGTTAAGTACTCCTGCTGCTTTTACAGTCTGTCGTGTTTCTTCAGTCCTGTCTTCCTCCAGCCGCCAAAACGAAACCAGCGCCGGCGGGACCACCTGCTTCCGCCTCCCACGGCTGGTTGCGCCTCAGCGCACGCATTGCCGCCCCACCGTCTCCTAAATCGTTAACACCGACGTCCGAGGCCTCGCCGTCTTTCTCCGCGCGCCGTGACACCGCCCTCTCGCATTGTCAACAAGGTCAACAAACAATAGGAATCGGCAGAAGTACGTGGAGAGGATGACAGTAGGGGCCCACCATGTCAACGTATGGAAAAATAAAATGCTTCCTCCTAGTCAATAGACCAGAGAACAACACAAGATCGGCTGACACCTGGGACGTAGCTGCTCGAGCAGTATTTTTTTGTTATTGTTGAGACGGAGCAGGGTTTGAACTGGGTTGTGGCCCGTCTAGCCCAGGCTTATATTTTATGTTCACCATGTGACCAGCCAAGCTATTTTTTCATTGTGAAAATGAGCCCAGTTTATTTTTTCTGAAGAATACCCAATCCAGGCCTACTTATTTTTCACTACTCGATGGGCTGCAACTCTTTCAAGACGCTGCAAATCTTGAAAGTAATATGAAATGAGTTGTAAATATAAAAACAGATGACAAATTGGCAATTACTTTATAATTTCTGAATATTTTCACATTTTCAGATTCCTATTTCACTGGGCATTAACCTAATTTAAATATATCTTCAAAGTACTTTAAATCTGGCTCGACATTTCGGTATTAAAAATAGTTTGGAACCCACAGAATTATGCGAAATTGGCACTGGCCAACCAAAAAAATGGACTGCAATAAATTGCATAAGAAGTCGCAATGAGCTATACATAAATTAAAAAAAGAGGGAATGGTCTGATTTGTGGGCCTATTAAGTTGACGCGTATGCAAGATTTTTTAGTTATTATATACGTCAACAAATGATTCTAGCAGACGTAACCGTTGGATGTCAATCCAATGGCCGTCGTGTTTCTTGAATCTCTGATCTTCTTGCTCCAGCCGCCAGATCCAGCGCCGGCGGGACCTCCTGCTCCCGCCTCCCGTGCAGGCCTCACCGGCCCCTACTACTCCTACCGCTGGCACGGGCATCCCTCTACTCACCCACACCCCGTATTATTCTGCGGCGATGGCAGCCTCACACCGCAGCCGAACCAGTGAACCCTCGTACTCCTCTCCGCATGGGCATCCACTGTCGCGTCTTCCCCGGCTCCGCGTCGTCCCCTTCCTAGGCCTCGCCGGCGTCCACCTCCCTGGTGCTCTCGGCGTGGCGTGGTCAACGTGGTCAAGGAACGACTTCCATCGAAAAATAATTATTCCTCCACCTAACAGCAGGGACCCATCGGACGGGCCACCGTATTTGGCGAAAAAACTTTTCCCCCCTGACTGCTGGGACCCACCGGAAGGGCCACTGTATTTCGTGAAAAAAACGTTCCCCCCGCTGTCAGCTCGGACCCATCGGAAGTGCCTCCTTATTACGCACAAAAAAATGAATACTCCCCCTGCTAGTTGGGACGCACCTTGGTGGGAGGCTAACTTGTGGGCCTACTAAGTTGACGGGGATGTAGTGCCTTGTCAACTTAGTCAAAATGAACGATTCTAGCTCCAGTGACCATGCGATGTCCATCCAACGGCCGTAGTGCTTCTTCAACCTCTGGTCTTCTTGCTCCAGCCGCCCAAAGTAGCGCCGGTCGTGCCGCATGCTCCTGCCTCCCGTGGCCGGCTGTGCTGTCGAGGAGGCCTCACCGCCCCCTACTATTCCCACCACTGGCAAGGCCCTACGGCGACGGCAGCCTCACACCGCACCCGAACCAGTGAACCCTCGTACTCCTCTCCGCGCGGACTTCCACTGCCGCGTCTTCCCCGGCTCCGCGTCGTCCCCTTCCTAGGCCTCGCTGTCGTCCACCGCCCTGGTGCTCTCGGCACGGCATGGTCAACATGGTCAAGGAAGAACTTCCATCGGAAGAGTACTGTACGTGGAGAGGCTGACAGCTGGGTCCACGGCGGCCGCAAGGAAGTGCCTCCTTATTACGCGCAAAATAATTATTCCTCCACCTGACAGCAGGGACCCACCGGACGGGCAACTGTATTTCGCGAAAAAAACATTTCCCCCTGACTGCTGGGACCTACCAGCTACATCATCGCACGCAAGGAAGTGCGTCCGGGCAAAAAAAAAGATTCGACCCCCTGACTGCTGAGACCCACCAGCTACATCTTCGCACGCAAGGAAGTGCCTGACAGTCGGGACCCATCTGGTCGAAGCGTACGTAACGTTGTCATTCTGGTCGCGAACATGTATGTACATACTTGTCGATGTAGAGGCGCGCACGTATCGTAGTAGAGGCGCGCACGTAGCATGTACACGTACGTACAGCAGCCAGGGTGCAAGAAAGTAAATACGGCCATGTACGTACATACGGGCGGGGTCTCGAATGCGTACTCGCGCGTACGTACGGCCATGGCTCGTTTACATGGCTGGGTCAAAACGGAGAAACTGCGTCGTCGTCGTGTTCATGGGGAGCCAACCGGCTGGGTCGGAACGGAATGCATCGTCATGTTCCTAAGGAGGGATTGGACAGAACAGCCAATGGAAACGAGGCTTGGCGTACCGCATAATGGAGGAAACGGCCTTGTGTTCGACCGGCCACGTTCGAAATGGGATCCTGTTCATCAGGAGGGGTCTAGCATACCGCAAAACGGAGGAAATGGACCTCCTACGGTCGAAACGGGGGTCCTGGTTATCGGGAGGGGTGTGGCGTACCGCAAAACGGAGGAAACGGACTTGTGTTGGAGCGCTACGGTCGAAACGGGTATCCTATTCATCGGGAGGGGTGTGGCGTACCGCAAAACGGGACTCCACGGGATACTATTCATCTCCACCGTCGACCCTCTCCAGCCTCCACGGGCTACTGTTCATCCACCGTCGACCTCTTCCAGCCTCCACCTGCGACTGTTCATCCACGGGCTCCTGTTCATCGAGCCTGCACCACGCGCTACTCCACCGGCTACTATTCAACCAGCCCTCTCCATGGGCTCCTGTTCAACCACCCCTCCACGGGCTACTGTTCATCCAACCCTCCACCATCTACTGTTCATCCAGCCCTCCACGGGGTGGTCCTGTTCGTCCAGCCCTCCATGGGGTCCTGTTCATACAGCCCCAACCAGCTCGATCGATCGGGATCATGTTCATCCAGAGGCTACACCACGGGGTCCTGTTCATCCACCCCCACCAGGAACTGTTCATCCAACCCCCCCCCAAAGAACGCCATTGCTCATCCAGAGGCAGCATCGATCGGCTTCGATTAGCAGTAGTAGCGGCGAATCGCTCGATTGGGTTGATTAACGATCATCGATCGATCGCTTCAGATTCGATGAACGCGTAGCTGCGAAGTAATCGCCGGGTTCGATTAGAGCCCAACGCCTCGCACCCACGCGTGGCGTGTATGAAAGAAACGCGCATCGCTCGGCCCCGACCACCCACTGTAACCGGGAACACCCCGATATTTTCCTCGCCCTCTCTTCTACCATGGTTTTTTTCCGTCATGGTTGGCCCAAAGAATGTCATGCAGCTGCTTCTCCAGCCCGCCCAGGACGAAAAGCCCATTTTCTGTCATGACTTTTGTCATAGAAGTAGGAGTACACCACATCTATGATGATATCGGGTTTTGACACAATTATCGTCATAGAGGTGTCATAAGTATGACAGAAAAATAAATTGTTCGGCCCAAAATGTCACGGATGTGTCTTTTTTTTGTAGTGTTATAATGCTCATGACCTACATGTTGGCTAAGGGAAGCACCCTACAGTACTAGCATCATATTGATATGACATAGTTCTTCCTTTTTTGCAATCTAAAAGCCTAAAATGATATTGACTGGTTGCCTTGCGTGGCAGTTACTTTATTTGAGTGGTGTTCTTAGTTCTATCATAGCATCTTGGTTTTGAAAAAAGGTGTCGAATTGATTTAAAATATACAGTGCATATTTTTAGCTTTGTACTTTTGAATGGCAGGAGTATGGCTTCTCGGTCTCTACAACCCATGGTCCGAACAAGGCCGGTAGTAACGCGCGGGCATATGTACTATTTGATGATAATGTATGTAAATATGTGCGATGGATGCCAGCCTATATGATATATGTATGTGATGTGAACAATATATATTACATGAACTGTACTGTGTACATCACAGTACAGTACGAGAGATGAAAAACACTGGCACCTTTGAGATACCACAAACAGCCTTTCATGGTCTCCGACTTGATGTTTCTGATTGCCTCCTTTGCACTTCACGTCGAGAGAGAAACCAATCAGAGGAAGAGACAAGGAGGAATCACTGATGGGGAATCAAAAATAGATGGGAAAATCAACTCAACGAGATAGCTCGGAATAATCAGAAACCTGGTTGTCTCCTTAAAATTAGTCGTCGTGTGCCTCCCCGGGCCAAGCAGTCATCGCTCACCGTTGGTGCCAACGCACACCCTCCATGAGCCGCCGTCGCTCGCTCCCCTCCCCCTCCTCGGAGAGACGGGACACATCTTCCCTGAGTAGATACGTATTTATGTTCGCCGCCACCCGGCCCGAGCATAGCAGAAGATAGAGAGAAGACCAGAGGGAAAGAGAGGTAGAGAGGTAGAGAGGTGAGAGAGAACCGCCAACTTCACTTGCGCCTCCACGGACGTGAACTCTCAGCCGTCGTTGTCGCCGCCGCCGCTGCCTAAACTATCGCTAGAGTGAACGGCAGACCAAAGGCACCCAGCGACACCGTACGCCAAAACAGGCCTCACGCAAGCCACGAATTACGTTGACAAGCCCATTGAGAACCGAGTCAACCGACCATCCCCAAAACTGGGCCCACTTACCGCCTACACAGCCTCAACGCACCAAATGCTCCCATTTCCTGGGAGCTTAGTATCTGTAGCGATATGGCTAGTGAGAGCGATGATATGGGTCATACTACCATATAGTTTTATTATCTAGACCATCCAACCACTAGATCTGGCAGGTAATTAGCAGCGTATCTAATGTTTTCTGTGTGAGCTTACGAAAGTGTTGTATTCCTCGGGAGCCTACGAGCACCCGTATGATATGACTGCATACGCGCGTGGACTGCACGAGCTACGGAAGAAAGTGGCAGGGTGGTGGGGGCCTGGGAAAACAGGCGTGCAATTGACGGTTTGGACCGTTAGGCTTGTCATAGTGGAGAGTAACCTTCTTAGTGGGTAGTGTCATATGTGTAGTAACATAGATGTCTTCATATATTGCTTTGTAGCCTGATTTTGCATTGTGAAGCCCTATGTGATGGTAACATATTATGTTACTCTATTTGCCTCTCTCCTCATTAACTACTTGCCAACTTATCATTTTTGCTTATGTGGCACTTAAGTTACTACCTACGTTACTCCCACTATGACCAGCCTTAGACTTCTCAGAATTTTCTTTGTATGACCACGTGGCTGCATGGGGCCCGGCCTGCTTCTAGATTGTGTTGTGGGCTTGTGGCCCGCTGCTTGGCTGTTCAAGTCAGCGGCTATGGTTCCCCATCTTCCCCAGCCGCCCTCCCCCCTACCTCCTTTTCTTTACTGCGGCCGTCTGCAGGATGGCGCACACAGTAGAGCCAGCGCACCAGCGGAGTTGTGAGTATTCAGACACAGAGCTCTTGTTCCTATCACACAGTCCGAACAGTGCACACACTACCCCTAGAGTATGTTAAAATCTTGCAATTCATTTTCGGAAACACTACGCCCACACGTGTGGGCGTTTGCATCTCGCCCAAATGCATGAATCAACGTTGGTTTGAGTTGCACGAATCTTGGCATGTTTTTGCTGTCACGTAGGATTGGGCTGGTGTGTGGGCACTCATGAAGGAAATATGCCCTAGAGGCAATAATAAAGTTATTATTTATTTCCTTATTTCATGATAAATTTTTATTATTCATGCTAGAATTGTATTAACCAGAAACATAATACATGTGTGAATACATAGACAAACAGAGTGACACTAGTATGCCTCTACTTTACTAGCTCGTTGATCAAAGATGGTTATGTTTCCTAGCCATAGACATGAGTTGTCATTTGATCTACGGGATCACATCATTAGGAGAATGATGTGATTGACTTGACCCATTCCGTTAGCTTAGCACTTGATCGATTAGTATTCTACTATTGCTTTCCTCATGACTTATACATGTTCCTATGACTATGAGATTATGCAACTCCTGTTTACCGGAGGAAAACTTTGTGTGCTACCAAACGTCACAACGTAACTGGGTGATTACAAAGGTGCTCTACAGGTGTCTCCAAAGGTACTTGTTGGGTTGGTGTATTTCGAGATTAGGATTTGTCACTCCGATTGTCGGAGAGGTATCTCTAGGCCCACTCGGTAATGCACATCACTATAAGCCTTGCAAGCATCGTAACTAATGAGTTAGTTGCAGGATGATGTATTACGGAACGAGTAAAGAGACTTGTCTTGCAAGCATCGTAACTAATGAGTTAGTTCCACTATTGGTTATTGACCGGACACTACTAGAAATACCACTACTAATGGCGCACCTAATATGGCCATTAATGGCGCATCACTGGTGCGCCATTGATAGCACGCCATTAGTAATTTTTACTAATGGCACACCACCTGGTGCGCCATTAGTATCTGGTATACTAATGGCGCACCACCTGGTGCGCCATTAGTATATGCGAGGGTGCGCCATTAGTATGCCTCCTGGGGGCATGTATACCAGTGCTTTGGCATACTAATGGCGCACCACCTCTGGATCGCCATTAGTAGTAACGAAGATACTAATGGCGCACTACCCGTGATGCGCCATTAGTATGCCTTTGTCATACTAATGGCGCCTTTATCATCAGTGATGCGCCATTAGTATGAATATTAGGTTTTTTTTATTTTTATTTTCTGTTTTTGCACAGGTTACAAAATGTATAATTTGACAAAATATAGACAGCACACATCAACAATAGATTCATCAAATACAATAGAAGATTAGTCTTTGAATACAATTCATCATATTAGTCTCCTAATACAATTCATCATATTAGTCTCCGAATTGAAAAGACCGAACAAAGATAGAACATTATATTACAAGTCTCGAGACCGCGAGTAGCGAGTTTATCTTCGCATTACAAGTCGATATTGATCATCTAAACTACCATCACATAGAAGAGAGCTGCGGTCATCACGATGAGCATCATCATGATGAAACTCATCTTCATCCGGTTCCTCCAACGCCCTCCCTCTCCCGCTAGATAGCGGGCGTATCTAGATTCGCCTCGGCCCTAGTGGTGTACCCTTTGTGGCTGTTACCGCTGAATCGGTGAACCTGTCTCCGACACTCCTCCCAGTCATCGAGACTCCGGGAACCTTACCCTTGTACACGACATACGTCGGCATCGCTATGCACTAGCCAAGCGTAAACGTTAGTACCAATTCACGACAATACATAAGCAATATATAAGTATGCAGCAGAACGATCGGAAGAGAAAAGCAAGACATTAATAGCATCGATTACATCTAAGTTGAACGACTCTCGAAACCAAAGAGACATACTACAAGTTCATTAAAGTTTAATTACAACATGAGCCAATCGATGTTTCAGAACTAGACAACTCGACTCAAGGGACGGAGCGTGGATGAAGCCGCCGTCTATCGTGGGAGTCATGAAAGAGCAGGCGTTGTCATCCTGCATTTGTAGCATTGTGTCGATGTCACCGTTGGACGGTTGATTTCGAGGTAGAACTGCCCGAGGTACGAAGGACATCTTGATGGATGATTTCCGCAAACTCCATTGGATGCGAAAGAATTCTTGTCGGAGGTCCGCGTCTGGATTGCCGACACGCCGCGGCCCAATCTTGGAGTTTACTCGGTAGCGAAGTTGATGATGGTCCCGCACGATCGCCCGCATGTGATGGATGGCGTAGTAGGCACCCTTCGACCGCCAAAGTGGCTGCTTGACGCAGCGAACGTCAGATTGTGGGAGAACACGTGCTTGCCGTGACTTACGAATAGGCCTGGTGAAGGTGCCTCCAGATTTGGCGTGGCCGGGAGAACATCATCAAGAACCTTCTTGACATTTGTGTAGTCTACGCTCGATGACGGTCCGGGTCGAAATACGTGGCCATGGAATATTTGGGGCTTAGGAGGATGGCGTGCAACGTGTGTCACCGCAGAAAACACGGAATGTTAAAAGAAAACGATCGAAATGTAAGAATTCATATGTTACGGGCGGTTGAGGGAGGACTTACTCGGGAAAGTAAGGCACGAGGAAGTTATCCTTATCTTGGTTTGCCGAATGGCGCCTTCGAGGTAAGAACTCGCGACTTGCGGTCCCAGCGCTGCCCAAGATCTTGGCACGCATGTAGAAGGGGTCGACTATCACGATGTCCGGGTCTTGTCGCGAATGATCCGCATCTCCATACTCAGCGAAAATAGCGAACGAAGGTGTAGTGCAGCGGATGAAGGTTCAACATAGCGTGGATGTCATCAAAACGCAGGACGATCGACGCCCGATGGAGTTATCCACAAAGCCCTTGCCCTCTGGCACCTTGGCCGCGAAAACCGGTATGCCACATCCTTCTCCACGAGACGCCGCTTCTCCAAAGAAAGAACAACATCATGCAGACTCCGATAGCACCGGTTGCAGCATTGAGCATATTTGTCGGTAGCATCGCCCTACCCGCCACATGCACCCTCCTCGAGATATCCTGCGGTGAAGGTGGCCCGCCCCGAGCACGGATCGTACTCGGTGCCGGCTGGCTCGCACCCTTCTTAGTCTTTCTTTTGCGTGCCTTCTTCTTCTCTGTAATGGGACCGAGTTTTGCTCACAGACCGCCTTCTTGAGTGTGTTGGGGCTGATAATATTTCGCACCTCGCCTATCTCGAGGCTCGGTGAAGTCGGCAGGTGAGGCGTCTCACGAGAGCTGAACGCCGACGGCGCTGTTGCAACTTGGCTTCTCCGCTGCACGAGCTAGATCGCACACGTCTTTTGTTGGGTTTGGTTCTTGAGAAGGAGGCCCCATGAAGTCGCCATCGCACCCATGCTCGGCAAAGTCTTGATCGACGTTGCCAAATGTATCATAGTCGTCGTCGTCGTCATTACGATCCTGTGCCATATGCATGTTTGGATCGATGGCATAGGGATGTCCGCACCGTTCTGGCGGTCTTGCCATGGGGCCGACTTGGCGCCGCACGATCGGGCGGTGTTGTCTTTGGGTGGTGTCCCCGCCCCAAAGCGAATCTGGCTCTTCGCCAAAGCAGGGCCAGCTCAGGCGCCGAGGGTCATCACGTCATCATCGTCGGCCCCGACGGGTCGATTCGGAGGTAACAAGTCGTCGCAGCCTGGCAGCACCGAACCAGTTGAACCCTAAACAAGTTGGGTGGCATCCGGTACCGTGGAACAAGGGTTGCCGGTTGAACGATTTTGCCCTTGGCGACATCGACCAACTCGTTGTTCACGAAGTGGAGGAGAGTGCACGGAACGTCGGCGGCGCCCTGCGAAAACATGTAGGGCGTCGAGGATGCCCGATCAAAGGCAAGGAGATGAAGTCCTCGGCGAGAGAGGCTTAATTAGTTACCGTGATGATGGCGTCGAGCTCGGCTAATGTAGAGGCACCGCCAACGGCGGGCGTGCGATTGACGGAGGGGCCGCTTGCTGCAGAGGTGCCGGCGGCGACACCCGGTGCATTAAGCTCCGTGCGGCGTCGGAGACACCAATGCCGCCCCGCCGGAGGCACCAATGGCCCGCCATCGCATTATGCGAGTTGCTGGCCATGAAGCTAGGAATCGGGCGGCCCTGTTGGCGCCCGCAATCCACGACTCAACCCCGAGATCAAGGTAGGCACAAAGGCGGTGATCGCCGCCCGAGTCGTTGTTCCACTTGCTCTTGGACAATCTCCGAATCCGCGCCACCTGTGCCTTGAGTTCTTGAACCTCTCGCGCTGGCTTTCCGAGCTGGTCTTTTCTCCTTCCGCACACCAGCGGTATAGTATGACCCCATTTTGTCGACAAGCCTTTGCCGCCACACGACCAGTGACGTCGGCCATCGAGCTTATCCTTGTTCTTCATTACATTCAACCCCTATTTAGAGTGGTGTCCCAAGGGTTGCTCTTAATCGACCCAGCGCCATCGCTTTCGATCGCCACGGAAGGAATGTGAACCATTTAGAAATTGGCTTCATTAATTAGAATGCAACCATATGGAGCTAATTACGCGGGGTGTATTCCTTACGAGAACAAGCTCAAGCTGCCTGGTCTTGGATCCGTGGTAAGCTCCTTTGTTTTGGGTCCTTCTTGTACCGGGCCCGACAAAGTTCCTGGTGCGCTTGTCACCGTATGTATCGAAGAGGGCGGTAGGCCTTGCTCGGCATGGTCCGCCTCCTCCTTGTCCCATATAGGCTCCGCCACTCTGTAACCGCCGGGACCGAGTGTGTGTTCCCCTATGTTCAGCTCCGCATTTGTTTCCCCACTCACTTGATTGGGAGCTTGCGGTGCTCGAGCAATTGATCTTGAAGTCGTTGTAGTCATCTTGGTGATCGAAGGATTTTCTCCTTGATCTTCTCATAACTCTCACCTTTCTCGATCATTCTCTTCACATTGCTTTTCCAAGTAGATGGGCCTTGCTCATCTTCGTGAGGGCAGCATTGTTCACTTTATTCCCTTTGAGGCTTGTGTTTTCAAATTCAGCGGGAACTTGTATCGCTCGTGCAGCTTCGTGAAGAGGAGGTTGCGCAAATTCCCTCGGTCGGGATGCCTCGGGTTCTCGGTGTTGATCGAGGCGGTGCTCGGACAATGCACCCGAGCTGAAGCGAGTACCCTTGACTATTCGTTCGGCGCCGTTGGATTCCGTTGGAGTCCACTTCATAACTTCCTCCTTGAGGGTGTGGAGCACGATCGGCGCCGTCCTTCCGTTGCCTCTTGGTGGCTGCCATCGTGCGTGCACCGCCATCATCGATGGTGGCATCCTCGGCGGCACCATCGGTGGTGGCATCGGTGTGGTCATCCTCGGCGGCACCATCCGTGGTCTCGGGATCGGTGGGGAAGGCGGCGGCCTCATACAAGTGAGGTTGTTCCTCCATCTCTGGGACAGCTCGAGAATGCCTTGCCTTGAACCCCGGCCTCATCGTTGTGGGCCATGTTTCTCTCTAAATAGAAACAAAGTTTGGTCAAAAGTTGGTTATTGTCAAGGAACAAGATCATGGTCTCATCATTTAGGGTTTGTTGACACCGAGGCATCCTAAAATCTAAGCTTTTATCATTGAGGGTTTTTCGACGCCAAGGCACCCTAAAAGCCTAACTTTTCATCATTTCGGTTTTATCGACACGAGGCACCCTAAAAGCCATGCATTAGTCACAAATACGCGGGGCACTTGATCCTACTTAATTAACTACTAAGATACCCGGCCCATGCATTAGTCACAAGTACCCCATATGTCCTATTTTTAGCAAAGTCATGCTAAAATTCACGGAAAATTTCAGCATGACCTTTGCTGAAAATAGGACATATGGAGTACCCGAATTTGCCGGAACGGAAGTTAATCGACATTCCGGCAAACTCAAGGGCCTCTCGGGGTACCTGCAAAATCATCACGACACGATGGTCGGAGACAAAACCCAGCAAACTAGCAAAATCATCACAAATTGTTTTACATTAAAGATGATCATCATCTTTACAAGTCTTTCTCAATGTGATCACAAGTAATTCAGAGGCATCACAAGTAATTCAGAGCATCACAAGGCATTAGTAGTTCAGTACATGAACAAGTTTTACAAACCCATATAAGAACAAGTGAATTCTAGTCCCATTGACACTCCTGGTTTTCTACAAACACCAAGTACTAGGGCACACAAAAGTTCTTAAATTTGTGTGCCTAACTGAATTAACTGAATTTTCAAGAAACGAATAAACTGAATTTTCAAAACTGCAAGAAGCCAATTAAAAAAAATCCAACAGCACTAGAACTGAGCTGATTGACAGTAGTTTTGTTCACTGTTATGAAGAGAAACTTCTTCTTGTAAGAAAGGACTTCGCGTGTGGTTTGGAATATTCAGAAATCAAGTTGAAATATAAAACCATATAGAGGTAGGTATGCTACAAGTCTACAACATATATACTAATTAATCAACTGCAATCAGAGACAGTTTCTTCTTCTAAGTCCATCTCACGGTTCGCTGAATTAAGAAAAATACATCATCATTTCAGAAAACTTACATAAACTACTCAAAACAGGAAGAAGAAGAAAACACATTTCAGAAGGAAAAACTGCATGCAAAAATAGCTTTCAACTTAACTCGAATGCTTGTATATATCATTATAAAAATTGGGTGCTAAGCGACGCAAACTTGATAATCATTGAGCAGCTCAACAAACTTTGAACAAGCAGGACTCATGGCCAAATTAAAGTAGAGTAATCCTACGGTGCATTTCCGATAAATCCATGGATGGATGTACGTATCACCACAGATTGAACACAACATTTCCATTAATTTTTCTCCAACTGGTAGTATAATAACTATACTCTAATTCAGTAAGTAATTTAATCTACGGGCCAAGACCTACAAGTAGATTAATTGACTAAGTGCGCGATAGGACAAGTGGTAATTAATTAGCTCTTCATGGAGGAGGATAAGAGGGACCACCAGGAGGTGCCCTTCATGGCCTGCTCCCATGACCCATCAACATCAAGAGCAACCTCCCAAGGTTCACGACCCATCCCTCAATCAAATCTCAACCTTTTTGTTCATCCTCCAATCGTGGGAGGACCATTTTCCTCAACAATAATGGTCTAATGTATGATTTGTGGCTCGAACATAATTGAGATTATTTTCGTGTGAGTCTACTGTTGGGTTTTGGTGTATACTAGCAGCAGCATAGTCGCAACACACATTAACACATATAGCTTGCTTGGTCTCTACTAATAAAAAGCTGAACCATCAATGGAGTGCTGCTACTTGTCTAGTAGCGTTCCCACTATTGAGTGTTGTCTCACTCTGTGCATTGGCATTGCTATCTACTTGGTGAACTGGGATTTTCTTTTCATGTAAATCATGGTCTTGATCTGTGATTAAGGGCAAAAGTGTTGGAATTTCATTTTGATTGTTATTGTTAAGACTAGTGTAAATCAGACGTGGCCAATCAAGTGATACCCTTATATAGCTAGAATTCAGAATGCATTCAACAATCCAAACTTTTGTATTTCTGGATAACAAACAGTAATGATCTCTAGCCACGACATTCATTTATTCATTCTTCTAGTAAATAGGTGCATAAATGTTCTTGCCGAATGGGTTTATTTTTGTTGATCTATATGCTCATATATGCGCAACGAGGCTAGCCACTTTTACGCCACTCATATGCCATTGATAAAAACAATGAACTTTCACCAAGAAGTTGTAACTTGGCAGCCAGTCAGTTTATACAACAAAGATAATCATATATTTCTATGAACACTAGGCGCCAATCTGAGGATAAAAAGCATCTACTAGTAACTAGTGCATATGATCATCACTAGCCCATAATAGTAATTAAGTTTTTTTGTAGACAAACAACATGTTTATCTTTCAGGCATCTACATCTCGAGTGTACGAACAAAACCCGAGCTTGGTGCTAGTGCTCTGCTGCTCAAATTGGGTCGAGAAGCATCTACTAGTAACTAGTGCATATGATCATCACTAGCCCATAATTGGGTCGAGAAGGTCCAAACCTGCCATACATAGCAGCTCTGCTGCTCAAAACTCGAAGCAAGATCGTTTACAAACAAAAAAAATTGTTCCACAATTTGCACTAGGAAGCCCATGAAACAGTACAAATTTAAACAAGAACCACCACGCGTACACGAATCAGTGGGTGCTATTTACCGCTCTGCGATTCGGACAGGGTTGAGATAGCGTAATTTCACCGGGGGGGATGGAGAGACAAGACGGCGCAGCGAGGAGATCCTGTGGGCGTGGTCGTGGTGGTGGTCGTCTTGTGAGGTGGGATCTGCAGAGCAAGTCTGCCCAATGAAGGAAGCAAGCACGTGAGAGGAGGCTATGGACTTGCGGAATGGAGAAGTAAGGAGGAGGTGGTCGCACCTTGGGCGTCTAGTCTAGGTCTGCTGGCGCCGTGGCGTCGAGGGAGGCGGGTCGACAGTGGTGTGGACGGGCGGGTCGAGGTGGGGCAGCGGCGTGGGCAGGGGTCGAGGCGGCGCTGGGCGGCGGGGCAGCGCCCGGGCGGCGGGTCGGGCGGCGTCGGGGCGGCGCCCGGCGGCGGGTCGGGCGGCGTCTGGGCGGCGGCCGGGCGGCGGGGTCGGGCGGCGTCGGGCGGCGTCCGGGCAAGGGGTCGGGCGGGTCGAGGCGGCGTCTGGGCGGGTCGGCAAGGCGTCGGCGGCGAGGAGAGGGCGAGGGAGGGAGAGGCGAGGCGAGGGCGAGGGCGAGGAGGGGCAGGGCGGCGGCGGTGGATCGAGAGGAGAGAATGGCGAGGGGATCGGGAAGGGGGATCGGGCGAAGGGGCTACAATACTAATGGCGCACCTCACCGTGGTGCGCCATTAGCATGTCCATACTAATGGCGCACCTCACCGTGGTGCGCCATTAGTATTTTTTTTTTCAACTCGAGCCAAAAGGTTATGTAGTACGGAACCTATCCATGTCAAGCCCACTCTACTAGCTCGGTGGTCAGCAGCCAGTTCTCACACCGGGAGGTCTGGGTTCGACTCCTGTGCTCCACAAATTTTTTAGCATTTAAAAGTTGTTTGATACTTATTTATGTTTAAATATGTTCAAACTTGTTTAAATAATAACAGTAATATTTTTTATAAGACAATAGCATTTAAAAGCTGTTTGATACTTATTTTTTTATAAGGCGGTGCTGGGTGCGGGGTCGTGGGCGGTTGAGTAGGGAATCGAGGTGCGGGGTTTGTGGCGGCGGTGGACTGGGGGTGCTCGGCGAGGGGGGCGGATCTGGCGAGGTGGGACAGCGATCGAGATGGAGGGATCGAGGTGGGCTCCACAAAATTTTTTAGCATTTAAAAGTTGTTTGATACTTATTTGTGTTTAAAATGTTCAAACTTGTTTAAATAATAACAGTAATATTTTTTTATAAGACAGTAGCATTTAAAAGCTGTTTGATACTTATTTTTTATAAGGCGGTGCTGGGTGCGGGGGTCGGCGGCGGTTGAGTAGGGGAATCGAGGTGTGGGGGGTGTGGGCGGGCGGTGGACTGGGGTGCTCGGCGGCGAGGGGGCGGATCTGGCGAGGTGGGATAGCGATCGAGATGGAGGGGATCGAGATCGAGTGTCCATGAAATTTAAAATATTCATGATAGTTCAAAAGTACCCATGAAATACAATCGAGAAATGAAGGCTACGATTTAAATACAATCGATCTTAGCTAGCTATCTGTTCACAATCTTCTTGCCCTTCTTTTTCGCAAATGGAGTTCTTCGTGGAGCAGACGTCCTTTAGGTAGGGTGGTCCTGCTTCTTCTTGTGGTGTATGCTGCTACTTCATCATCGTCGTCATGTTCGATCCTCGGTCGCCGTACTTGTCGAAGTCTTGCTCATTGGCTACTCCATCCATTCCGATGATCTTCCTTTTGCCTCTCCTCACGACAACACGACCGGGCTTTGGCGGTCGGTAATGAAGAAGCATTGGTCCACTTGGGAAGCCAGTACCCATGGCTCATTTTTCGCGGTGACGCTATGCCGTGGTCTTGGATTTGGCCGGGTATAACCATGGTGGTGAAATACGGTCTTCTTTTATAGCGTTCTTGGCCCATCGACACGGAACATGGGACCTTCTCTCCAACAGTAGCTCAGCTCCCAGATCTCCTCGATCCTTCCGTAGTATCTGTCCTTGTCGTTACGGTGTAGGATTCCATCGTTACCCGGAGTTCGATAACCATCGCTCTTCATGTCCTTGGCCTCGGTGTAGAATGTGTAGCCGTTGATATCGTGACGCCTCATAGGTCATCGAGGTTGTGCTCGGCGCTACCGTGACAAGGCGAATATGAGTTGTTCTTCCGCGGAAGAATCCTCATGTAAAGGGTACGACATAAGCTTATGCTTGAACCAACGCGTGAAACATGAGTTGTGCTCTTTGAGTGTATCTCCGTCCGTCCTCTGTTGGCCTCGGTCATTGTACGTCTTTTTAATAAAGGTTTTGTGCTCTACCACCCAAGGATCGACCACGTCTATGTGTTGTAGCGCGACTAGGTTTGCTCTTTCAAAGTCGGCGAGTCGACCCTCGTCGACATGCATTTCGTGGCGACCCTCACGGTGACCCCATCCAGCGAGCCTGCCGAGGTGCTGTTGACAGGCAGACCAGCGGGTTCTCGATGCCTAGATAATTCGTGCGAGAGGAGATGCACTCTTGATCGAAAGCCCTCGCTATGCTTCCTTCTGGACGTGACATGTTGCGAACGTATCCTTTGATGACACCATTCATCCTTTCGAACGGCATCATGCTGTGCAGGAATGTCGGCCCGAGTTGGATGATATCCTCCACTATATGGACCAGCAGATGCACCATAACGTCGAAGAATGCGGGCGGGAAGTACATCTCAAGCTCGCATAGTATCACCACGATCTCTTCCTGTAGCCTTCTGAGTTGCCTCACGCCAATCGACTTCCGAGAGATGACGTCGAAGAAGTTGCATAGGCCAAATAGCATTTCACGGACGTGCGCGTCCATGATCCCATGGATTGCTGGCTGGAAGTATCTGCGTCATCGACGCGTGACGGTCGTGAGACTTCATCCCGCTGAACTTCGCTTCGGCTGGGTCTAGGTATCTGCTTATCTTCCCAGCGAATCAGAAGGAAGTTTTACTCCTAGGAGGCAGGTGAAAAACTGCTCGATCTCCTCGACTTAGAGTGAAGCACGGGAGGGTAGTCATTTCCGGTCTTCTTGGCCTTTTGCCTTTGCGACGACTTTCTGTGTCCTGCTTCGCCTCATCATCATCATCATCATCATCATATATAGCGTGAAGCTCCTGCCTGATGCCCATTGATTTCAAGTCTGCCCTTGCTTTCGGCCCATCTTTGGTCCTCTCTGGCATGTTGAGCAGGGTACCAAGCAGACTCTCGCACACGTTCTTCGTGATATGCATGACATCAAGGCTGTGAGGCACACGGTGGATCTTCCAGTACGGCAAGTCCCAGAAAACAGACCTCGTTTTCCATACCTTCAGCAGCGGCTCTGGCGCCTTTCGCTTCTTTCCCGGCTCTGGCGCCTTTTGCTTCTTTCCCGGCAGTGGGCAGTCCCAATTTTTCAACAGCTTGTCTATTTCCTCGCCGCTCCTCGTACACGGGCGTTTTCGGGGTTCGGTTTCACCATCGAACAGATCCTTGCGTTTCCTCCACGGGTCATCGTCGCGAAGCCACCTTCGATGTCCCATGAAAACGGTTTTCAAGACCCGGATCTCTATCTAGCTGGCGTCGTTGTGTCATCCATGCACCTTACGCATCCGAAAATCCGTGGACTACCTGCCCGCGACATATCCGTAATCGAGATAGTCGTGCACCGTCGTGAGAGCAGGCGGCTCTCATAGGGAAATATTCTTTCTCTGCGGCGCCCCACGTATTGGTGGCGTTTTCCACAGCGTGTCAAGCTCCTCTTCAGCAGCCCCGGATATGATTGATGTCGTTCCTGGTTGTTTCGCCCTTCAATTAGCATACTCATGTGAATGTACTTCCTCTTCATGCACAACCAGGGGAAGGTTGTACATCCACACAAACACAGGCCAGGTGCTATGTGTGCTTCTCGCTGCCAAACGGATTGACTCCATCGGTGCTCGCGCCCAAAGACGATGTTCCTTGGATCGTTCCCAAATTCCAAGTCTTGAAGTTCAACGCTTGCCACCGCTCGCATCCTTAGGGTGACTCAGCATCTTGTCTTTTTATCTATCTCCGGATCATTTGCGTCATCTTCCGCTTCTTCTCCTCCCTATCCGCGTGCCAATGCAGGAGCTTTGCTACCTTAGGGTCCCTGAAATAGCGCTGCAGACGAGGAGTGATCGGAAAGTACCACACCACTTTTCGAGGAGCTTTCTTCCTCTTCTTGTATCGAGTGACGCCGCACACCGGACATATGGTAGACTCCGCGTGCTCGTCCCGATAAATGATGCAATTGTTCATGCACACATGGTATTTCACGTGCGGTAAATCCAGAGGACACACGATTTTCTTCGCCTCCTCCAAACTGGTCGGGCACTTGTTCCCCTTGGGAAGACGTTCGTGCCAGAATGACATGTTCTCGTCGAAGCATGCGTCGGTCATTTTGTGTTTTACCTTCATCTCCAGGGCCATGAGCGTTACTTTCAGGCGGGTATCCTCGGCCTGCATCCTTCATACAATGGAGTAACGCGTCTAACTCAAGTTGATCCATCTTGGCTTTCTCTCGGCGGCAGCTCTTGCATTATCCGTCTCGCTTGAGAAGCAGCTCTTGAATATGAGGGTCCTGCACCCAGCCCATCGATGGTCCAGCGTCGTCGCTCGCCGGCATCATCATCTTCATGATCATGCCCGTCGCCTGCTCCGGCATCTTCCTCATCATCATGTCCTGCATCTTCTACATGATGACTGTGTACAGCATCACAGTCGTGATCATCTCCTGGGGATTCTTCGTCTTCTCGCCCGCCCGAGCCGCGGTGGTTGTCTTGCTGCCCTTCCTCATTTCTTGCCCGGCCCGCATGGACGACTTCGTAGTCATCTTCATCACCTTGCCACCGATAGCCATCCATGAAACCACGCAACAGCAGGTGGTCCCGCACCTGTTCGAATCCGGGTCCGCAATAAGGCTCTTCAGCTTGCATCTTCGACACGGACATCTTATCTCCGTCTCGTTCTTTTGAAGCATCTCGGCCTTCGCGGACCTCAAAAACCTATTCACGATGCCTTCGGTCATCGTGCGGACCATGGTCGCCTGCGGGGTAGAGCAAAACGATATTTTAGAACCAAAAAAATTTGGCATGACTTTCCTAAAAATAGGACCAAAAGAATGCTTAATGCATGCCAAAATTCTCACTAAACGGAAATGAATCAACATTCCGGCAAAATATTGGCAACTATCGCATTTCAAATACGGTACACCTCCAAACACAAACACATATGCAAACACCACAAACATATGCAACACCACGAACATACATAGATCTAGCTAGGCCGTAAAAAGTGCATGTGCACATTGTTGTAAGGAGAACAACCTAAATATAGCTTCCCCTTACTTACCTATTAAAACAAGGTAATTTAACCACTTAATTTGAATGAATCTATGATGGAAATGAGGTGAAAAGAGGAGGCACCGAGACAAGGAGGAGGTGGAGAGAATGAAGTGGGGAGAAAGTGAGTGTGTGGGTAGGAGAGGCTGTCCCAAATATCTTGTTGCTGCCCACTTACTAATGGCACACCTCTTGCATGGTGCGCCATTAGTAGTTACCACTACTAATGGCGACTTAAGCAGTGATGCGCCATTAGTATGTTTGGATAGGCGCACTAGTTCAAAAAAATTCTATACTAATGGCGCACCCTTGCTGGTGCACCATTAGTAGTTACAACTACTAATGGCGCACTTTGGCAGGATGCGCCATTAGTATGTTTGAATAGGCGCACTAGTTCAAAAAAGTTTCTATACTAATGGCGCACCACTCCTGGTGCGCCATTAGTAGTTACAACTACTAATGGCGCACTTGGGCAGGATGCGCCATTAGAATGTTTGGACGGCGCACTAGTTAAAAAAAAATTTGATACTAATGGCGCACCCAAAGCATGGTGCGCCATTAGTAGTTTAGACTCTAATGGCGCATCAGATGGTGGTGCGCCATTAGTATATACTAATGGTGCACCATCTTTCCGGTGCGCCATTAGTGTCATTCCCATCTATAGCCCTTTTCCTAGTAGTGGGAGACGTGTCTCAGTCATGTCTACATAGTTCTCGAACCCGTAGGGTCCACACGCTTAAAGTTCGATGACGGTTATATTATGAGTTTATGTGTTTTGATGTACCGAAGGTAGTTCAGTGTCCCGGATGTGATCACGGACATGACGAGGAGTCTCAAAATGGTCGAGATGTAAAGATCAATATATTGGACGACTATGTTCGGACACCGGAATGGTTTCGGGGAGTTTCGGGCATATCTTAGGAGTACCGGGGTTACGGAACCCCCGGGAGACTAATGGGCCTATTGGGCCCTAGTGGAGAAGAGGAGGGCGGCCAAGGAAGTGTCGCGCCTCTTCCCCAGATCCAATTGGACAAGGAGGGGCGCCCTTCCTTTCCCCTCTCTCTCCTTCCTCTCCTCTCCTACTCCCACTTGGAAGGGCGGAGTCCTACTCCCGGTGGGAGTAGGACTCCTCATGGGGCGCACCTAGGGTGGCCGGGCCCCTCCCCCTCCTCCACTCCTTTATATACGGGGAGGGAGGCACCCCTTGGAGACACAACAATTGATCTCTTGGATCTCTTAGCCGTGTGCGGTGCCCCCCTCCACTATAATCCACCTCGATAATATTGTAGCGGTGCTTAGGCGAAGCCCTGCGTCGGTAGAACATCATCATCGTCACCACGTCGTCGTGCTGACGGAACTCTCCCTCAAAGCTCAGTTGGATCAGAGTTCGGGGGACGTCATCGAGTTGAACATGTGCAGAACTCGGAGGTGTCGTACATTCGGTACTTGATTTGTTGGATCGTGAAGACGTACGACTACATCAACCGCGTTGTGCTAACGCTTCCGCTTTTGGTCTACGAGGGTACGTGGAAACACTCTCCCCTCTCGTTGCTATTCATCACCATGATCCTGTGTGTGCGTAGGAATTTTTTTGAAATTACTACGTTCCCGAACAGTGCCATCCGAGCCAGGTTTTATGCGTAGATGTTATATGCACGAGTAGAACACAAGTGAGTTGTGGGCGATACAAGTCATACTGCTTACCAGCATGTCATACTTTGGTTTGGCGGTATTGTTGGATGAAGCGGCCCGGACCGACATTACGCGTACGCTTACGCGAGACTGGTTCTACCGACGTACTTTGCAGACAGGTGGCTGGCGGGTGTCAGTTTCTCCAACTTTAGTTGAACCGAGTGTGGCTACGCTCAGTCCTTGAGAAGGTTAAAGTAACACTAACTTGACGAACTATTGTTGTGGTTTTGATGCGTAGGTAAGAACAATTCTTGCTCAGCCTGTAGCAGCCATGTAAAACTTGCAACAACAAAGTAGAGGACGTCTAACTTGTTTTTGCAGGGCATGTTGTGATGTGATATGGTCAAGACATGATGCTATATTTTATTGTATGAGATGATCATGTTTTGTAACCAAGTTATCGCAACTGGAAGGAGCCATATGGTTGTCGCTTTATTGTATGCAATGCAATCACCCTGTAATGCTTTACTTTATCACTAAGCGGTAGCGATAGTCATAGAAGCATAAGTTGGCGAGATGACAATGATGCTAGATGGAGATCAAGGTGTCGTGCCGATGACGATGGTGATCATGACGGTGCTTCGGAGATGAGGATCACAAGCACGAGATGATGATGGCCATATCATATCACTTATATTGATTGCATGTGATGTTTATCTTTCATGCATCTTATCTTGCTTTGATTGACGGTAGCAGTATAAGATGATCTCTCACTAAATTTCAAGGTATAAGTGCTCTCCCTGAGTATGCGCCATTGCGAAAGTTCTTCATGATGAGACACCACATGATGATCGGGTGTGATAGGCTCTACGTTCAAATACAACGGGTGCAAAACAGTTGCACACGCAGAATACTCAGGTTAAACTTGACGAGCCTAGCATATGCAGATATGGCCTCGGAACACTGAGACCGAAAGGTCGAGCGTGAATCATATAGTAGATATGATCAACATAGTGATGTTCACCATTGAAACTACTCCATCTCACGTGATGATCGGACATGGTTTAGTTGATTTGGATCACGTGATCACTTAGATGATTAGAGGGATGTCTCTCTAAGTGGGAGTTCTTAAGTAATATGATTAATTGAACTTAAATTTATCATGAACTTAGTCCTGGTAGTATTAGCATATCTATGTTGTAGATCAATAGCTCGTGATATTGCTCCCCGTTTATTTTATTTTATGTTCCTAGAGAAAACTAAGTTGAAAGATGTTAGTAGCAATGATGCGGATTGGATCCGTGATCTGAGGTTTATCCTCATTGCTGCACAGAAGAATTACGTCCTTGATGCACCGCTAGGTGACAGACCTATTGCAGGAGCAGATGCAGAGTGCAGACGTTATGAACGTTTTGACAAAAAGCTCGGTATGATGACTACTTGATAGTTAAGTGCACGATGCTTTACGGCTTAGAACCGGGACTTAAAAAATGTTTTGAACGCCACGGAGCATATAAGATGTTCCAAGAGTTGAAATTGGTATTTCGTACTCATGCCCGTGTCGAGAGCTATGAGACCTCTGATAGTACTTTGCCTACAAGATGGAGGAGAATAGCTCAACCAGTGAGCATGTGCTCAGATTGTCTGGGTACTACAATTGCTTGAATCAAGTGGGAGTTAATCTTCCAGATAAGATAGTAATTGACAGAATTTTCTAGTCACTATCACCAAGTTACTAGAACTTCGTGATGAACTATAATATGCAAGGGATGACGAAAGTAATTCCCGAGCTCTTCGCGATGCTGAAATTGACGAAGGTAGAAATCAAGAAAGAGCATCAAGTGTTGATCGTAACAAGACCACTAGTTTCAATTAAAGGGCCAACGGGAAGAAAGGGGAACTTCAAGAAGAACGGCAAACAAGTTGATGCTTAACAGAAAAAGCCCAAGTCTAGACCTAAGCCTGAAACTGAGTGCTTCTACTGCAAAGGAAATGGTCACTGGAAGCGGAAATGCCCTGAATATTTGGTGGATAAGAAGGATGGCAAAGTGAACAAGGGTATATTTGATATACAGGCTATTGATGTGTACCTTACTAGTGTTTATAGTAGCCCCTGGGTATTTGATACTTGTTTGGTTGCTAAAAATTAGTAACTCGAAACAGGAGTTACAGAATAAACAGAGACTAGTTGAGGGTGAAGTAACGATGTGTGTTGGAAGTGGTTCTAAGATTGATATGATCATAATCGCACACTCCCTATACTTTCGGGATTAGTGTTAAACCTAAATAAATGTTATTTGGCGTTTGCGTTGAGCATGAATATGATTTGATCATGTTTATTGCAATACGGTTATTCATTTAAAGTCAGAGAATAATTGTTGTTCTGTTTACATGAATAAAACCTTCGATGTTCATACACCCAATGAAAATAGTTTGTTGGATCTCGATCGTACTGATACACATATTCATAATATTGATGCCAAAAGATGCCAAGTTGATAATGATAGTGCAACTTATTTGTGGCACTGCCGTTTAGGTCATATTGGTGTAAAGCGCATGAAGAAACTCCATGCTGATGGGATTTTTGGAATCACTTGATTATGAATCACTTGATGCTTGCGAACCATGTCTTATGGGTAAGATGACTAAGAATCCGTTCTCCGGAACAATGGAGCAAGCAACTGACTTATTGGAAATAATACATACTGATGTATGCGATCCAATGAGTGTTGAGGCTCATGGCGGGTATCGTTATTTTCTGACCTTCATAGATGATTTGAGCAAATATGGGTATATCTACTTAATGAAACATAAGTCTGAAACATTTTGAAAAGTTCATATAATTTCAGAGTGAAGTGGAAAATCATCGTAACAAGAAAATAAAGTTTCTACGATCTGATCGTGGAGGAGAATATTTGAGTTACGAGTTTGGTCTTCATTTGAAACAATGCGGAATAGTTTCGCAACTCACGCCACCTGGAACACCACAGCGTAATGGTGTGTCCGAACATCGTAACCGTACTTTATTGGATATAGTGCAATTTATGATGTCTCTTACCGATTTACCACTATCATTTTGGGGTTATGCATTAGAGACAGCCGCATTCACGTTAAATAGGGCACCATCAAAATCCGTTGAGACGACGCCTTATGAAATGTGGTTTGGCAAGAAACCAAAGTTGTCGTTTCTTAAAGTTTGGGGACGTGATGCTTATGTGAAAAAGCTTCAACCTGATAAGCTCGAACCCAAATCAGAGAAATGTGTCTTCATAGGATACCCAAAGGAAACTATTGGGTACACCTTCTATCACAGATCCGAAGGCAAAACATTCGTTGCTGAGAATGGATACTTTCTAGAGAAGGAGTTTCTCTCGAAAGAAGTGAGTGGGAGGAAAGTATAACTTGATGAGGTAACTGTACCTTCTCCCTTGTTGGAAAGTAGTTCATCACAGAAATCGGTTCCTATGACTCATACACCAATTAGTGAGGAATCTAGTGATGATGATCATGAAACTTCAGATCAAGTTGCTACTGAACATCGTAGGTCAACCAGAGTAAGATCCGCACCAAAGTGGTACGGTAATCCTGTTCTGGAAGTCATGTTACTAGACCATGACGAACCTACGAACTATGAAGAAGCGATGATGAGCCCAGATTCGGCGAAATGGTTTGAGGCCATGAAATCTGAGATATGATCCATGTATGAACAAAGTATGGACTTTGATGGATTTGCTCGATGATTGGCAAGCCATAGAAAATAAATGGATCTTCAAGAAGAAGACAGACGCTGATGGTAATGTTACTGTCTACAAAGCTTGACTTGTTGCGAAAGGTTTTCGACAAGTTCAAGGAGTTGACTATGATGGGACCTTCTCACCCGTAGCGATGCTTAAGTCCATCCGAATCATGTTAGCTATTGTCGCATTTTATGATTATGAAATTTGGCAAATGGATGTAAAGACTGCATTCCTGAATGGATTTCTGGAAGAGAGTTGTATATGATGCAACCAGAAGGTTTTGTCGATCCTAAAGGTGCTAACAAAATGTGCAAGCTCCAGCGATCCATCTATGGACTGGTGCAAGCATCTCGGAGTTGGAATATACGCTTTGATGAGTTGATCAAAGCATATGGTTTTATACATACTTTCGGTGAAGCCTGTATTTACAAGAAAGTGAGTGGGAGCTCTGTAGCATTTCTAATATTATATGGGGATGACATATTGTTGATAGGAAATGATGTAGAATTTCTGGACAGCATAAAAGGATACTTGAATAAGAGTTTTTCTATGAAAGACCTCGGTAAAGCTGCTCACATATTCGACATCAAGATCTATAGAGATAGATCAAGACGCTTAATTGGACTTTCACAAAGCACATACCTTGACAAAGTTTTGAAGAAATTCAAAATGGATAAGGCAAAGAAAGGGTTCTTGCCTGTGTTACAAGGTGTGAAGTTGAGTAAGACTCAAAACCCGACCACAGCAGAAAATAGAAAGAGAATGAAAAGTCATTCCCTATGCATCAGTCATAGGTTCTATAGTATGCTATGCTGTGTACCAGACCTATTGTGTACCTCACCAAGAGTTTAGCAAGAGTGTACAATAGTGATCTAGGAGTAGATCACTAGATGACGGTCAAAACTATCCTTAGTGGAATAAGGAAATGTTTCTCGGTTATGGAGGTGATAAAGAGTTTGTCGTAAATAGTTTGCAAACTTTGACACCAATCTGGATGACTCTAAGTCTCGATCTAGATACATATTGAAAGTGGGAGCTATTAGCTAGAATAGCTCCGTGCAGAGCATTGTAGACATAGAAATTTGCAAAATACATACGGATCTGAATTTGGCAGACCCGTTGACTAAAATTATCTAACAAGAAAAACATGATCACACCTTAGTACTCTTTGGGTGTTAATCACACAGTGATGTGAACTAGATTGCTGACTCTAGTAATCCCTTTGGGTGTTGGTCACATGTCGAAGTGAACTAAGGGTGTTAGCCACATAAAGATGTGAACTATTCATGTTAAATCACATAGCGATGTGAACTAGATTATTGACTCTAGTGCAAGTGGGAGACTGAAGGAAATATGCCCTAGAGGCAATAATAAAGTTATTATTTATTTCCTTATTTCATGATAAATGTTTATTATTCATGCTAGAATTGTATTAACCGGAAACGTAATACATGTGTGAATACATAGACAAACAGAGTGTCACTAGTATGCCTCTACTTGACTAGCTCTTTGATCAAAGATGGTTATGTTTCCTAACCATAGACATGAGTTGTCATTTGATTAACAGGATCACATCATTAGGAGAATGATGTGATTGACTTGACCCATTCCGTTAGCTTAGCACTTGATCGTTTAGTATTCTGCTATTGCTTTCTTCATGACTTATACATGTTCCTATGACTATGAGATTATGCAACTCCGTTCATTGGAGGAACACTTTGTGTGCTACCAAACGTCACAACGTGAATCGGGTGATTATAAAGGTGCTCTCAGGTGTCTCCAAAGGTACTTGTTGGGTTGGCGTATTTCGAGATTAGGATTTGTCACTCCGATTGTCGGAGAGGTATCTCTGGGCCCACTCGGTAATGCACATCACTATAAGCCTTGCAAGCATCGTAACTAATGAGTTAGTTGCGGGATGATGTATTACGAAACAAGTAAAGAGACTTACCGGTAACGAGATTGAACTAGGTATTGAGATACCGACGATCGAATCTCGGGCAAGTAACATACCGATGACAAAGGGAACAGCGTATGTTGTTATGCAGTTTGACCGATAAAGATCTTCGTAGAATATGTGGGAGCCAATATGAGCATCCAGGTTCCGCTATTGGTTATTGACCGGAGACGTGTCTCGGTCATGTCTACATAATTCTAGAACCTGTAGGGTCCGCACGCTTAAAGTTCGATGACAGTTATATTATGAGTTTATGTGTTTTGATGTACCGAAGGTAGTTCGGAGTCCTGGATGTGATCGCGGACATGACGAGGAGTCTCGAAATGGTCGAGATGTAAAGATCGATATATTGGACGACTATGTTCGGACACCGGAATGGTTTCGGGGAGTTTCGGGCATATACCGGAGTACCGGGGGGTTACCGGAACCCCCCGGGGAGACTAATGGGCCTATTAGGCCCTAGTGGAGAAGAGGAGGGGCGGCCAAGGGTAGCCGCGTGCCCCCTTCCCCCCCAGTCCAAATTGGACAAGGAGGGGGGCGGCGCCCCCCTTTCCTTTCCCCCTCTCTCTCCTTCCCTCTTCTCTCCTACTCCCACTTGGAAGGGGGGAGTCCTACTCCCGGTGGGAGTAGGACTCCTCATGGGGCGCACCTAGGGTGGCCGGCCCCCTCCCCCTCCTCCACTCCTTTATATACGGGGAGGGAGGCACCCCTTGGAGACACAACAATTGATCTCTTGGATCTCTTAGCCGTGTGCGGTGCCCCCCTCCACCATAATCCACCTCGATAGTATCGTAGCGATGCTAGGCGAAGCCCTGTGTCGGTAGAACATCATCATCGTCACCACTCCGTCGTGCTGACGGAACTCTCCCTCAAAGCTCGGCTGGATCGGAGTTCGAGGGACGTCATCGAGTTGAACTTGTGCAGAACTCAGAGGTGTCGTACGTTCGGTACTTGATCGGCCGGATCGTGAAGACGTATGACTACATCAACCGCGTTGTGCTAACGCTTCCGATTTCGGTCTACGAGGGTACGTGGACACACTCTCCCCTCTCGTTGCTATGCATCACCATGATCATGTGTGTGCGTAGGAAATTTTTTGAAATTACTACGTTCCCCAACAACTCATCCGGTCGCCCACACGCCTATTTCCACACATAGAGGTGCTGTTGTGTGGGTGTTTAGCAGTTCACCCACACGCCAGTTTTCAACGCACATGAGGGGTTGGTGTGTGGGCGTTTATCAGTCCGCCCACATGCCCGTCTCCTCTCCCACACCCAAAGCTATTAGTTGCCATGTGTTTTGCAGGGTACATGGCAACTGCCCTAGTATGCTTGTAAGCAGATGGCAACTCTCTCTTTACCTGAACATGTTATTTTGCCATGTCTTTTTGTAGTGCTACATGGCAACTCCTTAAGATACCACCGCGCCCACATGCACGTCTCCTCTCCCACACCCAAAGCTGTCAGTTGCATGTGTTTTGAGGGTACATGGCAACTGCCCCTATTGTGCTTGTAAGCAGATGACAACTCTCTCTTTATCCAAACATGTTATTTTGCCATGTCTTTTTAGTGCTACATGGCAACTGCCTAGTGTTAGTAGGTGGCAACTTCTAAAGTTTTCAAATCATGACAACTGTAGTAGACCAGACCACACATGGCAACAGCCGCAGTTGTCCAAAAATGGCATCTGGCACTTGAGCTGAGATGGCAACTGTAGTTGAGCAACCATGGCAACTGTAGTTGTCCGACATGGCAATTGTAGTTCAGCAACATGGCAACTGCAGTTAAACGAACATGGAAGAGGGTCCGGACCATGGCAACTTCGAGGACGTGTGGTGACTGTCACGCGGGGACGTGCGGGACCATGAGATAGGAGGCCTGACGTACGGGCATGTGGGTGTTATCTATTTTGCCCACACGCAGGCATGTGGGAGGGACCGCGAGGAAAAAAAGGCGTGTGAGCATTACTTATTTTGCCCACACTCGGTGTGTGGGCTGGTTCTTTTAGACACCACACAAAACATGTGGCCAGATCCCGATAACGCCCACACGTTTAGTGGTTGAACTGTTATGGCTAGGAAAAGAAAGAGGTGTTGGTCTTGCTGTGATTTCGTGTTGGCTGCGCAGTCCTATTTTCTATTGGTGATTTAATCAGTTTTGCTCGCCTCGCTGCAGTGGATGTTGTGCAGCAGGGCAGTACGAATATGCAGTGTAAATGTGGTGTTGTGCTCTTGCTATGGATCCTGACCTGTGTGTCTATTTTTGGACAGAGTTTGCGTGGGCGCAAATCCGATAGAGTGAGCACCATGTGCTAGCAGAATTTGTGTTCTGCAGAAATCGAGATGAGGTTTCGCAGAGAGGGACGGGAATGAGGTGATCAAACCGGAGTTGGGCACAATGTTCAACTCACTCACGTAGGAACCTGGTGTTAGATATGGGACCGGAAGCGTACGGATTCAACAACCTGTATTCTTGGGAACACGGATTCGGTATTAGATATGGGAAGAGGTGCCTCAATCCTGAGACGATAGACAATGTAGCAGATTGTTTGTGGATGCTTGGTACAGAGTTGAACTATGTTATGTAAGTTTTGATCTGCATTTTTCAGAAGTTTGTTCGATCTGACGCTGATCCATGTGTGTGAGCAGGGGAAACCTTTGTGTGAGAACACAAGATCGCGCCATTGCGAGTGTCCATCAAATGATAAGGTTGCTATGAACAATGGATAATGGATGGTACATAACACAACACCGGGTGAAGCAAAACCATGTGCTGGCACCTAATTGTGGAGAGATGTTGCATTGGTCATCACACAAGCACATTGACGTGTACACGAGGGACCTGGTGCGGAACATGAGAAAGAACAACATTAACATTAGCAAGGTATACAACATTAGCAGTGGTTTTTTTGGTACTGTGGAAAATGTAGCATTCACGAATCGTTCAATGAGCACTTTGTGCAGGCAAATAAGTCGGGCGAGGCGGACGATGGTGTTGGAAAACTGTAGAGGTGTTCGATGGAATAGGTGCAACGTACCCAGGGTTCTTGTTCAGGGTGCAAGCAGATGCTGAAAGTAGAATTAAAAATCTGATGTGGACAACCAATGACAGCAGGATGAAGTACAAGCTATTTGGCAATGTCGTGATGTTCCACACAACATACAGGACAAATTTGTATGACATGTCGTTCGGCCTATTTGTGGGGGTGGTGAACAACCACTTTCAAAGAATTCTGCTAGGAGATGAACAAGTGGAGAGCTTCGAGTGGGTATTTACATAATTTGTTGGATGATGGGTGCCGTGGCACGAGGAACTATATTGACAGGTATTTCTTGTGTGTTTTTAGTTTTCAGTTGGAATCGGCTGTGACTGTCGTAACGATTAGTATATGTGACGTCAAGGCGTTGGAGTTTGTTCGGCTGGGAACGATTGTGTGGAAGCTTATGAAACCATGATGTGTTCAAGCAAGCCATGAGAGTGATGACCCCATTTGACCATGCCGATGGAATTGGGCTTGAGGACCATGCCATTAGCAAGATGCAAAGTCAATGCAGTGGAGGTGCAGAAAGAAGCTAATGCCGAAGCGGATGACAGAGTGTCAGGACACAACAATCTGCTTAATTGGTTAGAAGGATGGAGGACCACCCATGAGGATGAGGAATGCAGGGAGGCCTACGAAGACAAGGGACAGAGCCCCTTATGAAGGCACGGGCAAGAGTAGATTCTGCAGCATCTGCAAAACTAAAGGACATAAACGAACAACGTGCCCCCAGTGAGGAGACGATCCTAATTCCTGAAGTCCCGAGGAAGAAATGGAAGTGTAGCAACTGTGGTCTGGCAGGGCACTGGAAGAACACATGCACAAGACAAGCTGGAGGCCCTAAAGACGCGGTCAGGCGCTGCAGGGAGCTATATTTTATTTCGTAGTTGAATGCTTGATAACTTGTTTGACACTGTCATGATCACAGATGTTGCTGAGTATTTGTTTTGCACTATTCCTAAGGCAAGGACCGAATTTAGTTGACATTTTTGTGCTTATGGCCAGTTGATGTCGTCCAGTTAGCTGGCAACCATTTACATTTACTTAGAGATTTTTTGCTAAAAAATTACTTATAGATTTAGTTGGGGCTAACGGTCAGGTGGCAGTTCTTCATGCGTTCCAAATTTGAATGAGCACTGGAGGTCTTTCAGCTGGCCGAGCTCTGGCGTTGTGACCTCCAGCTTGGTATGGTCCGCTCCTGAATTCATGCAAGAACAATGCGAGATGAAGGGGATCAGGGTAGGTGAGGGGAGGGGAGAGATTAATTGCGACAGAGCGGACCAGCTTGCTTGTGACTCCGGTCCAGGAAAAATTGCAATGGGGAAGACCGTAGAAGACCATTGTTGGTCACTGCAGTAATTGACAATGGACAAGCGACTGACACACTTCAATATTGATGCCTTCAACCGCAACACATCACTCAGTACGACTGTGTGCTGCGATCTCGAGGTGTACCAATGAAATGAATCAGATAATGGTACCATATGCAAGTACGAGCCATGTTGAATTTTCAATGACTAGTCTTCTATACATTAGATGTAGGGTCTCGACAAAGAATCCGGTCTTGACAATGATTCGGTAGAAACAATACAGTAGTGGTGTGGTACAAAGCTGTTGACTCTAATCTACAGTACTTAGAAAATATTAACATCGGCATCTTCACATGCTGACTGGAACACTGATTCCATGTGCTGATGGGAACCCTGATTCCATTTATTTGAGATCATTAATACATTTTCTCGAATGGACATGAGTGTGCATATCATGAGATCATCATTGCATGATTCAAAAGTATTGAAAAAAGATCATGCATGCTATGTGAACCCACAAAGCCGGTACGCCACATGTACGAGCCATTTCTCCAACGATAATAGCTTTACATCACCCTAAATTTACTGGCCGTGTGCATTGTTATTATGCAAAGGCTGGGGCCATACCCTTTTTGAAAGAAAAAAAATCACCCTAAATACACATTTCCAGGATAAGACGCTATAGAGAAGTGTCGGAACAATATGTAACCGATTATCCTTGGATCCGATAGTTTCTTTTTATGGGTAACTAGATGTGACAATAATGATTGCAAGTATCATGAATCTTCTCTCAGGGTGTGGGCTTGGTCGACCGGCCTAGACCCCGTGAGGAAGTCACGGTACCACTTCCCCGACATCTTTGGAGTCCTCTCCCGCGTTTCAAAATCCACATGATACAACCCAAACCTCACAGTGAAACCAAAACGCCACTCGAAGTTGTCCATCAGACTCCACACGAAGTAGCCACTCACGCTTGCTCCTCTCCTGTAACAATGCCAAATGTGTCAGAAAACGAATTAACACATTTTAGAATGCAGAGTTGCAGACGTGTCCGTATAAAATTAAAAAGTAACATGCCCATGTAAAATAAAAAAGTAACATGCCCGTCAAGGATACTTGTTTTTTTAGGGGTGTCGAGGATACTTCTTGAAACGGGCTTTCTTCATTATGAGGATATTGGTAGATATCATATATTCATATTATTTCAATAAACCATAAACCTTCCTAAGAACTCTATTTATGGTGACATTGGTAAATGATGTAGAACGCAATGTGTTTGCGCATGATGCAGATCGCAGATGGTTGCATGTCACCTGATTGCTGAAGAGATGCTTGTGAGATAGCCCTGAAGGTAGTTTACTCTTCCAACGTCATTGATCAAGTCCTCCATACTATTGTCACTAAACTGCGAGTAGCCTGAAATCAAGCATAAAAAACACAATGATCGTTAAGAACATACGAAGGCAAATTAGGAGGCACTAGAAACTTCTCAACCTTCCTGTGAGTTTACTGACTGCATTGTTAATTCTGGATGCCCTAGCTACTCACCATTTTCGGTAACATAGACAGGTGTGTTCTTGTATCTCTGATTGACATACTTGACGATTAGCTCCATACCTCCCGGAACATCATAGTAACCATGAATTGCAGTCTGCCAGGTTGATCACCATATATACAAACATGTCACAGAGAGATGAAGAGTATATAAGATATAATAGGTGGAAGCAGTTCTTACTGGTTTTCCAATTGTCACGCCGTCTCTTTCACCTACAGCTTGCACCAGCGCATTTCCCTCATAAGTCTCAAGGTCGCATGGAGAAGAGATGCAATCCTTGGCGTAAATTGACGTGTAATGATTTAGCCCGATAAAATCTGCGTTGTTCTTCCGTAGTAGCCTCTTCTCTTCTGAGGTAAACTTTGATAAGTTTGATGATAACATCTCACACATTTCTCTGGGATAGTCACCAAAGAATATAGGATCCAAAAACCTAAAAAAGAAAAAGAAATGTTACAAAAATCATAGCACTAATTGTTCCAATTTATGGGCCCTTTGGCCTCTGGATCAAAGTGGATTGAGCCCAAACATAATTCAGAAATTGGTAGATGTCAAAGGAGTGTGGAAGGTATGTGGATTTTTGTCTCATACGACCTAGGGAGAAAGATTGGACCAACATATAAGGGCATCACTGATGCTAAAAAAAAAAACATATAAGGGCATCTCACATGGTCCTTTTGGATAAGAGGACAAGAAAGAACTATGCTAGTTTGGCACTAAAGTATTTTAAAAACTGTGGTAATTAAAAACCAGAGTATTCTTCTGGGTGGGCATTGAATACTAGTCTTTTAAAAACAATGTTTTTCTCAGTTTTACATGTGTTTGGTTGGTGCTGTTTTACCAAAGTTTTGACCAAGTATTTTAGCGTGGATGATTGATTGACTGAGAGTAATTAGCGGTTGCAAACGGCGGCCGGCTGCATGCAGCTGCCACGCACACATCCGCCGGACCTAGATGCTAGGATATGTAGACTACCCCTGATACACCTAAATGCATGGGCTGCTGGCATTGAAGGTTTCAAATAATCAACTATATATATATCCCGCTTGATTCGCTCATGGCGCTGCAGAGAAGAGACGGGACTTGGACGGGACGCTGGAAGAACCTGAGAGACCTACTACTCGTAAATAGGATGGGATTGGCTAGAACCATGAGTTTACCATATAGTAACAGAAAGAGGGAAAATAGGATCAGATCGCAGCTGGTATTCTTATCTCGAGGTAGACGGCAACGACAACGGCAACTGCGATCTCCTGACTATTTCTCTCCGTTCTGTTTTAATAAAAGAGGTCGGGACCTCTTTTCCAGAAACCGCAAAAATACCATGATTTATGGCATACTGTGGTTTACAAAACTTCGGTTTTTTATGCCAAACACAACGAAGTATTCAAAACTATGTTTTCTTTTTCAGAAACCGCAGTATTCTTGAAAAACTTTGAAAAAACTTTGCTGCCAAACGCAGCCTTTGCAGTTCTTTTTTTGTCAGTTCGGTCTTTACCGTATCCATGCCTTCCCAGCCTTCGTACAAAGGCCTCACGTGATGGGCCCTTATGGAAATTCTGGTTGGCTGACGGCTTGCCTTGGATTGGCTTCCCTCGCTGGAGCGGTCGAGCGCTAAGGAGTCTTCTCGCACGTACTGAGGTTAATTATGCATGTAATCGTGTGGTTAGTGGGTCGTGGCAAGGAAAAAAAATAGCACGCTATAGCGGCGCTAATAGCGCGCTATAGCGTTTTTGGAAATTAAACGCTACGCTTTGCAGATTTCACTCGCTATGGCGCTATTCGCGCTAAATACGGCGATTGCGCGCTATAGCGCGTATCGGCGCTATATTTTCGACGGTGTTTTTTTCAGACGAATTTTTCATCAGCCCACTATACTTTTGGGCTTTCTGGCCCAGTAACCAAGCATATCTTCTCTTCCAGCCGAGCGAACCCTAACCAACCTACCGAGCGAGGCGACGGTGGCAGCGGCGGCCGCCGGGGCTTCGCCCGTCTCCTCCAGCAATGGCCGGCCGCCTCTTGCCGCCTCCTCGGGTCGCCGCATCGCCTCCTCGGGTCGCCGTCGCCTCCTCTAATCCTCTTGCTCGGTCGCTGTCGCCTTGGCAGCAAGTTCATCTGATTCTGATTGAGCTTCTGCATCGTTGTTGGCTGGCTCCTAAAGTCCTAAGTCCTTATTTCTGCTATTCTGGACCTTGCTTGTTGGCTGTTTAATTTATCTATCTACTTTGTTTGTCTGAAATCTGAATGTATGAACTTGAACAGTGCTATATGTCTATATCTGGACCGTGCTTTGTTATCTGAACAATGTTTTAGCCTTGGTTTTAGCTGCTGAAATCTGTCATTTGTGTTGATATATCTGTCATTTGTATGCTATATGCTGAAATCTGACTAATGTTTTGTGAAATGCTATTTTGCAAAATAGCGCGCTATTTGCACAATATTTCGTTTATAGCGTTTTTTTGAAGGCTGCGCTATTTCAAATAGCGCGCTATTTTTTTCTTTGGTCGTGGGTAGTGAAGATGTGTGACTGGTGGTTTCTGGCGTCTATATTGACGTTCGTTTTGCCTAGGAGTTATCCAGAAATAAGAGAAGGATGGATGCCGGAGCTCTCTCAGCGATTAGAGCTTTTCGGCCGTCCGATCGAAAGTCCCTCGCGATACTGACCGTCCGATCTCGTGCCCGACCGCCGTGAGCCGTGCGATCTCGAACCCGATCGACCTGGGCCGTTGGATAAAATTTCAATAGCAACAAAACGTAAATACTTTGCCCCCACCAGGGTATTTCCGTCTTTTCGCATCCGAGGAGAGGGGTGCCGATAGGGCACCAGTCGTCGTCTCTCTCCTCCTCTCCTCACTTCCCCCTCCTCCTCTTTGCTCACCAACGAGCCCCACGCCTCTCCTCCCTCCAAACCCTAGCCCGCGCCCGTCTCCTTGCCCCGCCGCCGCGCCGCCGCTGCCGGGCACCCATCCGCGACCTCACGCCGCCTCCTCCTCTTCCTTCTCGGCCTTCTCGCTCACGGAGGAGCGGCGCGCCAGCTGCTGGTGGCGCGCCGCCGCCGCCGCCGGCGGGAGGGGGCAGCGGCGGCCGCCGCACAGCCCGGCGACCAGGAGCTCCTCGAGAGAAGTCGTTCCCCTAGGAGAAGAAGGTGAGGAGGACGCCCCTCCATCAAGGGATGGCAGAGGTGGCCGCGCTGCTTTGGGTGGCGGGTCGCCTCCGTCGTCAACAGGAGGGGTCGCGGCAGCCTCCCGGCGACCAAGAGCTCCCGGGAGCGGCCGTTGCCTCGAGAAGACGTCCCTCCGTCAAGAGATGCTCGTAGCGTCGGGAGAGGACGTGGAGATCGAGGGACGTCTGCTCCTGCTCCTGCTCGACCGATTCCAGATCAAGGGATGTCTGCTTGCGCTCACACGGACGCCGCCCCGGCCACACAGGTCATGTCTCCTTCTGCACACTGCAAAATGTGTCGGAAAGTGCACCTCCGCCTCCCGATTAACAATAATTTATACTGATGATGGCCTCTACGTATTCTGTCCTCACACTTGATTTTGTTCTATGTTAACATATGTAAAATGCTTCAGTTTGTATGTGTCTAAAGAGACCTCTACACCTAATAGGTGTCTTCCCTCTTACCTTATTTTTACTTTTTGTTCTCCAGATATATAGCCACTGAAGGGCTAGGCCGATGTTGTCATCATACTCTTAGATTAGCTCAAGGTTTTGATTTCTTATGGAATGCAGATCTTCTAATCTCTGTAGAGGGCTAACAAAATGACTCGTGCTTCAAGTACCAAGATCATTTCTTGCTTGATAATAAGGCAGAATGGTAAGCTTCTCCATTTGTATATCCATGTCTTTTTTTCTTAGAAATGATGGCTGCATGTTTATGTTGTCATGTGTATAACATAACTGTAGATCAGTTTTACTCCATGACCCTGGTTTCATTGCTTGAAAGGTTTTTGATAAAATGATTAAAAGGAGCAGTATGACAATTGTGTTGATGATGTTTCCAAAACATATTCTGCTTATCTACAAGTTCATATAACAGGAAGAATGGACATCATGTACTCTTAGACTGCCTATCTGAAGTTGGCCATGAAAGTAGATCTGACCTGTCCAATGCACGAAGTTGGCCATTTAGTGTATTTGTGTGAGCTAACTGGATTTTCTGTAGTGCTCCTAACAGCTTTTTAGTGTGGTGACTGTTTGTTTCTGTCCACCCATGCAGGTAGTTTTGGTAGTTGTGAGAAACTTGATGAGGTACAGTGCAGAATGACACACATCCAGTTATAGTATACCTTTTTTCCTAGGTTCTATTATTTATATTTTTACTACGAATCGTTCCACTGGTGGTCGCGCCTAAAAATAGCTAATATTTTCCCTTGATATGTTATTATTAAACTTATGCCTTTATTCACACAAATAGTTTATGATGCTATTTTGGTTACCAATCTTTGCTGTTTCTTATAAAATGATTAGGTGCTACAATACATCAGTCTGGGTTCTACTGCTATTACAATCTTTGTGTTGCATGTCTCTCTGGACCTTTTACTTTCATGTATTTTTTTTGCTGTGAATAGCCCAAGAGAGTAGGATGTGGGCTTTGCTTCAAGATACCACTATGAATTTAGGAGCTTCCTTGACTTCATGTGATGGCCATGACGACGGGTTCACGAAGTCTAGGTGTTGAGTGTGTTCCATGGCCATGAAAATTTAGAAGCTCCATGATGTTCCTTTTACTCAACAGAAAGTTATACCAATTCTCCGCCTCTAAAAACTGAGCACAGTAGATGCATTTGAAGCACTCATACATATTATGTGAGAAATCAAGTTGGAGATCATATGCTTCGAGGCTTGATCTCCTCATGTTTGTGTACACCGATTTCCCAAAAGTATTATGTGTTGCACATATTCTTATTTCTTTTGATTAATATAGAGCAAGGTAGGTGTGAAAGTTGCCGATTCAAGGCTCAACTCAAGCAAACTTGATTTCTTGATTGTTTTGTCGATGCATCTGAGACTGAATTACTTCTCTACCCAGTATCTATATGTTTGAATTGCATGATACTCATTTCACCTTGTTGTAAATAGTTGATATTCGTGTAGTGTACTTTGTTCTCTCTAAATATTTGCAACCAGATAGATGGCAAAATGTATCATGCATGCTTGGTTCCTCAATCTTGCGCGCAGTTGTCAATGTGAGGAATGTCTGCAAGCGAGATGACCGCCCTTCCGCCTGGATCACCTCCTAGCCATTGACCTCTTCACAACAAGGTCAACAAGCCTTTTTTTGTTCACTTTCAAGTGTATGTGACTGTGAGCTAGATGTTCATGATTTGTGGTTTTTTGGCTGGTGATGCAGGGAGGTGGACGACTATATATCTATCATATGATGCAGAATCCAGATGAGTCCTTAAATACACAAAGATTTGCGGGACGAAGGACTGATATGCACAAATTGGTATGCTTTGCCGCCTTTCTTATTCACAAGTAGTGGATCCACATGTCAGTGGCACTCCTGAGACACCATAATTATTGGGAGAGCTTCAGTGTCAGAATGTTACTCGATTTAATAAACATGTTGTCCGGAACAATCTACAGGGTTGTGTTGCTCTTCCTTTCTTATGGTGTTTGTGGCGGCAGGGCTGTTGATCCTGCCAGCGCTTGGAGGTGGATGTCCTTTTGGCAAGAATGAAGCATGGACCTTCACGCCCCTAGGTATAATAGATCCTCGTCCCTTCCTTCTCTAATTTATTTTCATAGAATAGGATCAACACCCACAGTTAAGTCTGGGTTCATAAGGTGTGCATTTATCTTCAATGCATTTCTCACAATCTGAAAATTCTTGCGTACAGTATGTTATAGTGAAGAAATCTGCTTAGGCTATTGTTTCTTTTTTTATTTTGAGTTCATTTTCCTTTCCCATAGGATGGCTACATAGAAAAAAAAACATACAATGGAAGCACTGAAGATGTCGGTGGCAGCTTCTCAACCTACATGTTCATCTCTCTCTCTCTCTCTCTCTCTCTCTCTCTCTCTCTCTCTCTCTCTCTCTCTCTCTCTCTCTCTACAGTTTCTTTTCACTATGAACCGAATAAAAAATCTGATAGGACTGCACATATATCTTGCATTGAATCTGACCATATGTTTAAGTAAAATAGTTTAGGTTATAAGCCCAACAAGAAATTAAATAAGCTTTTGAATCACTAGCGGCCAAGGTTCGCGAATAGACTATGTTCTTCTGATCCTTCAGCTTATTGGAGTAATATTGTTCCCTTTTCTTTTCTCCTAGCAGAAAAGATATATTGATTTGAAGACCACCCCAATTGTTTGAGATCTGGATTGTCTGTACATATTTTGTTCGTAGTTGGCAGATCGGGCCCATCATAATTTTGTCCTGCTACCATGCAGTTCTATCTACCATGCAATATTTTCCTCCATTCCGATATCAAGGTAGCTACTGCTCCTCAGTATCCACTCCCTCCTTTTTTAGAAGATCACCCCCTCATTTTGTCTTGCCCCTTCTCTTGAAAAAATATTAATGTACTAGATTGTCGTCCAAATTAAATGGTATGTGTATAAATGTTTTATGGACAATTGACGCAATCTGTAGTTACCATATCTTGCAAGGTCACAAACTATGCACCATCCCTGTGTGTTGCGTTAGAATTTAAAACTGCTAGCACAATTTTTCGGAGCACGTTTACAGGACTGTTTAATTTCTTCTCATGTAGGTGTGGATGTGATTTGCTTTCTCTAGATATTTTGAGGTAATTGATTTGGTGAGTGCTTTGAATATGTACACCTAAGGTGCCCGTTCACCCTTTTGTATTATCTAAATCAGTGTGAATGTTTGATTATATCAATTTGTACTATTGCTTCTAATGAATGGTATGAAAGATTTAGGAAATCAGCCTACACTATTGCTTTATGGGAAACAATATGGTGAACACCCAGTTCATTACATAGCTTATGTGTGTGCTTTATCATGATTGTAGTAAAAGTCATATGTCACCCAATGCACTATTTCTAATAAACGGTCATGTTTCTGTATGGTGTTTACTGTTCGGTGGTACCTTTGGATTGTTAGCATTGTCCACCTTCAGATTGTTAGCATTGTCCACTGACTATGTTTGTTTTGTACCCTGTTATTCCATGGTGAACTTTGCTTGGATTTCCGTCTGTCCATCCATGGATGAATAATGCCGGAGTGACATTGTGATGCTAGGTAGTTACAAGGCCCATCTAAGCTCTTCCTTGTGCTGAAGTTAGCTAGTGAGCCTCCTCTACCAAAGCTCTATGAAACAGATTGGTTATGCATTATTCATCCATGGGTTAGGATATGAAATCGATGCTCCTGCTATGATTATCATTCCGTTTTTTCTTTTCTTTCCCTTTCGCCCTGCCGTTTTGTCATTGTGTCAATAGGTCCTGCAATGGGGGCTGAAGGGTAGTTTGATTTGAATCATGCTTGGTTAAATTAATATATTGAATATTAGTTTTGGCCTTGTGAACAACTAGATCAATTCTCTGGATGCCTTCGCATAGGATTGGATTCATGGTTGCAATATGTAATTTCTATTGATCTGCTCTTATATATTATGAACTAAAGTTTCTTTATTATATGCAAAAGCAAAAACCCCAAGTTGGGTACCTCTATCAATGTTAGTGAGGCACATAATAACTAAGATCCCTTTACTTTGATTCAGTGCATGGTGTACTTAAGATTTGTGCCTAATGCAAATATTGGAGGACGTGTGTGTGTGGTGTGATATCTCTTCTGGGTGCCACATAGGATACTAACATAAAAATATGTCCTTTTACTATTTTATATTCTTTTATGTTGAACTGTTGAAGCAGCTATATAGTATCCATATTACTGAAAATGAGCCGAGATGATGCAAAAAAAATTGCGGCATGTTATCTTTCTTCGGCTTATGGGCTTATTGTCTGTGCAGAAGGATATGGATTCCAGAGAGCTGTGATACACTTGTGCTCTGTCTGGTTTGTGGAGCCGTGACTTAAACAATCATGGTTAAATACATGAAGCTTTATTTTGCAACTTTTGCATTCGCCATACTGAAAAGTTGATCCTGCAAGTATGGCGTTGTCTTCACAAGCTTATGTAATCCTTTGAAATCAATTAGGTGTGACATGCAAAGAGGAATCAGTAATTAATTACCTCTCATATGTTGGGTTAAATTAATGGCTTTGATCTCCATGACCTGGTTATTGTATTTGTTATGTTACGATGGATTGTGTTGGTTTGCTTTTGTACTAAACCTTTTTGTAGTTGCCTGGATCAGCTGCTGTGTACTAAATATGTGTAGTTTGCTTTTGGACTAAAGCCTTTTGTAGTTGCTTGGACCAACTGTTATGTACTAAATATGTATTGCTTGCTTTTGGACTGAAGTCTTTTTTCTTTCCTTGCTACATGCTGAATGTGTATGTATTGATGCAATGCTTGTGATATAAACTTATATTAGATTGATAAACACAACTACATTATGCTACTTTTTATATTTGCAATGCTTCAACGACAGTTACCGGATTGTATATGACTGTATCCGGCAGCGGTGCTGCCGGGTGCGGCAAGCCGCACTTCCTATCTAGTCGGTATGACCCTATAAGAGCGAGACGCCTCTCTCTCTCTCTAGTCATCACTCCAAACAGCATCCTTCTGTTCTCTGATGCGCTCACCACCATCGATCCTCTTCTTGTCGCGTGGTGGGGCGACGGTACACCAGTACTCTCCGGACGAACCATGGAGACTAGCAATCTACGCTGGTAGCCAGGTGCTAATGTTTCTTGGAAGTGCCAGGACGACTGTTTTGCCCTTCTTCCTCGACTTTCATCTACGTCCACTACTTTATCTTCATCCATGACTTACTCGACTCCCCATTCACTACTGAAATCGACCTATACATCAGGCGCCACAGACACTTGGCAAAGAACCAATAACCATTGGCAAAGCCTTTGCCGAGAGTTGCACTCGGCAAAGGCCACCTAGCGTACACCTCTCCAGCAAACAGGAATTTGCTGGGAGCCAGAACACGGGCACTCGACAAAGAGTTTGCCGAGAGCTAAACAGTACCACTCGGTAAAATAAAGTAATGTGACAGGCAACAAACAGAGATGGCGCAGCAGGTACTGGGCAAACCGACAAGGCATTGCCGAGTGGATGCACTCGGTAAAACTATTGAGCGGAATTAAGAAAACGATGAGAGGGCGCTGCTGCTACCGCCCGGAGGTCGTCGCACTCGGTACCAGTGGCGGAGCTACAGGGTGGCCAGGGTGGGCCGCGGCCCACCCTGGGATTTTGGAGCAGCCTATATATACCTATGGATGTTTAACTGGGCCAGAAAAAAATGGCCCACTAACCCTTACGCCACATCCCACAACCATGGGCTCGTTCCACATCGGGCCAGCCAATCCCAACGCCATCCGACGACCGACGCCCTCGCCTCACGCCGCGGAGCCGCCATTCCTCATGGCCTCCCCGGTCGCCGGTCGGAGCGCAGGCCGCCTCCCCTTCCCGTCCGGCGCCCCTGGACCTCGGCTCCACCGCTCCCCCCGTGCCTCTCCCTGCCCTTCTGCCGTTCTGCGCCGTTGACCGGAACCGCGGCCGCCTGGCCCTGCCGCCCGCCCGTCCCCTGCGGAGGCCCCCTCCGCCCTCCCTGCAAAGCCAACGGACGCCGGTGCCGCTCAGCAGCCAGTCTTCGGCCGTCCGGCGGTAGCACCTCAGGAAGCGTACAAATCAATTTAAGGTACTGAAACCCCCTAATTTTGATTTAGGGTTTGCTTTTTTCACTATGCTATCATGAATGGATGAACACATACATAATTTTGCACATCATTTCTACCTTAATGAGTTTTATTGATAGAAGCTGGTTGGGATTGAAGAGCAAACTCAAGAACCAACAATGTCTTGTCGAATGTGACAATAGAGGAAACTGAAGAGCAAACTCAAGAACCACCACTGGTTTATGATTTTAGTCGTCTTAAACATGATCCTGCGGATAGGCTACCAATTGCAAGTTATCCTCTCAAAGATCAAGACGCAGTCCGAAGAGCATATATCCTTAAAAAGCCATACAAACCTTACACATATGATTTTGACAAAAGAACAATTGGGAGTAGAGATATATTTCTATGTGATATTGGTAAGTAGTTAGAATGTTGGTTTTGAAACCCTAACTTGTAAACTTCAGTAGCCAAAGCAACGTACGTGCAAGCTAACCTCACAAGCAACCAAGCAGGCAGCTTAATTGATAGTAGCTAGCTAGCTCGTAGTTGTCGGCGACTTGTATTACATAGGATCGATTAGATCTTTGGCAGGACGTAGCGACTTCTTTCGATAGAACGAACACAAAACGAATCGATGTGATGATAGCCACAGGTGTGTGTCGCACCTGTTGAATACTTTGTATTGCTTTTCTCTTCTCTGATTTTCTGGTTAGATTACACGAAGGTATAGGTATATATATATATATATATTTGCTAAGCCAGGTCTAACCCAAACCGACTAGGTGTAGATATTCTACATGGATACGTATACACACATGGACACAGGATTAATTCTAACATAGAACACCCACATGTCATATTTCTTGTAAAAAAATTGGAGGCTTGGACCACCCTGATGTCAAATGCTAGCTCCGCCACTGCTCGGTACTGACGATGGATACTGCTCGCTAGCTCGCTACCTAGCTCTACGTGTTGCTGCTGCTTGTGCTTGAGCTAGCTAGCTCCACGTACGGCTGCTGCTTGTGCTCTGCTCGCCGCTGTCACCGCGTGCGGCTGCTTGTGTTCACCGCCGGTGCATACTGCTGCTCGCGCGTACGTGCGTCCTTCAGCCTCCCTGCGTCAGAGCTCGCGGGGTCGTCGACTCTCTCGTCGTGCTCGCGCATGGGCTTGGTCGGAGCGGCCGGGACAACGGCCTCAAGGTGGCGGCCTTGGCGGAGTAGTTCGGCATCGGCATGCGGGCGAACCGAGTCCGGATGGCGCGCATGTGAACCTCGAGCCGTGCCTCGAGGTGGTGGCCCTGGCGGAGTCCACCGCTGCGTGCTGCGGCTGCTCAAGTCCTACGCCGGCGTGCTTCGAGCCCTCCATGGACGTGTGTGTGTGTCAGGGCATCTTCAGCCGTTCGGCCCCTCAGGGCGCCTAAATAGAGCGGCTTGGAGCGTGCCGGCGCTAGTTCGGTCCCTGGGGCGACCTAACTTCCAGTCACGCCCCACGCGCCGGCCCCAGGATGCGGGAAATTTAAAATTGGTTGTTCCCGCTCTCAAAAGACGCCGCAAATCCGGCGATCGGACGTAGTCTGGCGTTACAAAAAACAGAGCGCCGCCGCCGCAAGTTCGCGTGTGCAACGATTCACTCGGCGGGGTCGGCTCCAGGCGTTGGCGGAGTCGGCGTGCGCGGGCTCGTCGGTGTCGGAGCTGCTTCGGTGCTGGGCTGCGTCGGCGCGGCTTCGGCACTGCTGGGCGGCGATGTAGAGGCGTCGTTCGGGCTTGGCGTCCGTGTGGTCGTGGGCGTCGTCAGCGTCGTCGGCGCTGCCGTCGGCAGCTCGTTCAGGATGAGGCCGCGCTGCACCAGGTACCACGCCTTGAGCTTCTCGTCGTTGCTCTGGAGCATGTCCGCCCCGCCCATCAGAAAAGCCATGTCGGTGTTCCTCTTCTTCACGGCGACGTTCGTCCGGAGCAGGTCGAGCTTGATGGCGTTGTTCTTCATTAGCGACGACCACCGCGCCTCGGTCTTCTCTTCGCGTAGGACGGTCCGGGCCTGGGCGTCGGCGAGGCAATGCTCGATGGACTCCTGCAATCGCGCGGTTGCCGCGTCGGCGCTTTTCCCCTTCTTTGCCAATTTGTGGCCGTCCGGCCGCCCCTCTGACGCGCCCGGAGTCGTCGCGTCCGGCTTGTATGTCTCCTGGCCTTGTCGAGGGCACGTCGGACTTCCGCCCACTTCTCGCACTTGTCAATGCGCTTGTAGACGTGGAGGTGCTTGAAGTCGGCGTCTTGGTTGTCGCCCCGATACATGGCGAACATACGCAGCAGCTGCGCGGAGGGACGAACAGTTGGCGGGCGGCGGGCGTAGGGGACGAAGATATGCGGGCGAACGGCGTGCGTACCTGATCCTCAACGCTGGCGCCGCTCTCCGGGCGAGCCGCGACCTCCTCGACGATTCCATGCCATTTGTTGCACGCCAACTGGATACGCCCCCAATGGTTCGCCATCGCCTTAGAGCCGCGCTGCATGTAGACGCCTTTGAAGTAGGGGTCGACGAGCTTCCGCTTCGTCGAACTTCGCCTTGATGCGGTCGATCGTCTCAAGCTCTGGTTCGCGCCGGTGGTCGGGTCGAGACGACGACTTTCCATGCTTCGCCGAGGCATTCCTCCTCCTTGACGTCCACTTGATGCGCGGTTCGCTGACCTAGCCGCCCGCTTCTTCTTCTTCTGGCGCCCTTCGCCGGAACAGAGCGGCTCTCGTCCTCCTCCTCCTCCTCGGGTTCTGCGCGTCGCCGCCAGAGCGTAGCCGAGCTCGGCCTCCATGTCGCCGCTGAGGTCCACTACCTCGTCTGGGTGGCGAACCGGGAGACACGGCGGCGGCGGTCGATCTGTCGCGATGATGTCGTCCATGTTGGCTCCGTGTCGTCGGCGTCGCCGAGTGCGAAGGGTAGTGGTCCACGGTAGAGATGGGCGTCGGTGTGGACGCGAGGAGGCGGGCGGCGAGTAGTTGTATGGAGGTATTGCACGCCGACGGCGGCGGGCGTCTTGGCGTGGCGGGGTGGCCATGAGGAAGGTCACGTTTGGGTTGAACCCGCGCGCGCGTCGCCGTCGGCGTAGCCGGCGACGATGAACCCCATGGAGATCCGGCGCCTTGCTGTCCCGTAAGCGCGTCTTTGGCGTGGTACGACGACGGGTGGATTCATCCCGCTGGTCGACCGATGAGGAAGACGCCGCCCTTGTAGCGCGCGTTGTCGCGAGCCTTCTTGGCTATGGCCTGTTCCGCTGTCGGCGGTGATCGCTTCAGCCGCTGAACTTCCACCTCCACTCGGCGCTCGACAGGCCGGTGGCCCGATGGCGGCGCCTCGGCTTCCTCTACTCGGTGAGCCACGGCGCCGATCGCGGTTGCCGCCAGCAGCATGGCGCGACTTCTTCAGCGGCATGGCGACTTCTTCGCGGCGAGCGGGAGGGTTTAGCGGAGAAAGGAGAGAATGGCGGGAGGAAGGCGAAGCGGCGGGAGAGATGCGGGGAAAAGCGTCAAGAACGGCGGAAAAAAGGCCTCGGTCGCCTCGAGGCGGGCCCACGCGCTTTTTTCGCTTGTGCCGGCTCCCCAAGCGCCCCAGGCGCTGGTTCGACTGGGTCCGCCGGCACCAGTTTTGGCCCGAGCCGCAAAAACGGGCTTCTGGGCGCGACGGGCCTTTTTGGCGCCGTGGCAAAATCGCTGGGAGGGCCTGTTGGTGGCGCGGCTGGAGATGCCCTTAGTGTGCGAGTGCGAGAGACGAGAGAGAGGATAAGGCAGTGTGTGTGAGAGCATCTCCAACAGGCGCCGAAGGGGGCGCGCGCAAAAAACAGTTTTAGCGCGCGCCCATCGCCTGGTTTGGCGCAGCGCGCTGCGCCCGCTCCAGCAGTCGCGCTAAAATGCAGCGCGCGCGCCGCTCCAGCAGCCGTAAAAAATGCAGCGCACACACAATATTTTTTATTATTTTTGAAAGCATAAATAATAAAAACTAGATAGATTGCATAAATAAAAAACGATACAAAGGTATTTTACATCAATGCAACTAGATAGATAGTTCGAACGTATAGATAAAACTACGGCGCAACTAGATAGAAACTACTCCAAGTCGCTATCATCATCACCATTATCATCCTCGGCGGTGTCGTCCGAGGTGTCTAGCCAGATGCCCAGCCGCCGATCATCGTCCGGCGTAAAGAACGACTGCCCACCTGCTGCAACGATGTCGGACTGCGCATTCGCCAACGCCTTCCGCTGACGCCTTTCCAACCGCGTCTCGCGGCGCCTTCGCGTATCCTCCTCGCGGCGCCTTGCCCAGTAGGCCTGCTCGTAGGCGACGTCCTCCGGGTGGCGCTCGCGCCACTCCGCCATGACCCACTCGTCCTCCTGGGCGACGAGGAGGCGGCGTTGCCGCTCGGCGTGCCCCGCATGGTCTCCTGCCGTGTTCAGACGAGGCGGCGGTGCGACGTTGAGCGCTTGCTGGAGCGTGTAGACATCTTGGAAGTTCATCTGGCCGAGTGGCCGGCCTAGGCGCCACGCCGCCGCGTCGTACGTGCGGGCGGCCTCGCGCGCTGTCCCGTACGAGCCGAGGCCGAGCCGGAGATCACCGGAGCGTATCTCCGCGGAGTAGCTGCCGTTGGGGCGCAGGCGGACGCCACGGTAGCCGGACGCTCCTCGGCGCGCGGCGGCATGGCGGCGCGGGCGGTGGCGGGCGCTGGAGCGGCGCGTCGGTGGCGGGCACTGGGCGGCGCGTGGCAGTGAGGGAGAGGAAGAGGAGAAGAGGAAGCGTGGAGAAGGCGCGTGGCGCGCGCCGCACTTTATAGGCGCGCCATGGCGCGCGAGCTGGCGCCTTTCGCCAGCGAAGTTTCCAGCTGGCTGCTGGAGCGCTGCAAAACGCCTGCTGCAGCGCTAAAGTTGGGTTTACAGCAGGCTCGTTTGGCACCCTGATATTTGTACTTGCTTCACAAAAAAACACCCATTTTTGACACTTAGAAAATGAAAATTGATTTTTTTGAACAAAAAGTAGGAAACTCTATTTGGCAACATTGTTTGTACTGTCAAGATGCACCTATGTTTATAATTTGGGAACATTATAGTAAACTATGCAATGAATATGACTATCACCTTGGTCCTTTGACTTGAATTTCATGAATTTTCATACACGATAGCCTATTATGTGAAGGATTTTTTTTTTCAAATTTGGTATATTGAAAGTTTGGTATTTTTTTCTTCCAACTAGTACACATAAAAGGACTCCATGCGAAAGGTTGCATTTTTTTAAACTTTTATTCTTTTTCTTTCATTTTTTCCAAAACGGGTCAAAATGATCAACATGACTATTCTTTACAAGGGGTTGAATCTCTCAAAACTCTAAGTGGTTCTCCCATATAGAGAACTAGAAAATATATGAAACTTGGGAATTGTGCATAAAATATGGTCTACTTACTGTGATAACTAGAGTGGTGTCATTTTGCACCTTTCGTACTTGCTTCACAAAAAACACCCATTTTTTACACTTAGAAAAAGAAAATTGATTGTTTATACAAAAAATTAGGAAACTCTATTTGGCAACATGGTTTGTAATGTCAAGATGGACCTATGTGTCTAATTTGGGAACATTATAATAAACTACGCACCCATCATTCTTGATTCTAACTCTACTAGCTCTCCCACTGTTCGCCGTCCATTAAAATTTGAATTGGGATGGTTACATCGGGATGGTTTTGCGGATATAGTTAAGAATTTATGGGAGGGGCCTGCCGTTGGTCGCACACCGATTCAAAGATGGAACTTCAAAATTCAAGCCATGAGGCGGTTCCTAACTGGATGGGCCAAACACACAAGTGGTATATATAAAAAAGAAAAGCAACGCCTTTCCACTATTATAGATGACCTCGACAAAATAGAAGAGACTCGCATTTTGTCTCAACAGGAGATTGATATGAACAATCAATCCAATGAGCAGATTTCACGTCTATTGCGAGAAGAGGAAATCAAGTGGTATCGAAGATCAGGTGCCCAATATTCATTTTGGAGGGAGACAACAATACACGATATTTCCAAATGGTCGCCAATGGGCGGCATAGGAAAAAGTGTATTTTTAGCCTTCAACAGGTTGAGGGATGGATCGAGGGTCAGGCAGAGCTCAAGCGTTATATAACCAAATACTACAAGTGTCTATTTGGGGCTCCAGAGGAAGGGAACTTCACTCTAGATGAGACCCGAACAGATGACATTCCACAAGTCACAGAAGAAGAGAATGATATCCTGACGGCACCTTTCTCTGAAGAGGAGGTGCGAGCTGCGGTGTTCCAAATGGAACATAACAAAGCTCCAGGCCCTGATGGTTTCCCCGCGGAGTTCTATCAGAACTTCTGGGATGTCATCAAGACTGACCTAATGGAGTTGTTCAATTTTTTTCATGCCGGCCAACTAGACCTATCTAGGCTTAATTTTGGCGAGATTGTTTTGTTGCCAAAGACTAAGGAGGCTCAACAGATTCAACAGTTCAGACCGATCTGCCTCCTTAATGTCAGCTTCAAAATCTTCACCAAAGTTGCGACTAATAGGCTCAACACAGTCGCCGATCATGTTGTTCAGCCATCCCAAACGGCTTTCATGCAAGGACGAAATATACTCGACGGAGTAGTAATCCTTCATGAGACCATCCATGAGATGCACCGGAAGAACATGAGTGGAGTAGTATTTAAAATTGACTTTGAAAAGGCATACGACAAAGTCAAATGGTCATTTCTCCAACAGACCCTAAGAATGAAAGGTTTCTCAGATAAATGGCGCGACTGAGTCCAAAATTTCGTTACTGGAGGTAGTGTGGCTATAAAAGTCAATGATGATGTAGGTCATTACTTCCAGACGAAAAAGGGATTACGACAGTGTGACCCAATGTCTCCAATGTTATTTAACATTGTCGCTGACATGTTGGCTACTTTGATCAAACGCGCCAAACAAGACGGTCAAATTGCAGGAGTAGTGCCACATCTTGTGGATGGCGGACTCTCTATCTTGCAATATGCCGATTATACAATTCTTTTTATGGAACATGACCTAGATAAGGCTAAAAATATGAAATTATTGCTTTCAGCTTTTGAGCAAATGTCAGGTCTGAAAATTAACTTCCATAAAAGTGAATTGTTCTGTTTCGAAGAAGCCAAGGAGGCGGCTGCACAATATGCTGACTTGTTCGGTTATGCACAAGGCCAATTCCTGATTAAATATTTGGGAATTCCGATTCATTATCAGCGTCTCACTTATGCGGAGTGGAAACATGTTGAAGAGCGATTGGAGAAACGGTTGAGCAGTTGAAAAGGCAAGTTGCTCTCCGTTGGAGGGCAACTAGTTTTGATCAATTCTGTTCTCACAAACATGGTTCTCTACATGCTCTCATTTTTCCAAATTTCCAAAGGGGTTCTGCAAAGACTGGTTACTTCAGATCCAGATTCTTTTGGCAAGGAGATAGTGAAAATAAAAAGTATAGTCTAACCAAATGGAGTGTGGTTTGTCGACCAAAAGACCAGGGAGGTTTAGGTGTTCAGGACCTCCAGGTTAAGAATGATGCCTTTCTCAGTAAATGGCTATTCAAGCTACTTACCGACGATGGTGTTTGGCAAACCCTGTTGCGCAATAAGTATCTAGGCCAAAAAGCGTTGTCCCAGGCGTATTGGAAACCTGGTGACTCACATTTTTGGTCTGGTCTGATGGCGGTAAAAAACATCTATTCCGCTTTGGATCATTCGCGATAAAGGACGGCTCTGAGATACGTTTTTGGGAGGACAGGTGGCTAGGAAACACCACTCTTCAGGAACAGTATCCGGCCTTGTACCGAATTGTACGGGATAAGAATGATACTCTTGCGCACGTGCTCAGCTCCTCCCCGCCGAATGTATCATTTAGGAGGGATTTGATTGGCCTCCGCCTTGCGTCATGGCAACATCTTCTATCCCGTTTGGATTCGATTAACTTGACACAAGGGAGGGATGTGTTTCGCTGGAATCTCACTACATCTGGGTCCTACACAGTTGACTCTATGTACCGTGCATTCAGAGGCTCCATTGAATAATAATAAACTAATATGGAAATCAAAGATGCCACTAAAAAATAAGATTTTCATGTGGTATCTTCGGAGAGGAGTTGTGCTAACAAAAGACAACCTCGCTCGACGCAACTGGCAAGGAAGTAAGAAGTGTAGCTTTTGTACTCATGACGAGACAATTAAACACCTCTTCTTTCAGTGCAAGTTCGCGCGTTCTATATGGTCAGTCATCCAAATAGCGTCCAATTTGTATCCATCAACAAGTGTTGCCAATATATATGGTCACTGGCTTGATGGAATACCAAATACTTTTAGTACGCTAATACGGGTGGGAGCGTCTGCCTTATTATGGTCGCTTTGGCTATGTAGAAACGATTGTGTTTTTAATGGCAAAACCTCTTCTTTTATGCAGGTTATTTACCGTTGTACGCACTGGCTTCGTATGTGGTCTACGCTACAGCGAACGGAGTATCAATCGTTGTTCAAGGCGGTGTGCATGCGGTTGGAGCGGGTGGCCAGGGAGGTTTTTACCCAACATGGGTGGCAACATAATCTCCGGATCGGTCCACCTCCTCCGTCGACATTGGCATAGTTTTGGACACATATGGCTTTACTGTTGCCAATTTGTCGTTTTTTTATACATACTTTGCTAGACTCTTTGTTAAGGTTGTGTGCATCTTAGCTATGCAGAGGCCGGGTGTCGCTTATTATGTTTTGTATCCACTTGATGCTACATTATGAGTTAATAAAAGCGCCCTTTATCGAAAAATCACCTTGGTCATTTGAGACCATACTAATATTTGGCATGCCAAAAAGTGTAATTAATATGGCCTCAAATGAAAAAGTTATCAACATGGAAGTTTTCTGTCTCATCAAAATGAACAACTTTGATTTTTGGACCATCTTCATCCAAGGTCGTATGCAACCTCTACAGCCTTTAACCACGCAGTTTAGCGAAGACCCCTTTTGCCGAGTGTGACACTCAGTAAAGACCCCCTTTTGCCGAGTGTAGCACTCGGCAAAGCCCTGTTTGCTGAGTTTTGTTGTTTTACCGAGTGTTTTGTCCACGACACTCGGCAAAGTACTTGTTTGCCGAGTTTCGCGTTTTTGCCGAGTTAGGTATTCGGCAAAGATATTATTGCCGAGTGCCCGGCATAATGCACTCGGCAAAGAGCCTAACACTCGGGAAAGAGAATAATTCCAGTAGTGATTGTCAATTTCCTGAGCAACCCCGCTGTAAGGAAATTCACCACGCGAATATTTAGTTGGTCCATCAGATTGCCATGTTCTCATCTATGCAACCAGGGTTTACTTCATTGTAGATGTCATGCTAGTTTTCATCCATCTGTATGCCGAATTATTTCTAGTAGGTCCATCTATGTCATTCATGTCTATGAGTAGATTAAAAATTATACTAACGATAGCCATCACATTATTTCCAACACCAACATGGGTGAAGTTGGTATGAACACTTTCATATTTCTTGGAGCATAACAGTGTTACTGAAAGAAAAAAAGGACTTACCAGTTCACCTCGAAGGACAACGCCCGTCTTACTGCCAAGATATCCTCGGTGGAGTTGGTCAGCGGCTCATACCATTTCATCGCGATCACAATCCCGATCGATCCGCCTTGCGTTGCCTAACGTGTACACATGCATCAAAAACGGCTAAGGCAAAGGCGCCTCTGCTTTTGAGATCCACTGAAATGGCTACCTAGTATGACAGAGCAAGTACTCCCTCCGTAATGCTCTTATATTAATTTACAGAGGGAGTATGTCTGTTGGTTTCACCTGGTAATTCTTCTTGTAGTTCTCGACGGCGGCAGCATGCGACAGCAGCATGTTATGAGCCGCAACGTAGGGCTCCCGGCGAGAGTTCCCACTGTTGCAGGTTCCAAACGGCGGTGAGCAGCGGGCGGGAGGGTAGTTGCCCAGCATGTAGGCGAACTTGGCGAACAGGTTGGGCTCGTTGAAGGTGGTCCAGAACCTGACCCGGTCGCCGAACGCCTTGAAGCACACGTCTGCGTAGTAGCCGAACTCCTCCCTGGCAGGAACGATATAGTTAGTTTGAGGCAACCAGAAGCATGGCATGTGCACCTGACCTACCTGATTCCAGCGCCCAGCCAACTGCCGTACCGGGTCTCCAGTTCTTGCGGCATGTCAAAGTGATGCAGTGTCACGAACGGCTCTATCCCTGCTTGACATTTTCGGCAGTTAGTGACACGCGTACGTACGTTATAGGTTTGCTCTTCGTTGAAGACTACTACTCTATGAGGCAATTTTGTACTAAAGGAAACCAGCGCAGCAAATTATACTCCCTTCGTTTCATAATGTGGTGCATATAGATTAAAAAAAAATCAAACCTCACATACTTTGATACAGTTTTTGGAGAAAAATATTTAGAGCTAGAATGCCAAGCATGTATCATTAGATTTATTATAAGGAGTAGTTTCTTATTTTATATGTTTAGTATTCTAGATATAAATAATTTTTTCTATAAATTTAATAAAAAATTGTAAAGTTTGACTTTTCAAAGAATCTATATGCAGCGCATTAATGAAACCGAGGCAGTAGTCGAAACTAGTACCATTTCAGAGATGTAGCGTGTGAGACACCGAGAGACTATATACCTTTCTTAAGGAGTGCAGTGATCAGGCGGTCGTAGAAGGCTATTCCAGCTGAATTAACGCCTCCAAGCTGACCTCCTACGATGATATGATTCAACGACAATTAATTAGCTAAGCAACTAACCTTGACCACTAAACCGAAAAAACCTTATTAGTGCTAATCGTGTATTCTTCTTGGCGTTCATACTTGGTAGGATTCTCGCCCATGAGATTGAGAACCTGTAGGAGTCGACCCCCAAGCTATGTATTATCTCCACGTCCTCCTGCTCAAGACAGTGTCAGAATTACGTGAACAAGCAGCAAGACGCATCATGCATCAGACAGCAGTTACTAGTGATTTGCTGCATTGCTATCTGGAGTATATTTAAATAGGTAGAACCCACTACAAATATTTTTAGCCATGCAATCATGCCAATAAAGTCATGCATGTAAGTCATAAATTATATTTTTTGGATTACTCTATGCATACAACACGGTCACATCATACATGCATCATGTTAATTATTCACAAGTGTTTTTTGCATTAGATTTGAATTGACAATATATGTGTTGGGCGATTGCAATACATCTATATAGTTGACCTTCACATTTTTTTGTTAACAATGACACTTTTAACTTCAATTTTTTAAACGCCTCAGATTAGAAAGAAACAAATTACATATTATTTATATTAGTTTTACATGTTTTTGTAGCAACCATTTATGCATTTATTTTAGCAAGATTCTCGGCGAAACGTGCGGGGCATCATCTAGTATATAGCTAAGAGGCAGCCCCACTAATTTATTTATCTTAATATGTAAGCATGCCACCTCACCTTACAATTATGAATGGGATAAGACTCACCTCAACAAGCAATCATGCATGAGAAGAAAAAACCCATCACAACATTCAACAACGCATGGGAAAATGTTTTTTATTTAATTATTCTACCTATATTCAATAAATATTATTATAAATATACATACTCAGATATAATAATTGTATTTTAAATTTTGGTTCTCATGTTATCAATCTAAATTTTCATCAACCAATTCCCGCAGCAATACGCTGGGTATCATCTGGTTTACCATGTAACGATGGTAGTGATCATCCGCTATGTCCCCGTTCCGTCCATCCTTGATTCTTCTAGCTGCAGCAAAAAAAAAATAGAGGCAAACAAGTTTTTAATATTGTTTAAAAAAAATTAGAGGATCACATGTGCATGTGAACTGCTCTTCTTTTTAAAAGCCATGCATGAGAATTGCCCTGGTATTAGTTGATTGACACGACAATCTTGTGTGCATTGTATTATGTAGAGGTCGGATATTCGTGTGGCTGTATCACCTTGATATATTGATGAAAATATCCATTATCGAAAAGAAAAAAGACAGCAATGACCATATAGTATACGGATAAACAGGGAGGGGGGATGAGTAAGCACAATTCTATAGCCACTCGCATGATTATCCGCAGAATGTTGCTGCAGTTGTGGCATCACTGTCTGATAAGAATACACATCTAGTGAACAATTAATATTCAAAATCCTCTTGCTAGAGAGAATAAAAGATACTCCTATGCAACGCCGTTTCTTTTAACACTTTAGCTATATGCAAGTTGTCTGGTCTTTAAATTTGGATAAGTCAACTTTATGACAGTGAATTCTTTTGTCAAGACTCGTGTTATTTTTTTCCTTGTGTTGTTTCATGTCTTATTAGCCTAATTTTTTACTTGCCCCTGTTTGGGGTAAGTCAATTTTTTTTCCTTAAGCTTGTTTTAGACTTCTCCCTGTTTGAGGTAAGTTGACTTTTTCTTATGATGAACTATACATTGCATACTTTTTAGTTCTACGTGTTTTCTCCCTTTGGTTTTCTTTTAAACAAAATAATATATTTTTATTTTTCTCTAAATCGGTAAGAAATGTATATACGCAAGTACTCTACAATAAGTGTGTAAATTACACTAGAGCATGAAAATTACACCATTATATGCTTATTCTTTGCATATTTAAAAAGTGTAATTTCAGTGCAAAATTGTGTGCACCTTTTTTCACATTTTTTCTGAAAGGGCACCAATGTCACTAATTCACTTTTTTCATACAAAACTTCATTATTTTGATTGTTTTGTTCTTATTCTATTTTCTTTCTTTTTTAAGAATAATACGAATGACACAAATTCATCCTTTCTTACAAAACTATTTTTTTTGCAAAATTATAATATTATTTGCTTATTCTTGCATATTATAAAAACAACTTCTATATAAATTATTTGTAACCTTTGTCATTATTTGTTTTAATTTTTTTGATTTCTTTTTTTCTTAAAGGGTAATACTAATGCCACTAATTCATTTTTTATTTAAAAACTTCATAACTTATATTTTTTCGTTTAATTTCTATTTGTTTATTTACCTTCTTTAAGGGTAATACACATGCCACTAATTTGCTCCTTCTTACAATTTTGTTTTCCGAAAATTCCACTATTATATGCTTGTATTTGCATATGATAAAAGAACACAATTTCTGCTCAAGTTGTGTGCAAATTTTGGCTGTTTCAATACTTGTACTTTCTTTCTTCGTAATACCAATGCCACTATTTTGAATTTTTTCTTAGAAACTTTATTATTTTTATTTTATTTTAGTTTTACTTCAATTAATTTCTTCTTTAATGGGTTAAATAACAAGCGCTCTAATTCATTCCTTCTTAGAAAACTTCTTGTTTGCAAAAAATACAATATTCATATACTTATTCTTGCATATTGTGAAAAACCGCAAATTTTTGTGCAATTTTTTCTTATTAAAGGTGATACCAATCTCACTAATTCACTTGTCCTTAGAAAAGTTCAATATTTTGATTTACTTTTAGTTTTTATGTCATTTTCCTTGTTTAGAAAACTACACATCTATAATACCTAAATAATTCATTTTCACTATCCTATTTCTCTTGATATGCAAACTGTCCACCTCATCTCAACATGCAACTATTCCATCCCAGCACTTATGCCACATCATCAAATTTTTGAAACGCACGCATGTGTCAGTTCAGCAAAAAGAATATTTTGTTCGTGCACAGACCAAGCCTTTGATCATCAGCCTCATCTGAAGAATAATTGAACTGTAACTTCGCATATATACACATACCTTGTACCGTAAGTTCCATTAGATTGATCGATCAAAGCTTACACGTACAAGATATATCTATGAACTCCAACACTCGTGTGTAGGTTCCGCAATCTACTCATCAAAATATAACACTATAGCTTGCTAGCTTGTGTTGTGAACCGAGGAAGTCGTAAGCATGCACCATTCAGGCTAGCCGTCACCGGCTATTATGTAAGCCCTCTCGTAAAAGAAAGAGTTTGGCCAAAATTCTCAATTTACTATTTCTTAAAAAACTTTAATTTTGTTTTTCTTTATTTTTTATTTTTTAATATATTCATTTTTGTCTTTTATCTGACCAGGTATCTCGTCAGTTTATATTATATTCCAGACCAAGCTCAAGTATATGATAGGATTTTGTTCTACGGCTGCAAAGGGCTGAGTGCTCCTCTTCTTTCAATGTTATAAACTCAAGGAAAATGAAACCGAGGAAAAGACAATATTTATGTGTTTGCCGCGACACCTGCAATTCGTGACCGTGAAAACGGTGCCGGCATCCAAATCTTTCAAGTCCGACCTAGGGATTTGACTGCTCAAAACTGAATCTTTCGAGGTTAATTTTTTTTGGACTCTAGTATCAAAGCATATATAGCAGATCCCGTAAACCGGTCCGTCCGGTCGGTTTACTGGATCCATCCTGTATCCCCAGCCCAAATAGATTCAGAATTTTTTTCATGAGATCCCGCATCCGCGAGCCCAATTCCTCTATAAGTGTGGGATTCCGTCCTCCTCTTGCAGTATCCTTTATCCTTGACGGCAGGAAAATTTCACGCCAACCGCTTCCCTCGCAGCCGGCGCCATGGCCTTGCGAGCTCGATTCCTGCCAGATCTCACTCCCGCCGTCACACATGAACAGCCGCACGCCGGTGGCGGCGCCCGCCGCTTGCCGCCGTACACGCTCGTCGCTGGCCACCTGCGCAGCAGCGACGCTCTCGGCTAGCAAGCTAGCTAGCGCAAGCGAGGCGCCAACAGAAGAAGCTCAGCCACAGGCACGAGCAGGAGCTCGACCGCTTCCAACGCGGTGCGCGCCAACAGCAGCGGTGTGAGGAGCTTCCTGCGAGCAGCAAGAGCTCGGCCGGCGGAGCACGCCTTGTGAATTGAAAAATCCAATTGTTATTTAGATTTCGTTGTTAGGGGGTTTTATATAATTTTGTCGGGAGCATAATTTTTTTACAGGATTTGTTCTGACGAAACAAAAATTATACCGTAAAAACGTGAAAAGAAATGTTCTGAGGTATAGTGTAAACGGAATTTTGCGGGACGATCCGCTACAGGTAGGTAGATGTAACAGGAAATCGCTTATGTCTGCATCTGGCTGATAATTTGCCAGCCGTAAAGTAATCCAACCGCATGATTACCATACGTGGTAAATTAATTAGTAGAGGCATCCAGTCCAGCTTTGGCGGGTCTGATTCACCGAAATGCTTGTTACTCCAATTAATGTTAAAAAGGCTCTTATATTATGAGATGGTGTAGTGTTAAAAACACTCTTATATTATGAGACGAAGGTAGGATTATATACGTATGGCGTTGTGAGCCATAGCTATCTAAGTAGTACTCCCTCCGTCCGATAATATAAGACATTTTTTGACTCTAGTGTAGTGTCAAAAAACGTCTTACATTATGGGACAGAGGGAGTACTATATACATACGGCGTTGTGAGCCATAGCTATCTAAGTACTCCCTCCGTCCAAAAATACTTGTCACCAAAATAAATAAAAAGAGAAGAGATGTATCTAGAACTAAAATACTTCTAGATACATCCCTTTTTATTTAGTTTGATGACGAGTATTTCTGGACGGAGGGAGTAGTACTATATACGTACGGCGTTGTGAGCCATAGCTATCTCTCTGTTTCGCCGAGCAGGAAAACGTCGGCAACATGGATCAGAGAAAGACAATAAAGAAGATAAAGGATTGATCGCTTACGCTGTGTGTGGGTGAAGACATCCCAGTTGCTGAGGCCCTTGCCGTCCTCCAGGTACGCGCCCTCGATCTGGAACCACAGAATCACAGTGCATGCATTGGAGTAGGGACCGATCGAGCAGCAAGCAAAGAAAGACAACGCCGAAGCCGGCCAAGCTCCATTAACCTGGTAAGCAGACGTCCCGACGCCGAAGAGGAACCCCGGCGGGAAGTCGGCGCGGTCGAGCCCTCGGGCGGACGGAGTGAGGATCGCCAGCGCCACCAGCATGATCATGCCAGTCGCCGCGGCCATTTCCTCAAGGTAGCTTAGCTATAGCTAGAAAGGCGAGGCCTCTTCGTCGTGAAGGACTCTGGAGTCTGGTCTATGCGCCTCTAATCAAACTTATTTAAAGGCAAACAGCAGAAGTACATGAGGTCCCCGCGTCAGTTTTGCCAAGCCACTAGGCACCACCTATATCGCCAGGTCAAGCTTGGCTTGAGTAATGATCCACATGGTGCACGTGAAAACGACGTATCAAGGGCAATAATAGAAGAACAATAATGATATTTAGCATGTTCGCCAGGAGCAAAATCTTGGCGAACTCCCCAAGAACCACTGGATCTCAATCGGACGGTTGGCAGTTTTGGATGTTTTTTACACATAAATTATACTCTTCCTTCCCGCATTGTATTACTCTTCTCTGCTACCGATTGGTCCAAGCAACACATTCCTTCATTCAACGACTATCCGTTCTCATCTGTCAGATATACTGTTGAGTATAAAATGGGACACCACATATCCAACACAATAAGGTACGCGACTATGGCGCACTCTCGTGCTGTCCACGTCATCGCAGGTACGACAAAGAAAAACATAGTAGTATGTCGCAAAGGGCTACACAAGCGTACGCATATTGGACAGAAAAGGCAGAGAGAGAGAGAGAGAAAAAAGGAGCCAGTCTCGCACTCTTCCCCAGACAACCTCATCTCATTTCACACGTCAACGCAACCGCCGCCTCGTCTCCTCCTCTCTCTCACCGTTGCTAGATCTGAGGAGCCACCGGGAGGGGATCAGAGAGGCCGCGGCCGCGTGGTAGGAGGAGATCAGAAAGGCCACGACCACGGCAGAAGCAACATCCTTGACCAGATTCAGCGCTCATCGCTGCCGCGTCGTTTTCTCTTGTTTATGGCCGGAGACGTTGTCCCCCGGGATCGCCCACGACAAACGCGTCAACAGCGAGTAGGCGGGAACTGAAGGAAATATGCCCTAGAAGCAATAATAAAGTTGTTATTTATATTTCCTTATATCATGATAAATGTTTATTATTCATGCTAGAATTGTATTAACCGGAAACATGATACATGTGTGAATACACAGACAAACAGAGTGTCACTAGTATGCCTCTACTTGACTAGCTCATTGATCAAAGATGGTTATGTTTCCTAGCCATAGACATGAGTTGTCATTTGATTAACGGGATCACATCATTAGGAGAATGATGTGATTGACTTGACCCATTCTGTTAGCTTAGCACTTGATCGTTTAGTATGTTGCTATTGTTTTCTTCATGACTTATACATGTTCCTATGACTATGAGATTATGCAACTCCCGTTTACTGGAGGAACACTTTGTGTGCTACCAAACGTCACTACGTACATGGGTGATTATAAAGGTGCTCTACAGGTGTCTCCGAAGGTACTTGTTGAGTTGGCGTATTTCGAGAGGGGTCTCGAAATGGTCGAGACGTAAAGATCGATATATTGGACGACTATATTCGGACATCGGAAAGGTTTCGAGTGATTCGGGTATTTTCGGGGGTACCGGGGAGTTACGAGAATACAAGGAACAAGTAATGGGCCTCATGGGCCAAGTGGTGGAAGAAGGAGGAGGGGGGCGCAGCCCCCTAGCCCAAACCGACTGGACTAGGGGCCGCCCTTTCCTCCTTTCCTCCTCTCCTTCCTTCTTCCTCTCCTCCTTCCTTTCCTCCTCCTAGTAGGAGTAGGAAACGGAGTCCTACTGCACTAGGAGGAGGACTCCTCCTCTGGCGCGCCTCTGAGGGCCGGCCGCCTCCCCTTGCTCCTTTATATACGGGGGGCAGGGGGGCACCCTAGAACACAAAAGTTGATCTGTTGATCTCTTCCAGCCGTGTGCGGTGCCCCCCTCCACCATATTCTACCTCGGTCATATCGTAGCGGTGCTTAGGCGAAGCCCTGCGTTGGTAGCAACATCATCACCGTCATCACGCCGCTGTGCTGATGGAACTCTCTCGTGAAGATCTGCTAGATCGGAGTTCGCGGGACGTCATCGAGTTGAACGTGTGCTGAACTCGGAGTGCCGTACGTTCGATACTTGGATCGGTCGGATCGTGAAGAAGTACGACTACATCAACCGCATTGTGCTAACGCTTCCGCTTTCGGTCTACGAGGGTACGTGGACACACTCTCCCCTCTCGTTGCTATGCATCACCATGATCCTGCGTGTGCGTAGGAAAATTTTGATATTAATACGTTCCCCAACAGGAACATCAACACGCAGTGCCCGGCCGCGTCTTCTCCTACACACCTCCTTGCCAATTCCTTCTGCTATGCGCGGGCCCTCATGGACTCGCTCTTCCTCCCCCCACGACCTCATCCAGGACGCGCGCAATGCTACCGCGGTCTATCCGTGCTGACGACGGCCCTTACACAGGCGGTTGCGGTAGAGATCAACAAAGACTTCTGCAACGAGTCGCGCCATGGCATCTTTTAAGACATGGGCTCAGGTAGCACCTACGCCACGTTTGTCTACTACTAGTCCTACAATGCCAAGGAATTCAGGAAGACTGTATCTTTCAACCAGTTGCAGGTAAAAATTCTCACTGCATGTCCTTTAGCCGTTCAATTTTGATTCTCTCAACTATATGCCTGCTTGTAAGAATTCTGAAGAAAAGTGTGTTACTTCTGCTTGTTTTGCATAACATATAGTGCTACTGATGTTAGTTTTGTTGCAAATATTAGTTATGCAAAGCTCTGGATCATCTTTGCAACTCCAGTTGAGTCATTTGTTATGATTTCATTTCCCATAAGTAGTATTGAATATTTTGGCCTTCACTCTTTAAGTGTTACTATTTGCAGGATGATGGTAAATGGAATGAAAGGTATCGGCTGTAATACCATCGAAGTGTGGTTTCTACACTATGGCCTTACTCGAAAGACGGAAGGGTGAGAGTGTGTCTACGTACCCTCATAGACCAAAAGCAGAAGCGTTTGACAACGCGGTTGATGTAGTCAAACTTCTCGTTCCGGCCGATCAAGCAACGAACGTACGACACTTCCGAGTTCTGCACACGTTCAGCTCAATGACGTCCCTCGAACTCTTGATCCAGCAAAGTGTCGAGGGAGAGTTCCGTCAGCACGACGACGTGGTGATGGTGATGGTGAAGTGATCTACACAGGGCTTCGCCTAAGCACTACGTGAATATGACCGGAGGCGTAAACTGTGGAGGGGGGCGCTGCACACAGCTAACAATGTTTGTTGTTTGTTCTAGGCGCCCCCTCCCCACATATATATAGGTGGGAGGGGGAGCGGTACAGCCATGGGGCGCCCCAAGTAGGAGGAATCCTACTTGGGGGCCTTGTCCAATTCGCCCCCCTTACCATCTTTTCCGGAGAGGGAAGGAAAGAAGAGAGAGGAGGGAAGGAAGGGGGAGGCCGAATTGCCTCCCCTTCCTTCTCTCTTCCCTCTTTCCTTTCCCCTTCCTATTCGGCCAGCAAAGGGGGCGCAGCAGCCCATGTTGGCTGTTATGTTTCCCCTCTTGGCCCAATAGGCTCATATAGTTTGCCGGGGGTAGTCCGGAACCCCTTCCGGTGACCCGATACGTACCTGGTACCCCCGGAACACTTCTGGTATCCAAATACTATCGTCCTATATATGAATCTTTACCTCTCGACCATTTCAAGACTCCTCGTCATGTCCTTGATTTCATCCGGGACTCCGAACAACATTCTATCACCAAATCACATAACCCATATAATACAAATCATCATCGAACGTTAAGCGTGCAGACCCTACGGGTTCGAGAACTATATAGACATATGACCGAGACACCTCTTCGATCAATAACCAATAGCGGAACTTGGATGCTCATATTAGCTCCCACATTTTCTATAAAGATCTTTATCGGTCAAACCGTAATGACAACATACATTATTCCCTTTGTCATGGTTATGTTACTTGCCCGAGATTCGATCGTCGGTATCTCCATACCTAGTTCAATCTCGTTACCGGCAAGTCTCTTTATTCGTTCCGTAATGCATCATCCCGCAACTAACTCATTAGTCACATTGCTTGCAAGGCTTATTATGATGTGCATATCCGAGAAGGGCCAGAGATACCTCTCCGATACTCGGATTGACAAATCCTAATCTCAATCTATGCGAACCCAACAAACACCTTCGGAGATACCTGTAGAGCATCTTTATAATCACCCAGTTACGTTGTGACGTTTAATAGCACATAAGGTATTCCTCCGGTATCCGGGAGTTGCATAATATCATAGTCAAACAGTTATGTATAAGTCATGAAGAAAGCAATAGCAATAAAACTTAACGATCATTATGCTAAGCTAACAGATGGGTCTTGTCCATCACATCATTCTCCTAATGATGTGTTCCCGTTAGTCAAATGACAACACATGTCAATGGTTAGGAAACTTAACCATCTTTGATCAACGAGCTAGTCTAGTAGAGGCTTACTAGGGACACGGTGTTTTGTCTATGTATTCACAGATGTATCAAGTTTTTGGTTAATACAGTTCTAGCATGAATAATAAACTGTAGCAACCGGACCTCAGACGGTCAAGTCTCTGTGCTTCAGTATCATCCCGGATCGGTAATGCTGCCACACACAGTACTCGAATGGATTTATAACAGAGTAGCAATCACACACTTATTACATCGAATGTCTCCAAAGAGAACTTATTACAATAAATATGGCTTAAGGCCATCTAATACGATAACAGTGGAAGGCTTGGAAGAAAGTGAGTCCATCAACTCCAACGGCATAGCTGAGTGCATGGCAAACGACCTATGGCACCTTACTCGTCGTTTGAAAAGTCTGCAACATGATACGTTGCAGCCCGAGAATGGGTCAACACATGAAATATGCTGTCAATATAACACAGTAGAGCAATGAACACATAAATGCTATTAGTACATGCATATATGGCTGGTGGAGGCTCTATAGTTATATTGTTTTGCGAAAAGCCAATTTTTCCCTACGAAAAAGGCATAAATTTTATTTAACTATCATGGTGGTTGAAACATCATTGAGAAGGTTCCTCCAACTCAATCCCAATTAAAGTAATCATTTACAACCCAACAAATAATTTAGAGTGATGAGATCAAATCAATAACTCAAGTACCAGATACTCAAGATGTCCATAACCGGGGACACGGCTAACCATGATTAGTTTATACACTCTGCAGAGGTTTGCGCACTTTTCCCCACAAGACTCGATCTCCTCCGTTGGATTTTTTGCACTACATGGTGTTTGAGAAACGGATGACCGAGACACAGTCTTTCAGAAGCATTAACTCTAACCACAGGTAGACAAGTACCAACCTACATCCCCTACATCTGCTAGCCTACCTTTGGAAGAGGTCATGCAACTTACTCAACTATGCTAGAGCCCATAATAGCTTGTGGCTGCACACGGAAGTTTCTAGCATGAATAATCTTATGATCCCTTTGAGCCTGGGTGGCGGGCCATAGGATGATCACACGGGTACTCTGGGATATCCTAGGACAACACTGGATTCTCTAGGTGCCCACAAGCAATCCACCCAGATGTGTATTAAAGTTGCCACATTAAGTTGAACCATTAATTAACAAACTCACATCTTTCATGGATACACTCAAACCTCATCCACGTCTACGAGCATAGCATGGCAATAAGCATAACGTAGCAGTAACTCCCAAGGGTTTGATAATAAAAATGGTAATAGGTTCTACCTCATCATCTACTTCCCAATCCACATGTTAAGAGATCCTAGTCATGCAATGTGTGAGGGTTGAAACTAATGGATAAAACTGGGTATGAAAGGGGTATGATCAATGTGTTACTTGCCTTGCTGACGATCTGCAAATCCTAGAGACTCGTAGTAGCACGCTTCGCACTCCGGGAATTCTATCGCAAGAAAACAATAGCATACATAAGCAATCAAGCAAAGATGCACGGGTAAAACTCAAATAGGAAGATCTAACCAGAAAGTTCAACTGAAGAACTCCGGTTTGCAAAAAGAATCAAATCAAACGGAGCAACGAAACTCAAACTGCGAAAGAAATAAGATCCGATTACTAATATGGACTAAAGTCAAATTTTTACAGTATCAAAATCTTGTTCAAGTTGGTTAAACAGAAAGAGGGCTTCGAAACGAAGGTCTAGGCACTTGTTTCACTTGATTTGGATAAAGGAGCGAAAAGTTATACTAGATCGAAGATTAGGGCAGAAATCACGATCGAAAATAATCGCGAAAAAACCCTGGAAAAAGAAAAACTGACAAACAGGCAAATGAACGAACGTTCGCTCTCTGCGGCTAAAGGATGAACGGTGTTCGTTAAAACGAACGTACGGACGAACATCCGCTAAATAAATAAACGACGGAAAACCAAACGAACCGATCTATATAAAAAAAGAGATCTAAAAAACCAAACGGTTTTTCTGAGAAAAACCGACAAACAACCATGGTCATGGGCGGCGCAAGCAATGACGGAGGAGGCAAGGGCGGCGCAGGCGGCGTTGGCGGCGAGCATTTGACGGCCTAGGGTTCGGGCGGCGGGGCTGGGCTGTCGGGGTCGCGGGTATCGGCTTTTAAAGCCGGCCGGGACAAGTTTCCTAGCCGGACACGGCCCGGTAAGTCGGTTACCTTTTTTTATAAAATCCTGGCACAGAAAAACTAATGAAAGAAATACCAAACGGACTCCAAAAATCTCGAAATAAATTTTCACGGTCCTCTAAAAGTATTCCGGACAAGGTGAACATTTATTTGGGCCTCTAATGCAATTTTGAAAAACACGTATATTTCCTAATTCGAATAAAATTGCGATAAAATCCAAATAAAATTTATTTATTTGATTTTAATACTTTTCCTCCAATATTCCTTTATTTTGGAGAAGTAATATTATCTCCTCTCATATATTTTAATACGAAATATTTTCAGAGAGAAAAATTAATTAAAAAAAATGATCCTTGTTTCAATATTTGATAAAATTCAAATATGAAGAATGTGAAATCCCCAACTTTCTCCGTGGGTCCTTGAGTTGCTTAGGATTTCGAGGATCGTGAAACGAAAATGTAATAAAATATGATATGCATGAATGACCTATGTATAACATTCCAAATTGAAAATTTGGGATGTTACAAACCTACCCCCCTTAAGATGAATCTCGTCCCCGAGATTCGGGTTGGCTAGAAAATAGGTGTGGGTGGTCCTTGCGTAGATCATCCTCTCGTTCCCACGTGGCTTCCTCCTAGGTATGGTGGCTCCACTGAACTTTGCAAAACTTGATAACCTTGCTGCGAGTAACTCGGCTGGCAAATTCAAGAATCTTGACAGGTTTCTCCTCATATGTCAAATCACTATCCAACTGAATTGCTTCCAGGGGCACTGTATCTGTCATAGGAATATCGGCCATCTCTGCATGGCACTTCTTCAACTGGCAAACGTGAAACACATCATGAACTCCTGACAGTCCTTTGGGTAACTCCAACTTGTAGGCAACCTCTCCCATGCGTTCCAAAACATGGTACGGTCCCACAAATCTCGGGGCTAACTTTCCCTTAACTCCAAAACATTTAACTCCTCGCAGAGGTGACACTTGCAGATATGCTCTGTCTCCGATTTCATAGACTACCTCCTTGCGTTTTGAATCTGCATAACTCTTCTGTCGGGACTGAGCTACCTTCAGTCTGTCTCAAATCAGCTTAACCTTCTCTTCGGACTCTTTAATCAAATCTGGTCCAAACAACTGGCGGTCTCCAACTCCATCCCACATCAACGGTGTTCTGCACCTTCATCCATACATGGCTTCGAGCGGTGGCATCTTCAAACTGGCCTGGTAGCTATTGTTGTATGAAAACTCTGCGTATGGCAAGTTGTCATCCCAACTAGATCCATAGTCTAGCGCACAAGCTCTCAACATGTCCTCCAGAATCTGATTGACTCTCTCCGCCCATCCGTCTGCGTGGATGAAAAGTGTGATCAACTCCAGCCTGGTTCCCAAAGTCTGGTGCAACTCGTGCCAAAACTATGAAGTAAACTGTGTTCCTCTATTTGATACGATGGTCCTCGGAACTCCGTGGAGACATACGACCCTGGTCATATATATCTTGGCCAACTTTGAACTAGTATAGGTGGTTTTCACTGGAATAAAGTGAGCCACTTTGGTCAGATGATCCACTACTACCCAGATAGAATCATATCCCGATCGGGTCCTGGGTAATCTGGTGATAAAATCCATGCCAAGCTTGTCCCACTTCAATTCGGGTATCAGCATAGGCTGCAGTAGTCCTGCTGGCTTCTGATGTTCTGCCTTCACTCTCTGACATACATCACATACGGCTACATACTCGGCAATATCCTTCTTCATTCCAGTCCACCATAAACGCTCCTTCAAATCCAAATACATCTTAGTGTTTCCGGGGTGTATCGAGTATGGCGAGTCATGAGCCTCCTAAAGTATCAACTTCATGATGTCTGCATTATTGGGCACATATACACGGTCCTCAAACCACAAGGTGTCGTGCTCATCCTCATGAAAACTCTTGGCTTTTCCTTTGCTCATGTTCTCCTTTATCTCAGAAATTTCTTTGTCATCCTCCTGATCTTCTCGAATCTTTTCCAACAATGTTGACTGAACCTCCAATTCTGCAACAAAACCTTTAGGAACTATCTCCAAACGAAGCTCCCTGAGATCTTCTGCTAACTCCCTTGGCAATCCTCCACTTACGAGGGTATTGACATAACTCTTTCGGCTCAAAGCGTCTGCTATGACATTGGCCTTGCCTATATGATAGTGCAGCTTCATATCATAATCCTTTATGAGTTCCAACCATCTCCTCTGCCTGAGGTTCAACTCCTTCTGAGCAAAAATGTACTTCAAACACTTGTGATCCGTGTACACATCACAACGATTTCCAATAAGAAAATGTCTCCAGGTCTTGAGGGCATGCAGTACAGCTACTAACTCCAAATCATGTGTGGCATAGTTCAACTCATGCGTTCGAAGTTGACGTGAGGCATATGAAACAACTCTTCTGTCTTGCATAAGTACTCCTCCAAGTCCTAAGCGAGAGGCGTCGCAATACACTTGGAAATCCTTGCGTATATCCGGCAGAATCAACACTGGGGCTGTAGTCAAACGTTTCTTCAACTCCTGGAAACTTGCTTCACATTCTTCAGTCCAATGGAACTTGGTGTCCTTCTTTCTTAGAAAAATTCTCAATGAATCTCCGATAGTATCCCGCGAGTCCAAGAAAACTGCGGATCTCTCCAACTGGGGTGGGTGCCAACCACTCGGTGACTGACTGGACCTTTCTAGGATCCACTGCTATACCTTCTCTTGATATAACATGTCCAAGAAAACCAACTTCCTTCAACCAAAACTCACATTTGCTAAACTTGGCATATAACTGATATTCCCTGAGCTTCTCGAGAACTAATCGCAAATGCTCTTGGTGTTCGTCTTCATTCTTCGAGTATACCAGGATATCATCAATGAACACCACGCCAAACTTATCCAGGAACTCCATGAACACCTTGTTCATCATACTCATGAAATTGGCAGGGGCGTTAGTTAGTCCAAATGACATAACCGTATACTCGTATAACCCGTACCTTGTGGTGAAAGCTGTTTTAGGTATATCCTTTTCTCGGATCTTCAGCTGGTGATATCCAGATCGCAGGTCAATCTTCGAAAACACTTTAGCTCCTTGCAGCTGGTCAAACAAATCATTGATCATCAGCAGTGGGTACTTGTTCTTAATCGTTACTTCATTCAACACACGATAATCTACAACCATTCTTAATGACCCATCCTTCTTCTCTACCAAGAGCACTGGGGCTTCCCATGGTGATGAACTTCGTCGGATGTAACCTTTCTCCAACAACTCCTTAATCTGCTTCTTAATCTCCTCCAGATCATTTGCGGGCATCCGGTATGGTCTCTTCGATATCGGTCCGGTGCCTAGCAATAGTTCTATCAAAAACTCGATGTCCCGATCTGGTGGCATGCCTGGTAAATCCTCTTGAAATACATCTAGGTAATCCTTCACTACGGGCACTTCCTCCTGAACAACTCCTGAGAGAGAATTTACTTGGGTTCTCCTTGGCGCATGCTTGGATACATACTTGATCCTCTTTCCCTCCGGGGTGGTGAGTAGAATTGACCTACTAGCTGTTGGAAATATGCCCTAGAGGCAATAATAAATTAGTTATTATTATATTTCCTTGTTCATGATAATCGTTTATTATCCATGCTATAATTGTATTGATAGGAAACTCAGATACATGTGTGGGGTACATAGACAACACCATGTCCCTAGTAAGCCTCTAGTTGACTAGCTCGTTGATCAATAGATGGTTACGGTTTCCTGACCATGGACATTGGATGTCGTTGATAATGGGATCACATCATTAGGAGAATGATGTGATGGACAAGACCCAATCCTAAGCCTAGCACAAAGATCGTAGTTCGTATGCTAAAGCTTTTCTAATGTCAAGTATCATTTCCTTAGACCATGAGATTGTGCAACTCCCGGATACCATAGGAATGCATTGGGTGTACCAAATGTCACAACATAACTGGGTGGCTATAAAGGTGCACTACAGGTATCTCCAAAAGTGTCTGTTGGGTTGGCACGAATCGAGATCGATTTGTCACCCGTAAACGGGAGGTATCTCTGGGCCCACTCGGTAGGACATCATCATAATGTGCACAATGTGACCAAGGGGTTGATCACGGATGATGTGTTACGGAACGAGTAAAGAGACTTGCCGTAACGAGATTGAACAAGGTATCGGGATACCGACGATCGAATCTCGGGCAAGTACAATACCGCTAGACAAAGGGAATTGTATACGGATCGATTGAGTCCTTGACATCGTGGTTCATCCGATGAGATCATCGTGGAACATGTGGGAGCCAACATGGGTATCCAGATCCCGCTGTTGGTTATTGGCCGGAGAACGCCTCGGTCATGTTCAAGATGGTTCCCGAACCCGTAGGGTCTACACTTAAGGTTCGATGACGCTTAGGGTTATAAAGGAAGTTTGTATGTGGTTACCGAATGTTGTTCGAGTCCGGATGAGATTCCGGACGTCACGAGGAGTTCCGAATGGTCCGGAGGTAAAGATTTATATATGGGAAGTCCTGTTTTGGTCACCGGAAAAGTTTGGGTTTTATCAGAACGCACCGGGACCACCGGGAGGGTACCGGGGGTCCACCAAGTGGGGCCACCATCCCCGAAGGGCAGCATGGGCCAAGTTTGGGAGGGTACCAGCCCCAGGTGGGCTGGTGCGCCCCCCCACAAGGGCTCAAGGCGCCTAGGGTTTGGGGAGGGGGCGCCCCACCTTGCTTGGGGGGCAAGTTCCCCTCTCCCCCTGGCCGCCCCTAGATGGGATCTAGGGCTGGCCCGCCCTAGGGGTGGAAACCTGGGTGGGGCGCAGCCCCTCTCCCCTATATATAGTGGAGGCATAGGAGCAGCCCAACACACAAGTTTCTTCTCCTGTTGGCGCAGCCCTATCTCTCTTTATCCTCATATCTCGTAGTGCTTGGCGAAGCCATGCAGGATTGCCATGCTCCTCCACCACCACCACGCCGTTGTGCTGCTGCTGGATGGAGTCGTCCTCAACCTCTCCCTCTCTCCTTGCTGGATCAAGGCATGGGAGACGTCACCGGGCTGTACGTGTGTTGAACGCGGAGGTGCCGTCTGCTCGCACTAGGATCTCCGGTGATTTGGATCACGCATTTAGCACGACTCCTTCAACCCCGTTCTCTTGAACGCTTCCGCTTAGCGATCTACAAGGGTATGTAGATGCACTCTCCTTCCCTCGTTGCTGGTTTCTCCTTAGATAGATCTTGGTGACACGAGGAAAATTTTGAATTTCGCCACGCTCCCCAACAAAGGGCATCATGAGCTAGGTCTATTGCGTAGATTCTTTGCACGAGTAGAACACAAAGTAGTTGTGGGCGTTGATTTTGTTCAATATGCTTACCGCTACTAGTCCAATCTTGTTTCGATGGTATTGTGGGATGAAGCGCCCGGACCGACCTTACACGTACACTTACGTGAGACAGGTTCCACTGATCGACATGCACTTGGTGCATAAGGTGGCTAGCGGTGCCGCCTCCCACTTTAGTCGGAACGGATTCGATGAAAAGGGTCCTTATGAAGGGTAAATAGCAATTGGCATATCATGTTGTGGTTTTTGTGTAGGTAAGAAAAGTTCTTGCTAGAAACCCATAGCAGCCACGTAAAACATGCAAACAACAATTAGAGGACGTCTAACTTGTTTTTGCAGGGTATGCTATATGATGTGATATGGCCAAGAAGAATGTGATGAATGATATGTGATGTATGAGATTGATCATGTTCTTGTAATAGGAATCACGACTTGCATGTCGATGAGTATGACAACCGGCAGGAGCCATAGGAGTTGTCTTTATTTATTGTATGACCTGCGTGTCATTGAACAACGCCATGTAATTACTTCACTTTATTGCTAACCGGTAGCCATAGTAGTAGAAGTAATAAGTTGGCGAGACAACTTCATGGAGACACGATGATGGAGATCATGATGATGGAGATCATGGTGTCATGCCGGTGACGACGATGATCATGGAGCCCCGAAGATGGAGATCAAAAGGAGAAATATGATATTGGCCATATCATCTCACCATTTGATTGCATGTGATGTTTATCATGACTATACATCTTATTTGCTTAGAACGACGGTAGTAAATAAGATGATCCCTCATTAAAATTTCAAGAAAGTGTTCCCCTAAGCGTGCACCGCTATGAAAGTTCGTCGCTTCAAGCACCACGTGATGATCGGTGTGATAGATTCTTACGTTCACATACAACGGGTGTAAGCCAGATTTACACACGCGAAACACTTAGGTTAACTTGACAAGCCTAGCATGTACAGACATAGCCTCGAAACACAAGAGACCGAAAGGTCGAGCATGAGTCGTATGTAGGATACGATCAACATGAAGATGTTCACCGATGATGACTAGTCCATCTCACGTGATGATCGGACACGGCCTAGTTGACTCGGATCATGTAATCACTTAGATGACTAGAGGGATGTCTATCTGAGTGGGAGTTCATAAGATGAACTTAATTATCCTGAACATAGTCAAAAGATCTTTGCAAATTATGTTGTAAGCTCGCGCTTTAGTTCCACTGTTTAGATATGTTCCTAGAGAAAATATAGTTGAAAGTTGACAGTAGCGATTATGCGATCAGTAGAAAGCTTATGTCCTTAATGCACCGCTAAGTGTGATGAACCTCGAACGTCGTTCTGTGGATGTTGTGAACATCCGACATACACATTTTGATAACTACGTGATAGTTCACCAAACGGTTTAGATTTGAGGCATCAAGACGATTTCAAAACGTCATGAACATATGAGATGTTTTGAGGGCTGAAATTGGGATTTCAGGCTCGTGCCCACGCCAAGAGGTATAAGACCTCCGCGATTTTATTAGCCTACAAACTAAGGGAGAAAGGCTCAATCGTTGAGCTTGTGCTCAGATTGTCCGAGTGCAACAATCACTTGAATCGAGGGGAGTTGATCTTCCGGATGAGATAGTGATGTTTCTCCAAAGTCATTGCCACCAAGCTGCTAGAGCTTCGTGATGAACTATAACATATCAGGGATAGATATGATGATCCTTGAGATATTCGCGATGTTTGACATCGCGAAAGTAGAAATCAAGAAGGAGCATCAATTGTTGATGGTTGGTAAAACCACTAGTTTCAAAAGGGCAAGGGCAAGAAGGATACTTCATGAAACGGCAAATCAGCTGCTGCTCTAGTGAAGAAACCCAAGATTGAACCCAAACCCGAGACTAAGTGCTTCGTAATAAGGGGAACAACCCTTTGGAGCAGAATTACCCTAGATACTTGGTAGATGAGAAGGTGGCAAGGTCGATAGAAGTATATTGATATACATTATGTTAATGTGTACTTTACTAGTACTCCCAGTAGCACCAGTGGTATTAGATACCGGTTCGGTTGCTAAGTGTTAGTAACTCAAATAAAAGCTACGGAAGAAACGGAGACTAGCTAAAGGTGATGACGATATGTGTTGAAGTGTTTCCAAGCTTGATGTGATCAAGCATCGCATACTCCTCTACCATCGAGATTGGTCTTAGACCTAATTAATTGTTATTTGTTGAGCATAGACATGATTGTATCATGTTTATCGCAATACTGTTATTCATTTAAGGAGAATAATGGTTACTCTGCTTATTTGAATAATACCTTCAATGGTCTTGCACCTAAAGGAATGGTTTATTGAATCTCGATCGTAGTGATACACATTTTCATGCCAAAAGATATAAGATAGTAATGATAGTACCACCTGCTTGTGGTAATCGCCATTTGAGTCATATTGGTATAGAACGCATGAAGAAGCTCCATGTTGATGGATCTTTGGACTCACTCGTTTTTGAAAAGTTTGAGACATGCGAACCATGTCTATTGGTGTATATGCATGAAGAAACTCCATGCAAATGGACCGCTTGGACTCACTTGATTTTGAATCACTTGAGATATGCAAATTATACCACATGGGCAAGATGAATGAAAAGCCTCGTTTTCAGTAAGATGGAACAAGATAGCAACTTGTTGGAAGTAACACATTTTGATGTGTGCAGTCCAATGAGTGCTGAGGCATGCAGTGAATATCGTTATGTTCTTACTTCACAGATATTCGAGTAGATGTTGGGTATATTTACTTGATGAAACACAAGTTTGAATTATTGAATGGTTCAAGTAATTTCAGAGTGAAGTTGAAGATCACCGTGACAAGAGGATAAAATGTCTATGATATGATCATAGAGATGAGTATCTGAGTTACGAGCTTTGGCACGCAATTAAGACATTGTGGAAATTGTTTCACAATTAATACCGCCTGGAACACCATAGTGTGATGGTGTGTCCGAACATCATAGTTGCACCCTATTGAATATGGTGCGTACCATGATGTCTCTTGTTGAATTACCACTATCGTTCATGGGTTAGGCATTAGAGACGACCGCACTCACTTTAATAGGGCACCACGGAATTCGCTGAGACGACACCGCTTGAACTATGGTTTGGAGAAACCTGTTGTCGCTTTCAGAAGGTTTGGGGCTGCGACGCTTATGTGAAAAAGTTTCAGGTTGATAAGCTCGAACCCAAAGCGGATAAAATGCATCTTCATAGGACACCCAAAACAGTTGGGTATACCTCCCATCTCAAGATCCGAAGCAAAAGTAATTGTTTCTAGAACGAGTCCTTTCTCGAGGTAAAGTTTCTCGAAAGAATTGAGTGGGAGGATGGTGGAGACTTGATGAGGTTATTGAACCATCAATTCAACTAGTGTGCAGCAGGCACGTGAAGTTGTTCATGTGGCGCCTACACCAATTGAAGTAGAAGCTATGATAATGATCATGAAGTTTGGATCAAGTCACTACTGTACCTCGTGAGGGTGACAAGGATGCGTATTACTTGAGTGGTACAGTAATCCTGTCTTGAAGGTCATGTTGCTAGACAACAATGAACCTACGAGCTATGGAGAAGCGATGGTGGGCCCATATTCCACAAATGGTTAGAAGCCATGAAATCCGAGATAGGATCCATGTATCGTAACAAAGCATGGACTTTGGTGGAATTGCCGATAGGCAAGCCATTGAGATAAATGGATCTTTAAGAAGAAGACGGACGTGGATGGTGATGTCACCATCTATGAAGCTCGACTTGTATGTAAGAGTTTTCACAAAGTTCAAGGAGTTGACTACGATGAGATTTTCTCATCCGTAGCGATGCTTAAGTCCGTCGGAATCATGTTAGCATTAGCTGCATTTATGAAATCGCAGATGGATGTCAAAACGAGTTTCCTTACCACTTCGCAAGGAAAGGTTGTATGTGATACAATCGAAAGTTTTTGTCGATCCTAAGGATGCTAAAGGTATGCTGGCTCCAATGATCCTTCTAAGGACCGGAGTAAGCATCTCGGAGTTGGAATGTGCGCTTTGATGAGATGATCAAAGATTTTGGGTTTATACAAAGTTTATGAGAAACTTGTATTTCCAAAGAAGTGAGTGGGAGCACTATAGAATTTCGATGAGTATATGTTGTTGACATATTGTTGATCGTAAATGATGTAGAATTTCCGAAAGCATATAGGGTTATTTGAAAAGTGTTTTTAATAGAAAACCTGGATTAAGTTGCTTGAACATTAAGCATCAAGATCTATGAGGATAGATCAAAACGCTAAATGGTACTTTCAAATGAGAACATACCTTGACATAATCTTGAAGGTGTTCAAGATGGATCACCAAAGAAGGAGTTCTTGCCACGAGTTGTAAGTTATGAAGTTAAGAGTTAAAGCTCACCACGGCAAAAAAGAGAGAAAGCGAAGGTCGCCGCCTATGCCTTAGACATAGGCTCTACAAGATGCTATCTTTGTGTACCGCACCTGATGTGTGCCTTGCTACATATCCGCAAGAGGGTACAAAGGTGATCAAGGAGTGGATCACCGGATAGCGGTCAAAATTATCCTTAGAGGAATAAGGATATGTTTCTCGGTTATGGAGGTGATAAAGAGTTCGACGAAAGAGTTGCGCCGATGCAAGTTAACACCTATCCGGATAACTCGAGTAGAGATACCGGATATGTATAATGGAGCAATAATTTGGAATAGCTCCAAGTGGAACGTGGTAGCAGATCTATGATATGACATAAAGTTTTGCGAAATAGATAGGGATCTGAATATTGCAGACCCGTTGACTAAAACCTCTCTCACAAATAAAACATGATCAAACCTCAGAACTCATTGAGTCTTAATCACATGATGATGTGAACTAGTTTACAGACACTAGTAAACTCTTTGGATGTTGGTCACATGGCGATGTGACCTATCAGTGTTAATCACATGACGATGTGAACTAGATTATTGACTCTAGTACAAGTGGGAGACTGTTGGAAATATGCCATGCCCTAGAGGCAATAATAAATTAGTTATTATTATATTTCCTTGTTCATGATAATCGTTTATTATCCATGCTATAATTGTATTGATAGGAAACTCAGATACATGTGTGGGTACATAGACAACACCATGTCCCTAGTAAGCCTCTAGTTGACTAGCTCGTTGATCAATAGATGGTTACGGTTTCTTGACCATGGACGTTGGATGTCGTTGATAACGGGATCACATCATTAGGAGAATGATGTGATGGACAAGACCCAATCCTAAGCCTAGCACAAAGATCGTAGTTCGTATGCTAAAGCTTTTCTAATGTCAAGTATCATTTCCTTAGACCATGAGATTGTGCAACTCCCGGATACCGTAGGAATGCTTTGGGTGTACCAAACGTCCACAACGAATCGGGTGGCTATAAAGGTGCACTACGGTATCTCCGAAAGTGTCTGCTCGGTTGGCACGAATCGAGATAGGATTTGTCACCCGTAAACGGAGAGGTATCTCTGGGCCCACTCGGTAGGACATCATCATAATGTGCACAATGTGACCAAGGGGTTGATCACGGATGATGTGTTACGAACGAGTAAAGAGACTTGCCGTAACGAGATTGAACAAGGTATCGGGATACCGACGATCGAATCTCGGCAAGTACAATACCGCTAGACAAAGGGAATTGTATACGGATCGATTGAGTCCTTGACATCGTGGTTCATCCGATGAGATCATCGTGGAACATGTGGGAGCCAACATGGGTATCCAGATCCCGCTGTTGGTTATTGGCCGAGAACGCCGGTCATGTCTCAGATGGTTCCCGAACCCGTAGGGTCTACACTTAAGGTTCGATGACTCTAGGGTTATAAAGGAAGTTTGTATGTGGTTACCGAATGTTGTTCGAGTCCGGATGAGATCCCGGACGCCACGAGGAGTTCCGGAATGGTCGGGGTAAAGATTTATATATGGGAAGTCCTGTTTTGGTCACCGGAAAAGTTTCGGTTTTATCAGAACGCATCGGGACCACCGGAGGGTCCGGGGTCCACCAAGTGGGGCCACCATCCCCGGAGGGCAGCATGGGCCAAGTGTGGGAGGGTACCAGCCCGGTGGGCTGGTGCGCCCCACAAGGGCCCAAGCGCCTAGGGTTTGGGGGGGCGCCCACCTTGCTTGGGGGCAAGTTCCCCTCTCCCCTTGGCCGCCCCCTAGATGGGATCTAGGGCTGGCCGCCCCTAGGGGTGGAAACCAGGTGGGGCACAACCCCTCTCCCCTATATATAGTGGAGGCATAGGAGCAGCCCAACACACAAGTTTCTTCTCTGCTGGCGCAGCCCTACCTCTCTTTCTCCTCATATCTCGTAGTGCTTGGCGGCCATGCAGATTGCCACGCCTCCACCACCACCACGCCGTTGTGCTGCTGCTGGATGGAGTCTTCTCAACCTCTCCTCTCTCCTGGCTGGATCAAGGCATGGGAGACGCCACCGGCTGTACGTGTGTTGAACGCGGAGGTGCCGTCCGTTCGGCACTAGGATCTCCGGTGATTTGGATCACGACGAGGACGACTCCTTCAAACCCATTCTCTTGAACGATTCCGCTTAGTGATCTACAAGGGTATTTAGATGCACTCTCCTTCCCCTCGTTGCTGGTTTCTCCTTAGATAGATCTTGGTGACACGTAGGAAAATTTTGAATTTCTGCTACGTTCCCCAACACTAGCACAGTCAATGTTTCCTCCATACTTCGATAGCCAATCCATTCCTAGTATCACATCCAATCCTTGTGACTCCAAAATTACTAGGTCTGAGGGGAAAACATGACTACCAATGGTTAAGGGTATCCGATCGCACCATCGGCTGGCCATATACTCTGCACCGGGTGAGCTTACTAGCAAGGGTGTCCTAAGGGCTAAGGTGGGTAACTTAAACTTGTCCACAAAACCCCTTGAAATGTATGAATGCGATGCACCGGTATCAAAAAGAACAACTGCAGTAAATGACTTAACCAAAAACTTACAGATAACTGCATCTGGCTGCTCTTCAACTTCCTCCACGTTCACGTGGTTCACTTGTCCCCTGTTGAAAGGGTTGGGCTTCTTCCCAGAGCTTCCATTGCCATTCCCATTCTTTACTTCAGGGCACTCAGTGGCATAGTGTTTAGTCTTCCCGCACTTGAAACAAGTAATGTGACTTAGGTCCCTCTTGGCGGGTGTGGCTGGAGTGGAGTGGTTCTGATTGTTGCTTGCTCCATTCCCATTTCCATTCTTGGGGCCATTGTTGTTATGCGAACTTCCTCCATTGTGAGTGTGGCCTCCATGGTTATGGGTAAATCCTCCCGAGTTCGGGGTTAAACGAGGCTTCTGCTGAGCTCCAGAATTGTACTTTCCTTGTCCATACTTCCTCTTGCGGCTCTCAATCTGCTGCTGCTTCCCTTCATCATAAGAGCCTTGTCTACCAACTCCTGGTAGTTTTTAAATGTTGCCACCATTAACTGCATGCTCATCTCATCATTCAGCCCTTCCATAAACTTCTCCTGCTTCGCGGCATCTGTGGCCACATCATCAGGGGCATAACGAGATAGCTTACTAAACTCATCTACGTACTGAGCAACAGTACGATTTCCCTGGCACAAGTTGCGAAACTCACGCTTCTTCATACTCATAGCTCCAGATGAGACATGGGATGTGCAGAATGCTTGCTGAAACTAATCCCAAGTAATATTGGCTATAGGGAAAGTGGCTGTGTAATTCTCCCACCATGATGCTGCTGGTCCATCCAATTGGTGTGCGGAAAACGACCTTCTCAAGATCTCAGGTAACCTCATGTGGTCAACTCCCTTCCAATCTTGCGTAGCCAGTCATCAGCAACTATTGGCTCGGTGCTACTAGAAAACACTGGCGGCTACAACCTCAGAAAACGGGCTAAGTTGTCAACTGGTGGTGGTGGCAGTGTTGTTGTTGTTGTTGTAATAGGGTATTCTGCTGCTGAGTCAGCTGGGTGATCAGGTGGGAAGACAAATCCGGTGTCATGTCTCGGAGGCATCTGATGGGTTTAGAGGGGAGAGATTAGAATAGAATGAGGTCTAGTGAGAAAGCACTACCCATATGCACATGAGACAAACAGAATCATATTATATCACTCAATCAATCAAACAAGGGCATACAATCGGTCTAGAACTAACGTAAAAAATGCTCGAACTACTACTATATATAGGGGGAATACTACTAATCATATGGTGGTCATTCTAGAAATATTGATCGGTGGAAGATTCCATGATATCCGCTCCAGCTTCGTCTTCATAATCATCATCACTACCATCAGGGTCGGAGTCGGTGTCATATGGAATACTATATATAGGGGGAATACTAGTAATCATATGGAGAGAAGTCAGAAATGAGTAGAGAAGAGTGATATATGGATTTTCTTAGTGGTCGTGTCCTACACTCAGGGTGTGCTCTGCTACCATCTTGTAGTGACCCGACCTCAGACGGTCAAGTCTCTGTGCTTCAGTGTCATCCGTGGATCGGTAATGTCGACACACACAGTACTCGAATGGATTTATAACAGAGTAGCAATCACACACCTATT